>CM028336.1:29122379-30322379 GCA_016647705.1 Eucommia ulmoides
AGATTTACCTAATGAGTAAAATTTAAGTGCTACTTTTAATGTTGCTGATTTGAGTCCTTTTGATGTAGGTGATGATTTGAGGGAAAATTCTTTTCAAGAGAAGGGAAATGATGCAAATCATAGCATAACTTCAGGGGATCTAGTTCAAGTCCCAATTGGGCCAGTTACGAGAGCACGAGCAAGGAAGTTTAAAAATGCACTAAACGGACTGATTCAAGAGGCATGGAATCAAGCAAATTCGTGGAGGCCCATTGATCATGATCCACGTGAGAAACAAAGATTCATCAACACGATTCAAGTTCTAGAAGAATCTGGCCAAGACTAAGATTAAATTGGCATGTTTAAGAATATTTTTTTTTTTGGTCTGATTGTAAGGCTTGCATGCCATTTATTTATTTATTTTTATTTTTTTTTTACATTTATGGGTGTATATGGCTAATAACAAAGCCATTTAAGACTCCCAACCTTCATTTTCTATCTTAGGTGTATGATTAGCCAATTAAGGGGCTGAATGTGGCATTTTTTTTTTTTTAGGCAAGTAAGACTTATTTTTTTACCATATTTTTAGCCTTAATTAGGATAGTTGTTTTAGGAATTTTTCTTACAATTCTAGCCTTTAAATAGGCATCTAATGAGTGAAAAACGCAGATCATTATTGAGTGAATTTGTGAGAGTATTTTCTCTGCGGTTCTTTGAAGAACTATTCGAACTTATTGAGATTTCCCATGGCGTTCACCAACGACTCATCAAATGGATTTCCACCACCGTTTGTGGTGTCTTCCTTATATCGAGGTTCATGTTTCACACTAAATTACAGGTTGAGGTTATATATACCGAGGTTCTTGTTTGTCTAAAATAACGGGTCGAGGTTTGTCATCTAATTTTGATCTTAGAACGATCTTGGGTTCTTTTTTCTTGTCGGATCTCGTTATTTTTGGCGGGATTCACATCAAAAGGTATTTGAGTTCTCAACAATGGTATTATCCCAGCAAAAAATCCAGGTGACAAGAAAACAAGAACAAAAGAACATGAATTTTGAATCTTCGCTTTGGAATTGGTTTGAAAACTTCCAAGTTGACGAAAACTAGAGAAAGTGGTCACTAATGTTTTTTGGTAGGATAGAGGGATGGAGACCAAATTTGAAAAACCATGAATTGAACCATTGAGGAAAAGTCTTTGTTGATATTTTTGTCAAAATAGAGAAACTAAGAGTGATCATAGTTTTTAAAGTAATTTTTTTTTTTTTTACCAGACTTGGATATAATCATGATAATCATAAAATTGAGATTCAAATATTCCTTTGAAACTTTTGAGGCAATGAAGATTGTTTTCCCATTCCTTTGGTGACATGATCTTACAGATTTAGACTTTAGGAAAAATAAGTTTTGAGGGAATTTTTTGATCAAATGTGTGACAAATGATAGTTGAATTTGTTTTCATGAGGATAAGTTTATAATACTTTCGATCTTTTGAATTGCTTTTAGGAAAATGATTATTTGGGGAAAAAACTTTTTTGACACAATCAAAAGGGTTAGAGGAAAACCATTCAGGTTCAATGATGAAGAGATCCTCATAAACTTATTTTTTAATGACGTATTCTTCTTTTGAAGGATTTGGAGTGGATGATGATGATGTTTGGACTGCTTGTTTGTAATCAATGGATAAATATCTATTTTGAGTAAAGGTTTGAGAAAATGGGCCGGTTCTTGTGGAAAAATTATCATAGTAATCGGTGATTTTTTAGGTCTTGAGGATCTACTGAATAATATCTTTTGCTAGAAAGTTAGGTAAAGAATTAGAAGATTCTTTGATGAATTCAATTTAAAAATCATATACCGATAAAATAGTGTGCCATCTGACAAATATTTATTTTGAAACTAAATTTTTGACATCTTTTTCTAAAACTTCTTTTGCACTTTTTCAATCAATTCAAAGTAAAAACTCTTTATTATATAAATCATCTTGAAATATTTTAATACATAAAACGATCGATAAAATTTTCTTTTCGATGGTTGAATAATTGAGCTAGGGGCTAGACCAAGATCTATTATGAAATTTGACTATGGACTCTTTATTTTCTAGTTTTTACTTAAGAATATCTCCATATCATGTGTCTGGGGCATCAGTTTCTACTATCATAAAGGCATGAGGATGAGGTACACTAAAATATAACAAAGTTTTGACATAGGTCTTGATTTGTTTGACTACCTTTATATGTTCTCTGACCAAGGAAGAGGATTATTTTTAAGTTTTTTGAATAAGGGTTTGAGAAGCATTCTAATGTTTGGAATAAAATCTGCAACGTAATTAAGGCATCCTATAAATCTTTGTAATTGGTTTTTGTCTTTGATTTTATCTGAAAATTTATCTGCAAATTCAATTGCTCTATGAATGGAGTAATGGTTCTCTGATGAATATCATGTCCCAAAAATCTAATTTTTGTTTGGAACAAATTTTTTTTGTTGTTGTGATACAACTAAACCATTTATTTTGATAATATTGAAGAAAATGTATAAATGCTTGAAATGTTGTTCTATAAATTGTGAGAATACTAGAACATCATCAATGTAGACTATGGTGAATTTTGTAGAAGGATTGAAAATTTCATTCATGACATTTTGGAATTTTGAGGGAGCATTCTTGAGTGCAAAAGGCATTACGTTCCATTCGTAGTAACCAAATGGTACTGTAAAAGATGTTTTGTATTTATCTTCCTCACATATTTAGATTTACTGAAATCCTAATTTCATATCAAATTTTGATAAAATTATTGCATTACAAAGTCTACTTAGAAGATATTTTTTATTTGGTTTTGGATATTTAATCCATTGAAGAATTTTGTTTAAAGGTTTATAATTTATAACTAATCTTGGTGCTCCCTTTTCTATTTCAGTTTGATTTCTAACTTAGAAAGCCGAGCAACTTCAGGGAGATTTAGTTTTGTGATTAATCATTTGTCAAGTAATTCCTTAATTTCTTTTTTGCAATATCCTAATAGTTCTTGATTCATTTGAATTGACCTTACTTTTGTGGGGATTTTGTCTTTAGTAAATTCTTTGATATAGGATAATTTTATTCAATATTTCTTTCTTGACCAGAAGGCATTTGGAAGATTGGACCAAACTTTTTTTTTTGGTAATTTTTTGAATTGATTTATTTTTATCTTAATTTCTTTTGACTTTAACTATTCTTCAACTTTTTTATAGCAAATTTTCTTTCCCAAATATTTAATATGTCTTCTTTTATTTTGAACAAGGTTGGTGTTCCTTGTTTATAGTATATTATCTTCTCTTTGTTTTACCTTGTTAGTGAAATAAAATGTATATCTTGTTCTGCAATTTTAGTATGAATACCTTCATTATTAACTTGAAAGGGATAAAGAATGGTAAAGAAATGTGTTCCTAAAATTATGGGCTATTGTATATCTTTGACTAGAATGAATGTAATTCGAAGGCATATGTTTTTGTTGTTATAAATATGAACATTTGAGTTTTGTAATTTATTTTTAATTTTGAATTATTTACTCCATAAAAATTTTCAAAAGTTTTTTCATAATATTGAGTTGGAATAAATCATTGAACACAATTTAAATCGGCTCTTGTATCTAATAAAACTTGAGTTTCTACAATGAAATTACTTTTTATATTTGTATACCATTTATAGACGTATATTTTAGTGCATATTCTTGTTGATTTTTTTCATTAGTTTCTTTGTCCAAATCTTCTTTTTCTTGTAGGGTTTTAATCTGTTTTTTTATATGGTTAATTTCTTGTTGTAGTTCTTGAATTGAGGGATTTTCTAATTCTGATTTTGGAGTCAAAGTTTTGGATTCATTGTTTATAGATGGATTTGTTTTTTGTAATTCTAATGATTTGACAACCTTTTGGCTTTCATCATGATTTTTTCTTCCTAAATTATATTCGAGGGGGCCTTTTGTTTTATTTTCTTTTTTGGTTGCTTTAGCTAAAGTATTAACAGTGTTAATATTTTATCAAGTCATGAAATGAGTCCAAGAAAATTATCAAGGCTCTCCCAAACCTTCAAATTAGGTCATTCCTTCAAAATCCAAGGCCACGAAACCAATTCTTTCTTACTCAAAAACTAAAAAACATGTTACCAAACTCAATAGCATTCAATTTTAGCTAAACCAGCTTCAAAACGTGATAACGGAATTGAAGTCCAATCCAACGATGATAAAATCCAACTTCATTCATCAACCGCATCGTTAGAATCTGTTTATCTCTCTCCCTTAGAAAAATGGGCAGATTTTTGCGAATAAGAAGAAGAAGCCCCAAAGGAGAAGGCTGCCAGAAAAGGAAAAACAAAAAAATGATTAAAAAACTGCGAAATTTAAAAAATCCTATGAAAATCAATGTATTATTGGTATAATATTATTTATGATCATGTGTATGAACACCCAAAGGCCACCGCCCATGTGTGGTATGATCATTTCAATAATTATATCAATAATCATCACCGCTTACATTATCAAATACTAAAACATTGTCAACACTATTCAAATAGAAGATTCCAAGAACATTACAAGGACAATAACTCAAGAGACAAAGACAAATGTAAGGGTCGCTATCGCAAAAGTTGGCATCAACTTTTGAAAGTAAAAATTCTCTTCAACAATATCAACATACGGATGCCTACCAATTTCTTGAGAAAATCCCTTAATTATTCAATTGATAAGGTAACAATTTTTCAAAAGGTAACGTCACTTTTCCAAAATAAGCCATCAACTTTCCAAAAGCAAGATTCTCGTCAAAGATCTGGATGTCGGTCAATTTTTGTATAAAAGAAAACGAAGTTCATCAATTCAAGATACAGAAAAATTTTACCAGAAAAACTTGCAAGGCTACAACTCTTCCCAATCATAAGTATTCAAATTTTTTGAGTGTTTCTCTTTTCCCTTCAAGATATTTTCACTACTCGTGAAAGGTTTATTCAAGACTTTATCTGTAAGTTTTTAATGTATTTCTCTTTCGTATACTTATTTCTTGATGTACTTTTATTACTTTCAGTAAAATTTCAATATTTTTGTCATGATCAAGACTCTTGCTTTTGGAAAGTTGATGGCTTCTTTTGGAAAACTAACATTATATTTTGAAAAATTGTTACCTTGTCTCTTGAATAATTGAGGGAATATCTCAAGAAATTGGTACGCATCCGTATGTTGATATTGTTGAACAGAATCTTTACTTTCAAAAGTTGATGACAACTTTTGAAATAGTGACCCTTGCCTTTGTCTTTATTTCTTAAGTTATTGTTATTGGAATTTCTTTGGAATCTTCCTTTTGACTAATGTTGATAATGTTTTGGTATTTGAAGATGTAAGCGGTGATGATTATTGATACAATTATTGAAATGATCATACAACACATGGGTGGTGGCCTTTAGGTGTTCATACACATGATCATAAACAATATTATACCAATAATACATTTGGTTTTATTTATTTATTTATTTTTAATCATCCATATTGTTATCTAGGTTGAATTCTTCAAAGTCGGGATGATTGCGATATCTTGGAGGGATGATGTCTTCTTCATTCATCTGGTCATGATTTAGTTCTTCGGTCCACTTTTTTTTGTAACAGTCGAACAGAAGGGATTTAATGTTGACTGGAAATTTTACCTCCGGAAGGTAATCTTGATCATGATTTTTTTTTTGGATTATGTCTTCTGCTATAAGTGAGAGGGGGTCATGAAGATAAATTAGGTGTCTGAAATCAATCTTTCTAACTGCAATCTTGATGGTCCAATGTTCTATTTGGTCTTCAAGGAGAATGCTGCAATTGATCTAGACATGATTGATCCATGGTAATCTGAGAGGAGTTCTTCATTTTTCGATCAATAATTTTTTCCCTCTTTTGATAAGGAAAATTTTATGCTTAGTTGGAGAAGGGTGTAGTTGTTTGAAAATTGGGCTAATAGATTTTATGTAAACTTCAATTTCTTGGATATAATTTTGAGAGAAAATATTGAGCATACCGATAGCAAGCCTTTTTCCAAATTGAAAAGTTTGATCTGACTTATAAATATTGAATTGGACCAAATAACCATAATCCAAAAGCTTTCGCGCTGTAAGGATAAAGGTTTTGTGTCCAAATGAATGTCAATGTGTTGGTAGTTATTTAGGTCAATGGCTACTTGAATAATATTGTAGGTAAGATGGCATAGACAATCAATGCTTGATTAGTATCTTAGTTCGAAGCGGTGGAGATCATTTTGACAACAGGAAGTAAGGTTGTAGTAAGAATCATGTTGGATTTTGAGGCCTAGAATAGTGAGGTTTTCTTGATTAATACTCGTTTCTTCTTTGGAGCTTGAATTTTCTTTGGCGATTTCTTTTCTTTTTTTGATAAGATTAATTTCTTCTTGAATAATTTTATTATGATGTTTGAGATTATTAATTTTCCTTTGTAGTCTTTTATTAATATTATTAATTTCTCGTTGTAGGTCTTGAATTGTGGGTTGTGATTTTACTTTGTTATATCTTTTGATTATATTTTTTATATTATATTCTTTTTCTGTTTCTTTAGGCTATTATTCTTGACGAAGATTATATTTTAATTTGAGTAAGTATTCCTTTTTGACTTTAGGGTCTTGAATGTGTTCTATCATTTCTAGCATGATTTTGCTTTCTTTTGAAATTATATTTATTGTTTTTGAACATTTGCAAAATTCTATATCTTCATTGTATGATTTTGTTAATTCTTGATCGGAAGCTTCACTTGAGGTTTTTATGATTTTACTCAATTCCTCATTTTCTGATTCATTTGATGAACTTTTTGTTTCACTGTTTATGAGTCAGTTCATTATCTGTTCTTTTAATTTTTTGTTGTAGTCTAGTACTTGTATTTTTTCTTTCATTCTACAATTTTTACTATAATGTTCAGGTTTTCGCCTTTGTAACATATTATTTATTTTTTGTTTATTCTTGGTTTTGATTTGATAATGGGTTTTTCTTTTTCAAAATATTTTCCCATTGATTAGTATTTCTTGGTTTTTGTTTTGAATAATATTTTTTGACGGTTTTGCTTTTTTATCTTGATTTTAAAGATGGTACTAGAATTTTTTTCATAACCATATTAACTACAAAAATCTCATAATTCACTTTTGCTTTAATAGAGTTTATTATTCATTTTTTATTGTAACTTTTAGTTATTACATAAAACTAATCCTTCTTTGTTTATCGCGATTATTATTTGTTCATAATTCAGTTCACTATAGTCAGTTCCTCACTCCTTTCAAATTCTTTCTTTGACGTTTAAGACAAAAAAAATTGGTAATCCTGCTATAAATATTTCTTGCCAATAGGTTTCTCTACTGTATGTTCTAAAGAATATTTTTGAGAGAAATACATCTTTATACCATTTGAAGTCTTGCAATTCTGGCCATCTAAGATTTGATAAAATTTCATCATTTTTATTTGTTACATCTATGGGTTCTCCAATGAATTCTTTTGATATTGTCCAGATTAAGGTATAGACGGCATCTGAGGTTGTTATGGGTTATTGACTAGTTCTTTCAGTTTTGATTTTAACGGCATTCATGACACTTTTTTTTTCATTGTTGGTGAGAGTATTATCCCACCATCCTCTTAGTTGTCATGTAAATCCTTCAGTCATTAATTTGACTATAGAGACATCTCCCATATTTCTCATTTTGTAGGCTATTGTTGCCATAGCCATTTCGTTAAGAATTCCTAATATTTGATATTCTGATAGTCCGTCTATGTTCCATTCGTAAATAGATGAACCATTATAAGCCGATCTTTCTTTCATACAACAAATCAGAGGGAGATGGTCGAGGATAATAGGGTTTTCAAGTTTGTTACCAATTTGATTTTTCTCTTTAATGTTATATCCTATTGATTTCTGGGTTTTAATTTTTTCTAATTGACTCCTAAGTTCTTCTTCTATTGTCAAGGTATTGACAGTATTGTCATTTATATTTAATTTTGGTAATTTTTTGTTAATAATATCAAACAGTTCATTTACTTCTTTTGAATTTTTAATTTCTAAGTTGAATTTGAAATTATCATCTACTTCGAAAACTTTATGAATGAGATTTTGAATTTTTATTCCGTTCTTAATTTCTTGGTTATCTTGAGTTTTTTATTGTTTTGTTTGTACTAAAGTTTTAAGAGAGTTTTCTATTCTGTTTGGTGTTCTGAGATAGTATGTAGTATCTGATTCGTATAATTATTTAGACTGATAATATGACCAGTGTTATTTTGAGAGTTAGTCTTTATTTTTTTGAAAGGAGAGACAATAATTTCGAAATTTTTGTGTTCTATTTCAATTTTGTCTAAGGACAGACGTACTGAATTGATATGTTGATTGTTGTCTATTATTTTTCATGTTTGTTTGAATAGCTTGAACATATTTTTCTTGTAATATTTATAATAGTCAAGGAAATATATATTTCTTTTTTCTCTAAGAAATTTTTTCCCCATTTTGACTTAATTTTTTTTCTTTCATCTTCAGAATATTTTTTGAAAAATTTATTCCTTTCTTTGGTATTACTTTCGTGCATAAGTTCTTTTCTTAAGTAGTCCATATCTATTTCGAATTCTCTATTGATGGTTAAAATTTGATTATTTCTTTGATTTTCATCTAAGATTTGAGAGGCAAAGAGCCATCAGATTCTTCTCCATAAATTCCTTGAGGTGTATTTGTTTCGAAATTAACTTTTCTTAACATGTAATAATTATTTGGTTTTGTATAAATACTTGAAATACTTTTTCTACCTAAATCTTGATAATTTTCAAATGTTTGAGCAAAGTTAAGACTTCTTGATTTAATTAAGGGTGTTTAAAAATTTATTGTAACATTTTCATCTCTATCTTGACTAAAACTTGTTGCTACAGTTTTTGACAATCCTACAGTTTTGACTTCTTCAACTAATTTTTGAAAATTTCATTATCTTTCAATTATGATTTCATTCCATTGAAGTGTTCTTGGTTAAGAGACTAAAACTGTCATATTTTCATTAACTTGAATAAATGTTGTAATTCCTTTAGGATTTTTTCTTTTTGCGTTTGGAAAAACTATTGATGTTATTATTTTGTAATATACTTTATAGATTATTTCTAAGTTTTTTATCCTTAGCACATTTTATAATTTTTTGATTGAATGTCTAAGGTTAGAATTTTGTTTAGTGATTCGTCATTTAGGTTAGCCCTAATATTTGGATAACATTTAAAGTATATTGGTCTTTCAGCTATATTTGCTTCTAACATTCTTAATAGTGAGTCGTCAAATTCTTGATGTCTTGAATCCCTAAGGACAATGCATATGAGTTTGTTTAATCCTCCTTGAGTTAGAGAAAATATTATTGCTTGTACTAATTCTATTTGAATTCTATCGTAATTTTGAATAAAAGTTTGTAAGTTTTCTCTTGTTAACAGTCTTAATTTTTGTCTTGAATTATCAAAGTGCAAGGTTGTTGAATTATTGACACTTTTGAAAGCATATTCTTGTTCATTTTCTATAGATCATATTTGTTTGATAATATTTTAATTAAATTTTGACATTTTCCAATTTTGTTTTGCATTTTGTTCTGGAAGGTCTGTGCGTTTCCAGTTTCTAAGTCTATTTTCGATATTACCTAGAGACATGTGGAATTCTTTAGGACCTAATCTGTAATTAAAACCAGATGAGCCTGATCTTAGGTTGGGGTTTGAGACAGTGTTCTTACATTTTTTAAAGTTGTTTTAGAACAATTCTTTCATAGTTTAAGGTTTTTACTATTTCCTATCTTCACTAGAGTAAAGGGTTTGTAACCTAGACTAGAACACCCCCGGGACCACCTTTACTTGGGCTGACCAACAGACTTACTGGCTTGCCAACACCTAGTAGTTGTACCTACTTTACTTTTCGTGATTTAAGGGAAATAATAAAAACTTGCAACAAAAGAATAATTATTTCAAAAAAACTGTTGATCCTAAGATTTTGATGAATAATTAAATGTTGATATTTTTTGTGGAACTAACGATTTTATCGAGTACTTCAGTTTATAAGTTCCAGTGAAGATATTATCATGAAAAAAATGAATGCTAAAGAAACTGACAAAGATGATGGATGTTAAGAGACCGAAGAAATTGAAGAACCTAGGGAAAACAACTCAAGTTAAATTTTAATTCTTAATGTATCTCGGTTAAGATCACACACGACACAAAATATTTTTTAAAATATATGTGTTTTTATAGGATCGTAATTAGTTAAATTATTTGATCCTATGTGAAATTGAAAAAAAAATATAATTAATTAAAATTGAATTTAAGATTTTAGTGGAGTTAACCGAGAAAATAAATCGGTTAAAATGGTGAAAACGTCGAAGAAAATGAATTAAAATCGGATTATGGAGATATGTTCTAGCTTGAGCAGTCGACACTTCGGTCTATAAATACTTAAAATAAGAAGTTGTTGGATCGTTTGATCGACAGGTAAGTCGACCTATGGCCAAAAGAGGAAGTCTCTGAATCTTCCAGTCGACAGGTGAGTCAACTTGTGTAACTCTCTGAATTGTTCAGTCGATAGATGAAGTATGGGCGGTCGACTGATGGGCGAAGAATTTTTATCTTGGCTACATCCTGAATTGGGCGGTCAACAGACGGGTCTTGGTTGGACGATTGATCAATTTGTTTCAAGTTTAGAGGATTTCGAGGATTCTGATCAAACAGTAGCTGTTACTAGCCGTTTATGGTTAAGATATGCAAGATATCTTAGGGATCTCATATATTTTGAGCTATTTAATTAATATTTAAATATCCCTATAGATATGGTTCAATTATTTTTGATATTTCTCAATTTGGTACATGTAATTCTTTCTATCTTATTTAATTGAGTTTGAGTAAAAGTTTGAGAGACTTAATTGAATATTTTAGGAGATATTTTAAGTGAATTATATCAGGAATGAATCATTATGATATAGAGGGTCTATTGGTGTAATTAAATATCATGATTTATGAAAACTAACCGTTGGAGGGTTTGTTTTATTCCCTCATAAGTAAACATGCATTTTTGAGGTTTTAATTAATCAAGATAATCCCAATCATTTTGAGTTATTCAGCTCTCGTGCTTTCTAAGAGTAATCATACTGAGTGCATTATGAGATCTTTCTTGAGATTTGTTCTTGAGAAATATTTGTTGCGGATTATTGTTACTACCGATCCGAAGTGTCATTACTATTCTAATCATTATTCTTTCGGTAGAATCTTGGTGAGATCATTCCAAATTACTTACTATTAATTGTTGTTTGATTCCATTATTTATTATTTTGAATTTGATATTTGAAATTGTTTTCTGGATTTTTTATTGAAAATTATTTTTGAAACAATTTCTTGAGAAAATCTGATTATGTGTTTTTCTGCTTGCTACCTATCTTTATTTGAAATCAGATTTTGAAATTCCTACTTTTCTATCACTAGTATTGGGACATTAATTGAGTTTGAATTTATCTAGGGTGGTAGAAGTTCCGAGTGGGAAAATCACTTATCAATTCTGTAATTGGTGAGTTGTGTGTAGATTAGATATTATTGGGAATATCTAATTAGGGGTAGCTTTGGATTTCAATCTCTTCTGGCAAAGAGATTGATGTTTGATCTTTACGTAAGTACAAAAAGATTAGATTACTCTTTTTCCGTGAAAAGAGCTTAGGTGTGATTCTTCCTGATTAGAATCAAATTGTGAGTGAATTGTAAAGGTTTCATCCTTACCAGGGAAAAAGATACTTGGAGTGATTGTGAGGTTTAATTCTTGAGCCTAAAGTATAAAAAAAGTTAAGTTGTGATTCTCCCTGTAATAGAATGAAGTAAGTCTTGAGTTTGAAAAAAGATAAGGTTATTCTTGAGCTTGAGAAAAAGAAAAGGTTATTCTTAAGCCTGAGAAAAGGAATTTGTAAAGGTTGATTCTGAGCCTACAAAAATAATTATTGTGTAAAGGTTTAGTTCCTACCTGTTAAAGGAATCTTGAGTTTAGTGGGTGCGAATCTCCGTGGGGTTCGGAGGACTGGATTAGCCCAGAGTAGCTTGATGAACCAAGATATATCGTGATGTGCTACTTTATTTACTTTACTTATATATTGTTGTTTGGTGTGCATTTAGTTGATAATATGTTTCTGCTGCTATAAAAATATAATAATTAATTTATGATTAAATTAATTATTTAATTTTTAAAGTATTATTATTTGAATTAAATTTTATCATTACACAATTCACCTCCCCTCTTGGGTAGTTCACTGGGCCAACAAAAATTGCACCTTTAGAATCGACAAGAACACCAGTCTCTCCCTCCCTCGGGAGACAGGACTCACCGGCTCTGATACCAGAAAAATAATGGGACAGACCATTATTGATGAGCATTTGACTAAAGATAAATATAATTTTGATTTATGTCCATAAGTTATAATCCAGAGTATTTAGGCGAGAGAGATTTTTAATTATTTCACCCCGAAATTTCTTGTTATCAAATAGCTATTTGGTAAGTCTTGAAGAAATGTATGAAAATATTTATTACAATATTTTTCCATCTTGATCTTGATAAGGTTTTCTTGATTTTCCAAAACTCAATTGAAATCTGATAAGAGTTTTTCCAAAGTTAATTTCAATTTAAAATAAATGTTGATAGAAATTGTCCAAAATTTCAACTAAGCCCCTAAACTTTTGAATTTGAAAATTTTGTTTCAGTTGGTCTATCTAGCAGCCTAATTGAGATTATAGAACTCCCATTGAACTTGAATCGGAATTAATCAAACTTTCAAAAGGTCAATTTTGAACCTCATGACTTTAGTTTAAAGTTTAAAAATTTTAAGTTAGCTCACAAAACTATTTGTATTGAAAAAATTTCCAATCGACTTTTAAGAAAGCCTAATCATGATTCAAAACCCTTAATTGAGTACCTTCTTGACTTAATTTGACTTCTAAAACATTAATTTAATCTCAAGGTTTTAATTTACTATTTCAAAATTTCTAATTTATCCTCCAAAGTTTTCAATTGTGATTTTCTAACTCGAATAACTCTTGAAACCTTCAAACCGACATTTTTAACTTAAATATTTTAAAAAATTATGTAACATATACTCAGCGATTTTTTATATTATTTTTTGAGCTTTTTGCACTTTGCAACCCTTAAATTTTACAAAAAAACCCACTTTATCTCCTGTCCTTTCAATTTGAACACATTAAACTAAAAGTATCTAAATTGCGTCAAGTTAGTCTTTTCATCATTTTTATGAAGAAATTCACCCATGAGGGCGATTTCTTGTTTGAGACGTGGTTGATTTCCATCATAGAAATGACAGAGTTATCGATTTGGACTAAATTGACACGATTTGAATACTTCAGTGTTCAAGTTAAAACTACAGGGGCTAAAGTAAAATTTCTTTAAAACTTTAGGGGTTCAAAGTGCAAAAGTATCATATTTTTTTTTTACTTACAATGCCATATGCTTGTGTGATAAAATGCGTTGTCTACATTTTGTTTAATTTTTTGACATTGAGAGACAAGAAGCTTGAAATAATAAAACTACCTCTTAATTAATAGTTTTCAATCATTTTTGTAACGAAAAAATTGATTAGACTAAATTAAAACGAAATTGTTACTTGAGACTAAAAATGTCATTTGAAAAATTTTAGGATCCATTATTTTGGGCCCCAGCAGTCTATAAATACTTAAAATATACCCCACTACCATTAATTAATGAGCCAAACCCCACTATATATATTGCATCCGTTGTTTTTTAGGACTAAAAGAACATGATAAATACCACCAAAGCCCAATACTGTAAAGGAAATTAAATGATGTACTCTAGATACAAAGTACAGAAAGGTGTTTATCACTTCTCCCTCCCCCCCCGAGAAAATTTTAGGGTCTATTATTTTGGGTCCCAAAGGCTCATAAACACTTAAATTTTACTCTATTGCCATTAATTAATGAACCAAACCCCACTATATATATTTGCATCCATTGTATTTTAGGACTAAAAGAATGCATGATGATTGGAGGAGGGGTATAGTGTCCATCTATAAAAATAAAGAGGATGTTTAAAGTTGTACGAACTATCAAGGCGTAAAACTTATGAGTCATACTATTAAACTGTGGGAGAGAATGATAAAATATAAAAAGACACGAAACGAGCATAAAAAATAACCAGTTTGGATTTATGTCCAGTTGATCAACCACTAAAGCTATCTATTTACTAAGGAGATTATTGGAAAAATATAGAGAGAAGAAGAAAAATTTACATGTGGTATCTGTGGATCTAAAAAAGGCTTATTATCTTGTACTCAAAGAAATTTTGTAGTGGGTGCTAGATTAGGAACAAACATCTGATGTGTATATCAAAGTATTTAAGATATGTATGAAAGTATAATCACTAGTATTCAAATAGGAGAAGACGATACTTGTGCATTTCCTTTTAATATAGGCTTATATTAAGGATCATCTTTAAATCCTTATCTCTTCGTTTTGGTGAGGGATGAGTTCACAAAACATATTTAAGATGAGATACCTTGGAATATGTTGTTTTAGGATGACATAGTACTAGTTGATGAAAATAGAATAAATCTTAATAAAAAGATGGAAAGAAGTCTTAGAGTTTAAAGGTTTGAAGAGTAGTAGAAGTAAAACGGAATACATGCATTGCAATTTTAATAATGCCCAAAGAGATGATGGTACAGTCAAAATTGGAGATGAAGAGGTTGCAAAGGTTGGTCGTTTTAGATATTTAGGTTCAATGATTTAAAGTAATGACGAAATGGAGGGGGATATTACTTTTTAACTGATGAACAAAAAAATCTAACAAACTCATTTCCTTCATTGCAGAAAATCTTAAAATAAATACATATTTAAGATCCTTACTAGCACACGAACAAGATAAGATCCATATTTATAATATTTTGCGGCTTGTTTATATGAACGTGTTACATTCAACACATCTAATAGTTCGAATATGTACAAGATGTATATCTAGTAACGATTGAACACATAACGTACTCAAAATATAATGCAAAAAAAAACAAAACAAAAAAAAACAACAACAAAACAAATAACGAAATTATGAATGAAAGTGGAATATAACACGAGATCGTGTCATATTTACCATGGTTGCATTTTTTGTATATAACACAAGATCTTCATGTTGAATATATCACGATCTCATGTTATATTCAATATTGATCTGAAATTTTTCAGATTTGAAAAATTCAGATTTAGAATTTTTCAGATTTGAAAAAGTGACTAAGAGAGAAATCACGACGAACGGCGAGCACGACATTGAACAACTGACGACAAATCTGAAGGCAAACAACGCGGCAGAGAGAGAGAGAGCAGGACGACGAACATGGTGGTAGAAAGAGAGATCACAAATTTGAAAATTCATAGAGCAAATTTGAAAATTTTCAGATCTAAAATATCTAGATCTAAGAGAGAGAGCGGTTGAGAGAGAGAGAGAGAGAGCATGACGAATGGAGAGCACAACGGGGGCTATTCAAAATGTGAAGGGGTAAAATCGTCAAGAAAAAAATTCAAATTTAAAATGAGGATTTTTGGGTAACATGAAATGCTAACTTGAAGACTACGATGTGGGAAAAAAAAAACTTGTTGGAAGTTCAATAAATCAAAGTTTACGGACAAATAAAAAAGTTGTTTAGGGTGAAAGCTATAATTTGCCCAACCAGTATTGTCGGCCGTTCTATGAAATTTTCTCTGGAACCAAACGCAGACGTGAGTAGTTAACCCCTAGTTACAGTGAAACGGGCACCACAAAGAAACATGAATCCATCGAATGGAAATCCCTATGCTAGCGATCCCTTCCAATTCTCCATCTATTTGCCTCAATCCAACCCAAACACAAATTCTAATTCCGATTCGATTTCAAACCCTAATTACGATCCCAGTTCATTGTCAAACCCCAATTCGTATGCTAATTTGACCCCAAATTCGAATTTGAATCATCTTTATTCACTGCCCATCCCCAGAAAAAGAAGACGAGGCAGACCGCGCAATGCGATGCCAAAGAACCAGGTATATCATATGCCTTTTTTTTCAGGAAATAATGTCAATGGTGAAAACGGACAAATGTCGTCAATACCTTCTTCTTCTGCTGCTCAAATTATTAAGCCACATATGGAAAATGCTAATATATCAAACCCTAATTTTGTTAGCGCGAACCATTCAAGACAAATTGTTCCTGATATTAATGATGAGATCATCGTGATTAACAAAGACGCCACTGCTGAAGCGTTGATTGCATTAACGGCTGGTTTCCCAGCTGATTCCCTAACTGAAGAGGAAATTGATGCTGGGGTTGTTTCGGTTGTTGGAGGCATTGAACAGGTTAATTACATTCTAATTAGGAACCATATACTCACAAAATGGCGCGAGAATGTATCAAACTGGGTTACGAAAGAGATGTTTGTTGATGTCATACCTAAACATTGTAGTACTCTTTTAGGCTCTGCGTATAATTACCTTGTTTCGCATGGTTATATTAATTTTGGGGTTGCGCCTGCAATCAAAGAGAAGATTCCAACAGAACCCAGTAAGTCGAAGGTAATTGTGATTGGGGCGGGGCTGGCAGGTTTGGCTGCTGCAAGGCAGTTGATGTTGCTTGGGTTTAAAGTGACTGTTTTGGAAGGTAGGAAGCGTCCTGGCGGGCGAGTTTATACAAAGAAAATGGAGGGAGGAAATAAAACTGCAAATGCAGATTTAGGTGGGAGTGTATTGACAGGTACTCTTGGAAACCCGCTTGGGATTTTGGCCCGGCAGTTGTCTTATCCTCTTCATAAGGTGAGAGATAAGTGCCCCATTTACAATGTGGGTGGAAAACCCGTTGACTCAGATGTAGATAAAAAAGTGGAGATTGCCTTCAATCAGCTTTTGGACAAAGCAAGCAAGCTAAGACAGTCAATGGGAGAGGTTTCCCAGGATGTTTCTCTTGGGGCAGCATTGGAGACCTTTTGGCAGGTCTCTGGAGATACTGTAAATGCAGAGGAGATGAACTTATTCAACTGGCATCTCGCCAATTTGGAATATGCAAATGCTGGTTTGCTCTCCAAGCTTTCACTGGCATTTTGGGACCAAGATGACCCATACGACATGGGAGGTGATCATTGCTTCGCACTTGGAGGAAATGGAAGATTTGTTCAAGCGTTGGCTGAGAATGTGCCGATCCTTTATGAGAAAACTGTGCATACCATCCGTTATGGTAGCGATGGAGTGCAGGTTCTATCTGGAGGCCAGATCTTCGAGGCCGATATGGCACTTTGCACTGTTCCTCTTGGGGTTCTGAAGAGTGGTTCTATTAAGTTTATCCCGGAACTGCCTCAAAGGAAGCTTGATGGGATAAAGAGGTTGGGTTTTGGCTTGCTTAATAAGGTTGCAATGCTTTTCCCTCGTCTATTTTGGGGCACTGATCTTGACACATTTGGCCATCTTTCTAATGATCCTGGGCGTCGTGGAGAGTTTTTTCTGTTCTATAGCTATGCAACAGTGGCCGGGGGACCGGTCTTGATTGCTTTAGTAGCAGGAGAAGCTGCGCATAAGTTTGAGAGCATGCCCCCTACAGATGCTGTGACGCGTGTTCTTCAGATCCTTAAGGGTATGTTATTGTGCTCAACGTGTCTCTCTTTGTCTTGCATGCATTTATGTGTTCTTTTCTGTATCCAAAATTTTCATTTAGAGAAACCTTTATTCAAATTTGGGGGAAATGGGCCCCTTCTTGTAGAAGGACAACATTCTAGATTATAACTACACTAAGGGAAGGTTTGAACATGTTCCGACTAGGAAACTCAGTGCATGACCACTAGGCCAACGAATTGAGTTACATCTTACCCCCCCTTGGTTTTCACAAGTCGCATGTGATTAATTATCATTTATGCATTTGTGTCCGGTGGAAGTTTCGACGAAAGTGGAACTATCATCTTTTACCAGAACTCCATTTGTTCTCATCAAGTCTAGGAAGTAAAATTTTTGACATAATTGAGAAAAGAAGAAAACAACTTTCATATTCATCATGTAGTTTTATTTTTGATGGAAAACTTATACGTCAAAGGATATATACTTCATTTTAACATACATTATTCTGAGCCAAACCAATATCATCTTCCATCAAGTTCGTTGCAAAATTGAAGTTCGTATTTAGTCTAAAACTATAAAGTGTTACATATGTGCTTTTAAATCATAAAAAAAGTTGTGTTTGCAATTTTGCTAAACTGCAAGCAATGAAGTGCATTTCTGCTGTCTATCAAAACCTATTTTTTGTTAAATATGTTGAGCTCCTTTTTTTTCCGGTTGTGTTAAGTGCTATATTTCATGCATAACTACACAAGGCAAATTGGGGGGAGTGTCATTTAAATTTTGGTCTTAATCGGTCCAATTGCTAACATTGGTTACAAGCTGGACCGAAAATTTATGTGCCAAGCACATTTGATGAGTGCATGAATGACATTTGACATGTATAAAGTATACACAAGATGTTTAACATTTTTTTCTCTATCACAAAACCAACACAAATCCAAAGTGACAATTTCGGAGTTTCAATACTTTAACTCCTGCAAATATTCACATTCATACATTTTCCTTATAAAAGCACTCGATCATCTCTAGTAAGTCTCTGCTTGTTAGACCCACCATAAATGCCATGACAATTATGTTATTCAGCTTGATCTTTTAATCCAAAGACATTTTAAATAACAAAAAATTAGATTTCTTAGTCCTTCTGCTTGAAATGTGATTGTTTGTTCAACGCTTAGTTGTTCACTAAACAAGATTTGTGGGTAATTGCAATTGGTTAGGGCATGGTGAGTGGTGACTATATTTGTGATGGTGTCTCTTTATAGAATTACTTATGGATATATGTGATGGTTGTACTTTTTTCTATACATAAAGAGAGAGATTAGTGGAATTGTATTTTGTTTTCTGATTTCTTTTTTGATCATTAATTGAGAAGGTTATCATCTAGCCGCTATATGCATGTACAGAAGCAACTAAGACGGAAAGGGTTCTAGAAAACAATAAAAACAAACTATGACATGGCGAAGCCACTGTAAAACTGATAGACCATTGATTAAGTGCACTTATGTGCGGCAAAGGCAAAGCAAACTGGGGAGGGATTAGTTGCATGGAAGCTTCCAGTTTCTGTTTGGTTGTTGAAGCAGCGAGTTAGTTAGAAGAGCTGGAACTGTTGAGTTTGTTATTTGTTGGTTAGTTGAGTTTGTTATTTGTTGAGTTTGAGCTTGAGCTGGTGCTTCAAGTATAAATAGCAAAGGGAGGGAGGGGGAGATCATCGAAATTGTGAAGAACAAAAGGGAGAGGTCAGGCTCTCGAAACTCTGGATTATTTCTCTGTTTTTTTCTGTTTTCTTTGTAATTCTCATTCACTGAGTTAGTGAGTTTCATTGCATTTCCTTACAATTTCTGTTCCCAAATTCTTCATTATCTCGATTTGTTACCTTGGATCTATCAAAAACCGAAAGAAAAACATGCAGACTCTAAAGTGGCGGAATTTGTGGTTACAGAATTTAGAAGGATTGAGGGAAGAGGACATTGTGAAAAATGTATAGACAGAGATAGTTGAGGAGTGAGATGAGTCCAATGGCACATACACAATGTTTCCAGAATGAAAGTGACTATCGCAGTGTTTCCAGAATGAAAGTGACTATCACAGTGTTTCCAGAATGAAAGTGACTATGGTGATTGGGGTGGGTGGGTGGGGTGGAGTTAGGTAACGAAGGAGAAGGTCACCACGAAGGCTATTTGGAAAGTAGTAGCTTAGAAGCGCATTCTAAGTCAATGTTTTAAAGAGTAATCTCACCACCTGGTTATAGGCACGGTGATGCAAATATACCTCGATGATCACGAGAAAGGTTAACATTGTAAAAGCAGAATATACCATTTTGACATCTACTTGTGCTATGTAGAAATGACTAACCGGCTGGAAGTTGAGGTACTTTTTAAGGGGGGTGGCCCACTTTGTTAACAAGTACTCTCTCACTTCTCCTTTATGTCTTTGTTTCCTATTCCAATTTTTGTGGCAAAATCTTTGGAGAAGTTGCAAAATGACTCGGTGGGCACATACGGGGGAGGAGAGGAAGACCTCATTAGTTGGTTAGTACCGGATTTATAGACCTTTATATTTGAAGGTGGATTCGGGGTAAAATTACTCGCACTTTTAATAGACAATTCTTGGTAAATGGTTGGGAGATATTGAGAGGGGTGGTTTGTGGAGGAGAGTCGTAGTGGCATCTTTGGTGAGGCTTTGAAGGATGGTTCTAATATGATTGTTGGATCATTTGGAGTTGGGGTTTTGAAATTTATTTTTCTCTTAGTAATGACTATACTGATTTTTGTTGGTTGACATGTTTCGAGATCAGGGATGGGAGCAAATTGTGTTAATGGACTGATGTTTTTGTGTGATAATATACCTTTGGTTGATCGGTTTCCTGTTTTGTTTTCGGTGGCTTGTGATAAGCTTGTTTTCTTGGTGACTAAAATTACGTGGTCACCACGATTTAGGATAGATTTGTTGGGTAAGGATATTCCAGTTATGGTGGTTCTTTTGCCATATTGAAATGACGTTCCTTTGGGACGGAAAGTGAGGATTGTTAATGGTGGATTGGTCATAATGGACGACACTTTCCAGTGATATTTTTTTTGTGTTGGTGATTGGCGCGAATGGAGATTGAGTTCTCTGGAAGGATATCTGAAGGATCTAAAGCACCAACGAGGTTGGTGTTTTTACTTGTATTATTGCTCGGAACTCCATATGTACAATAGAAAGTCCGAAAAAGAGAACGTTTCAGATGCCTAATAGATGTTATATATTTCATGTTGTGGAGGAATCGGTTGCGCACTTGATATTCTTTTGTCCAGTGGCTAGGGAGTTGGGAACTCCTTGTGCTTGCCTTAGTGAGGATCTCTTGGTGCAGGCCTAGTTCCTGTAGCCAGTTGCTTGCGTGTTGAAGCGAAGGTTTATAAGAAGATGAATTTCTAGAGGATGGTTACATTAGTGGTGTTTTGGAATGTTTGGAAAGAACTTAATAGGCATGTTTTTTAGGATTTATTTTATTTGTTCAGGCTCTAAAAAGGGCATTTTTGTACATGTTATGTTATAGGAGCAAAGGGTCATATCTTGTATGGGGTTCCTCCTTTCTCTTTTTCTCTTTAGGGTTTGAAGGCATCATAGTTTTTCTTTTATATTATGATGCACCTTGCATATTCGTTGATTAGCCAAAAAAAACGAAAGATTGTCGATGGCAAATTGTGAAATGAGGTTTGCAAGTAGATGAGGAAAAAGGTTTCAGGCTGAGGAAGTCGATCGTGTTCAACTAAGTCTTGTTAGTTAATGGACGTTTGAAGCAGATGTACGAGATTTGGAGAAAGGTGCTAGTGATGAGCCGCCTGACAGACCGATGTAATGGGTCCATATTTTTACATTGAATCTGGCTTTCCTCTAGGACCTTGTGGTGTTGCGGTGGGAGTTGGGGAGGCAGTATGCAATAATGTCTCTTTGTGGTATAGTAGGGAATAGGGTTAGTCTCACAGGGTTAACTTTTCAATTTTGAAATTTAACCTTGTGATGGCCTGATTGACACTACAATCAGTCAACCAAGTGACAGCATACTGAAACAGTGAACACAAATGCATGCACACCGGCATACTAAAATTACAGGCAAAGGTCAACCTTATATTTAACTCAGGAACAAAGAACTCCTGTCTACAATTTCGGTCTGGTTCATTGGAGCAATCCTCTCAGCTGAGCCAGACATGCAAACCGAGTATTTTTAGAGAACCGACAACAGTTGACAACTGTAACTGCCTGGGTATAGAAAACAGACACATATCTGGACACTTGTCTAGACCACATCACAACACTTACCCTGTCTTATCTAAAGGGATCTTCAACAACTGCCCATCACATGATCTGCACATGCTATGTTTTTTTACACTAAGCTTCTTTAGAACTGCTTCCAGGTACTTAGTCACCAATCGTTCAACATCATGTAAATGTTCTGCCCACCTTGCCATTCCATTCCCAAAAATGTCATTTTTCGTTGACACTTTGCCACACCACCAGCATGGTCTTGACTAGACTATGTTTTGCGCCCACGTTCCGGTTTGCTAGCTTGACCTCGGGCCAATGCTCACCTTGGTTTCATTTTGCGCACCATGAAACCGTTCCTAGCATTGAGCCTAGGATGAAGAATTGAAGATCCTAGTGTTGTGCCTAGGATTGCCTTGCCTTGATTTAGCTACGCTATATATCCACCAACATCGTCCAACAATGGCCAAGTGTGCCGACGTCCATAAATGTTGATCCTAGCCGTGTGCCTAGTCGTCTTGCGCCACATGCCAATGCCGCCAATGTGCATCAACTTTTCCCAACGACGTCCCATTTTGCCAACATTGTCTAGCACCTCGTTCCAACGCTGTCAAATGCACACCAGTATTGCTCAATGACTCCTTGTTTTGCCAATGCGTGCCGACATATATTGACGTTTGTTGCCTTGATCCCATGCCAAGGACTTGACTGGAGTCATGTCACGTCCATGGCACCTATCCTAGCATTGTGCCCAGGATCACATTAGTCTTAGCTTAACAATGCCCAATGCCCGTTGGTGTTGTACTTGTTGCACGAAGTTCTTGTTTGCCGCTGCGCCGCACCTTGGTTTTGCCTCATAGATGTTCTAGGGTAAGTCTTACCCCTAGCTGCCCACCATGTGTAAGCCATGCCATACACCTTATCTTTGTGTGCCGACTGCCCTTATTACGCCTAGGTCCTTTGCCACGCTGAGGGTCTAGAGGGAGAGGTACCTCCCTTATAATACTTTATGTAAAAAAACTTAGGTGGCAATAGTAGATATCAAAATGTCTAAGGAGCCATAATAGAGTAGAGTCAACAGTGGACCCCTACCCACGGTTGACTCCTTGGCTTAGCCGAATGCGTACCTTTTGTGCCAAGTTACCCCAATTTGGTGCCACTGTGCCAATGTTCAACCGATAATTGTCCTCGCCCAACATTCGTCTAACTTTGATTAACTTCTGTACCTATTTCGTACCAAGCCTTCGTAGGGTGCCGCAAGCACCACGTCCGGTTAGAAATATACACCAAGTCCGTGCCTTTTTGTACCAATGCCTTCGTTTGGTGTCACATGCACCACGTCCTGTTGGAAAGCGCACCAAGTGTGTTAGTATGTTGGAAGGATTGGTGGTATGAGTATGTTCACTTTTATGTCTTAGTTGATATATTTAATTCAATCCGTCAAATAATATAAATATTACTCCTCCTAACACCTAATGTTAATATTTTTATTCCTTTTTTTTTTTTTCCCTAATTTTTTAAAGTTGTCCTCCGCTTCACCACTATCTAGATATTTGCTTGCATCATTTGCTTGGAGGATTTTTTTTGAGGGAAATTTATTAAAACTTTTGTTCATTGAACAACTATTGCACACTTGGGGCATCGATCTGTGCAGCTATATATGAACCACAGGGCATTGATGTCCCAGAGCCCATCCAGACTGTGTGTACAAGATGGGGTAGTGATCCTTTCAGCTTGGGTTCGTACTCTAATGTTGCAGTTGGAGCATCAGGAGATGACTACGATATTTTAGCAGAAAATGTGGGGGATGGGAGACTTTTCTTTGCTGGGGAGGCAACCACTCGGCGCTATCCAGCAACTATGCATGGAGCTTTCCTTACTGGACTCAGAGAAGCTGCACACATGGCTAACTATGCTAGGATCAGAGGTCTGAAATCAAGAGTTGAGAGGAACCCATCGAAGAATGCACATTATTGTGCTTCTCTTCTTGCAGACTTATTTAGGGAGCCTGATTTGGAATTTGGAAGCTTTTCTGTGATCTTCATTAAGAGTAAGTCTGATCCCAAGTCGCCAGCTATTTTAAGGGTGACATTTGGAGGATCAGGGAAGAAGAGTGATGGTTCGAAGCCAGATCAACAACATTCTAATAAATTGCTGTTTCAACAGCTGCAGTCCCATTTTAATCAGCAGCAAGAGCTTCATGTTTACACTTTATTATCGAAGCAACAAGTGCTTGAACTGAGAGAGGTGAGAGGTGGTGATGATGTGAGGCTTAATTACCTCTGTGAAAATCTTGGGGTGAAACTTGCTGGGAGAAAAGGTCTGGGCCCTGCTGCAGATTCTGTTATAGCAGCCATTAAGGCTGAGAGGGGTAATCGCAAGCCTGCTTTAAGTTCTCTGCCTCTGAAGTCAGGTAAGTATTTTAAAAAACTGGATTTTTGTTTTTAGATTTTGTCTCCCTCTAAGTAAGTGCTGATGAAAAATGAATCTCAGTTTTTACGCTTCTCTTATTCTGAAATCAGGGATATCCAAGCCAAAAGCCGCTGTTTTCAAGCAAAAATCCATCAGGTATGAGCTTAAGTTTTGTTCGTCGTTAAATTCATTTTTTTTCTCTCAAATAATTCACCATTTATTGATTTCAGAAAAGCTAAAGTGTTGGGCATTGGCAAAGGTTCGACCATGCTGAATAGAGACGTGGGAGTTAAATCTGTTGGCAGTAGCATTGCTGCCTGCCCTCCAAATGTAAATGTGGGACCTAATGCCGTGGGTAGTGTGGATAGATCTAGAATTCCAACAGATGTATATGTGGGTGCCAAAGTAGTGGGCAGTAACAATGCCCCTAATCCTCAAAATTCGGTTGTGGGGGAAACTTCAGTGGGTTTCAAAACAGTAGGCAGTAACAATGGCTCTTCAGATGTATATGCTGGTGCCAAAGTAGTGGGAAGTAACAATGCCCCTAATCTGCAAAATTTACATGGGGAGGAAAAATCATCAAGTAACTCTGAATTTTCTGCTCCTGCAAATATAGACAAGACTAATAGTCATGATATGGCGCCACTTCAGAGTTCGAGTGTGGTAGTTGGTAATTTGGAAGGCGAAGTGATGCAGTAGAAGTAGCAGAGCTTGAATGGGTTTCCAGGTAATCTTCTCATCTACTTAATTTTTTTTTGGTGGCCAATGCATTTGATAGTCTTTAGCAAATAAACATTGTTATGATTTATGGAGCTTTGTCTTGATTTTTGATTTCTCTTCCTCTCTCTCGTTCATTTGTTGGTCCTTTATTTACCCTTGCGTGAATGCCATTCCTGTTCTTTGTCTTGACTTTGATTTTACTAAATATGAAGTTTTAGAAAAATGAGCTTGGAACTCAAAGCATTGTGAATATATGGTCCGAGAGAGGGAAATTTGGCATTGGTAACTTGGCAAAAATAAGAGTGGGAAATGTTAAAAGTGGTAAAAATATTAATAAATAAGTGTAGGAGATATTTAAATGGTAAACACAAAATGGGAGGGAAACCAATATTCAACCAAGTTAAAGATAGTAAACCTTTCATTTTCCGCTAAACAATCTAGAAGCTAATTTATATTATAGAAATCATAGATGTTGTCACAAGGTCAATTTCAAACTTGAAATTTTCACCCCTGTTGGCCTGATTGTGCACTTCGTTCCATGGCTGTGCACCAACTCTTGTCATGCTACCCACATAACCATGATCGGACTGTGGTATAGCTCTCACTTTTTTATCCCTGTTGCCTTGACCTCGTGCCAAGTTTTTCCTCAGTTTCATGTTGCTCCCATGAACCCCGATCCTAGCATTGCACCTAGGATTCAATCACCTTGAGCTTAGGAAGCATGGACACGCCACTTGGGTTGGCATATTATGTGTAGGATATAGGGGCATATGTGTTGGGCATGGGGACATGGCTCCAACATGTGTCCGACACACCAAGTGGCGTGTCTTATTTTTCATTTTATTTTTCTTCAATCGTACATGTTGGGACACGGCAAATTTTCATACCAAAATTATAAAAATGCATTGGTTGTACAAAATGTGGATCCCTTGACTTTTTGGAGTGTTCTCCCCTATCAAGGGGATATAGGAGACCACTCAATTGATATTACAATAACTATTTACTTCTTGTTTATTATTATATAGATTTAAATGTATCATTGAATATATTATTTTTATTTAATTACTACTTGTTGAGGGTCAGAAAGTACTAAGGGGTATTTTAATATATGAAGGGCGTTACCCTAGAATGGATCTAGAAATATTGAGTAGGGAGAGAAAATGATAGTGCTAAAAGGAGAGAGAGAGAGGAAGCTAAATCACAGTCATTGAAATGACTGTGTGACCTCGGACTTGTTTCTGGGCTAAGGCTAAAGGTTTGTAAGGATTGTCTTGATTTTGTTAAAACTTTTAGGCTTTTCTTGCTTTTTCTCTGTGTTTGTCCAAATGAATTCTCAATTCCACTATTTATATTATCATTTTATAATTGTAATTGAATGCCGTCCACTAGGGCACCACGTTCCATCCTCGATTCTACAATCTCCCTAAAATCTCGAGATTGGTGTCTTTACTATGGCCCCACTCTTTGAGGGGGATTGTGGGTTTTAGTGTCTTGTATATGAATTGAACTTCGTACGATTTAGGAAAGCATGTTGTGATTTTCTCACACGGTTCCTTGAATTCGTGGGGCAGGGTGTAACGACAACGACTGTTAATGCCTTGCGTATGGATTGGACTTCGTACGGCTTATGGAAGCACATGCGATGATATTTCTCTCGCACGGCTCCTAGATTTGTAGGCCATGTTGTGACAATGATAACTGTCCGATTAGATTTTCGGGTTGCTGGAGAGGTAGTCTGTTAGAGGATAATATTAAAATGTGTATTTAATGATATTAACAAAGCAAATGGGTTCACAAAATAACTATCCCAAGGTAAAGGGGATGTGTGGTGTTAATAATTAAAAATAAAGAGGTTAAAAATAAAGAGGTGCATGGATTAGTTTTTCAAGGTCGAGGGTGTATAGTGTATATATTTAATATGGTAGAGGTATATTGGTATTTTTTTGATTTCTCCCAGTTATAGAAAACCACATTTACAAGGACTAGTAAAAACAAACTTATATCAAAAGTACAAAAATAATTTTATTCCAAAATTGTCCCTACTTTATATATGTAGAAAAATAATTTCCACTGATTTTGTTTTTTAATTTCACTTAATTTTAGATTTCAATAAAACTTCCACTGATTTTTTTTTTCAAAAAATATATTTTTTGTAAAATACCACAAATACCCTTACAATTTTACTTTTTTATAACATTCCACTAACAAAACTAAAAATATTAAATTTTTTAATGCAAAATTATATTTATAACAAATTAATTACCAAAAAATTATCAAAAATCAATAAACTTTATTCCATTGAATTTCTATAATTCCACTGACTATTAACAATTCCACTAAGTATAAGAAAAATAAACAATTCTACTAAAATTACAAAAAACTCATATATCACCATCTACATAAATCTAAAATCTAAAATTCAAAAATGGAACATTCATGACAAAAAAAATTAAGCAACTAATATGAAAAATACTTATATAAATCCACCTAATATTTAAGTGAAAATCCACACACAAAAAAAGTGGAAATCCATTAAAATTATAGAACCCCAAAACATGGGTTCTGAATAGAAGAATTCAGAAACCAAACCAATATCAAGCAAGCATTGACCTTATCACATTCTCATGAATAAATTCATTAAAATTCAAAATTTGAGAACTCAAATCCATTCAATTCTATTGACATCACTAAGATCCCAAAAATTCAAAAAATCAGAAAATAAAAATAAAAATAATAAACAAGGACATGGTTGAAAATAATAGATAAATATAAAAAATAAAAAAACCAGGTCATCAATTGGTGGCGGCGCTACATAATCAATCATGGTGGCAGTGGTAGTGATAGAATCGAGCCTGGTGATAGTGGCAACGACGTGTTTTAGGCAAGTTCTGCTTAGATCTAACCAGATATAGGCTAGATGAGATCTACCGTTCAAGGATGGAGACGACGAACATGCGGTGACGTGGTAGCGTGAAAAATCAAAGATGGTGGTGGCGGAGGAAGAGATGGTAGTGGCAACGATGATGAGGGATTGTTCGTTGGAAGCGGATGAAGCGGCTGCAGTGGATGCGATGGAAGCACTCAACGGAAGCGGAGGAAATCGAGGTGGTGGCGGCCGCAACGACAACAACGATGAGCAGTGGCGACAGCAAAAGCAATGAGCGGTGATGATGATATGTTGTTTGTTGTGGCTGTGTTGAGGGGGAGAGAGGGAAGGGGGGGCGGGCTAAACAAATGGGTAAGTGAGAAGTTGAACAAATGAGTATGAGGCAAAAAAGAAACAAATTGGGCATGTCAATCAAACATTTTTTTTTTGTATTGGGGGTAGTTTTGTCATTAGAATTTTTAAAAAGGAGTTGGTACTATTTTTTCCCTTTCAAAATTGCACTTTTGGATAATGTTTTATTTTGTTGGTTCTTAAAATATTGTTTGTTTATAAAAATGGACTTATGGAGGAAAACTCGATGCATATTTAATTATAAAAAATGATATTTATATAATATATTTATATGCTTCAATATTTAGTACTTATATATTTAATATATATACTTACTAGCGTTTACTCATGCCTAAAAGCACCGTTTTAAATTAACCATACTCATAAAAAAGATTTAACAAACCAATTAAGCATGGGTAAACCAAAACAAAATCAAATTGAAAAAAATTGTATTGCCTATTTGACTTATTACTAGGGGTGTGCAAAAGGGTGACCTTATTTTATGGTGGATCCTTGACCCGACTCAATTGAGATCGGGTCTGGAATTTCACACTCACTGCTGACCTGTCTGATGAAGACAACATGTGTTTTGCGGGTTTGTCGGATTCCGGTCGGGTTGATAGACATATCATTGATCAAAGAAACAATCAACAGAAACAAAACATTAATTTCATATAACAAAAACAAATTTCTAAAATCATGTAATCAACAGAAACAAGAACACTACAGAACCACTAATCTTAGAAATTAGAACAGAAACATAAACAATAATCGAACTACAAATTAGAATAGGAACAAAAACACTAACGATTTAAAGTTAGAATAGAAACAGAAAGTCAAAAACCTAGAAATAAAGTTAGATAGGAAACAAAAACAAATCAAACTCACCGTCGCTTGACGTTTTCACCATTGTGGCATCTTCATTCACCATCACCATCGTCACAGGCTCATAGGCATGCACATGATATAGATTGAAAATATATAGGAATGAAGATGACGCGAAGACGAAGTGAGAGGGAGGAAGACAAAGCAAAGACGAGAACTCTGGAGACGAAGGAGGGAAGAACACCTAGCGAGAGAGAAGAAGACGAAGCAAAGAGCTCTGGAGTTTGGAGGAGACGAAATGAACTGAACGAAGGTTGTGAAGTGATGAAATGAATCAAATGATCAAGAAACCCTAAAAAAAAGCTTATTTAAAGAAAAGGGTTGGTTGGGTTGGATTTGTTTGGATTGTACGGAAGACACCTGCTATTCGACCCTATACCCCCAAAAAAAGCCTAGTTAACCCGCGTTTCGACCTGTTTTATCTCACATCCGATTTTTATGGGTCAGTCCGGTTGGATTTTCTCAGGTGGGTCGGGCCAATTAGATTCTTGAACACCCTTACCTATTACTTCAGAATTACATTTCGTCCATAGAACAAAATAATCGAAAATAAAAAAATTGAAGCATAATCTCATTCTTCTCTTCATCCCCCATTCTCCTAGAAAAAGAAAAATCAGAACAACAAAGCGATAAAATTATACATGAAAGATTTTCAATTCATCCAAGCAAAAAATAACAAATAAAGAAAAATATTTTTATTAAATGACGGAAACAAAATATTTTGTTCTCAATTTTATATTTTTATTTTGGAAAAGAAAATAGATTTTTTTTTAATATTATGTTTTTGTCTCAGGAGTAGAAATAGATTTTTTTTGTTCTTGATTAGAAGTATGTTTTTTGTTTCCAGATTTCTGTTTATGTTTCCTTAAAAAATATTTTTTTGTTCAAAAAATTATATTTCGAACAAAAATAAAAATTAAAAAACGAAAAAATCAGTTCATGTTCTCAAAATAAAAACATAAATTTGAGAACAAAAAATATGTTACTGTTATTGAAATAGAAACAAAAATTTGGGAATAAAAATTCTATTTGTTTTTCCTAAATCAGAAATAGAAATTTGAGAACCAGAAAAAAACTATATAGGAAATGGAAGTAGAAATGTGAGAACAAAAAATATGTTTCTATCCTAAACAAAGATAAATATTTGAGAAAAAAATTTATTTTTACTCTCAAAGCAAAAACAAAAATTTAAGAATATAACAATATTAGTTGGTAGATTTTGAATATTTTTCACATGAGATATTACCTATATTTTGTAGTCATTTTTTAAAATATATTATTACTAGATTTATAATATGAATTAGCTTGATCTCAAAATTGATATGTAAAAGAGCATTATTCAATTTAATTCTTTTAAGCGTACAATTTCAAACAAACAAGAGAATTGAATAGTGTTTCTATTGGTAAATCTAAATCTATTCTATTCCTTCTCCTATTCCATTTCACACTGATTCCTTTCCATCCAACCAAACGAGCTACCGTGAATCAGTAGCTTCGAATTAAATCTTGAAATCATGAATATCAAACTAATAGTACAGCTAAATCAAACAATACAACTAAATTGAACAATTGAAAAGGAGATAACAATACAGATGAGATGAAATAATTAGATGAATGTCGTGGTGAAGATTGCGTGATTTGCAGATTGGAACCAGAAGATTGTGCGATTTAGAGAAGATTGCAGTTCGGCAGGGAGGAGGGAAGCAATTTACTTGTAGATTGTGTGATTTGCAAATCGACACAGAGAAGATTGTGGATCTGATTTGTTGAGGTGAGAGAAGAGAGGGCTCCACCAAACCCTAAATTGCAAGAGGTAAGGGGGAGAAGATTGTGATTTGCAGATCAGAACCTGAAGATTGTGCGATTTAGAGAAGATTGCAGATTGGCAGAGAAGAAGAGAGCGATTTACCTGAAGATTGTGTGATTTGTAGAATGACAGAGTGAAGACCGCAGATCAGATGTGGTGTGGTGTAAGGAGAGAGAAAGAGAGGGCTTTGGGCTTCTTCTCCCGGATCAGATCTGGTTAGGTGAGAAGAGATAGAGAAGAGGGCTTAAGATTTGAAATTGCAGCTGGATAGAGAGATAGAGGGCTCCGGAGGCCGATGATAGTAGCAACGCCGGTGATGGTGATGTTTGGAGGCGATGTTCATGCTAGATCTTGTAGTAGCGGTGGCTCGGAGGTGGCAACGCGATGACGAGGCTACAACATGAAGATAGTAGAGGGAACGAGGCAATGTTGGAGGGAACCGCGATGACGCAATTGCGGCGACGGAATTGGCAACAAGCTTCTCCACACTGCCTGTGGAATGCCCGCATACACTACGTCGAAGGTTCTATGGCTTGATGTCTATCGCGAATGAGAGGGAGAGAGAAGATTGGGAGACGGTAGGAGCGACAAAGGGAGAGAGAGCTCTGCTTGGGTTTAGGGTGAGAGACGACTTCTGGAAATGGGTGAGGTTCGGGGCTAACCTAAATTTTATATTTATATGTGGGTTTATTTTTATCTAACGGTCTAAAAATATAGATGGATTTGTCTCTGATGCGACGGTCCTCTTTATCTCCGACCTATCTTATTTTATAGAATTTTTTTTTCTCTCTTTCTCTCTATATATATAGAGCGTGAAAATACGATTTCACCAGGAAGTCGCCTCTGGCGTCCGGACTCCGGCCACGTGGTAGCGGTGCTACACAGGTGGTGGCTCGGCGCTAGCCGCATGGCACATGTTGTGCAGACGCTGCCCGATAGCCGCGGTGGTGGCGCTACGATCAATCATGGCATTGAACAACCGCAACAACCAAAGGTTAGCAGGCCTGCTAATGAGCAATATGTGCGACCTCAAATGCAACCTTCATTGTGAGCAACCCACTCTGCTAAGTGCCGAATCCACTATACTAGAAGAGGTGGAGGCTCTTCTCCAGAGGCCCTCATTTACTGATTTTGAGTTTCGACCAAAGTACTTGGAAGCTATTTATGGCAAGCCGTATCCGGTTGATTTCAAGCTCTGGAAATTCCACCTTTACAATGGAAAATCTGAAAATTCCAAGGAACACGTGATGCATTGGGAATACAATACATGGTAGTAATCCTAACATCAAACTGAAGGAATTCTCAAAATCGTTGACCGATCGTTTCTACAGTTGGTACAATAAACTGCCGGCCGGATCTATCTTATCATGGGAAGACTTGATCACCTGTTTTTACTCCAAATTCTTCCAAGCCGAGCAAGAGCTCACATTGTTGACTCTCACTAAAGAAACCTAGAGACTAGGCGAGGATGATGTCTCATATCTTTCCTGCTTTCGCGATATATAGCATTGGACTGTCTCAAGTCCATTGACGAAAGCCTCTTAGTGCGTGTGTGCATGGAAGGCATGCTAAGAGAAGAAAAAATGCATTGCATCAACCTTGAGCTCCTGACTTTTAAATGCTCTGCCAGTGCCGGTTGCAAACTCAATGAGATAGATTATGTACCTCAACCACCGTCGGCAAATAATTCCTAGAGGAGCCCCAATGGTCACAAGCCTGTCATGGTTGTGGCCATGCAGGTGAAACGACGGGTGGATTATCTTGCAAGTAACAGTTTCCAACGCCAGCAGGATGACTCACCTGAGTTCCCTTGCTGCCTAACTGAAGTTGAGGAATTATTGTCTAACTGGATCAAGTATATAGAAATCACGTTGTCACTAGTTGAGAAAGTACCAACGCGTGAGGAACAGGCGCGGGGAAAGTATTGTTCCTTCCATCGCAACATAACACACAATACAAAGTAATGTTGAACTCTCTGACAAATATTCAACAAGTGTCCCCAAGATGGAGATATCCAATTGAAGACATCCAGAGAGAAAATATATATATCTATATATGTTAACGAATTTTTGTTTATTCGAAAGTAAAAAAATAATTTTTGTTTTATTAGAATTAGAAATGAATAATTAGAGAATACAAATATGAAATTGGAACTACAATTCCTAGATTTCTAATTCCATAGATTTGCAATTCCAATTCCATGCAACCAAACACTACCTGAATATTTAAACAAAAATACATTCAATTTTTGAACCGCGAGATTTTGGTATCCTAATTGAAAACATTAAATATTCAAAAGAAGATTTCTGCTAAAAATAAAGAATATTTAACATTCCATTTTGAACTACCGAGATATTAGGTATCCTGATCGGAAATATTGAATATTTAAAACTTTAAGGGTCATTCAACTTTCTTTATACGTCATTGTAGTGTTGTTAGAATTTAACAGACGAGTAATGTCTCCACAACCTTTCTAGTAAAAGTTCTGTGACCAAAACATTCACTGGCCGATATCTAAACTTTGAGTAGAACCCCATAAAACTCTTTTCTGTACATGTAATTACAATCATTATATGTTAATGTTGAAAATAACATTGAATATCAAATGCTACAGAAAACAATGACATTATGCGAAATTTGTATTAAACAATATAATGCGAAAAAATAATTTAAAACTCTAAACACGTTTAACATCAGATATAGATGATAAACAATTAATCAATGCCAACGCCAAGCTTCAAATTCGAAAATTAAATGGAAAGAATCTCTTTGAAGGGTATTTTTGTCATCGTCATTCTTTGCGTCTAGCGTGTGAGGGCTTGGCCTATAAAAGAAAAGTTTATAAGGGTTTTACATATTTTCTCTGGATGCTGGGGATGCATTCAACAAACTCATTTGCGGTAAATAACAAGTTATACACACCATTATCGTAAGCATTCAATGGGAAAATGTTTTAAGCCCATTCAATTTATGATGATATTTATTAAAAAATTTACATGAGTTCTATTTGACTTTGTACATAGTTTTAGGTCGGGATTGAATAAATTTTACTTTACCATATTGCAGAAAAGGTTTGGAAGCTTTAAACTTCTTGAAATCTGAATGGGTGGTTCAGAAGAGGGTTTATGTGAGAAAAGTGATAACATATGGTTTTCAAAAAAGGAGAGTGAACAATTATTGTGAAATATCCTGAAAAGGGAAAGGACTATTATTTTTGAACGGAGGTAGTAGTAAATATTGATTTAATACACAGACTGTTGATAATTGATTACTATAAAGCCAAGGTACGGTTTGACTCTTTAGTATGCCCTTTATCACCCCCAGAGAACCAACCCGAACTTCTGTGTACATCATAAACTAGCTTTCCATTACTGGAAACGAAAAACCGACATATTTACCTTGTAGAAAGTTATAGAAAGCTAAACATAAAAATGATGGAAGTCTGACGTGGGTCGGAACACCCAGAGGAGAGAGAATATGTTCTTTTTATTGCTCAACTCAATTGGCTACAATTGTTGCAATCTATTTGTTAAACTTCCAAATGGAAGTCATAAATATTGGCATATACTATTCGATATCTCTGAATCCTTATCTTGGTATCAAACACAAAGAATTCCATATATATTTTGAAATTCATCTAAATAGTTTAATGTAGAACGAAGGGTCCCCATGACTAGTGAATTGGATGCACATGATGAATGCGCAACTTCTATAATTAGCAAAATAAATTAAAAGATATCTAAACTATACGTTTAACGGTAATTATTGGTAGTTCATATATTATCATACCAAAAATAACTACCACCACTTACTTTCCCTTTATATATAGTAAAGTAACCTGGACACACTCGATGTCTGTGCAATTTCTAGAAATTATAAGATAAACGAGGAAAATATTTTAATATTTGTTTTCGGTAATGGCATTTTGGACATGTCAGATATTGTTACACTGAATAATTGCCTTTCACATTGCTCTCCTTTCATGTGTAGTATAGATATAGATAGTCAGCCCAAGACACAATCTACTGTCCTCCAGCACCATCACCCTTCCCCGAATCGCCGGTATAGCTCCTTCCTTTGGTGACCCCCTGTGATATGAACACCAGTGTAATCTTAAAAAGGGAAATGATGTAGCAAAAACAAAATTGGAGATAATTTGAGCTGCAAAACTAAAAGTTCTTCCTTCCCTTTCCCTATCATTTTCATTGTTTGTGGTACTTACTGCGTATTATTGATTGAGAAAGATGTGAATAGGAAAGGGCTTGTAATGGGTCATGACAGCCACAGTACAAGTAAAAGCTTAAATTTGGGAGATGCAAATGAACCTGAAAAGTTCAAAATGCTTTAAGAGTTCTATTGCATTACTTTGATCATTAGACTGTGTGCAGTGGTATCTGGTAATCCATAGGTTGGATTTTTACTGCAGTTCATTAAAGAGCCAACAGTTTTTGTAACACATGTTCTTTGAGTGGATTTTTCTGTGTGAATCTTCGTAACGAGTTTATGACCAATCTGAATGTCTGTGCTGTATAGGCTGCATATATAAACGTATTAGCTGGTTTTTGCAGAATATGTGCTGCTATTGGTGTTTATAGGCCAAAGAATGTCGTTGAAACGAGGATAACCCGTTGCAGCTGAGGCAATTTCTCCGGTAAACAATTTTGCGAAAGTGCCACATTCCCAATTAATTTTTTTGAATCTCGATGGCATATCCCATTTCTCACCATGAATTCAGCAGCTAGTTTTCGACTATAGCTGGAGTTTGCACTTTCATCACTAAGACAATATTTGCACTGAATGGGGCTTTGCAGTTCGACAAATTGGAATTCATGGATTAAACGAAAAAAGATTCGTTTGGATATGTATGAAATCACGATTCTGAGATTCTACAATACAAACTGCTCGACTGATTGCAGAGCGCCCTTGTTTCTTGCCACGTTGGAAGTGATTGCAGCGTCGAATTGCTGCTAATGCTGTCATGTTTGCAGTCTTACAAGCAAATTTCTTGTTTTTGGGTGCTGGATAGACTTGAAAAACAGATTCCCTTAATGATGAAGGCAGTGGCTTTGCAGATTCCCTGCTGTTATCATTGATAATGAATCCTACCGTTCATTCATGGACATTTTAATGATGAACTGCAATGAAATCTGAGGATTGACGGATGTATATTTCAAGCAGTGGCGGATGCAGGATTCTGGTTGGGGGGCCAAATATAAAACGTAGGGGTAGTTTTAATTTTTTTTTTAAGGGATGAATTTGTATGTATTTTACATATTTATGTGCAATATATGATAGAAATGGGGGTGATTTTTGAATTTTGAGGGATGGGGGCGGTCGACCCCTAACCTTCTTATGTCCGCCGTTGATTTCGATATTTGTGGAGCTTCATTGGAGGATGAGTGTTATTTTTCTCACGTGAAAATACATAATCTAAAATTTGCTCTCTCATATGCCAGTATCGACTTGGGATAAGTTGAATGAATGTCCTCTTTGAATGTGGCCATTTTTTTGTACTTGGCGCAAGTTTTGAAGAATGTAGGGTAAATTGTGTTTTATCCTCTTCTATTTTGTCGAACTATTATTTTACCCACCTTCACTTAAAAAACTTACTCTAAATAGAGTTAAATTTTTCAGACGAATTTGTCTCTTTATTATAATTTTAATTTAATTTTTCCTATTATAAATATTTTAATTAGAATTGAAATAAAGTGATAATATAATCTATTTCATCAAAAAATTAGATGAGAAGTTAATTCTATATATTTTTAAGCATGTTTTGTTAATTGAAATGAAAAAAAAATGATGTGCAAGTAAAATGTTATTTTTTAAAGTGAATGAAGATTAATTTTTTAAAGTGGAAGAAAATAAAAGTGATAATTAGATAAAATAGAGATGAAAAAAAAATGATGTGCAAGTAAAATGTTATTTTTTAAAGTGAATGAAGATTAATTTTTTAAAGTGGAAGAAAATAAAAGTGATAATTAGATAAAATAGAGAGAGAAGATAATTTACCAAGAATATATGAACCTTCTATTTGGTTTTGTATTTTCTATAAAATTTACTTCCCAAAAAAAAATTTATATTAAGATGGTGTTTGGGAACTATATATATATATTATTAATTGTCTTTTAATCATTTCCCTCTCATCATTTATGCATAAATTTTCTCTCATTTTAATGACACTCTCCCAAATCGATTTAAATTCAAGATTTAATTACTTGAGTTTTTCCCAAGGTCTAAAATGCATCAGACCGATCGATACAAGACAGTACACCCTTAAGATTGTCCAATATGATAATTAATCGAATTGCGTGTAATTTGATATTGACACACTTTCTGTTAAAAAAAGTTTATGCATAAATTTACACTAATATTGCAATATCCACTCCTACAACGATATTATACTTTAAAATTGTTATATACACTGAAAATGTCAAATCTTGAAAATGTCAAATCTTGTCAAATTAGGTGAACAATGAATATTAAGAAAATCCATCAAATTTTTTTATAAAAAACAATACATAAATATTTACAAAGCTAAAAAGAATCCCAATTTCAAAGTAATCCAGTCAACTTTTGTGTTAAGTGTGATATTAAACTCTTGTCTCATCCAAGATGTGTTAGTCCAGTTAGCAAAGGAGATGATCAATTTCCTTGTCAATTAGATTTTAACTTTGCTGAAAATATTTCGGGAATTAAATTTCGAATTTAATTCTGGATGCACCTGGTCGATATGAGGGAATGCGTCTTTAAAATCGTCCGATGAAATAATTAATCGAAGTGCGTCTAAGCTAACCCGGACACACCATTACCGGTAAAACCCAAAAAAAGGGGAAAAAAACCTCTTGCCCCAAACTTACATTTACACTAACAAGAAGACAGATGAAACTTGTGAAATAACGTCATCTTAATAACACCAGAAATTAAAATATTAACCACCACCACCCCAACCAAAAAAAAAAAAAAAGAAGAAGAAAAAAACTTGAACACCCCACTTCAAATCCAATCAAGAAAAATATCAATCACTCATCTTCACCACTTTCATCACTAAAATAGCCCTTTTTCTTCTTCTTCTCCCTCTTCCCCTCTCCGATCCCCCCTCTCTCCCCCATCAATAACCGCTCATCCGCCCTATCATCAACCACAGACGCCCAATTATCATCCTCGAATCCTCCATTGTCTTCCTCTTCCTCCGAAATTCCGGCATCGGCAACATCACCACCTCCTCCTCCAGCTCGCCGTGACCGTTTCGACGGCGCTGGCCGTTCCCTAGGTCCCAACTGATTCTTAGGACACTCGTACGACAGATGCCCATCCTCCCCACACTCGTAGCACCTGCTCTTATCTTTATAGATTTTCCGCCGGATGAATTCCGAGGCTCGGCCGTTATCAGCGGCGATCGAGGCCGTTAGGGTTCGGCCGTTCAGGACTTTCCCTTGGATTCCCTTGACGGCGCTCACGGCGTCGTCGCGGACTACGAACAAGACGAAGGCGACGCCGCGGCTGCGGCGGGTGTGGCGATCCTTGAGGATGGTGACCTTCGCGACCTTGCCGAAATTGGAGAAGATGGTGTGGATGTCGGAATTCGTGAGGCTGTAGTCGAGATTGCTGACGTAGACGGTCGATTTGGAAGGGGCAAGGCCGCCGCTTCCGCGGCGAGATGGATTACCGGAGGAGGTGGCTAGAGTTTTGGAGGAGGAGGAGGAGTGCGGCGGTGGTTGTGGGACAGAGGAGTAGCGGTAGTAGAAGGTTTCGTCTTCATCGTCGTCGCTCACCATTTTTGCGTCACTCTTTGGAGCTCGGAATGGTCTTCTTTTTCCGCTCTATACTCTCTAATGGGCCCTCGGTCCAATTCACAGATAAGGCCACGGCCTAAACACTACCATTAGTAAAGCCCTTTTTATGTGAGGTGGTTTTTGGGTGAGATATTTGTGTTTTATTCAATTGGTCATTTATACCAAAATGACCTCCTATGTCTTTCTTTAAACTTGATTATCTCCTGTAATTTTGGTCAATTACCATTTATTTCCTTTATGACATAAATTATTATTATAAAAATTCATTCACCCTTTTATTTTAAAAATTATAATTTTTATCCTTAACTTTTTAAATAATTATATTTATTTCTCACTCTACCATGCCCTCTCACTGCCACCATCTACTGCCACCGCTACCATGCCCTCTCACCGCCACCATCTACTACCACTACCCACTGCCACTACTACCATTTCCTATCACCGCCACCATCTACTATCACCACCCACTGCCACCGCTATTGCAACCGCCCACCTCCACTGCCGGAGAGAGAGAGAGAGGTTGGTGGTGGAAGAGAGAGAGGGGAGAGGAAGATGATTTTTATTTATTTTTATTTTTTATTTTGTTTAATAAAATGGTAAAAGAATATATATATATATATATATAATGGACGGTGATGGTGGGCGGTGGGCGGTTGCGATGGCAGTGGGCGACAGTGGTAGGCGGTGAGAGGGTGTGGTAGGGTGGGAGGTAAATATAATTATTTAAAAAATTAAGTTTAAACTAAAAATGAAGGGGTGTTAATAATTTTTTGTAAAAATAAAAATATGATTTTTTTAAAATAACATAAGGGCATTTACGTCATAAAGGGGGTAAGTGGTCATTGACCAAAACTATAGGGGGTGACTGATATTTGTAAAATGACAGAGAGATATTCTATTTAAGGACAAAAGACATGGGAGGTCATTAGTCATTTATGATACTAAACGAATAGTGAGGCCATGTTTGGTAACCATTCTCATCCCAAAAAATCTCATCCCATTCCCAAATTTTTGGGATTTCTGTTTGGGTATAGCGTTTGGTAAAACTGTGACCGTTCTCATTCCTATCCAAAAATTTAGAATCATTCCCACTTTTTGTTTTTAAGAAGTGAGAAACACAAAATTTTTGTTTCTCATAATTCTCATCTCATTCCCAAACCGAAAAAAGACAAGGCCAGTGTTAACAAAATTGTTAATAAGATCTGACTTTCAACTCTTGTAAGTTTTTCTTTTTTCTTCATTTTCCTTCTTCTTGTTCTTCGCGTCTGGTTCGTCCTCCTCCTCCTTCTCGTCGTCGTCCTCCTCCATTCGTCCTCCTCCTCCACCTCTTTCTCGTCGCCATCATCTTCGCCTCGTCGCCATCGCCATAGAAGATCGTCACCATTGCCATAGAAGATTGTCGCCATAGTCGTGTCGCTGTCTAGAGCAGTGCGAAGCAAGACGAGGCTTAGGGTTTGATTTCATCATTTTGATTCAAATTAGGGTTCGATTTTGTCATTTTGGTTCGAATTAAAGTTCAATTTTGTCAATTTAGTTTCGAATTAGGGTTCGATTTTGTCATTTTGGTTCGAATTAGGGTTCGATTTCGTCATCTTGGTTTTGAATTAGGGTTCGATTTCGAATTAGGGTTTGATTTTGGGTTCAATTTCTTGATGATTTATTCGAATTAGTTTACGGTATGTTTTTCTTTCTTGATTTTGGGTTCAATTTCTTGATGATTTCTTGATTTTGGCTTAGGGTATGTTCTTTGTTCTTAATTTTGAGTTCGATTTCTTGATAATTTCTTAATTGTGATTTAGGGTTCGTTCTTAATTTTTAGAATAATATCGTTACCAAATAAGATTCTGTTCCCAGAAAAAAAAAATATCGTTACCAAACGCGATATTGCTCCCAAAAAGGAAACAAAATTATTATCCCATCTCATCCTATTCTCATCCCACTGCATGGGATAGGCACGAAACGATTATTAAATGAGCCCTAAACAACCCAATTTTGTGAACATTTCCATTGTCAAAAAAATCCCAAAAAAAAAAATAAAAATCGTTGACTTACTGTTTCAAGGTCTTAAATTTGATATCCATATTGGCTATTTTAGAGTAAAATAAAAGTTAAAGATTGTGAATGTTCATAAAGAGCTGGTTTTCGACGGTTTTCCAAAGTGGAACATTTTTTAGAATTAAAACTGTTTTAATTTCCCATTTTCATCCCACTATTTAATGTTTTCCATTTATATTAATACTAATTTGCGCGGGTTTAAAAAAAATTATCATAAATTTTTAATAGCGAAGTATGAAATACATACGTATTATTTGATTGTATTGGTAGTAATATCCAGGAATGGAAGTGTAAATTTTATTGAGTAATGACGTTTTATAAATACCAAAAATAAATATACTATTAAAAATTACATAAATAATAATAAAAGTGAAATGATATTTCTACAAATTAACTTTTACTAATATACTATAAAATAACGATTACTTTTATCAGTTTTTGCAAGTCTGACAAATTCTAATTTAATTACTTTATATAGTATTTAATTTCTTTTGGGGTAAAAATACTTTTTCAATCACACTTATTTTTTAAATAATTTAAAATGTCGATTAGGAAACTTAATCATTTACTTATGTTTTAATTAAAAAAAAAAAAATTGATTGAAACAAAAAAGAGAAAGAAATTGAGTAAGGCTAATTATTATTTGTATATAAAAAAATAAATATGCAAGAACTCACCAAGCTCATTAAGATCTTCTCTTTCCTTCTACTTTTAGGTATTAGTATTAGATTTTTGTTCCTTATGTAGATTGAACACCAGAACCCTAACCCATATACGTCGAACCCTCGAAGCCCAAAGTCTACCACAAATCAACGATGATGAAAACTAAAAAGGTTGAAGGAGCGACTCCTACCAAGCGAGAAGAAGAAATTGTCCATAAGGTGTGGTCGCACTCAATAGTTCTTTGATTTATTCTCTATCTTACTGATTACTCGAATATACCTATGTCCTTCTAATTCAAAATATAATCTAGATCTTTAAATTCTAACCGTTGTCTTTACCACTATACTTGACATTCATATTATGTTTCCCATGTTCTCACTGAAGTCGAGTTTGCACTATGTATTTTGGTTTTTTTTTTTTTTAAACTTTATTGAAGAACAAATAGAGAAGAATAACCTCCTCAAGAAAGTTACAAGGGATTAAATTTCTTCTGTTAGGATTTTAGTTCCTGTAGTCTTTACCATCGGAATTCAACTTGAGATACTCAAAGTGAGGTTTGATCTATTTAACCACAACTAGATTAGATTTTTGAATTTTCTTGGAGGGTACTGACTTTTCACACCAACAAAACATTCACGATCAAAGAATGAAGATGAGAAGGATTATTGTCAAATTTAGCAAAACATCTAGCTTTCTAAAGCTCCCAACAGATCAAGACAGGAAAAACTGTAGAGAAAATGGGGGAACTATCCTACCACGTTCATCTGAGCAATCTAGACATGATAGAACATGTAACGACCTGATTTCCCAGGGCCGCCACGTGGTTTTTCTCTTTGGATACTTAACGCCAAATCTAAATAACCAGTATTTTATTACTCGTAAATCCGAGAAATTTTACAAAGCGACGGCAATAATTATATTTATCGAATTATAATTATCGAATCAATAATTATTATAATTTTTACTAATAATAATTAGTAACCACATCACTAATTAGTTTAATCACGTTTAAACTAATTAGTATAATTAGTTGATAACTCAACAGATCAACTGATAATATATCACCCACTTCCAGATTACTAATTATAATAACCACATCACGAGCTATCACTAATAGTATAATTTTATTGAGAATGTAATTATATGATTGTGGTTTAAATTAGTTCCACTAATATTATAATTATAATATAAGTGATAATTATAATATTAGTGTTATTATATGATTATAACACTATAATTAATTAGAGTGGTAAATATAATTATAACAATTTTTACAAAAATAAACAATAATTACCATTATTACAAATCAAATATAATTTCCAGTGCAGTTTCATTCTCAACGACCTTGCTATCAAAACTGGGGGGTTGTGAGCCAACACTCAGTAGAGTTTCAACATTTCTAAAACGTGCATTTAATTAATACAACGAATAAAGTACATTGACATAATTTTCACATAATCCTAATTATATCATGCAAACTAACAACTACAATTTACCGACAATAGTAACGAATAGACAGATTAAATACAAATATTAAAAGAGTTAGAAATTCTACCTGAAATCCGAAGCTGAAATCCGAACCGTAATATTTTGAACCGAAATATAATATTATAAATACCTCCCGCAGCCTTCCCTTTATCATCTTGTTCTTCCATCCTTCATTTTTCTATTATATATAAACTATATGTAATATAAGTTGAGAGCTTTTCTTAACTTTTTCATTTTCATTATTATTATTATTATTATTATTATTATTGTTATCCTTTTGATGTTAAACGTGGCATTTATTTGCTCACTTTTTCTTACTATTTTATTTTTTGTGTTGTCTTCTCATAATGAAGACAACACAACTCTATGATATACATATATTTATATTTTATACTTATTACCCTTAAAGTAAAGATAATATTTATTATATCCCAATTGTTTTAAAATTATAATTCAAATAACACAATAGTCCCAAAACTTTTAAAAGCCAAATAAAAAAAAATATTTAACTCCAAAAATTATCAAATATTATTTATACAGTAAATTTGCAAAACAATCCCAAAAATATTAAATTTATATAAAATAATATTTTCAAAAATATAAATTTTCGGGGTATTACAGAACCACCATGATTAGAACTCTCAAAGTGAGTCCACACTTTGAGCAACATCACAACTTGAAAGGACATGGTCTTTTCAGTCTGCAACTTTAGCACAATAGATATAGACAGAAGGGAGAAAGATGCCCAAAGTTTGAATTTTGGCATCAAATGGAGCAATATTGCATAAGACTTTCCACATGAATATTGAAACCTTAAGGGGGATGGAGGAATGCCAAATAAGCTTAAAAAAAGTGGGAGCTTCATAAATTTGCCTAAGAGATTGCTAAACAAAAGAAATTGTAAAAGTTCTAGATCCATGCCACCTTGTCCAAATTGTTGAAAGGAAGACATTTGAATTGTTGAAATAGAGGAATAAAATTGGGAAGAATCTGAGCAATCCTATTTCACCTCCAAGAACCATCCTTATGCATAAGATCGTTGACTTGCAAATGAGAGGCATAATCGGGAACAAGCATGATCTCTCCTAATGGAAAATCAATTAGCCACTAATCCCGCCATAAAGAGACAGCCCTTTCTCTAATCTAAAACTTGATAAAGTTTTCAGCCAATATCTTCCCCGATAGAACATTCCTCTAGGCTAAACTTTGATGAGATGATGATTTACAAAAATAGGGTGAGATTTTGCTGCCATACTTTCTGAACATAAACTAATCCCATAAGGTTTGACCCTCTTTGTAATGCCACCACAACTTGGCCTTAAAAGCCTTAACAAAGTCAGCTAGCTGCCTTAACCCCAATCCTCCTTCAAAAGTTGGATAGCACAAAGCTTGCCGATTCTTACAAGATGTTTACCATTCCATAAGAAATTAGCAAAAATGCTCTCAACTATTTTGATGACTTTAATAGTGAGAAATTGAGCCATGAACAAGAACAAACTTTGGAAAATAAGAACATGCTTGGTAAGGATCGATCTACCACCACTGGATAAGAGCTTAGCTTGTCATCCGTGAAGCTTAATGTAACGACCCGATCTCTTACAGCCGTCATTCACTTTCTCCTTTTTATTTTTGTGGAGAAATAGATGTAAAAGACAAACCACTCCACCATACTCTCGTTGTGCCATTATGATAAAAATAAAAATAGACGTGACCTTGACTTGGTAACTTTAATATTATAAATTCAAAATTTCAAGATTTCACACATCCCAAAATATTCCATATAAAAACTACAAAATTCGTCCTTCTTGATAGACACATGTCCTGTCAGCCTAAAAGGCCACAATACCCTCTGACTCTATCTACCGCTAGTAGTGAATCTGCCTCTAACTGAGGCAAAATATTTTATCGGTGTATTGTCTTCATAATAGAAAAATAATTTATGGATTAAGTATATTTATCAAACACCATTTTTTAAAATATAAATATAACCGCACACTGAGTAGAAATAAAATTCCACAGATATCATCATAATAAAACAAATGCATTTGAATCAACTGATTAAATTACATTGATATATACTAAAATACCACACACATACTTCCCTACTAGTTATAGGATCGTTTCACCTCACGATCGAAAGTTATAACGATACTGTAACCTGTACAACTGTGCAATCTAAGGCTACCATCAGTGTTGGGGTTATTCAATATCTCCAATGGTAGGAGCTATCATGTGGTATAAACCACCATATCATAATGACACTCATTATTATCAACAACAACAATATATATCAATCACCTGCAAGACTTGCCTTCCTGTCAGATTATAACACCACATCTTACAAGACATTTTCTCTTGTTAGGACCAACAACATCTCTAAGAACATGCCCTTCTGTCGATACCACACTATGACATAGTCGGATAATAATAAAAATCACTTTTCACAATCAACTTTTTACTTGATCCATCTAATATTATAAAATAGTCTATTTTAATAAATATTTTCTTTTTCACATTTTAGTACGAAAATATAATTTGACAATTTACATAGAAGACAATACACTCACCTCGATATTTGCACTGCTACTATGCTATCGCCGAAATACTGTCGTAGTCGGCGTCACCTATGAACCTAACAACGACAGGGTCTAAATTAAGAATTTATCGAAATAATCTAATATGACACGCAATGCATGAAATGCGTAAATACAATTTTTTTCATTCCCAAATTTTCTTAATTATACGAAATTTATTAAAATTAAACATTTTATTTTCTCAACCCAATATTAATTATACAACTAAAATATTATAATTACATTTGTAAAATTTATCGATTAATAATTTGATTATAGAACAAATATTAACTGATTATAAATAAAAATCTAGTTAATGAAATACTAAAAACTATCAATATAATAAAATTTATAATTTTTATTTTAAATTGAATTCTTCACAATTTAGATATATCTATATAAATATAAACCCATTATATTTCTCAAACCCTTAACTTATATCTATACTAGCGTATAACTCATGCATGAAGAAACAAATGCAAAATAAATAAATGAACAAAAAATAATCTAATTACATTTAAATCAAATAACCAAACTCACTCAACAAAATAATTAATTAGTTCATAAAACTGCTTAATAAACCTTTTCATTAGAGATGAAATCCTTAAGCATATTTATGAGGTTTTTATTTTTGCTTCAAAAAATAGGAAAAAAATAAACAAACATCAATAAGAAAAAAAAAAGAAAAGATTTGAGTAATAGAATAAATAAAAATATTAAACACAAAAAACATAAAACAATGAACATAATGGCTCATACTAGCTGACTTTTTTTGTTGATGTTCCCACACTTCTAGGAACAAAAAATAAATAATGAAGAACGAAAAAAATCGATAAATAAAATATACTTCTGTTTTCAATTCAGATGAATCCATAGTGCCATTTTGCTGTCTGTCATAAAAAATTTTGTTACAATCGGATCAACAACATATAACAAACCAGATATTAAATTAAGAAAAGATAAAGAGAAGCATAAGGACATGAACATAAAATGTTCATGTTTTTCTAATACCTACATAGATCTTCCAATAAATTCGCTCTTCCGCTTCAGCTACATGTTCAAAGGTCAAAATATACAAAAGAAACAAATTTAGACATTAAAAAGTATATGAAAATCACAAATTGTATCCTTATTACCATCTTACTTTATCCCAAAACAAACCTCACCGAAAACATTAACAAAAACATTAATGAAAATGCATTCTACATAAAACTAATTTAATGATTGTACCGATAGATAACACAGAAAAGAAATGACATGCACAATTTAATTAACCGTTTAATTTAAGGAAAAGTAGAAATTAGAAATGAAAACAAAAAATTAAAACAAAAATTAAAAAATAAAACAAAACAAAAAATATAAATCATTTTTTGAATTTGAGAAGAGGGTTAGGCTGCCATGGCTACAACATGAGCTACCAAACCTATTGTCTGTCATATAAGACAATTCAATATACCGAACAATTAACAAATTAACCTATAGAACACTAAGAAAAAACACAGAAACAGGAACGGTAGCGTGGTGGCATGCGTCAATTAAGAAAGCAAGAGACAAAGAGAGAAAAACATACCTGGGCACGGTGATGACGATGGAATAGTGACGGTACGACGATGATGATGGAACGACAACGGTTTAGTGATGGCCGTGGAAGGGCAATTGCAAAGGGTTTGGGCAGATGGGAGCGAGGGAGAGAGATGCAATTGTTTAGAGAGACGTTGGTGTCATGTTAATTAAAGAGATAATTAGGGTGAGAAATTGATTGGTTATAATATAAGGAGAATGAGAAAATTAGGGGAATTAGACATCTTTGTTTCTATAATATTGATAGGCGATTAGGAATTAGGAATTGAGGAAATTAGATATCTTTCTTTCCATAATTTCGGTGTCTCTATTCAGGGAATTAAGGTTATGATAAGGAATTAAGAGATAGAGAAAATTAGGGAATTAAAAAATTATATACCCGTTTTGTCATTATATATGTCCTTATAAACCAAAATGTCCATATATATATATATATATAACCTTATTTCCATTTCGATAAACCCAGTTTCCTTTTATGGCCCTAAACTTATGTCTCGAAAATGTCATAATCACATTTTTTGTTTGTCCTAGTCAACAAGTCTGTCCTGTTTTATATAATAGATATACATATATACTAAATAATTATACACACACATATATATTTATCGTGTGTGTATGAATATATATAAAAGTATATGTATATATTACACATATATATCTATATAGAAAATGTGTGTTCTAACTATTTTCACAACCTTAACAGCTCGTTTGGTTGAACGGAATGGAATGAGGGTGGAATAGAATGGAAGAAGTAATGGAATGAAAGAAGGAATGAAATAGAATTGTCAATAGAATCACTATTCCATTATCTTATTTGGTTGGTATGGAATGAGGGAAGGAATGAAATAGTGAAATATAGTAAAATTCTCATTATGCCCTTATGAAATTATTTTTCTATTATCTTGTTTGGTTGGTATGAAATGAGTGAAGAAATGAAATGAAATATAATAAAATTCTTATTATGCCCTTATTACAAAATTTTATTATATTTCACTATTCCATTCATTCCCTCATTTTATTATATTTCACTATTTCATTCAATTTTAAGATTCTGTTCTCTAATTTCTATTTCTGTTCTCAATTTTTAATTTCTATTATCTAATTTCTATTTCTGTTCACAATTTTCAGTTTCCGTTCTCAATTTTTCATTCTCTTCTGTTTTTATTCTCAATTTTTAGTTTATGTTCTCAATTTTTTGTTTATGTTCGCAATTTTCTGTTTCTGTTCTTAATTTTCAATTTATGTTTTCAATTTTTAGTTTCCGTTCTTAATTTTCTATTCTCTAAATTTTTGTTTTTATTCTCAATTTTTAGTTTATGTTCTCAATTTTCTGTTTTTGTTCTTAATTTTCAGTTTTTGTTCTCAATTTTCAGTTTCCGTTCTCAATTTTATGTTCTCTAATTTTATGTTTTTGTTCTCAATTTTCAGTTTATGTTCTCAATTTTTTGTTTCTGTTCTCAATTTTCTGTTTCTATTCTCAATGTTCTGTTATCTAATTTCTATTTATGTTCTCTATTTTTTGTTTCTGTTCTTAATTTTTAATTTTTGTTCTCAATTTTCAAGGGTTTAAATACAAGAGTTATTATTTAATTTAGGATGTTTATTCCATTGGGTTGGAATCCCAATCCACCACATCTCAAATGAAATCCCATTCCACCCTATTTTATTCCAATGGAATCACGAAAGTGATTTCATTGGAGAATCAAACAACGGAATAGGAATCGAGGGCAGAATGCAATTCCATTCCGCCCCCGATTCCGTCTAACCAAATATGCCGTAAGTCACTTTCAATTGTTCTCTTATTTTATTTTATTTTTTTGTATTTTTATTTATTTTCAATGAAATGCTTGGTCATTTGTTGCCTAAACAAGGCAAGGGCACATGTCCTTGTCTTCTCGGTTTCCATTGTTATTACTATTATTATCAAAAATTATATTCATTTTCCTTTTATGATTTTAAATTTTTATTTAGACCCAAAATTAATATTTCAAAATAACAATTAGTGACCAAAATTTATAATGTCAAAATTAAAATTAACATATTAACTCTTAAAATTCTTAAAATATAATTTTTAAATATCATAATGACCTCTAAAGTTTTTAAAATAACAAGACCCAAATGTTTTTCTAAATGTTCTAAAACACAATTAGAATTATGCACAATCAAGATCGGGTCTTACACTCAGTCTTGATTTTAGCAACAAGGCAGTCAAAGAGTATGAATTTTTTATGACCTGCAAAGAAAGGATATCCCAAATACTACAAGGGAAGGGAGCTCTCAAGGAAGCCTGATTTAGAGGCTAACCAAGCAAGCTTGTTAGGAAGGTATATAAGGAGAAGAGATAAAACAACTTTTAGAGAAATTAACCAACTGGTCAGAATTACTTTGGTAGGATTTGAGAAAGGACAAAAGCTTAGAAAAGGAAGACTTTGAGCCATTAATGAAGATAATCATATCATCTGCAACGGCTAAGTGAGAAATAGGAGATGGGGGAATTAGGCTGAGAATAAGGGAGAATATCTTGATCATCCATTAAGCCTTTCATGCCCCTGGAAAAGATTTCTGCCATAACAATGAAAAGGATAGGAGAAAGAGAATCACCTTGCCTAAGACCTATTTTAGATTGAAAGAAACCACATGAACGCCATTCAAAATCCTGCATCTTCAATCGAAAATCTCTAATCTTTATGATAAATGTCCACCCACAAACGTCAAAACTCCCCAACCAACTATTCCTAATTTGGGAATCCCAAATTGAGAAACCCCATTTTTTCGATGAAGCTATCTTTTACGCGATTTTAAAAATCAACGAAAATTCCAACCAACGAAAATGGAAAATGAAGATAGAAAAAATATATATATATATACATTTTTAAGATATAATTAAATTTAATTTTTTAAGAAATATAAATGAAAATTTTTAATTTTAATTTTATATCTTTACACGAAGTTTTATTAAAATAAAAGTTATTTCCATATTGTTTTTTTTTAAATTTTAAATCTAAATTAAATGCAATATATTTAATAAAAATTTAAATGTTCAATTTAGTCAAAAAATCATGGAACTCCTCCTTCATCTTCCCCCTCTTTCCCTTTCTCCCTCTCTCGCAGATTCGTTGCTAAACGAATTTGGGTACCAGATCTGTCGTGCCGGACGGATTTGCGAGCGAGAGAGAGGGAGAGAGAGAGAGAGAGAAAGGGGGAGAGAGAAACTTCGGCGGCGGCGGTAGATAGAGGGAGGGGGGAAGAGAGAGAGAGGAGGAAGGAACTAGGAGAGGAGGCTTTGAAGGAGATTTTTTTTTTCTTCTCATTAGAGTTAAATTTTAGGGATTTAATAAAGGGTGTTATTGTAAAAAATAAAAGAGAAAAATCTATATGTTATATATAAAAGCGGAAGGCATGCACTCATATTCAAATATTGCTTATCTTTTAATTTTTATTCATTTGGATGAATGAATGGTCAAGATTTGTTTACTTCTCATGATATTAACTCCCCCCAATAATATTATGACCTTTTTTTTTTTGGTTTTAAAAATAGTGTAATTTCAATAACATTTTAATGCAAATTAATTGAATCCTTCATACTTAAATTAATTCTTTTCATTCTAATTAATTACCCAAATAGTTCAATGATTTTCTTCTAATTCAAAATAAATATCTATTTTTTTTTATAAATATGATATATTAAATTGGCCAAAATAATTATATATTTTTTTCTCTTTTATTGTGATTTTTTATTGATAATCACTATTAAAATTTCTAAAAATAATAATAATTAATAAACAATAAAATTTCTAAAAATAATAATAATTAATAAACAATACAAAGTGAGAGCTATTATTTTATTTAAAAGTTAGTATCAAAAACAAAATTAAAAGAATTATAAATAAATAAATAAAGTTTCTATTCAAACACATATTAACAATTTTAAAAATTATATATCTCCTCTTAGAATTTAATACTTAAATTTATTACTCTTTTACTTATTATTTTGAAGTGCAGAAATAAATTAGAGTGATCGAAAATGATATTTTTTTTAAATGTATTAATTTTTTAATTTAAAAAAAATATTATTCAACATTAAATTAAAAAATAAAAACACTAAATGTTTAATATATAATAGTCAAATATTAAATATCTATTAATATAAATTTATTTTTTTAAAATCTGCACGTTGTGCGGGTATAAAACTAGTATATATAATAAATGGGAAGAGTTATTTATATATTTTAATTTTAAATTATTTAATTATTTTTAAATAGGTAAGGATAAAATTGTTATTGTAGTAAATTATTTATTAATTTTTTATTTATAGAGAAAATAAGTGATTTTTGATCAAAATAATAAAAAAATTAATTGTATTTATAAAATAAAAGAAAAAATTTACGTGATTTAGGACAAAATAATAAACGAGATAAGTGGTATAACAACATATTTAGAGGCGACCTACAGTATTACATGACATTGGCCTAGCGATACGAATCCACAACGACCATAATAACTCACCTTGATCTCCTCGGTCTAGGGTTTTGCCGACTCTCAGCAGCCAGCACAAACAGTATACTCTCTCTCTCTCTCTCTCTCTATTCGTTCTTGTTTCTAAATGTGTCGTCAGACGCTTGATAGAATCTAGGGTTTCGTTATTTTGGGATTTCGCATTTACCATTTTTTCAGATTGTTCGTTGTTATAATTGTTCAATTCGCGGTTTCTCTTTTTCTTAGTTGAAATGGCTGGGAAAGAAAACGAGAACCGTTTATTCGTGGGAGGTTTGTCGCGGGACGTCACCGAGCGCCAGCTTGAAGATGCATTTAGCCGTTTCGGAAAAATAATGGACTGTCAGGTTTTGTCTTCTACCATTTCTTGCTCGTGGTTTAACGCCCCTCCCCTCCTCAGTATATGTTCGGTTGCTGAGACCAACTATGGCAGCGTTTGCGGTTATGTTGTTTACTTCTGTATCACATGGTCATTTTCTTTATATGGCATGATTGTGTTAATTCGTTTTTTTCTTTTTTGTTCGTTGTGCTTCTGATGCTGGTCTGATATTTGAAGTGCATTGGATGGATGTGGTTCCTTTTGTCTGGTTGGATTGTGTTGAGTTGCCGCAGTTCATTGTCATTTGTCTGCTTACATGATTTTCAGTTGATTTGTCTTGGGAAAGTGGCTGTCAAAGTAATCACGAAGAGGCGTCAAGTGCACAACACATGATTGTGAGGGTCGATGGTGGCATGAACTAATTGCCACATTGGAGTCTCTTCTATCCGTTTGGAGAAATGTGATCCAAGATCCATGATAGAAGTTGCGTGAATTTCCTATGTGGTTTAGTGCTGTTTGAAGGTTGAATAATCTAACTAGTGATGCAAACTTCGAAAAGCATTTTATAAATTTATTTCAATCGTTCCTTATTTTTGCACTTTTGCTAAGTAAGGATTTAAATATATAGGACGCAAGGTGCGTCAATGGAGTACAATTAAGGAGTCTCAAACTCAATGAAGTCGAGAAGGTGGAGAATGTCCTTGAACTCTGAAGGATAACGTCCCTTAGACCTTAAAAAGAGCATCTACATGTCCTGTTTAAGAAAATGAGGAGAGGAAAATAAACATCATGAAAACTTTGCTGGTTGTTCCTTCCTAATACGGCTGAAGAGAGCTAGTGGTATCATCCTCCAGGTTTTCCAAAGGTGGCTTCAGGACACCCATAGCATGTGGATATTTACTCTGGATTCCATGGACACCACTTAGAGGAGTGCAGATTGTACGAAGATGAGTCATCATTGGTCTTTTTGAGGATTTGGTTCTTCTCATTTGAAATATGTTATCTTTAAGATGTTCGTTTGTTGGACTAGAGCACGATGTTGAATGCTCTATGCGGTTTCTGGTCATGAAAGGGAAATAAATTTATTTTTTATCATGAGAAGGGTTTGGTCAGTCTGAAGTCTTGGGATCAAAAGTAAACACTAGTTTCATGTCTGTTGTCCTAGAATCCTGGAGGTATAGTGAGGGGCAATTTTTGTTTTGTACTCCTTTAGCTTAATGTTAAAGAACGTGTTTACTTGAGTCTTTTTCAGGCTACATCATTATGTTTTGGTAATTGGACGAGGGTCATATCCTGTTGACTGGCAGAAAGAATTAATTTACAGATTTCATTGATATAAAAAAGGGATGGAGGATGTGAGAGAAATCTTGTTCAATGTTATTTCTATGTTTTCTTGATAACGTGTTTGTTTTGGTCTAAGTTCAGCGAAGTTTCAGATTCCCATGATGATCTAATTGCATCTTATGGAAGTATAACTACCCGATTTTGGATTTTTAGCATTCAGTTCTCTTCAGATGCTCACGTGCTTGCTAGTTAATGATTTCCGAGGTTCCTGTGTCTAAGTCACCACTGGGTTATATTACTTTTGAAATTCTGGTTGATACAAATTATGTCAGTAATGTGATAGAAATCAAGGAGGAGTTGCTGTTTTCATCTGAAGAAAAAGCTACTCAGTATGTCCATTTGGATCTTGTTTTTCGTTTGAAAGGAAATATTTTTTGGTAGTTACTGGTACAAGCTTCAATTGCGTGAACCAATAAGGCTGGACATGTTAATTGTGAATTTCTATCAATGGATTTTTGGTTGTGTCCAATAAGCTATGGGGCTCCTAACTAATTTGTGGATATACTTTGGTGCTTTAACTCAAAATTTCTCTTGTTAGTTGAATCTTATCTCAAGTTGCGGATGGTGTTGGACTCACTTGGTTATCCTCGTTTATGCGTTTTCATAGTATTCAAAGAGCGCTGCAGAGGTTGGACTTGCATACAAGATTTCGGGAGTAGAAGTTTGCAGTAAATGATGTTCGTCTTTCCCAGCATTGAATGCTATTTCTGTCTAGTTCGAGGCTGGATAAGGGAAATGTTTTCCAATTTTATTTTTATCTTACTTGTTCTGGCCTTTGAAATCCGGTTCTGGAGGAGAGTGGGCACATTGAATTGGTATTTGCACAGACCTGTCAATGGCGTGCATACTATAGCCTTTCATGGAACTGTAGTACAAAATGCTTGTTTTTTGTTTCTGGAACCATGATCAGCCTAACATGAGCTTAGATATGGTTTTGCACATATTTTATGAGTCGGGTTCGGTTGTTGCGACTTGCCTAAATTCCTCGAGTTGTGCATATGAGTGTAAGGGTTACAGTTCTATTTGCTCGACTGCTTTATGGATGACTTCTTCCCTTCATCACGGATTGATCTTCTAAGATGTTTAAGTACAGAGCCACGCTTTGCAGTACAAATTATATTTGTTTTTGTGCTTTCAATTGGGATCATGTGAAGTTCATTTTAACCAACATTCGGTCATGAAGATTGGCATCACTTTATGTTTTTCTCCTATAGCTGGGTTCATCCTCTAAGTAATTACTGTGTTATTCGTGGGAAGTTGTTTTTTGGGATTTATTTGGACGCATCTGATCAAAATTGAAAAGAGTACATGTATAGAAGAAGTGGCTTGAATTTATTTCCTGAGAAAGGTTAGAAGCCTATCAGTGTATGGCTGCATGGTTTATACTGCAACTGATCTTATTTTTCGGAAAATTAGAGCAACAGGTAAATTATTACCTTTTGTGCAGTTTTTTTTTTCCTTCAGATTCTTCTATTTTGTTTAAGGTTCTTCCATCACACCGATTATGAAGCCTAGCTCAAGAAACTTATGTATAAAGTTTGTTCAAATTTTATGCTTTTTGGGTTTTCGTTTCATTTTGATATATCCCAAAATAAATGCACACCCTCTTGTTCCTTTTTTCTAGTTCTCTATGTTTTCTCAATTGTTGATTGTGCTTTATCTGCATGTTTTCTTGAATTGTTTATCTTTTTTCTCTTACGCATCCAGATGAGGCGATGTAAGATTTGCACTCTGTCTATTTTTCGGAATCATCAGTCCAGACTGCCTTCATGGTGGTTGTCATTAGCATAATCCGTCTGAGGAATATTAGACCTTGGTTGTTAGCCCAGAGGTTCTTTGGGTGGGGTAGAGAAAGAGTTATGGGAGATAATCCTGTTGGCACTTTTTTTTTTTTTTTGGGTATTCGGAGGGAAATGAATCATTTTTTTCATATTTTTTTGGAATCGGTCTTTTTTTGTATATGCTTTGTTTTTGGTGGTTCTATTTGTCGATTCTCTAGAGGAATTTAGGACTCTGTAGCTTGTGTACAGGATTTATGCTTCTTGTGTTTGTCTTCTAATGAATTCATTGCTCACTTAGCGGAAAAAAAAAAATGGAGGTTCTTTTGTGGCGGTGGATGGAATAATGTCATTACTGATCAATATTTTTTTGATTTTTTACCTTGGATTGATAATTGTTTATGAGAGATTTTCTTACGAGTCACAAGAAGCCGATCTAGGGGATGTTGTGGTTTTATGAAGTTAATTAAAGCTGGGGATAGGTTTGTGTATGTTTCCTTTAAGATGGAGACAAGGTCCGTGTCAACAGAGGTTCATTGGATATCTTCAATCTGATTATTGTTGAATAAATTGATGATGACATATCACCATCTTTTTGGGGTATCTCACAACTTCGACGGCAGGCTCAAGTCCCTTTGCAAGGGTTTATAGAAATATTGTTGTCTTACTTTGGGCTGTTCGTTAAGGTAGAAGTCTCAATTTGGACTGGGACACTCTCTTCAATGATGATAAAGTGGTCAGTCATGTGACTCATGTCTTTAATAAAAGCGATCTGTGCTTAGCAAATCCTTCTATTCTCTTTGTATTTTTCTGATGGAGAAGGGAAGCTTCGGTACTTATTCCATCTGTCTTAGTATTATTGTCTTGTTTGACATTGCTAAAAGATTTATTAGTGTGTATATTTTTGAGATTACCATATTGCTCTTATTGGTAAAGGTGTAGAAATATTTAAGTTTTTTGGTTTCTGATTGAGTGGTTGAGAAGAGGATTAACTTTGTGAATGTGATAAAGTTCTCTGTTAAAAAGGAAAGAGGATAGAGAAATTGAGATATCATAAAAATGAATGTTGAACAATATATTGGGGAGTAATATATTTGAATATTGTATCATGGTGAATTGCTCATCATTAACTTACTCTTGACATGTTGCAGCAATAGGATAGCTGCTGTACTGCACTTTTGGAAATTACAATTGTTTTGGAAGGAAAAGACAACGAATAGCTGCGGAAAATTGGTGGTATTTTGACTATTTTTTTTTTTGGTTATTGACATTAGTAAGGTTCTTAGATGAACGAAGCAGGATGGAGTGGGAGTAGAAAGCTGCTGAGGTTTTGATCGTTTAAGAACTGTGTTAGCTTTCTTTTTAAGACAAATATATAATGTATTTATTATTGAAAAGAGTTTAGGTTTCTATGTAATAATAATATTTTTTTTGTGCTTAAATATTTGAACAAAAATATTTTGAGGTTTATTTATGATAATAGGGCCGTGGGGGCAAGGTTCTAACTTGATAGGAGCGCATTCAAGGGGAGTCATATAATCATTAGTCCGGCGTGAGAGTTTGTAGCTAAGGTGAAGTTATTAGTCTTGAGTTCAGTTGAAGGATGGACTTTGAAGAATATTCACCACTTATAAGAAATTGCCTTTTCGATGTATATATTGGTATGGATGCTAATTATGAGTCTTTTGTTGGGAGACGTAAGGGGCATTAATCCATGACAATCACTAGGGAGATTTAGGTGGGCCTAGGAAGTCCATGAAATCAGAGCTTCCTGCAGGAAGACGGCCGTTCCACCCAACATGGCTAGTACAAGAAAGAATGGTTCATTATAGGTAGTGAAAAAATGATCACATTAAAGATGCAAAGATTCTTATGGTTCCAAATACTCCAGAAAAGCACAAGAGGGATAAAGGACGAAAGAGCAAGATGATGGTTTAGAGTTGGTACTTGAAAGGTGGATTCTTTTTGCTATGGCTTGCATTCAGATTCTGTGTGTGTTTGAGCTATGGTACTTGAAAGGTGGATTCTTTGTGCTATGGCTTGCATTCGGATTCCATGTGTGTTTGTGCTTTGTTTATTAAGGAGTTTCTTCATACCTGATTTGTTTCTCATTATCATGGTTTTATGAAAGGTCTGTTAAATTATAGTTGGTTTGTATTCTTACACGAGTGCCATAGAAACTTCCATCCCTTAAATCGTTAGATTTCAATAACTTCTCTGGTGTTATCGATCATTTTGATTGTAGCATATATTCCAATTAGATATGTGTTATTGTATCAGCCTGAAACTCCTCAATTCCAATTATACTATCTCCATAATGGGAGAAAACTGAAATTGGTGTGCAAGTTGAGTTTTTTGGAGTGCTGCACGTTTCACGCGCCCACTCATTCATGCTTCCCCAGTTAGTTTTTGATGCACGGGAGAAAAGTTATGCTCCTTTTTTTTTGTTTTTCCTTTTTTTTTCTGTGTGTGTTTGAACTACTTTATTTATTTTGAACCTTAACTCCATGAATAATTTGCTACTGCTGAAACATGGAAGAATTGAGAGACTTGGTAATATATTGGAATGAAGATTTCATTGTTTTGAATCTTGAGATCTATTGAATTTCATGAATTTGGTCTGTGCATTCAGATGCAGTTTCGATATTTGAACTTCTATATCTTTTTTAACCCCACGTTCTTTGTACAATACCTAGAATACTTTGAAGCGAGTAGTCACTGGGGCATTGTTTTTTCCTGTTTGGGAAATCAAGTATGCTTTTTATTGTGGCCTATAAATTTGTTTGCATTTGGCTGCTTTTATGTGTTGGTCTTTATAAAATACCATGCCCATGCAGGTTATGCTAGAAAGAGAAACGGGGCGACCTCGTGGATTTGGGTTTTTAAGTTTTGCTGATCGCCGGGGAATGGAAACTGCAATCAGGGAAATGGATGGTCGGGAATTCGGTGAGCGGGTCATATCAGTCAACAAAGCGCAATCGAAGTTGGGAGGTGATGATCCAGACCACGGATACAGTCGTGGTTACTCGACAGGTGGCAGGGGTAGCTTGGGTGGTGATCGCGGGGCTGGGCAAGATTGCTTCAAGTGCGGGAGCCCCGGTCATTGGGCCCGAGATTGCCCGTCGGCGCTCGGTGGCCGTGCATCGCCACCCCGTTCTAGGTATGGTGGGGTTGGTGGCCGTGGGGACCGCTATGGTGGCCGTGGGGACCGCTATGGGGGTGGTCGTGATCGGTTTATGGATGTTAGGTATGATCACAGACGGTATGGCGATCGGGATCGATATGATGGGAAAGAAGTGAAATTTGGGAGTCGCGATCACTATGCTAATGACAGGTAACATTGGATAATGATACTGCAAAGTTATATTAGCTTTTTCGGTTATATATATATATGTATACTTGTAAATGCCCTTGCCTAAAGAGACCCTCTAACCATATTATTTTAATAAAAAATAATTTGATGCAATTTTAAATTATAAATTTTTAACTAACTAATTACCTTAAATAAATTAACAAATTATAATGATTTGGGCTTTACAAAGTAACCATGATAATAAAAGTTATGATCTGTCAAAATCTATAATAAGGGATGAAAATATCTATTCAATTGAGCATGATCTGTTAAAATCTATAATACAAGGGATGAAAATATCTATTCAATTGAGCGTTTGAGATTTAGCCCACATTTTCACTGATAGATCTTAGTTGTTCTATTGACAAATTCTTTGTGGAGAACATATCATCCTGATCTATAATATAGATATACATGTGTGATCTCTGAAGTGACCGATACGGTTTCTCTTGGTCATAGGGTAATTTTTATGTAGATGTTTCCCTTTTTCTTGTGTTTGTTGAACCAAATTAATTATCTTGAGGATTTTGTTTAAGGAAACTCTTTTGTTCTAAATAATCTGTTGTCTAGTGAGTTGAAGTCTACTTTTTTATGTTGGATAGGTAAACTAGTGGTTGGGTGGCATTTGTTTAGTGTTTCTTTCCCAAATTTCTATTTTTTTAATCAGGGAAAAATGGAAAATTCCGGGAACAGAACAAGAACATTTTTCTTTTCCCAGTTTTATAGGAACAGAAACACTAAACAAGTGCTACCCTGGTGTTCTCACCAAATTTTACCTCAGCTCTACACCTTTTGCTTAGGGCATTAGATAAAATGGCCTTTTGTGATAGGATCATGTGTTGGCCCCGGTGGGGGTGCCAGGTGGGGGGTGGGGGTTTAGGCAAAATGGCAAGTATTACTGCATAGTATCTTTTTTTTTCCCCATAATTTTACCATTGTCAAAAAAACTATGCAGGTACCCACCCATTGAAGATCGTTTTGGAGGCGATAGGTATGGTGGCCCACCTCCATCAGATCGATACCGTCTAAACGGGTATGGCAAAGATAAAGGTGGCTATGATAGGGACGGAGGAGGCCCAAGAGGGAATGGTGATAGGTACGGGCCGGCGCGAAGCTATCGGGAGAGGCCAGGTCCTTATGACCGCCCTAAAACCGGAGGGCGCCCCTCTTCTTTTGAACGCTATTGAAACCCACCCTTCTTTTTCTTCGTAGTGAGAACCCCTTTCTGGATTTGGTTGGTTAGGTATATATACCTAGGCGTTTTTGGCTTTTGGCTTATGCAGATTACTTGTGTACGTTGGGTGTTTTGGGATTTGTTTTTTTTTTTTTTTTTCTCATATTCAAGATAACTCGTGCTTTGTTATTGATGCTTTTGTTATTGATGCTGATTAATGAAGGACCTAAAATTCTAGGTAGTGTATAGTGTCTATGAAATTGAAAGCATAAGTAAATAACTCTCACCAACTAAAATGGAAAAAGCAATGAAAGAGCTCTGTTCCTATTTGGTCCTACTTTGTTAAAGAAATGTGGTCTTTTACATTAAATTTACTCAAATTCAAGTTCCCCATCCAGAGTTTCTAATTTAATGAAAATTATTTTCATGTTTTGTATATTTCTGTGCAAAGTAGGTAACAAAATAATTTTCAATATCTTTTGGTGTTTTTGGACTTATATTCGATTTCTCTGGCGGTGCCTCGTGAAGAAGAGAGAGAGATATGGTATCAGAAATCGATATAGTCGTTTTGCTAAGAATGAAACATGAAAAATTATGAGGATTTGTCGGAGAAACCTAATATGAGTTCGAAATCATTGAAATATAGTGAAAAATTATTTTCTTACCTATTTTGTGCACATGTATAAGAAACATGAAAATTATTTTTACTAAATTAAATTTTTTGAATGTTAGTCTTTGATAAGAACGACACATTAAAAAAAAGAAGAATCAATTTGGTCTTGCATAACTATAGAGTGTCGCAGGAGAACCCGAACTTGAATAAATTTTAGGCAAAAAAACAAGTTTCTGTAACAGTTTTTCTACCAAATAGGTTAGTAACATTTCAAATGCCGCTTTCCTATTTCACGCGTCCTCTCCCCCCAACACACACACACACACACACAAACACATATAAACTGAATAATTAGCGACTTCCCCACATGTGGAAATCGCTACTATAAAGAGCGACTTCAACAAGTACTCTATATGTGGAAATAAGTTTTAAGTGTTGTAAATGAATAATTAAGGCCCCGTTTGGTTAGTGTTTGGCCTAATCCAATCCAACCCAATCCAAAAATTCTGAGTTTGATTTTTGAGAACGCGTTTGACAAATACAAAACCCAACCCAACCCAAAAAATAGGATTTGATTCTCAAAATGTTAAGGAAATGAGAAATAAAAAAAACTTATTTTTTTTTGTGCCCAAAAAACTCAACCCAACCCTCTCAACTCCGGCCACCGTCCGACGACCACCCGCCGCCGCCAGTCGCCGCGGTCACCATCCGCGGCCGTCCAGCCACCACCACCGTCGCCGCCGTCCGGCCATCGTCTGGCACCACGGCCGCCGCCGCCATCCGGCCACCTCCGCCGCCGCCGGCCAGCCACCGTCCGCCGACGCCAAACACAAAAACAAAATCTCAAAAAAAAAATTAGTTTTAGGATAAAATCGTTATCAAATACGATTCTGTTCTCAGTACAAAACAAAAATTGTCTTTACCAAACGCAATTCTGTTCTCAAAATTCTCAACCCAACCCATCCTAATTGAGTTCAGACAAATGGTAACACTAACCAAACGCCACCTAAATTTTCCCCCACGTGTAATGGAAAAAACTCAATTATTTTCAGCCACCCTTGCTCTAACCTCTTAAATAATATCGCTCTTCTTTTTCATCATATGTCTATCGATTTCATTATATGTGTCTTTGTATGAATTTTACTATGGAAATTTATACTAGTTTCATATAATAACTTTTCATCATATGTCTATAGATTTCATTACACGTGTCTTTAAAAAAACATTTGAAGAATAGCTTTTTAGCTGCATTCTTGCTCGATCTCTTATGCTTACTATTTGGACAGTGTTTGTCTTACAAACCTTGCTTATTTTGCTGCTTATTCTAGTGGTGTGGTTTGTACTAAGCATTGTAATGCCTTGTCTAGGCTAAACTTGTTTCTTTTGTTTTAATTTCATATGGTTATCCTTCTTGGAGAAAAAATAAAATTGAAGTGATATTATCCTTATATTATAAATTTAGAGAGTTTTTTTTTTTCAATTTTTAATGATCATAATTATTTTAATTTTTATATATCAAAATTAATTATTTAAAGTAATTAGTTAATTAAAATTTATAATTTAAAATTATATAAAATTATTTTTTATATTAAAATAATATTGAAGTGTGTTTTATGCAAGAGCACTTATTAGTTATATAGTTTTTGAAAAATATTACTATTGAAAAGGGAAATTCTCCATTAGTCTAGGGGTTGCCACACATAAAGACAAAATCATGTGCAGAGTAGGTGGTCCCGAGCACCTTCGGGTAACACCCACGTGCCAAGCACGTGAGCTCAACTCTCTACTAATGACTAAGGATACTGTCTAGTATCTGAAGAAAATTGAAGACATGAAGGTACCAAGCAAAAGGTAAGCTTTAACTGAGGCCACAGGCTCAACTGCATTACGAGTTTGTCCTCGAGATTATCGAGGATAGACTGCACTACTTCCAACTCGGGGCGTGTCTTGAGCTCGAGAATTGTTATAACTGCTCTTTATATATAGAATGGGCAATTATGATTCAAATGTCCATTATTTCCATAATCTCACTAAATCTGGGGTATTAATGAGGATTAACCAAAATTCATGGAAAACTTCCTAATCTCCCATCTCCAATAAATACTACTAGGGGGGAGTTAGCCAATTATATTCACTAATTTTCCTAGCCGTCACTTTGCAAAAATACTTTGAGAAAACCCTAGTGATTCTCACTCTAAAGGTGCAATGCCGATAGGTCTACCCGCCATGTATTATTTTGCAGGAACCATACCTTAAGAAGATCTTATTCCAAATCTCAAAGAGATTATTCCTAAAGATCCAATTTTTAGCATCATTAGTTTGGCTTGTTTGTGGAAAACGACTAACTATTTTTTTCTTGCGTCTTGAGAACTTTCATGGTTACTTTGAGATCCAAAATCATGACCAGAGAACAAGAAAGTGAGAGGCAACCCATTAACATTGCGGTTTCGGGGATTGGACCTTCTGGAGATTCCCCTTCACTGTTAATGGATTCGATGAGGGAGGCTTATGATCTTTCACTGCAAGGCTACGTGCCTCCTATAGTGAGGCACATGTCATTGCAAATGAAGGATGAAGAGCCCGATAAGAGCGTCGTCTGGAAGAAGAGCTACGAAAGGAGCGACAAGAACTCCGGCGTGAGCTTGAGTGACTCTGCAAACAGAGAAAAGATCTGCACCGATTAGAAACTCTACCCCGAGTAGGACAAGTATTTCCTCCTCCTAAGCGGGCAACCAACATCCATTTTAGGATCGGGCTAAGGGTACAACTTGCTTGGTCATTGGAAAGAAAGAATAATTTACCTGTACCAAGGAATGCTCCAACCAATACCCGAAAACGCATAAGAACGACGAACATGTCTCCCCGCGATCTTCCTTATTCCATGGAAGCGTTTTCGAGAACACGTTCTAAGACTCACTGATCAGACCGAGATCACCAAACAATTACTGAACTCCGAGATCAAGTCAACAATATCGATAAAAAGCTTAGGTAAATTTGAAAGATAGAGCCCAATGTTCAAGAAATAGTAAAAAAAAAAAAAAAACACTTCACCTTTTACTAGCCAAGTCTTGAAGGAGAAGTTCCTTTGAACTTCAATCTACCATCCAAAATCAGGACATACCAAGGGAATACTGACCCCATTGAGCACTTGGACTCTTACCATGCTCATATAATTTCACGAGGAGTGTCAGCTTGATAAAATGCCAAGCTTTCCAAGTCACTCTGATCAGAACAGTTAGAAAGTGCTACAAGATGTTGAAGCCGAGTGCTTTTGATTCTTTTGAGTCACAAAGCATCGCTTTTATTCACCTGTTTGTCAACAATAATCGACGAGTAAAAAAATCCTCTCATTTTTTCTCTGTTCCCCAAAGGAAAAACGAGAGACCGAAATCATTCTTAAAAAAAATTAGGCAAGAATTTGACCAATTGAAGATCTAAATGATAGCATGGCCGTCTTGGAATTGATGGAGAAATAAGGAAAAGTTCATTCTTTTACGAGATGGCCTAGGCGCTACTAAAGACCTTGGTTTTGGCTTTTGTGCTCTCAGCGGAATTTATATATGCTGAAGACATTTATCATGCCTGAGCAAAAGAAGTTCGCAAAGGCAAGCGAAAAGTCGACAACTTGAGCTATAACAAACTTGGTAGAAAGGATACCAAGTCAAAGAAGAAGAGAAGCGATAGAGAACGAAAAGGGTCCAATAAGCAACTTGGGAGGCTGAGATCTCCTCTATGTTACACGAACTTCACCCCCTGAATGCGCTACTAGGCACGGTGCTAATGTAGATTAGGGACAAGAAGTTGATGAGGTGGCCTCAACCTCTAAAGAATAGAGTAAATGTTGTTGACTCCGAGAAGTAGTGTGATTTCCATTGGGATCATAAGCACACCATTAACAATTGTTATGCCCTCAAGAATAAGATTGAAGAACTCATTTAGAGGGGTAATCTAAAGCGATTTATAACTGACAAGGCAAGCGTCGAAAATAGGATATTCAAGATAGACCCAAGGTTCGTGGCAAGATAAGGACAAGCCACGGTGGTTTTGCATTAGGGGCAGTATCCAAGGCTGAGAATAAGGCCCACGCTCGCAAAGGCATGAGACCATGTCTTCCAAGTGTCCAAAACTCATCTTGTCGAGCGTGAGACTATTATATTTACCGAGGAGGACCTTAAAGGGGTCTGCACCCTTTACGACAATGCTCTGGTCATCACTAGGTAGGCAAAAAAAGACAATACCTATCCAATCACGCTATGCATTTAATGCGTGGAAGACTATTGGGCGTGAATTTCAAAATGATACATTTTTTTAAATTTTTTTATTAGGTGCCAACTTCAAGACAATACGGCAATTAACTTTCACCTGAGAATGCTTCTCGGGGCCTTGATCCATCTACGAGCAAGTAATCTTGAGGTCCTCCGAGCTCGAACCTCCAGAATAGGGGGCACATGATGAGGGATTCTCTCGACTAGTCCAAGGGCTGCCACGTGTAAGGATAAATTCACATGCAAAGCACGTGATCCTGAGCACCTTTGGGTAATACCCACGTGTCAAGCACATGAGCTCAAACTCTCAACTGGTAACTAAGGATATTGCTCGATGCCTGAAGAGAAATGAAAGATATAAAGATACCTGGCAGAAGGTAAACCTTAACCCAGGTTAGAGGCTCGACTGCACTATGAGTCTGTTCTTGAGATTATTGAGGACATACCACATTACTTCTAGCTCGAGGCGTGTCTCGAGCTAGGGAATCGTTACAACTTCCCTTTATATATGGAATGGACATTTATGATTCAAATGTAATGGTCCATTACTCCCATAATCCTATTAAATCTGATACATTAATGAAGATTAATCAAGATTTATGAACGACTTGCTAATCAAGTCTCTCACCCCTATAAATACTACCAGGGGATCTAGCCGGTATATTCACTAATTTTCCTAGTCATCAATCTGCTAAAATACTTTGAGAAAGACTATTGATTCTCACATTAAAAGTGCAATACAGGTAGTCTTACCCGCAATGCATTGTTTTGCAAGAAATAGAGCTCAAAGAAAATCTTATTTCGAATTTTAAAGAGACCATTATTTACAATTCAATTTGCGACATCATATATTATGTATACATGTATCATTTTATACGAGAGATGCAAGAGTAAATTTCACCCCATGATCATATTTAAACTATAGAGTAGGCATATTATTTCTATTTGTTAATTATATTTATCGCCCTCAAGTTGCATCAACACCCAAATTATGTCATCTCTTATCCCAAACACATTGAACCTAAACTCAACACCCTCTTAAAGTCTTTGAAGCCCACCATTTTTTATGGACAAAAGTGGGACCATGCAGTGAATGGAATCGTGAAATTTTCTTGCTTTCATAACTTCCATTTGTTGTCAATTCATGTTTTTATCACAATGTCAAGAATAATAATGCACCATGGTTGGTGGTTGTGTACAAAACCACAATAATTAGAACATATAAAAAGACGCCGGTGGTTGTAGGTGGTGGTGGTGCACTGCTCCCAAATATCATTCCGAAGAAATCACCGTCACTATCCCCACCGCTGCTAGACCCCCCGCCACCATTGCCGCCACCGGTGGTCCCACTTCCATACGACAAGCTCAAACTATTGTCCCTATATACATATAGTAGTAAACATTAACAAACATAAACATGACATTTAATAGGAAAATGTGAACAATGAATATGAGGTAATGGTAAAGAGACAATTGAGTTACATATTGTATGTTAATCTTTGCAATAATCTCCATGACCCCTATTCAATTGTGACCCAAATCAATTGCTTTGGCGGTTTTGGCCTAGGGCTGGTCCAAACTGGAATATTCCCTATTCCACACAATCTGATACCGTATTTATGCAAAAAATACATAAACAAAAGAAGAAAATCAAACTACGCAACTTTCCCTATCAGCCCACATGACATTTATATTATAAATCAAGAAGGTAGCTTTCACATAATAATTTGCATCAATAGAACGGATATGATCTGTTAGTGGAGATGTGGACAAAATCTCATTCATTCAAATATTTACATCATTTGGATACTCTTAACGCTTATATTAATCATAATTGCATTTAAAAACCTACATTATTCTAATTTATAATATAAAATCAATCATTTAAGGTATTAGTCAATTAAATTTAAATTTTATAATTTTAAAATACATAATTTTTTTTTTTATAAACATGGTATTGAAGTGTGCCTTTAGACCCGGATACTTATTAGTAGATATATATAGCCATACATATATAACTTCTAAAGACTCCACCCCCAGTATGAAATCGAATTTGGAATGGGCAGTAATATCAATGCTAGTGTTCACACAACTTTAGCACTATTGCCTTTTTCATTTTAACTTCTTATACTTTTAAAATAGATTTTAAGATCTTATACTTTGGACTGAAGAGCAATTTTTTTTTTTTTTTTTTTTTAAATTTTAAAATTTTAAAATCATAAATATGTAATTAAAATTGGATATTTGACACTTTGTACCCCTGAAATTTGACCAAAATCTCATTTTGGCCCCATAGTTTCAATTTGAACATATAACACCTTAAAGTTTCCTAATCATTACAATCCACCTATCTAAGCCATTATCCCATTATAATTTTGGACAAAAAATAGTAACTTGCCACACATGTGACTACTTTAAGAGACTTTACTAGCATTTTTAACCTCCTCATTTCTCCCCTCTCCCAGCCTCCTTCCAACCCAAATACTCAAAAATAAAAAATATAGGTATATCATAAATATATACATAATTTTTTTAATAGAAAAGTTGTAAGGAAGAGGATCGAAATGCCCTTAAACTCACTCCTCTAAAAAAGTAGTTGGGTGCACGACGGTTGAGTTGGCCAGAAGTGGGAATGTGTCTAAATTGAAACTATAGGGACCAAAGTGCAAAATAGTAAAACCGTATACTGATTTGTATCTGCTTTAGAATATTATGGACCATCAAGCGGTCCCGGTAGGCAGACAGATACCTGAGAGAGGTGGGCCCCATTTTGGAGAATATGTGGAGCCCCCACACTTATGGGCTGGAAAGCAAATACTAATAACACATTGGCCTGACCCATGTGGGGTTCTGCCCACTTGGAACTTTTCTATAATGGGGGGTAGGGGTAATGTGGACATTTCATCCTACAATAATTACATGCTCCTTGAACTAAATTTATTTATTTTGGTTTGAAGGGTAAGGTGTCTGGATCAGTTACGTGCACCTAATCACCAGATAGATTTATTCTACATCGAACGTACAAAAGACTGATGATCAAGTTATAAGTGTGAAAAAAAACACCACTTCATGAGCTAGACTGACATTGACATGTGAGGAGAGGTTTTGGCCCACTCGGATCTTTTCTATAATTGGGGGTAGGGGGTAATTTGGATATTTCATCCTACAATAATAACATGGTTCTTGAACTAAATTTATTTATTTTGGTTTGAAGGATAAGGTGTCTGGATCAAGTTACGTGCACCTGAACTAATCACCAGATAGATTTATCCTACATCGGACGTGAAAAAAGTTGATGGTCAAGTTAGAAGTGTGAAAAAAAACACCACCTCATGAGCTAGACTGACATTGACATGTGAGGAGGGGTTTTGCCCCACTTGGATCTTTTCTATAATTGGGGGTAGGGGGTAATTTGGACATTTCATCCTATAATAAGAACAGTGTCCTATAAAATAGCCGTTGAACTTTATCAATGGCATATCTTTTTAAATTACAGAATCTTATGCATGGGTCCAGTCCCAAGGTGGGGATGGTATTGAGTGAAAAGACCACAAAGCCCCTTCCTTTGGACAGTTAAGATGGAAGGTATTCTAGTTGTAAAGCACAATTAGAAAGGGAAAAAGATCTCAACTAGGAAATTAGTTATGCCATTGATAATAATAGTGATCAATTATTTATTTACCTTTATTTTTTAATAATAAAAAGAATTAAAAATGAAATCAATGCAATAAGTATTTTTCCCTTTTCTAATTATTTTCTTTTCTTATAAAAGGAATTTGGTGAGTAGAATATTTTGTTGTTATGTAATATATTTATATATAATAAGGCTTCACCCTTCTTATCATATAGCCATGTCGGTGGGATAAATTAGAAAGAACATCGTCTTCATAGATGGAACAATAAAAGGAAAACGAAAACGACCAAATTGGTCAAAATGACCTAAATAGAAAATATGATACTAAATACTAAATAATGCATTAATAAAAATATTAAATATTCTAATACTCAGCCTCAATGTAAGAAGAAATTGTTTCGGAGTCCCAACTTGATAAGGGTTGATTGGAGATATTCTTGCTTTCCCATAACCATGAAAACAAATTGTACTACCGAAAAAAACGAAAGAATGGTTGCAAGAAACGACAATGACAAGATGGATGTAACCAAACACTTGGTTACCTAGACGACGAAGATTTATGATCATTATGTTGCCTTCGGCTACTAGGTTTGTGGCATCAGAAGACCAATGACGACAATTGGAACTCCAGAAGACAAACAACGATGACTGAAATACCGGGAGACCAACGACAACTGAAATGTCGGGCGACTAACAACGGCAAGCTTGAAGACGAGGCGACCATAGTGAGAGTGATGGCTACATTTATATATATTACGGGGAGTTGGTGCTTTGGTTGTGATGGTGATAGTAGTGTTGGTGTTGTTGGGGGGAGGGGGGGGGGAGAGTGAATTTTCAAGTGGGTTGGAGGAGGGAAGGGGGAAGAAGCAAAGAAAGAAAGAAAGAAAAAAGGAAAAAAACAAATAAGCAAAAAACCACAAAAAACAAATAAATTAATGAGGGGTAATTTTGTCTTTTTACATGTATGACAAGGGGTATTGAGATAATTTCATGAGTAAGTATTGAATAAAAAGGGTAAAATGGAAATTTAATTGATGACATCAGCTGCTCAACTCCAATTTGAAAAGTATAGTGTTCTGGTGAAAAAATATAAAGGGTTGCGGTAGCATTTAATAAAAAATAGGTGATTTCCGTGGTCGATGTCTTAAACACAGGGAGTGTCAATGATAATTTCCTCTAATTTAAATGTTTTTAATTCTTATATCGAACACTACACTGTAATAATTTATAAATTGATTAATTAAAAAAATATATAATTTGTGAATTGAAGGGCAATCAAACAGACCCTTAGTGTTTCGACCTAAGTAGAAAATTATGCTAAACTAGCATAATAATATATAACTAAAACAACTACCAAATTGATTAATTATATTTCATAAATCGGCATGCTCATTTTTTATGTAATATAAAATTACTTGAAGAAAACGGTTAAAATAATAGGTACCTGGGTCCACCAAGGACTCCGGCGTTCATAGTGAGGTGGTCAATAAGGGCGGCAGACTTAGGCTCGAGGCTAGATGCCTTGGCGTATAGGGTGCTAAGCCCTTGGCCGGATGCCACAAAGAATGCTCCATTTACCATTACGTCCCCGTCGGTCCTCCAATTCCAATTTGCCCAATCCCCCTCTTCGGTTTCCACACGCTTAGTCACCTACAACCAATAAAAAAACACACACGAGAAACATCTTGATTAGGTCGGAATTTCTAGAGAAGATTGACTATATCGTAGCAGAAGAGGATTTTCTATTAGGTCAAACACTATGATTAAAAATCACGACCTTCGATTTCTCAGGGTTGATTTTACTCTGATGCCACCTAGGTGAATCCAACTATTTGAGTTGAAGGATTAAAATGACATCGGTTCCAAGTATAAGATGCTAAATTTAACCCTAATATAGCAAAATAAATTGATGTTACGATGTAAATTGAAATCACCTCCTTGGCATCGGCATTTGGCGGTGCAGTGTAACGGTTGCCCTGGCTGTTGATGGTAGGATTACCACTACCGCCGATGGCATACATTTTCCATTCAGTGAAATCATTATTGACCACATGTATGTACCCTCGTCTACACCTTGGCATACGTTGCACCAATCCCTCTCCAAAGTGATTGAACGCTATAGTCACCTGAAAATCAATTCAAAAAAAGAAAAAGAAAATGATAGTAAATATTTAAAATGAAGAAATTGCAAATAAGAACGGTATATTTAGCGCTATTTAATTTATTTTACTACGAACCACTTTTTATATATATATATAGGGCATAATAGTCATATTATACAATATGAAAAATGAATTCCTATATTTTTTTTTCCGGTAAATATCTTGGGGGAGGGGTTGAACTCTAGACCTTCTACAAGTGAGGTAAACTAGCAATTCCTCTACTTTTATTGAAACACAACAAAGGACAATTTACTCGCTTCCCCTCCCCTCCCCTCCAGCTAAACGAACCATAAATGGTAATTTGTTACTAGACTTGATAAAAAAAAAAAATCAAAAAATAAAGTTTAATACATTTAGGTGGCCTTTTTATGTTTTTCTTGTTTCCAATTCCAATAAATTGGAATGGGAATTCTGTTTCCCTTCTGGAATTATTCTGAAAATAGAAACATGTTTGGTAACAACCATTGTCTTGAAATTATTTGTTTTAATTTATGAGAACAGAAACAAGAAACACGTTTGGTTGTAACATTTGTTCTTTTTCTTTAAATGTATGGTGGTCGGTGTGGTGGTGGTGGCCGGCAAGATAGTGGTGGGAATAGTTTTGCGACAGTGAATAAAAATTAATATTTTTTTATTTCTCAGATTCTTAAAGAAATCAGAAAATAATCACAAATAATACCTAAAAATCTGGGAACAAAAACGTGTCTATCGAACGTATTTTTTGTACATCAATCTCAAAATTTGAGAGCAAGAATAGGAATCAAAGAAGAGAAACAGTAACCAAACATGGCCTTAATTGTTCTAAAAGGATATGTATAATTAAAAATATAAAAGTGGAAACTACTGCTGCTTGTTATATAAAGAAAACTTTTCAATGAAATGCACATGTAAAACTTGAATTGACCTTTTTGCCCTTTGATTTAATAATAATAATTGAAACCTAGTTCCCGGCAAAAGCCCCTGCCAGCAGCTTCACTAAATGCCAAAACCTCTGAATGCGAATGAGTAGTAATTGTAATTGACAGCAATAATGCACCCAAAAAAAAAAAAGCACCGGTAAATCTCCGGGAAATAATTGTATGATACCTGCATACCGGAATCCGGCAAGAACTTGTCGTCGTGTCCCAGGAGCATCACCTCGTCGTGATTTGAAAAATAGTTGTTGGAAATGGTTATGGCCGTCGACCCCATTATGGCGTCGATCAGGCCGTCGGTACAGTGGGACAGGGCGCAGTGGTCGATCCAGATGTTCCGGGACCCGGATATTGAGATCCCGTCGCCGTCCGATTTTCCCCTAAACCCGACGTGGGTCGGGCTCGACCGTATGTTGGTGTTTCCGGTGGGTACGCAGTCGTAGATGTGAACGCCGTGGATGATGACGTTGCTGACGTACTGGAGCGTGATGCACCCGCCGCCGGTGATCCGCACGTTGGCGCCGCGGCCGTCGATGGTCTTGTAGCTGTTGACAATGAGCTCGTGCTTCAGCTTGATGCCCATGTCGGCGGAGAAGACGATCCAGAGGGGTTCTTCCTGGATCACCGCGTGCCGGAGCGTGCCCGGACTCGGGTCGACGACGTCGTGGTCGGAGGAGTCTGTAACGACGTAGATCCGGCCGCCCTTGCCCCCGAGGGTTGCCTGGCCGAACCCAATGGAGCAGTCGGCCAGCCGTTGCCGGGTTTTGGCCCAGTTTGGGTCGCACCGCCAGCAGTCGTCGATGGGGTTTCCGGTGAGGCATTGTGATCGGGAATCAGTGGTGAGCATTTGTCTTCTTGATATTGACACATTGAGCCTCCTATAGCCCCAAAAAACAGAGAAATACACAAACCAAAACACAAGAACCAGATTTCAATCTCAAAAAATGGAGAAAAATCAGCAGATTCTTTAGTAAAATTAGAGAAACTCAGATCATAAAATAGAACAATGAGCAAAACCCAGATTTCAAATCTATAAAAATGGGGGAAAATCAGTAGATTCTTGAGTAATTTAGAGAAACAGAGGTCATAAAATAGTACAATGAGCAAAACCCAGATTTGGAATTGAATGTCTATTGTCAATAACTTGGTGAAATCAGAGCAACCTATCTTAATTTTGAAAGAAGTCCCCAAAATGGCAAGATCCATATGAGAAATTTTACGTTTTTTTTATCAGATTCAAATGGTAAAAATACCGAAATGAAGGAAAACCCAGATGGAAAATTTCATGAATTTTTGAAGAAAACAAAGAAAATCCAACTCATAGAAGGCCAGAAATGAGCAAAAATCAAAAAGGGGCTTTCAACATTTTGAGTTCATTTTTCTGCAAAAATGAGAGAAACCCAGATGAGGAAGCACCACAATGAGCAAAACCCAAAAGGGGATTTACTTAAGATTTAGTACACAGCTTTTAATTCTTGTTCTTACCTTTGGATTTCCTGAACCACAGCTTCAGGGTTTGGGTGTTGGTGGGGGAGGGTGAGATTCAGGGTTGCCCTAATGAGAGGAGACAGTGAGGTCAAGAGATAGAACAAGAGAATGCAGGTTTGGAGAAGCATCCTTGAATGAAGCTGCTACCTTTGTGTTTTGTTGTTCTTTGCTCCTGTAATAAAAGAAACACACTCACTCACAGGAGAAAGAGAGATTGCTCTTGAAAGCTCACTTTTTTTTTGGGAAAATGTGATCTCGTTTATAATGATAATGACAAGATTACTTACATACGACGTTGGTAATAATTATAAATAATTAAACAGAGGAAACTAAACTATGTGAGGTAGGGTTTTTGGAAGAATAATGGAAGAGGAGAGAGAGAGAGAGAGAGAAAATTGGGTTTTTGGAGAGAGACAGGAATAGCTGTTATCCAACAGGGAGCGAGTGTATGTATGAAATAATACTTAAGATAGAAATGACACTTTTTGCTGTGATAAATACTTGTTTTAATAATTGTTCTGGGAAACAAACTTCCCACCGTCGAACTTTTGGGGTTGGGGGACAGGTTTACACTTCACACTTACGAGGCCGGTGTCTCATGAAATGAATGTTCACAGCTCAATAAATGTTTTAGGGGTTAAAAAATTCTGAAGTACAACGGTGGGAAGGACGGACTTCACGAGCAGAGAATAGAAATGGAAGAGAGTCTCTCTTTAGAAAAGTTCCCAAAGAATCATTCGAAGAAGATGGTTTGGAACGAAATACAACAACAATAACAATAATAATAATAACAGTGCAATGCCAATAAAGATGGAAGTGGAAGTGGAAATTCTCAAAGAGTAAAAAAACGAGCACAGGGATGAGAACGGTAAGGAAAATGCAACAGATTCTGTTAGAATTTTTGACTATTTTAATTTATCGATTTTGCTAGACTTTTTGACTATTTTAATTTATCAATTAAAGGGAGACATATTAATTAAATTAATTGGGTTAGTATTTTATTGTGTTCCTCATCATTTGAAGATCAATACAGTATATTTATATACCAAAAATAATTAAATTTTGAATAAGATTTTAATTCTTAAAGTAACCTACTTGAAATTGGTTGAAGTCTAAAATAGATGAATATCTCACATTGTTTGTGGTGGAAAATTTTAAGCGCCATGTCAAATTATAAGTTATAAAGCATAAGTTGTAAGTTATAAGTTATCCCACATTAATTGTGGATAAAAAATTTAAGTTTATATAAACCTATAAGTTGAAAATAAAAACAAACCATCAAGTAACAAACATTTAACTTGAACCGTTTCGGGTCGGGTCAATTTGACCCAGATTTGAATTGGGTTTGGGTTGAATCCGGGTCAATTTTGGGTCGGGCCGAATCTTAACCCAGTAGGACAGTTTAAGCTTAATTAAGTGACAGTTAAATAGTAATTAACAACTTAACAGTAATTTTGAATCAGTACAAATGAATTGACATGAAGATTTATTGGTGACGGGTCACGTGAACGTTCACGCGATACCTTTCCAAAATTGCATCTATTCAATGGTGTCTTTTGGTCTACTATAAATAGGAAACTTTACATTCATTTCAATTTGTCTGATTCACAACATTATTACTTCATATTACCATCAAAGTACTAAACATATAGAATTTGATGAGAGTTCAAGCACAAATTCCTTTCGTGCGAAGTTTTTAGTTTCAAGTTCTTGTACAAAAAAATTGAAAATTATTGTACCTTAGGAGACATATATCTATTCAACTATTAGCACCAGTATGGGAACACAAATTTGCTTTAAGGTCATAGAATCAAACTGTAGTATCAATCTACTTCAACTATTTTAATATCCGGGTAAGTTTTATTTAAACTTTATTTCATAATTTTTATTATGCAAACGTTCATACAATCTGTCTTCGCTTTTGCTTCTATTTTATTACGTAAACATTCACGTCACGATTTTGGTTTGATAAACACATTATAGTTCTTCACATAATTTTCATAAATTTGTTACGTCCACATTCACGTTACGATTCTGGTTTGATACACATAATATAGTCATTCACATAATTTTCATAAATTGGTTTTAATGCTTATGCATACTTAGTTAATGTTCACGTTAACATTTCCATGATTATTTAAGTATTTATTTTGAAATTTCAGTAAATTGTTTTGTTAAAATAATCTTGAGACAGTACTTGTTTATTGTTCATTTAATTTTATTCGAGATCATTCTTGAATATTGTTTCGATAATATTATGTGTGAACAAAAAATTAATTATTGTTCAAAGTAGTGAATGTTCATATATTAAATTTGTTTCATAAATATTCACGTATTAAATCTGTTTCATAAACGTTTATGTTCTGAATATGTTTTGTAAGCATTCGCATACTGAATATGTTATGTGAATATTCATCTTCTAATTTTGTTTCTGATTATTGTGTGAACGTTAACGTCTAGTTTCTAGTTTGTAAACGTTTAAATCTTTAGTTTGTGTTTTGATTGTAAAATATTTATTGTTAAATTTTCTTAGTGTTTTTATACATTTATTGTAGACATACTACTCTGTGATGACAAGTGAAAATATAATGTTGATTGAGATGTCAAATGTGATGTCTCTTGTGACTTGGACCATTATCACTACGGTGCCTACTCCATTGCCTAAGGTTAAAAAACCTGGCAAGTTTGATAAGAGTAATTTTAAGAGGTGACAACAAAAGATGATGTTCTATATCACGACTTTGAGATTGGTTCGTTTTCTCAAAAAAGATGATCCAGTTTTGACAGAGAATGCCTAAGCTTAGACAAGGGCTATGATGGAAGCATGGAAGGATTCTGATTATTTGTGTCAGAACTACATCTTCAACACTCTCAGTAACTCTCTGTATAAAGTATATGAAGGGATATCAACAACTACAGAATTGTGGGAATCCTTGGATAAAAAATACAAAACGGAAGACGTTGGCTCAAAGAAATTTATAGTCGGAAAGTTCCTCGATTATGTTATGGTGGATTCTAAATCAGTTGTCAATCAAGTCGAAGATCTTCAAGTCATTATACATGATATTCTTGTTAAGAGAATGTAGTCGAGTGAATCATTTCAAGTAGCTTCTATCATTGAGAAGTTACCACCGACATGGAGTGATTTTAAAAATTATCTCAAGCATAAACGCAAAGAGATAAATGTTGAAGATCTAATTGTAAGGCTTAAAATTGAAGATGAACATCATTTTGCTGAGAATCTGATGATCGTCATTCTATGAATTTAAAGACAAATGTTGTAAAGGTTCACAAAACCAATAAAAAAAAAGTTTCTTATTTATAGAGGACCAAAAGACACCACTGAATGAATGCAATTTTGGAAAGACATCTGTTCGCGTGAATGTTCACTCGAATTGTCACCAATGAACCTTCATGTCTGTTCATTGGTGCTGATTCAAAATTAACTGTTAAGCAGTTAATTAACTGCTTAACTACCATTTAATTAAAGTTTAAACTGTCATGATAGGTCAAGATCTGACCTGACCTGGATTCAACCCAAACTCAGTTCGAATTTGGCTCAAACCTGATCCAAATCTGGATTGGATTGGCCCAACCCAAACTCGACCCAAATCCAGACCCGACTCGATTTGAGTTAAATGTTTGTTACTTTGTGACTTGATTTTATTTCAATTTGTCAGATTCAAAACATTATCACTTTCTATCACCATCAAAGTACAAAACATATATAATTTGGTGAGAGTTCAAGTACAAGTTTCGTTTGCCGAATTTTTTTGTTTCAAGTGCTTGTACAAAAAACTTGAAGATTGTTGTACCCTGAGAGACAGACATCCATTTAACCATTAACACCAGTGTAGGGGCGTAAATATGCTTTAAGGGTATAGAGTTAAACTCTAGTATCGATTTACTTCAACTCTATTCGTCGTTTCAATATCCGGGTAAGTTTTATTTAAAGTATATTTTACAGTTTTTCTTACGTAAACATTCACCTAATCTGTCCCTAATTTTGCTTCTTTTTTTGTTATGTAAACGTTCATGTTATGATTCTGGTTTGATATACACAGTTTTACCCTTCACAGAATTTCCATAAATTGGTTTTAATGCTCATGATAATTTAAGTATTTATTTTGAAATTTTAATAATTATCACTAACAAATTTAGTCATGATGGTTGAAGATAACTAGAGTAACAGTAACCAAAATCTGAAATTCCTTAAAGATGCTCTAAATTGAGAGAAGAAAGATAACAAAATAAGTGCCAATCAAGTTCTTTTTTATGCCAACGAGGAGGACTTAGCATTCATGAAAGAAGGAGATACGGGTACTAAAACTAACATAGGACCAGAGTCCATGTTTCCGAAAATCATAATCCTAGATCACATACTTACAACAATTAAAGAAAAATAGAAGGACACCTTAATCATTTGCCTGTTAGGAAGACCAATAGGGTATAAAACCCTTTGTGATAGAGTAAAATATCTTTGGAAAACCCACAGTGAATTCGAAATTATCAATTTGAACTTTGATTTCTACTTCGTTAGGTTCAATAAATTGATTGATGCTCATCATGTGTTTAATGAGGGACCATGGGTGATCTTATATTATTATTTAACTGTAAGACTATGGGAGCCGAAATTTAGGCCTAGGGAAGCTACAGATTAAAAAACAACGGTTTGGGTTCGTCCCCCTGATTTGCCAGTGGATTACTATGAATAGCTGGTACTCTACAGTATTAGTAAAGCCATGGGGAGGTTAATTAAAATGGATAAGAACATTGTGGCTTTTTTGAGAGGTAAGTTTGCTAGAAGTTGTGTTAAAATATATTTTAATAAACCCATCTTCCAAACTATGAATTGAGGGGAAAAACTTACATATTTGAGTATGAAAGCATTCATGGCTTATGCTATAGATGTAACGAGTGTATCTTCGGCGCTGGAGTTACAACGTTTTGCTAAGAAGGAAGGTACAAAAGTTACCGTTGGCCAACTACAACATGAAGGACAAGAGATGCGATGATCTGGTATGTTAAACACGATCGAGTTAGCTTATCTGGAGTTGGAAAGCACAAAATATGGATGTACGACGAGGTTTTTACACTCGCGTATTGACTACTAGCAAGTATACGAGATCCAGTTTTAATATAGTGGATCTTGAAGATCAGATATTGTTCTACAGGGACGGTGTGTATAATTGAATACCGCAATTTGCATAGTCTCCTATATTATCCAGACGGTTAAAGAATTATTTTAAATTAAACTAATTAAAACTAAGCTAAACTACAATTAATTGGTTAATCCTAACTAAGTTGATTACCTAGAGATTGATTTCGTTCACTTAATGCATGTTTGATTTTGTTTAGTTAACAATAACGGTGTTTATGGTATCCGACAATCTCGGTTCGTAAACTCCTCCACCATCTCTTCCGAGTGTAAGATGGAGGAATGCGCGACTTCGTGTCAACGAAGAAGTCCCCCTCAACGTTTTAACGACACTAGGTCGCGTGAGTCTTGCCCTAGTGTCATCGATTGCACACTTACTAACGCCCTCCCAGGTCGTTAGATCGTAACGATGTGTTTACCCTAATCCGAATCTAGGGTTACCTCTTCTGAGTGTCAAATCCCGTATTCTCAAATCCAACCCGAATACCTTAATAAGCATATTAAAGTTATAATAAAATGACAAACACAATCGAATTTAAAAACAAACAACCGTTAAGGAAACATATATTTCATTAAACTAATATTTATACAACTACATCTATCCCTAGCTAATATATATCTAATCTAACATGATCTTGGTCATTGAAACATTAAACCAAGATGGATTTATCATCATTTACAATAAAACATTAAATTACAAAGAAAGAAATAAAGAGAGAAAGATCAAATCTTAAAGTGGAATGGTCTCCACTTTCGCCGAAGATCGATCCGCTAGTGTTTCCTTTTCTCCGGATGATGAATCTCCTCTTCAAGCTCTTCAAAAATGGCCAAGGACCACCCCCTAAGGGTTAGGGACGTTAAACCTTTTTAATAGAAGTGGGAGAATGAGTATTTATAAGTACAAGGCTTTAAAATACCTAAAAATATCTATTTTGCTGTACAGAGCTGACCGCCTAGGCGGTGAGTATGTTGGCATGCACTTTGATCTTTCACCGCCTAGGCCGTGGGACTGGCTCCCAACTCTCTACATTTTCACCGCCTAGGTGGTGGGACTTTGCTCATTTTCAGCACTCTCTACATTCTCACCACCGCGGCGGTGGGTGTTGTGCCTTTGAAACCTTGTTCTTTCAACGTTTCTTCATCGTTTTCCCACCGTTTTCGCTCGTTTGTCTCTTGTTTGTGTTCCTACACCTGAACTACATAAAAACTAACGAAAACACAATTAAATATTACTAATTCACTCAAAAATTATTAAATCCGGCTTAAAAGTAGAGAGGTTATTTCAATCTATCAAATACCCCCAAACTTGGAATTTTGCTAGTTTTCGAGCAAAACACACTAACACTAAATTAAACTAACTACCCTAATTAACTTACGAGTAATCTAAAAATGAAAAACTTTAACAAAGAAGAAGTATATGCATGCGAGTTCCAAATTCAATCGAGGAAACCAAGTTGGTCCTCCCTCAACAACCCTCAATCTGATCAAGTTCGGGAAATAATACACACCAAGTGGTGTTCTAGAATTTCAACACTCAATATCAATAAAAACCATTCTAGATCCATTGGAAATGTGTGTGTGTGTGAGCTCATATGTATAACTAACCAAACACCAGTTTGGATTATTTAGTAGACAAATTCATGACTTAAACCTTAAAGGATTCAGGAAAACCATATGCTTGACTGGAGTCGACTATCCACTAATGTAGGTTCAGATATTCACAGAGATTAATAGGGCTTGGTTAAACTTTGGAGAACGACCAAGGGTATCGCAGTAATAGAAAACAGAAAATCGTTAAGATTAAACGATACCTGAGACACAAACGCTTGTTGCTATCTCTCTCTCGTAACCCCACACGTTTAAAATACAACCTTGAACAATAATTTAATAACGCCGTATTCACTTGTCGAAAGAAATGAAAATAAAAACTATATTCACATAGTTAGTCCTTTTTTTTTTTTTTTTTTTTATTTTTTTTTTTTATTTTTTATTTTTTTTTTTATTTTTTTTTTTAAGATTGTCACACCCCCAAACTTATTCGAATTTGTAAAATTTTAGGGGTGTGCAAAAAGAATGACAAGTGAATACATTAATACTGAACCAATAACTTTTCGTCCAAAACCCCAATCACTCACTTCAAGTCCACATTAGTCTATACTATTTGATTTCACTCAATTTTGACTTTTAGGCTTAGAAACAATAGTTTGGAAAAATTTAATTGGCTAGAGTATTGAAACGTGTTCAGAATTGAAAAGTTTATCGGCTTCGACAGGGGAACGAGGGATAAATTTTTTGAGGTTGGTTACAAAGGTTCAGGCGATAAAAGTGAAAGCCTAAATCATGCCTCCGGAATTACCTTACCTAGGATTTCGCCTCAAGTCTACCCCAAATCAAGTTCTAGATTCCTCTTTTTTGTCATGAACTTATTACTGAATGATCAGCGTCAATTCATTCAAATAATTAGACACTGAGTCCATGCGATCGTGCGATTTTAGGATCAAAATAATTTTTACCTAATCGACATGCTAAGCACACAAAACACACATTAATGGCATTATCCCCGATCTCGATATACAATTAAGAGATAATTTTCATCATCGGGAAATGACCCTACACAAATTCAACAACTCATCAAGCATATACGACTTCATACATAAACATTTCTACATTAAAACTAAACACTAACATACATATACTAACTAAGCATTTAACATGTAAAAACAAAAATTGAAATTAAAACTTAATAACCAAATTTTTTTTTCCATACCAAAAATATTTCCATCATTCTCATATTTATTTAACAACACAAAATGTGATGTACATTCCCCCCAAACTTAAAAAGAGGTAGTGCCCTTACTGACTAAACAACGAACCCAATAACAGTTTATAGCAATGAATAGTAAAATTGGGTGCCGACACATACCTAGGGGATAAGACGTAAAAGACTCACCCCCTACCATTTGCTGGGAGGAAATTCATCGCCACCACTATCACGTCAGAATGGAAATTGTGGCGGTTGCAACAGGTGCAGCAGCACATGCGGATAAGCACTCATGTCAAAGTCGACGCGCTCGCACATGATCCGATGGATTTGATCTTGATGTCTCGTACATACACCAATCGCAATGGTTTCAACAAAATTTTAAAAATGTAGCATGCAATTTTGTTTCATACAATTTAATAATCCATAGAAATTTAGTTTATCACCAAAAATCAAACCGAAATCCCATAGAAATTGAAAATCGCGAAAATAGGGGTTAAACTTGATTTTTTGTGGATGATTTGATATGGAAATCACAAATTTTGTAAAGGGAATGATGGATTTGAGAGTTGGAAACAGTTTGGGAGAATGAGAATAGAGAGATTTTGGAGTTTCAAAAGTGGTTGTGGCGTTTTTGTAATAGCGGGATGGTTTTAATCACACAGAGCCTTACCACCGCAGTGGTGGGAATCACAGCCTTGGTGGTGTGAGCGCCTTTTTAAAGCTTGAACTTTCTATCATTTTACCGCCTCGGTGGTGGAGCGCCTTTTTAAAAAACTTACACTCTGTTGTTTCACCGCCTCGGCGGTGAGGTGTTTATGCTGAAAACTTGACATCCTGTATTTTCAGCGTCGCAGCGGTGCATCCAACGCTGCGGCGATGAGCCTGCTACTGGATTTTTATTTTTTCCTGAAGTTTTCACACAAAGGCTCCACTCCATGCGTTTCCAATTCGCTTGTTCAATGTTTTTAAGTGCGAAACACATCTCCAAGTATCCTTACTTCTTAATTTACCTCCAAACACGCTCCGAGGCCATTCCAGCCTAAAAAAAAAAATAGCAAAAATCGAGTAAAATGTGATACCCTCAGTTTTGGATAAAAAAAAACATGACTTGCTTGATTTACCGTCCCTAGCTGGACTTAGTTGAGCATTTTTCACCAAAATCCCTCATAGATAAGGAATTTGGGATAGAATACTCCATTGGATCTCGATTCATGGTATTGAAGTTGGATTCTTCTCTCTTTCCTTATCGTTTTCAACGTACGCTCGATCTCCAGATCAAGAGCCAAGAATTTCAACTTCTTCTACGTTGTATGCACTTCTTGATCACAACTGACAAAACAAATGGACAAAATAATTAAAAAGAAAATAAACAAAAGAATTGTCTGGATTAATATTCAACTACTTAGTCACAATATCAATTCTATGCATTTAACACCATCATCGGCAACGGCATCAAAAACTTGTACGACGAAGTTTTTACACTCGCGTATTGACTACTTACAAGTATACGAGATCCAGTTTTAATATAGTGGATCTTTAAGATCGGATATTGTTCCATAGGGACGGTGTGTATAATTGAATACCGCAATTTGCATAGTCTCCTATTATCCAGACGGTTAAAGAATTATTTTAAATTAAACTAATTAAAACTAAACTAAATTACAATTAGTTGGTTAATCCTAACTAAGTTGATTACCTAGGGATTGATTTTGTTCACTTAATACATGTTTGATTTCGTTTAGTTAACAATAACGGTGTTTATGGTATTCGACAATTTCGGTTCATAAACTCATCCGCCACCTCTCCTGAGTGTAAGACGGGAGAATAAGCGACTTTGTGTCAACGAAGAAGTCCCCCTCAACGTCTTAACGAACTAGGTCACGTGAGTCTTTTCCCAACGCCATCGATTGCACAGTCACTAACGCCCTCTCAGGCCGTTAGATTGTAATGATATGTTTACCCTAGTCCGAATCTAGGGTTACCTCTTCCGAGTGTCAAATCCCGTATTCTCAAATCCAACCCTAATACCTTAATAAACATATTAAAGTTGTAATAAAATGATAAACACAATCGGATTTAAAAATATACAACCATTAAGGAAACATATATTTCATCAAAATAGTATTTACACAACTACATCTATCCCTAGCTAATATTTATCTAATCTAACATGATTTTGGCCATTGAAACATTAAACCAAGAGGGATTAATCATCATTTACAATAAAATATTAAATTACAAAAAGAGAAACAAAGAGATAAAGATCAAATCTTAAAATGGAGTAGTCTCCACTTTCGCCGAAGATCGATCCGCCAGTGTTTCCTCTTCTCCGGATGATGAATCTCCTCTTTGAGCTCTTCAAAAATGGCCAAGGACCACCTCCTAAGGGTTAGGGACGTTAAACCTTTTTAATGAAAGTGGGAGAATGGGTATTTATAGGTACAAGGCTTCAAAATATCTGAAAATGTCTATTTTGTTGTGCAGAGCTGACCGCCTAGGCGGTGGGTATGTTGGCATGCACTGATCTTTCACCGCCTAGGCGGTGGATTCACCACCTAGGCTGTGGGACTGGCTCCCAACTCTTTGCATTTTCATCGCCTAGGCAGTGGGACTTTGCTCATTTTCAGCATTCTCTGCATTCTCACCGCCGCGATGGTGGGTCTTGTGCCTTTGAAACCTTGTTCTTTCAATGTTTCTTCACCGTTTTTCCACCATTTTCGCTCGTTTGTCGCTTGTTTGCGTCTCTACACCTGAATTACATAAAAACTAACAAAAACACAATTAAATATTATTAATTCACTCGAAAACTACCAAATTCGGCTTAGAAGTAGATAAGTTATTTCAACCTATCAATGGGTAATGCTTGCTGGCTCAAAAATCACAAAGATATACTTCGAACAAGCCCAAACAAAATGTGACGGATCATAGAAGCCCATACACGAACATATATCGATTTCTGTATTCCAAGGAAGACCAAAATTTGTAAAGGGGTATAAAGGCCAATATAAGTGACCCAAGCCATAGCAAGGCCCAACCCGTGAAAATACAGCCCAAGCAAAGATCGTACTAGTAGTATGAAGCATGCAGTAGTACTGGAACGAAACTGAAATGTGATTTGAACCAAGCTAAGCCCGAGAACTCTGGAAAGATGATGAAGCAGGACCCAAATCTTGAGACTTGCAAAACCAAGAAATAATCGAAGGTGGAAAATGTTCAACCTGTGTGCCATGCTAGGTTAGAAATATGCATTTGGAAAAGTTATGAAAAAAACAGTCCGATTTCTTCTGATTCCTCTGGCAATCATACTGAGAAAATTACCTTGTTAACCATAAAGGAATACAATTCCTATTTTGATGGTTTTGATGGTTCAATGAACTTGAATGTTTGGCTGAACTAGTATCGTTCTTGAGATATATTTAAAGTATATTATTCAGGATCAATGGTGGACTAAGATAACGAGCAGATGAAATGAGAAACAGTGAAAAATAGTATGAATGGTCAAGAGGATGCCATCGGCGACATAATGAAGACGATTTTTTTTTAAGAAAATATTTGTTGTATTTTTATGTTAAAAACAACACCCAAACTGATAAATTCTCGATAACCCAATTAGGATCATTCATTGCACGTCAAATTAGTCTTAAGTTCACATATACGCATGATTATGTGCTTAGGAGTGTTTTAAAATTGCGTTAAAATGAGTTAAAAGACCTAAGGTAGTTAGAAAATGTCAATTGACCTATAAAATCAGTCAACTGATTGTAACCATTTTGAAAAATTGAAAATCTTGAAAAATGAGATGAAACGGTTGACTGAAATAAAATCAACTGGATGCTAGATACAAGGACCAGAGAATTTGTGAATTAAGCAACACTGTTAACCAAATAAAAGAATCGGATGTCTAGTTAATACAAATTCCTAGAAGAATTAAAACCGTGGACTGGTTATAGGAAACGGTCGATTAATTGAGGCTTATAAGGCTTGTTAAGGATCTTCAAATAGTGGATCAATTCTTAAATAGTTGACCAATCGGTGTTTATTTTTTAAAACTTTTTGAATGCTTTCTAAAGATCTTTTCGCCTTGATTTTTTACGATTAATATTTCTAAATTATTTTTTAAATGATCTAAAATGACTTTAATTTCTTTAAAATATTTTTTTATATTTGAAATCAAGGGCTTCAACGAAAATATATATTACTCTTCAAACTTTCCAATTTCATTGTCTTTTCGGTAAAACTTTCTTTCTTATTATTTTGTGTTGATCTTTGAAACTTTTGGACATGAATCTGGACAATTTTCAAGCAATATTTGGAGTCAATATCATTGTTTGAACTTGAGTCCTATTGTAAAATATTTTGAAAAAAGATTTAGGAATTTTTAAACCAAACTAGCAGTTGGAGCCTTCCCTCATTTTGCCTATAACAAGACATGCACTTTTTAAATTAAAGACATGAGATTAATTCAGATCTTGAGTATTTTTTAAAAACTTTTTTGAGCGTACAAGTCTAAAAATTTTGAAAGGAAGAAAAGAGATAACAAGATCAAAAGAGAGATAAAAAGAGTGGTGTAAAAACCTGTGAAAAACTCTATATACTCTTGAAGAAATTGGTGAAAGTTCTTCACATTGAAGATCATTCGAAACCGGATTCTAAGATTTCTTTTAAAATCATTCTACATGGGATCTTCTTGGTTAAGTGTTAAATCTCTCTGTGATAAGTACATGTGATTCAATCTGCGCTTTATTGTTATCTGAATTGTGATTATATTTTGAACTTCTTTCTAAAACATAAATTTGAATTTGGAAAAATCATTTTTCTAAAAGAACTCACTGAATCTTATTTATTGGATATCATTTTCTGAGTTTAAAATGATTTGTTTTATCTGGTATATGTGATCCGGTGTTCCACTGTGAGTAAATCTATAAATTCATGAATACTGAATCAATTATATTTTAAATCGTGCACACTTTTATCACCTAGTTTGGGCTATTAATTGAGTTTATCATTATAAGTGTTGGTGAAATCTTTGTGAGGAAACAATTTTTTTTTTTTTTTTTTTTGTGTGTGTGTGTGTGGTTGTAGCTCAAACATAAGTGTAAATGATAGTGTGATCGAGTGTAAAGGGAATTTACTCAATCAAGATTGTACGAATATGATTTTCACCTAGTAAGAGAATCTGAAGGGTTTAGTAGATTGAATTCCATGCGAGAGCTCAGAGAAGTTAACGTAAGTAAGAGTAGTTTTCCGAACTATTATAAAATATCTAGTGTTAGTTGTCGCTATCCCTTAACTGTTTGTCTATGCTTAGTTTAAACGCTTCCGCAATTAATAAGATAAAATTGACTAAGCTTAATTAGTTTGATTAAAATTTTAAACTATCCAGTTCACTCCCATCTTGGATAGATCTTTGGGCTAACAATTAGTATTAGAGCTAAGTTAGCTGATTAGGCTTAATATGCTAGCTAGAAAGATCACATGGCACACTCTTTTGATGATGTTTTGTATATTTATGCAAATAATTGTGTTTATCTTGTTTATTCTGACATGTCAAATAATTTGTGTTCTGTCAATGAGAATGATATTGATAATGAATAAAAAATTGCTCATAAGTCAATTGAAAAACTAATTATTTTTACAAATTTCTTTGCAAAAGAACACTTTAGGCTTAAACAGAAAATTGTTTTTCTTGAGATTAAGAAATTCGATAATATTTTATCTAAAAAAAAGAAGAAGTTGTTTTGGAAAGATATTTTGGAATGGAAGAATCTTTAAATGCTCTTCTCGAGATCAATAATTTGCTTGATAAAATGAACTTAACGAGGAAGAAAATACTTTTCTTAAAAATGATGTCACGAATCTTCAACAAGATATTGCAAACTTAAGAATTCTTGATAAATAAAATGAAGTTTTAAATGTTGAATTAGAGAATTCTAGATGTGATATCGACAAAGAACAATTGAAAATTCATTCGTTCAAAAATGATTATAAAATATTAAAGAATGGCCTTGAATTTATCAATGATTAAAATATTGGTCTTAAACTGAATATTGGCATTACGGAACACACTCTTGAAAATACAATCTTGAACTTAAATAAATTGTTGACAAATTTAAGGGTTCTCAAAAACCAAATGACTCTAGAGTAACTTCCACTTGTCATTATCAATGTCATGCACCTTGTTTGGGAAATGGTTATGTTGTACCTCAAAATAGATGTTCAAGATATAGTTATCACAATTCTATTAGAAGTGTTAAATATTTCCACTGTGGTGAATATGGTCACATCAGAAGATGTTGCTATCATTTACAGAAGCCTCGTACTAATCAAGGTGAATCCAAATAAGTTTGGAGACCAAAGTTGCATACACAATATTCTGTTTTAGGTAATTGTTTAACACCAAGTGACAAGATAATTAGAAATGCAAGTCTACTTGACAAACAAAGAAATTCAAGAAAGAGTAAAACGATTCATGTTCCATCTTTGATTAAGGACAAGCCTCAAGAGAGTGCAAAAGTGGATTCGAACAGATCAGTTGCTACCAACACAAACATGAACATAGGTAAAGTAGTAATTAACTACTATCAAGGTAAGATTTATAAGTCTTCATTTAAATTTGTTCACTTTGTTAAAGAATCGAGTGGGGCACACTCAAATGTGATAAACTAATTGACATGCTCTAATGTGATTGTGTTTTAGGAATTTTAATATTTTTTATAATTATTTTTAACCTAAAAATATAATTGTGACACTTAGTTATCATTAAGGTTAAAACAAATGGGATATGATGGGAAAATGAATACAAAATCAATAATCGGTCAACTGCTTGGTATTTAGTCAATAGAATACATTCTAAGACTAGTCCACTGAAAAGTGGTCGAATGAATTGGATTCAGTCGACCGATTGAATGCGAAATGGTCTATCTGTGTAACCTGAGCTATAACAATCAACCGATTGGGATTTGGTCGAACTATTTACTGTAGTATAAATTCTAAACCTAGATTCATTTTATTTTTTAGGGTTACTCTCTAAAGCTCTGTTGGCCTAGTGAGCTACCCAAGAGGGAGGTGAATTGGGTAAATATAAAAAATTATCAGAGAGAATACTTAAAAAATCCATATAATTAATTTTAATCCTAAATTAATTATTATCTCTGTATAGCAGCGAAAATATATTATTAACTAGGTGCACATCAAACAAACAAAAATAAACAATGTAAAGAAAACAACACACCAAAAATTTATCCTGGTTCACCAAACTAATCTTGGCTAATCCAGTCATTTGAGCCCCATAGAGATTCGCACCCACTAATCACTAAGATTCATTTAAATAGGTAGGAACCAAACCTTTACACAAAGATTTTCTTCATAGGCTCAAAATCAACATTTACAAATTCATTTTCCCAGGCTCAGGAATAACCTCTTCCTTTTTCCAAACTCAAGAATAACCTCTACTTTTTACAGGCTCAAGAATAACATCTACTTTTTACAAGTTCAAGAATAACCTAATACTTTTTATACCTTCGATTAAAGAATCAAAACTTCATAGAAACACTCCAACTATCATTTTCCCAAGTAAAGATGAGACCTTTACAAAATCACTCACAAATTCAATCAAGGAATAATTAACACCTCAATCTCTTTATCAGAAGAGATTAAAATCAGCTACCATTGATTAGACACTTTCAATTAGGGGTGTGCACGGGTCCGGTGGGGGGGTATTTTAGACAAATTCGAGACTCGACCCGAATGTGTCGGGTATGGAATTTTGAAACCCGTTGTCGACCGAAAAGAGAACTAGTCCGACGGTTTCGGGTGTTGTCAGATTTGGTTGGAGAACAGTCGGGTGACGTCGGTTGAAGAACAGAAACAAAATCGAGATAGATTCCATAGAAACAAAGCATGGTAGAATAAAACTTGAACAAATTCAATAAAAATAAACAAGAAATTACAACAAAACTTTCACATACCTGCACAGTACTTACGCCTCACGTTTTCGTTAACAACTGCCCCTACATTTTTGCTAACTGTTGATTCTTTAGATTGTAATGCTAGATCTATACGAGAATTGAAGAAATCGAAGACATAGTGGAAAGAAGAAGAAGATTCGAAGAGAATTTTTTTTCGAAGAAATCAGAAGACTGGTTTGGATATTAGGAAGAAAAAGAAGAATCGAAAAAGAAGAATCAAAGAATAGAATAAGAAAAAGTAGAAGAAAAATCGAAGACGAATAAATCTCAAGATTGTTTTTGGAAAAGAGAGAAACGGAAAGGAGCAGTGCAACACAGAATTGAGAGAGAGAGGAGATATCGCTATTGTGAATTGAGAAACCCTAAAAATACTATTTAAAGGGTCCATATTCGGATGGGTCGGGTGTGCACGGGTCTAGTCTATGAAGACCTGCCATCCGACTGAAATGAGCTCAAATCCGAACAGTGGCGGGTTAAAACAACCAGGTCATGCGGGCGGGTCGGGTTAGGCGGTTGGTTTGCACACCCCTACTCCCAATAGTATCTAATTCGATACTAAACTCACCAATTATAATAAATTAATAAATTTTTCCCACTCGGAGCTTCTACTACCTCAAATCAATTTAAATAAAATTAATGTCCTGTTATTTACTATTGATAGAATTAAGTGAGGAAACAAAAAAAATCTGATTATAAAAATAATATGGGCATCACAAAATTGATCATGTAATCAGATTATCACACAAATTATTTTAATATTTTTTTTTTTTTTTTTTTTTTTTTTTTTTTTTTTTTTTTTTTATAGTTTTAAAGTTCAAAAACGATTTCTCAATAATCAATTAACCAAGCAAGCAATGATAAAAATAAAACTCAATTAAGAATATGCTTGGAACACTTTTACCAAGAAAACATAAAAACCTAATTATGATAAATATGAATAGCACACAAATAAGTATGTAATCAGATTTTCACCAAAAATATTTTTAAAATATTTTTATGCGATTTAAAGTTCAAAAAACGATTTTATCAAAATCTTATCAACCAAGCAAATATAGAAAAATAAATATACAATAAAGACTAATAGTTTGGAAAGATCTCACCCGAATAACACTAACGAATTAAAAATTGTAAACACTAGACAACTCAAATCGGTGACGCTTACACAATCAACGCTTTAACTCAAGAACTCCTTAACAATTGATCTCACAATTTGATCTCTCAAAATAATATCAGAATAATGACTCTTATAAAATCTTATGAACTGAATAGTTCTTGATATGATATCAATATTATATAAAATCCGTAGGTCCCCCACTTGAAACAAGCCCTATAACGGCTAGTTTTCACAAAATATGTCATTTAAAATCACTTATAGACCCCATATATTGATTCCTTTAATTTAACGTGTATTTTACTTAATTATAGCTTTCAAAATATTCAATAAAGTCCTTCAAAAGAATTTTCAAACTCAAATCAATAAGATAGAAAGTATTAAAAGGATCGATTTGAAAAATATTTTAATTCCATGTACCAAATCTATATAGATATTCAAATAAGAATATTATATCTTAAAGATATCCATATCCCTAAAATTTCTCAATTAAGTAACCAAATAACGGCTAGTTTTTGAAGAAATTCCAAAATTTCACAAAACCTGAAATAGACTTATCAGTCGACCGACCAAGAAACATCTATCAACCGCTCGATTCAGGATACTAGTCAAGCCAAAATTCCTTCGCCCATCGGTCGACCGCCCATTCATCATTTGTCGACGGGACGATTCAAAGAGTTTCTCAAGTCGATCTATCTGTCGACCTAGAGATTCAGAGAGTTTATTCTTTAGCCATAGGTCGACCTACTTGTCGACCAAACGATTCAGGGACTTTGTCTAATTTTCATAAGTCGACTTATCTGTCGATTGAATCATTCGGAGCTCCTTCCTTAATTTTATTTTAAATCATTTCCTTTGACGTTTTCGCCCCTTTAACCGATTGTTTTTCTTGGTTAACTCCACTAACTTCTTAAATTCAATTTTAATCAATTATCTTTATTTCTTTTTCAATTACACATAGGAACAACTAATTTCACTAATTAAGATCCTATAAAAAATACACATAATTATAAAATTATTTTTGTGTTATGTGTGATCCTAATCGGGATACATTAAGAGTAAAATCTAGATTCTTCAAAATCTTCAATATCTTAGTATCCATTTCTGCATCCTTCACAATTTTTTCATGATGTTATCGTCTTTACATTGTCTTTGCATTTTTTACAATTACTTCATGATATTGTCTGGAACTCTTTAAACTGAAACACTCAATAAACACATTAATTCTACAAAAAATATCAACATTTAATTGTTCATCAAAATCTTAGGATCAACAAGCCCTTACCCGTTCTTCCTTCCAAAACCGCCCTTCCACTGAAATCAATTAATCTTCCAAAATTTTGCCTATAAATTGTTAGATCTAATCCGTTGTTGTCAATGTGGGTGTGACTTTGAGCAAATAGTTTGATTCCTTGAGTGCATTTGATTTTGTGATTTTTCCTTCTTCAAGTATTCAAGAACAAAAACAATTTATTTGTTCTAAAAAATTTGATTCTTTTGGTTCTATCCCCAGTTTTGTTTTTTTCTTAACTCTATATCATCTTGAACTTCGCAGCTAAAAAAGAGTTCTTGTGGTTCAAGTGTTCGAGTTTCATAGGTTAATTAAGGTAAGACGTGATTTTTGAGGTTAAGTAGGTACTATTGTCACCTAAGATTTATTATTTCTGGGGGGGAGAGGGGGTGAACTGTTCCTAGAAAAATTGGAATAGAAATAGAAAAAACTAAAAAAGAAAGAATATATTTCTATTCAAATCCTAAAAAATTGTTATTAAAATTTGGGATTAAAATAGAAAAAAAATCGTGCAAACAATTATTTCGTTTTGTTCCTGTTTCTATATTTGTTCCAACTCTTATGATAACAAAAAAAAAATGACAGAAACTCTGACCAATGAAACTTAAATACACATCATAATTTTCCCTTGTTTTTTCGATTTCTATTTTTTTTTTCATATTTGTTTTCCTAAACTTTGCAGTGCATGCTTTGATCCATCAAATGGTTGATTTTTTGACTATTTGATATTCTATCCATATGATCACAAGTTCATTGGTGTGGTTGATTCAACAGGTTGGATTAAAAAACACATAATTCTATATTTTTGTTATTAAAAAAAATATTATTGTTTTTTTTCTTGACTATTGTGAAAGCTGAATTGGTGATTATTGATAATGATTTTTTGTGTTTGTTTTAGTAATTTGAGGGAAAGGGTGGTGAGTTTGGGTGGAGATGTTTGCTTGGGTTGATTGAGAGAATGAAAGATGATCGATGGTGACTACAGCGAGTTACTTACAATGGTTGGAGGCAAAGAATTTGGTATATTAAGATTTCTTATACAAATTTTTAATGATGTTGATGAATTTAAAGGCATTTGAGAGTTATATAAATAGGAAAACAGATTTGTTATGCATGTTATCATAAATTGCGTGTGTTTGTAAATTTGCAATATAAATTTGGAATTGTATACTAACAAATTGCATTCGTGCCTTTAGACACAAGATGTAACTAGTATATTTATATTAAAAATATATATAGGATTTAGAGATCTTTTATTATTAGTATTTCGTTGTCACATGACATTAAACGACTGAAAAATACTCAGATCTCTTATATGCGTCTTATCTATTACATAGATTTAGTGACAATTTAAAATGCCAAACTAATTTGACAAATAAGGATAAAATAAATTGTATTTTTCCATTAAAAATTATTTGCAACAAGAAAAATAATCACTAACACATAATTATGTTTAATCATTATGCTGGTCATGTTTTTGGAGATTTATATATAATCAAAGAAATAATTACTTAAACATAATTTTGCTGAATTACTATGCTTGTTGTGTTTCTATTAGCAGGAAAACACAGAAAGTTAAAAATTAAATTTTAAAAAAAAAATAGATAAATGTAAAAAAATATTTAGTTTGGGTTTCAACCAAACAAGACATAGGAATTTTAACGTTGTGAGAAGGGCTTTTCATTTTTAATTCTACATTTTTATTATAGTTTATTATAATCATCGATTACTAATGTTTATAACCTAGTCATGTGCCTATTTATAGTAGTTGTGAATTGAATCACTTGTGTAGTTAATTTGTATATTTATATAAAAGAAAAAGAGAAATGGGATTTATATATGCTTAATCTCAATTGTTCTTTGTCTTACGGGACATCGGACAACTAAGAAATATCCATATTTCTCTTATCTGTTCTATCATATAGATGTGGTACGAGATGAGAATAACTCTAAAACTTGAGGGCTTGTTTGGTTAGTGTTTCCGCTCCTTGATTCTTGTTCCCACTCTTAGAATTTTGAGATTGATGTACGCAAACGCGTTTGTAAACACACGTTTCTGATCTCATATATTCTTAAAATTTTGAGTGTAATTTCTGAATTTCTTAATAATGTGATAAAAAAAAAAAAAAAATTGTTGATTTTTTTCCCCCAACCCATTCCCTAACGTGGGACACACTTGGTATTTTTTCAAATTTTAATGAAGCTGAACAATTCTCACTTCATCCCATTCTTTCCCAGTTATTCACGTATCTCTTTGTTATCTATATTCTCTTCATCACGAAGCTTGCCTTGCTCTCCTCTCCCCATCGCCGACAAAAAGATAATCTCTCTCTCTCCAGTCCAGTTCCGATTTGGCTAGGAAAACTCTTATTTTTTACTTCATATCTACGTAGTTTGCCCCAAATCTATGAATTTTACTCTTGAACTCCATTGATCTCGGGACAAAATTTGGTAGATCTTATTTTCTTGGGTTCAAATCTGAAAAACAAAAACATTGGGAACACGTGGATCCTATTTTTATCTTCAATTTTCTCATTGGGTTCTCCATTGGCCAGTATAGATTACATGGAGTATCGACATAAGCCCATAAACAAATTGAGCCTTTGGGCCTAATTTCTAAACTCGTCGTAATGAGAAATAAGTATATAACAGACCAATGTTCAAAAGTGGGCTTAGGCCTTTCTTCGGTATCAGTTTGGGCCCTAAATTATGAGTCCATTTTCACTTTGATCTCTAAACTTTTTATTTTGTCAATTTGGTCCTTAAAAATTCACATTCTCTTAGTGACGTTATCAAATGTTAGTAATTGAACAACTCATACACGAATGTAGTACTTCCTATATCACTACAAAAACAAAATATTACTATTAGAGATGAGAAAAATATCAAAAAGTCTACTTAAAAAACTAAATCTATAAGATGGTCCCATAATTTTTTTTTTGGACAAAATAATTTTTCAAAAAGCGTTAGTTTGCACCAAATAGTCCTATTTTTGTAAAATGATGATTTTACCCTCACTTCTCTACTTCTTCCCTTGATGTATTTTCTCCTCCTTGTATGTTCTTCCTCCTCGAGAAGTTTGTGTTTGAAGCATTTCGGAAGCAAATCCCTGGCGAATTTGGTCGGACGATAAAGGTCGATCCGTCTTCGTTCCACGAGATTACGTCGTCGATCGTGGTGGGTTTATTTTCTAGGGTTTGTAGGGTTTTGTATGTTGGATTTTATGATCGTAAGTTGAAAATTAATCATGGCTTTAGCTTTGGATTTTGTTTTTAGGAGGTATAGATCTCTCTCTCGAATCATTTAGCATATCTGAAACCTCTTGCATGCTCTGATGAATTCGCTTCTCTATAAACCAAATTCCATTATGTTTTGAATTTATACAGTGGATCATTAAATCTTGAGTGGAGGTTGATTTCAATCTTTGACGTTCTTAATCACATATGATATATTTGGTGTCGATCTTTACCCCCCTTTCGAAGGAAGCTTCGAGGTCGTCTACAATGGCGTCGAGGGCTTCCAGCTTCGATTGGGGATATGGTTTCCGATTGGCGAAGAGAGGGGTCGGAGATGATTTCTGAAACAACGGGCTTGATTTTACGTTCCGGCGAATTACACGGCTGCAGTCGCCCAAGCAAGGTTACATCTTCAATTATTTATTCTCAAAACCAATCCCTCAATCATGAGTTATTATATAATATACTAGCTAGGGGGAGGGGGTGCTTGTGATTGTTGTTGTGCTTAATTGTTATTCCATAGTAAACTCGGTGGGGGAATCCATAGTTGTCTCTTAAGCATTGTGAGTTAGTTAGGGCCCTGTATAATTAGTTTTTTTTTTTTCAAAACGAAAACTTTATTAATGAAAAGGAAAAATTACAACCTTAGACGGGGAAGACCCTCTTGATCCTCACGAACATAAGACATTACATCGCGAGGTAAGGGACTACCTAAAGGAAATAACAAAGGGCTAGACGAAACAATGTTAGCAAGACTATCAGCAACAAAATTACATTCTCGATAAACATGAAAAATCTGAATGTCAAATGATAAAATCCAAAATCGAACTATGTTCCAAAGATAAGTAATCGATCAGACTGGGCTATCCTTCTTGATTGAATGAACCAAAGCTAGCAAGTCGCTTTCCACCAACAGAGGAAGTTAGCCTAAACGCAAAGCTTCCTGAATCCCCAAGAACAACCCGTGGAACTCAGCTAGGAAACTTGAACTAACAGTAAGGGGAGAGAAGAAAGCCCAACTAACAGCTCCATTACTATCTCGAACACCACCACCACAAGAAGACGTCATGGTCTCTCTCTTCAAAGCACCGTCCACATTAAGTTTGAAACACCCCTCGGGCAGACGGGTCCAGCAACAAATTAGCGGCCGACGACGAATAACCTGCTTAATTGGACAACCCAACAGAACTAGAGACTGAATCCCAAAAGCGGATGAAGCTGACTTAGATTTAGTCACAGGACTCAACGCTTGAACCCAGTTCCTAACTTTGAAAATAACTAATTTATCAGACATGGAAATATCATCATAGATAGCACGATTCCTATTTAACCAAATCTCCCAACAAATCAGCGATGGGATCAATGCCCCTAATTTATGAAACTGAGAACTCCCTTTTAATCTACTCCACCATAACTTAATACGATTTATTAAAGGTTGAGGAATAAAAGAAATATTAAAAAAGGAGCTAAAATACCACCAGACCTTAGAAGCTCACTATCTAGAAAAAGATGTTGGATATTTTCAGTGGAACGAAAGAAGTAGCATCGACAACCCAAAACCAAAAACACTCCCATTTTCTGGATGATATCATTGACTGCAAGTTTGTTCTTCAAAAGCCGTCACATGAAAATCTTAATTGTCAAAGGAAACCGCATACTCCAAAGATTAGAATAAAGAGCATTCGGGATTACCTCACTGCTAATAGCCCTCCAAGCAGATTTAATGGAGAATACTCCATTATCGCTAGGAAGCCAAATGAGAGAATCGGATTCCGATGACAATACTGGGAAGGAGCCCTCCAAGAAGTCCTGAGCATCATCTTCCAGATCGGGGGAGATCCATTCCTTGTCCTGTAAGCAAATTTTGATAGAAGACAACGAGTTGGTAAAATGAAGATCATTAGCAAGGATACCAAGGCCCCAATCATCATGCCAAAAACTAGTTAGCTCTCCATTTCCAACTTTCCATCTCAATAAATGCATAAACGTATTTTTCGCCGATAATATATCTTTACAAATTTTAGAACTCCCAATATGATCTTGCCACAGAGATAACAGGAGATGATTAGTGTATTTGGAGCGCATAAAATCACACCAAAGAGACTTCCCTTTCAGCAGAGACCAAATCCGTTTAAGAGAAAAAGCCAACTTTATATCTTTTAGTTTACGAAGATCAAGACCGCCGGAAGAGGTATCTTGACAGATTTTATGCCAAGCCACCCAGTGCCTTTTCTTACCTAAATCCGAGTGGCCCCAAAAACAAATTCGCAAACATGGATTCTATATCCTCCAAAATGCTATTATGAACACAAGTGGATGTCAAAAGATGAAGAGGGAAGGAAGATAAAACATGCTTTAGAAGAACAAGTTTACCTCCACTAGAAAGAAGTTTAGCCTTTTACCCATCGACTTTCTTAGACACTTTGTCGATAAGACCAGCAAAATGACTCGCTTTAAGATGACCATAGGTAAGGGGAACTCCAAGGTAAGTACAAGGAAAACCACCTTGACTAAAACCTGTGGAAAGGCCAATTGCCAAGCGACGCGCATTAGGACGGTTATGATGCAAATATAAATTACTTTTCGAAGCACTCACAAGTTGACCAGAGGCTAATTGATACTCTTCAAGCACCTGCATTAAATTTCTAATACTGCGAGAACTTCCGTTGCAAAAAATGAGAGTATCATCTGCAAACATCAAATGAGACACCATAGGACAACGTCTTTTAGTTACAAATGGTTGAACTCGACCATTTATCATGGAACGATTGATATTTCGACTAAGAACCTCTTGAGCCAAGATAAATAGTAAAGGAGAAATAGGGTCGCCTTGATGCAATCCTCTAGAAGTAGGAAACCAACCCTTATAAACCCCTTGAAACACCACTGAGAAATAAGTCGAGTCAAAACAGCTAGAAGCAGCAGTAATAAATTCCGAGCTGAAACCATATCGATTAAGCACCTCAATTAAAAAATTCCACTCGATTCGATCATATGCTTTAGCCATATCGAGTTTGAGCATAACATTACGCCCCCGAATATCCTTGCCCAAATCTTTGACAAGCTCTTGGGCTAGCCTAATAGCTTCGGCTATGGACTTGCCTTTAACAAAACCATGCTGTTGAGCAGAAATCAACTTGAGTAAAAGAGACGCCAGCTTGGTAGCTAACGCCTTAGAAAAGATTTTATAACAAATATTACATAAATTGATCGGACGAAAATCTTTTAGAGAAGAAGGTTGAGACTTCTTCGGAATAGGGACCAGTAAGGTACTAGAGAGAGCAGTAGGAAGAGGATTTCCTTTAAGAAAATAATTAGCAGCTTCCCAAATATCTTTACCCACAATATCCTAAGAAGATTGGAAAAAACTTGATGAGAGAGAATCCATACTTGGAGCACCGTCAATGGGGATGGACCAAAGGGCATCTTTGATTTCCTCCATCGAGAAAGGAGCCAATAGCATAGCATTATCCATATCCGTAACAATGCGAGGGATGGAATCAAAGACAGTGTCAGAAAAGGATACCGGGGCAGATGAGTATAAATCTTTGAAAAACTCAATAGCAGCTTCATGAAACATATTGGGATCAGCCAAGTTACTTCCATCTTCATGGCAAATAGCAGACAAACAAAGATGGTGGATAATTAGTTTAGATGGTGGATTTCAATTACTCAAAGATGATGGTGGGAATGGATAGGGAATCCCTCAAATGTAATGTTATGGCTTGTTGTGTTATTGCTTGCATTTTTCACAAATTTATTAACCTTTTTATTTTATTTTATTTTTATTTTTTAATTGTGAAGTGTTTATTTGTTCTTATAGTCTACGTTAGTCTCTCAATGGAAGATTTCATTCATTTGGTTGGATTGATTTGGTTTGTATTGAGGAAAATCAAGCATATGAATGTATAAAAAGAATTATCAATTTGAATGAAAAAATTGAAATATAACACGATCTCGTGTTATATTCAACACGAGATCATGTTGAATATAACACGATGGCCGGCGGAGTGAAGGTTATATTGGGTATATTGTATGGTTGTTTTGGTGAAATGGAATGAATACGACAATTTGGGTAGAATTTTGAACGGCGATGAAAGTTGAATATAACAACATCTCGTATTGAATATAACATAAGGGATAAAATTGTCATAAAAAAAAGACTATTTTGTAAGATGTGCTTAAAAATTGTGTATTTGGTAGTTTTGTCTTTATATGAGGAGTTCTTGATAACTATACCAAAAATATTAACTAATTTTCTCCATATTATTGCAAAAATACTACTATTTTTTTTTCAATCTGATTAACTAATTTTCACTAAAAAAAGCACAATAAATATAAATATAATAGAATGAAACAAATGAAGTGAAAAATTGGGCAGCTAGATATGGTCCGTGAGATTCAGAATGAGTAACTCTCCGAAGTTTGGTTTTGGCAAAACAATGCATTGTGGGTGAGACTGTCGGTGTTGTTCATCCGATGTGGGAATAAATAGAGTTTTTTTGGTGAAAATTAGGCAGAGTAATGGCTAGAAAAATTGTGCGTATCTGGCTAGACCTATCTTTTTAGTATTTTTAGAAGATAGAAGACTTATTTGACAAGTGTTCCTTGAATCTCGGTCTATCCCCATTAATGTTGTCCTGAGCTAGGATAATAGGCATTTAGCCTTTGACTTGGGTGTAGTAGTGCTCGGTGTTGTCGCTTAATCAGGTCTTGGGTAGAGTTTTTCGAGTATTAGTTTTCTCACCTAGGCCCTTTTTTTATCTTGATTTTTATTGTTGATAGTATAGTTTATCAGGCATCACATCCCGAGCATACAATGATTGGTAAGAGATACGTGATTGGAACCTGGGTCTCCTCGAAATTACCCTTATCACAAGGGGATAAATCGTATAATAAGAATTTTTTAAGTAATTATTATATTTTTATTTTCAAATGATAGTACAACAACAATAACTAAATCTTTATCCCATTTAAATAGAGTTAGCTATATGATTTCATTTATGTTATAAACCAACAAGGTGTAACTTATGTGGTAAACCATATTTAAGCTAAAACAGTTGAGGGGCCTCTGCAAGATCAAATGTTCAAGCCTGCGGAAAAACATTTGTTAGGAGGGACAACTCGCACCCAGAACGAGCTAATCTTGCACCCTGTATAGGTAGGGGGCACTTGTATACAAAAAAAATTATGTTATAATGATTGATCAAAGATCATTCCCTCATCCAATGGATTGGAATATGACTTGTCATAATTATACTAAAATTTTAGATATATTTTAAGGAAAATTACTGTGTGATTCCAATTTAAGTATAAAATTACCAATTGATTCCAACTATTTAAAAATGAACCAAACAATCTAGTGTTCAGATTTTTTGAACCGTTTAGTCCCAAATTTAAAAAACGCAAAAATTACATAATGAATTTGCCCTTGCAAGATCCGCAGGATTAAAAATTTTCATATTTAACGGTTTCACAATAAAACCATTTTATTAAAAAATATTGAACAATAATCATAATTGATAAATGAGAAGTGAACTTGAGTTTGGAAACCAGAGAGCGAAAGTATCCGGATAGATGAGCGTTAGATAAAATATCTGCTGTCTGATCGGCTGAACTGACGGATTGTAGACGAATCGTATTATAGAGAATGTGATGACGAATGAAGTGATAATCACTCTCGATGTGTTTTGTACACTCGTGAAATACATCATTATAATCGATCTACACAACACTCCTATTGTCACAGTGTAAAAGAGTGGCAGTAGGACAAAAGATTCTTATGTCAGTGAGGAGCCACCGTAGCCAAATTAGTTCTTGTGTTGCATCAGCCATTGCATAATATTCAGTTTTGGTGTTGGAATGAGCAACCACAATTTGTTTCTTACTGTGCCAAGAAATAAGGGAGTTGTCTAAGAAGAAACAATAACCAGTGGTTAATCATTGGTCGGTGGGATTTTCAGCCCAATCGGCATTAGAATAAGCCTATAAAGTAGGAGCAGACTGGGTTGAGAAATAAAGTCTGTGAAATAAGGTACCCTTGACATACCGAAGGATGCGAAAAATAGTCAAGTAATGTGTGGTCCAAGGAGCGAATAAGAATTGACTGACTTGATAAACGGCATATGCAATATCTGGGCGAGTGACAGTGAGGTATACCAGACTTCCAACTAGTTAACGATATAGGGTGACATCCGAAAGAGGTGAACCATCTAGTGGAGTGAGTCTGATATTCGGCTTCAAATGAATAATGGTAGTACTGGAGTCAGTGATACTAGCCTTGGAAAGAAAATTCGAGGCACATTTGACTTAAGAGAATAAATATCCATCTGAACCAGATGAGACTTCGAAGCCAAGAAAATAGGTGAGAATGCCAAGATCTTTCATCTCGAATTGTTCAGTGAAAAATATTTTGAGTTCATAGATACTGCGTAGATCATCCCCAATAATAATCATGTCATCAATGTACAATAAAAAAAGAATAATACCACTATCAGTCAGTGTGGTGAATAAATAGGGCCGAATTATGAGCACTGGATGTGAACCCAAACTAATAAATGGTAGTACTGAATTTTGTGAACTAGGCACGTGAAGCTTGTTTTAAACCATATAAAGCACGACGAAGACGACAAACTTTATTTTGAGGGGTAACTAGACCAGGAAGGGTATGCATATAAGTTTTCTCAAGAAGATCACTATTGAGAAATGTATTTTTGACATTCGTCTGAAAGAGAGTCTATGTTCGAATGACAGCGATGGAAAGAAGAGTATGAACAGATGTGAGCCTCGCTATTTGAGCAAATGTCTCTTCATAATCAATTCCACAATCCTGAGCAAATTTCTTGGCAACAAGTCGGACTTTATATCGTTCAACAGAACCATCAAAAAATATTTTGATCATAAACACCCATTTGCACCCAATAGGAGTTTTCCCAAGGGAAGATCAACAATATCCAGGTTTGAGTTTTAGCGAGGGCCTGAAGTTCTTTGTCCATTGCTTTCTGCCAAAGATGACTAGTACTAGTCTCTTTATCAGATTGAGGCTCATGCAGGTGAAGTATAGTAGAAAAGCAATGATAATAAGTGAGATAAGGTGGATGATGAGTTACCCGGGTAGAGCGACATGAGTGATCTAAAGCGTAGGTCTCAGAGGCAGTCGATACAAAATCAACAGCCACAAGAGAAGTCTCAGGCATGGCCGATGAGTTAGAGGGGTGAGATCAGCTGGTGGTTTTAGAGTGGGTTTAGTTAGTGGTTCTGGAGTAGACTCAGCGTAAGGTGCAAGACTGGGCTAAACTAGTGTTGCTGGAGTGGACTCAGGAAATAACTTAATAGATCTATCAATAAAGAATCTGGAGTTAGTGATGGTGGACATGTCAAATAACCGTAAGGAAGAAAATATTTGATGTTCCCAAAAAACGACATGACGAGAGATACGAAGAGTTTTAAAAATAGGATCCCAGCACCGATACCTTTTATATTCAATGCCATTTCCAAGCAAACAACACAGGTGGGCCATTGGTTCCAATTTTGTGTGTTCATGTGGTTTGAGAAGAACAAAACAATCGCAACCAAAGACTCTGCGTTTAGAGTAATCGAGAGATTTACCAAAAAGATGCTTAAATTGAGACTGGTGTTGGATTGTAACGGAAGAGATACGGTTTATTGTATATACTGCAGTAAAGGCAACATTACCCCAAAAATGCTTAGGACAGGATGAAATAAGGATAACATGAATTGTGTCAAGAATGTGTCTAGCTATATTTGCGTTCAGCTCGTCCATTTTGTTGGGATGTACTAGGATACTAGCGATGGGGGAGCATGCCATTTTTGCAAAGCAGGTTGAGAAAGGAACGATCATTGTATTCTATTGTATTATCTGAGCGAAAAAATTGATATTTCTAGAAAATTGAGTTTGAACCATAGAGGAAAACTCAGAATATATTTGGAATAGTTCGGATCAATGTTTCATAAGAAACAACCATGTATATCGAGAGTAGTCGGCCACAAAGATAACAAAGTAACGACAACTACCAATCGAGGCATGAAGAGAAGGCCCCCAAACATCAGAATGAATTAGATCAAATGGTGTAAGGAAAATAGATTGACTCTCATTGAAAGGTAGGGCTGACTGTTTTGCAAGTTGGTAATGGATAAATTTGAAGAACTCATGTTGAACTGAACCTAATTGACCGCTAGATAAGCGATTTGAGTCGACTAGATGAGGTAGCCTAACCGAGAATGCCAAATAGAGGATGGTGATAGCAACAATGGTGGTTGTAGACTGTGGAGATAAGGAGGATAATAAAGTGAAAAAGGATAATGGTGGGAGTGGTGATGTTGCACAGGTTGATGAAGGAACATGTGGTTGTGGTGGTAGTGGGGTTTGAGATGGAAGGTGCAAACTGCTGAGTTAAAATAGACGTTCAATTTTACGACCAGTCCCAAGGGTTTATTCTGTCAGAGGATCCTGCACACGACAACCACTATTAGAAAATACGACTTGAAAGCGCAATTTACAAAGTTTCCCAACAAACAAAAGATTTAAGGTGAGTTTCGGAATCAAATACGTGTCAAGAATATAAAGATGGGAAGTAGAAACCTAACCGGTATGAGTAACACGCATTTGAGGGGTATTCATAGCGAATAGTTTGATTGAGAAAGTATTGGGATCAGATGTCAAATGATTACAATAGGCATAATCAAAGAACCAAGAATAATTATCTATAGTAAGTGAGAGAGTAGGGGAAATGTTTGTACTATTCTTGGATAAAATATGATGGAAGTGTGAAGTCATATTTGCAATAGACATAGTAACAGTAGTGAAAATAGGATCTGAACTCTTTTTAGCATTGAGAATGATCATAGAAGTGCAACCCACAAACATCATTGTTGAATCGGATCAACAATATACAACAAAGTATATGGTACGATATGAATTTGGAGCAACGACTGCCACAGATGGATTCAGAATGTTGAATTTGTTGAGGAACCAATCTATACTCGTGAAGAACCGATTGAGAACCCCTTGAACCGATCAAATCTCCATGATGAACCGAATCAACAATATAAAAAGAACGATACTGTATGATCCGAATTTGATTAAACGAAAATCACATATAGATTCGATATGTTGAAATTATCCAAGAAGCGATCTATAATCTTGAAGAATCGATTGATGAGCTTTTGAACTGGTAAAACTACCATGATGAACCGAATCAATAATATAAAAGGAACTATACTGTATTATCCGAATTTGAGTAAATAGAGGCCATCGATAGATGTGGAATGCCAAAATTAACCAAGAAGCCTGTAGTAGTAAAGCAAAATCTCGGGAAACAGTGGAAAAAACGGTGCGGCAGAAGACTTGTTAGTGTTAGGGATTTGAAAATCTTAGTATGAACAGGGTCGAAAATATTGGCTCTTGATACCATGTTAGAATAATTGAGAAGTGGAATAGTGAACATGAAACGATTGTATTGATATTTAGAAAAACAAGGTACATTACAGAGATATATAATAAAAATATTTATATGGGACTAAGCGAACCCTAGGGTCAGAGTTTTGACCTGATGGACCAAGTCCATATATTACATTAACATTAACATTAACAAAAATTATTTACAGAATCTATCCAAATAGATTATTTATTCATATTATTTAAATTTTTTCAAAAGGTATACAAATTTCAAACTTGTCAAAAATATAAAAAATTAAAAATCACATTTGTATTGCATTTAAAAAAAGTTTTTATAATTGTAATTGCTCTACTCAAATTCTTCCTACCATTTGTAAGATTTCAAAGAATTTATATGGGAGTAGCAAAAATATATTACACCTCCACTAATTTTTTTAATTTTACTTCTATTTTTAAGTGAAAAAATATTTTTAAAGGGTTGTATTTTTAATTATAAAAGATATTTTTTTAAAATAATAATGAATTAAAAAGGTGCCAAAAAAGGTACAATCTTTGTACCATAAGATTATTATTTTTTTACAAAAAGTACAAAACCGCGTTGATGCACGAATGGAGAAACCATTCCCGATTCAAAAATAAAATAAAATAAAATTAGGAAAAGATATCAACAATTGAAGCGCGCGAAAAACGTACTGTGAAAATTGTTGGCTATCAACATCAACTTTTGGCGCCCTAATAGATTGACGGAAAATATATATATATATATATATATATATATTTATTTATTTGATTCAAAAAGTAAATAGATATCTATCTATGTTTGCATGCCATGCTCCCAAGACTTTATTAGTTAGTGGATTTAATTGAAACGTTTGAGGGTTTTGTTTATGATGCATTTCTGATGTGTATCGATGACCACTCACGGCCCTACACATTGTAAGAAATGAATTTTGAGGAGACCGTTTGACTAGCCAGTGTCCACCATACATGTTGACTGGATCTCTTGACCGAGTAAAGACTAGTGAATATCTGTCCTTTTGTGACTACCGTCTAACTAGCATAGCTAGGGCATCGCCGACCTTCTCAATGTTGATCACCGCCCAATAACCAGAGCTGAGAGGTCCACCACGATAAGCTCCGGATTGTTCTCTGCCCAGTGGCCACCGACTAGGATTTGCTGGTCACTAGTCGAGCTCCTGTATGTTTGTGGGTTGAGTCTAATCTCCGGATCCTTTTGGGTCAGCCTATGAGCTCTTCTTGGTAGGCCAAAGTTCAAGGTCCACGTGCCTAAACCATGCCACTCACATTTTCATTGGTCACGCGCAATCTTAAAATAATTAATCGCATTCAGGGTCCCAATTTGCCGATATTACTCAAATCTCATAAATAGGAAGAAATTAAATGCTCTAGGTAATGCTAAATATTTTCACTAGCAAATATATGTTATTTTCTCCCGAATTTTTATTCTCACGCTGGAGGAATTTTGTTGGGCATATCTCAATGGGTCTTAGTGTATATACAAGTTTGGATATAAAGGATTTTGACCGTTGGCTACGGAACGCTCAGTGGGCACCAATCATTGAGCACAAGAACTTCACTTCAATTCTAATAGGACCAATTGCGGATATTAGCTAATTTTGAAACTAATAGTTAAGTATTCGTGTTTCTATATTTTTTATTTTTAATGTTCCCAAAAATTGTAGGAACAAAAATTTAGAAATAAAATATGGTGAATTGCCTTTTACTTGCCCATACTTCGGTATTATTTTATTTTGCCTGCTCTACTAAAACAAACTTATCCCTTTGACTTATAATAAATTGAAAAATTAATTATTTTTTATTTAATTTAATAGAATATATTAAAAAAATAGGTGAATTATTTTTTTCAAACTATTTCAATGGACAAAACTAAGAAGCATTTTAACTTTCTATTTTACTTTATCTTTGTTAAAAAATGAAGAAAAAAAAAGAAGGGGAGAGAGCGCGCTAGAGAATAAAGAAGATGTGAGGTTTTCACTGATATTATCTTTAATATGAGAAGAACAAAGTTTGTTTCTATTTCGCTCTTAAATTTTCAGAACAAATTAGCGGCGAATTTAGAAATTAAGTTTGGGGGACTTGTGTAATTCAATTAAATATATTAATTAGGATATATTATCTTTTTCCCTTATTTATTTTGTTTAATTATTACTTTATCCCTTTTTACTTTAAAAACATATACTTTACATGCTTTTACTTTGAACAAAGTGAGAAACCAATTTTTTTCTAATTAAATTAACAAAATAGGCCTAAAAATAGATGAAATTAATTTTTCATTCAATTTTTGGATGAAATAGATAAAAATGTTTCTTTATTTTAATTTTTATGATCATAAATATTTTAAAAAATAGATTAAAATAATATATATGTACATACACACACACATATATATATATATTCATTAAATTTTGAAAAAATTACCAACTAAGCCTAAATTAAACATTAAATTACTAATTTATCCCAACTGGTTTTAAATGAACCAAATACTCTCATTTTACAAATTGTATGAACGCTTAGTCTCGATTTCAAAAGACGCAGAAATTGACATATGACTAATTTGCCCGTGTATGATTTGCGGGATTGAAATCTTCTATATTTAACGGTTTCACAGAAAATCATTCATTAAAATCAAAATAACTATTGTTGTATATTTTTTTTTTTTTTTTTATGATCTAATTATATATTCAGATTCGTCTGAATAAGATATGCAAAATGATATCATGTTCACTATTTTTTTTCATTAATTTCAAATTCGTGTTACATTCAATATGATACTTTAAGAATTTTTCAATTTTCACATTCACGTTACATTCAACACGGTACTTTCAGAATTTTCAGTTTTCACATTCATGTTATAATTAACACGGTCTTATACATTATTAAAACACAATTGAGTGTTCAAATTATCTTTATCAGTAAACCATGTTACATTCAACATGCATATAATTTGTGATATTATTAACATTAATTAATATTATTTCGGTTATATCAGATGTTATATTCAATACTTACGTGGACATACAGATTGTAGTGATATTATATATAATATTAACATCACAATTAATGTTATATATAACATTCGCATGCATATTAATCTAGAACTAAAAAAAAAAAAAAAAAAAAAATCTCATTTTGAAGATCATGATTTATTGTAAAAAAAATCATTAAACAACAATCACAATTGAGAGCAATTTTAAGTTTCGGGTTTAGTTTCATTGGTATTTTCTTATTATATTTTGTTTCGCGTTTTTTTTTTATGCAACAAATAAGAGGAAGGTATCGACTCATTTAAGAGGGGTGAATTAGTCTGGCGAATTACAAAATGAGTAATCGGTGCATAAAAAGTCATTTAGGTTCAATTGATAGTTCCCACAGCAAAATGGGAGCGAATGGTTAGCGCCCCTTTAATTTTTATTTAGGGAAAAAAAAAGGCACTAAGGATTAATTTAATGTAATTGAAGAGAATGGGTAATGTGATTATGAATGAATGATGCCCTATGTTTTTTAAACATGGAGTAGCACATGAGTAAATGTGTTGGTAAAAGGTGTTTCCAAATAATTCTTGTCTTCTAGTTTTGTTAGTTGGGACGGTTAAAATATGAATGCATTATCCTTAAATAAAGTGAATTAATTAATGTTACTTCATTATTAAGTAAAGTTTTGCAATTCTAACTCCTATAATTACACCACACAACAAATGTTAGTGGTAGATATTAAATATGATGCTACACAATCCATGCTTTATCAAACATGGTAGTTATTATGCTAACATGTCAACATGTTGTATTATGTTCCCTTTGAATATGATAAAAAAAATGTTAGGGTGGTAAAAGTAAAAAAGCAAAAAAGGGGGGGAGAAAATGTAATATTTTTTTAATTTGGTATGAAGGGGAAATAGAGAAGAAACAAGGCACCATTTAATTTTTTGTTCTCCTAAAATTACTAGGAAAAATGGATGTAATTTGGGGGTTTAATTAAGGAGAATTATTTTCGGTTTGGTTACCTATAACACCTTCATCACATTTTATTAACAAAAAAAAATACTCTTACGACATAATATTTTATTGGTTATTTTTTTTAATTTTTGTTTTTCTATTTCTACTACCTCTATTTTTCTATTTGCTATTTCTTAAATTTTTTTATTTTCATTATGTATTTTTTATTTCATTTGTTTTGATTTATTTTTATTTTTGGTATGATATTTGTAGAAAATTAAAAAAAAGAAAGTAAAAATTTAGGAAACAAAATGCAAAAAATAAAAATAATAAAAATAGGATTTGAAAAAATTTAAAATTAATTTAAAGAAAAAAATAAAACATAATTTTTTTTAATTAAGTTTTATTTTTTATTTATTTTTTAATATTAACACCATATAAAAAAAATAAAAAAAATAAACTAAATAAATATAAAAAATAGGGAACAAAGGAAAAAAATAAAAAGTAAAAAGAAAAGAAAAAGAGTAAAAAAAAAAAAAATATATATTGTAAAAATATTTTTATCAATAAAATATGATATAAAGAATGTCTCAAATATTATTAAAATGATAAGGTTGAGCTTATCATTTGTAAACTTATTAATTTTTTATATTATCTAAATATCTATCATCATAAAGGTTTTGTAAACTTACAAGATCTTCTTCTTCTTTTTATTTATTGATTTAATATCTAGTAAAATTTTGCTGAATTCTAAAAAAAAAACAAATATAGTGGAATTCTACTAAATATTAAGAAACATAATAACTTTTTAATTTGATGTTTAATTCCAAACAAAATTGTATTTTGTTTTTCTTTAATTTATTAATTTTCACTTTAAAAAATTCAATTCGGGTTGTTATCAAATAACTTTTTTCCTTGATTTTTTTTTTTAATTTTCAGTTTAAAATATTGTGTCATCAAATGTCACTTTATATAAATATCAAAATTTTGGATATATTTTATTTTATTTTAGGGTATTTTTGTGATAAGTTGTTTATTTTATTCTTAATTTATTATTTATTATTTTTTACACAATTGCAATTTGTGTTTTAATCTTGCGCATTAAAAAAAATAAACGGCCCAATACACGCGATGCATTCTCGCAAATATTACACAAATACATATGACTAATATTATATATGTGTGAATATATGCAGGACTAATACGTAAGTAAAAATTAATTTAAGAGACTAAATTAAAATTAATATTTTAAATTGAACTAATCATATATTACACCTGCTATTTAAGACTAATCATTAATTATTTATTTATTTTATTTCATTTTCAACCTTTCTGCCGAGGATAATAAAATAAATATAAATATTTTCGTGGGAAGCTGGCCAACGGGATTCTACTTGCTGGGATCCATATTATATATAATGGATTTATAGAGGTTCGACCCCACACGCTAATGATCCATACAATATAAGCTTTTGTTTTAGGGGATATTTTTTGTTGTTTTTGGTATACCCACGCGTGTCCGCGTGGCCTCCTACCTATACAGGATGAAAGACTAGTTCGTTCGGAGTGCGTGATTGTCCTTTTCGACAACTATTTTTCTACAGATTCAAACCCCTGACTCGTAGAGGCCCCTCAATAGTTTCTTTAATTTATATATTAATTTTATTTTATTTTTAAATTTAATATTAATTCTTTATTTATGTTTAATCGTCTATTTTAATTTCATAATCAATGGTCCTTTATATTTCCAACGCTTTTAATTATGATTTGCATCATCAACTGCTGATGCTATCTTCTACCGCGTCTGCTGTTGCCCGAAATCGGACTTTAGGCCTCTGGTTGCCAAAATTGATTTTTTTTTTTTTTTAGTTATGTATAACTATTTCTTTAGTTATTAAAAAATTAGTTGAATGTAATTAAAAATAACTTTGATGACCAAAGTTTTAATGACCGGCGGTTAGTGGTGGCCAGCAGAGGTAGAGCGACGGATGGTGACATGACCCTAATTGAAATATTAGTGTTTACATAAACTTTAATAAATAAACTAAAATTAAAAAAATTATTTAATTTGATAGGTTTGTTAATTTAGTGTAATTTTTAGGATTTCACGAGAACTAATTTTATTTTTATTTTTTAATATTATTGGCCCTCATGGTACACATTAAAAATCAGTGTAAAGTTATAAAATTTTAAAAAACAATTAATGTGATAAATTAAAATATTAAAATGTAGAGTGGACTGAAATCGAAGATAAAAAGTATAATTCAATATATTCCCCTGGATTTCTCGTATCTATATTTAATATTAATACTTTTTTAATATTTGTAAATAAATAATATTATTAAAGTATTTTATAAAATAAACAAATATTTAAACGCATACAGGCGTATTTGACTCACAAGTCACAAGCCATAAGGTTAATATTTTGGGAAAAAAAAAATCTATAAATTTGATCTTAATTTAAATATTTATTTTATTATTTGCTTAAGAAATTTTTACTGAACAGTTCATAAACTTAAAATTTTAACGCATATAATTAACGCTACATATTTTTTTTTAAAAATTCAAAATTAGTGTATTATACAAAAATCACTGTAATTTAGAAAAATTACAGTGATTTTTATATAATAAACTAAGTTTACAATTGGGTAAGGTAATTAAAAGAATAATTTCACTTTAAAAAGAAATTATATATATATATATATATATATATTTTTTATTTTATTTTTTAAATTCTTTATTTGGGTACTCTTAAAAGATATTTATAGAATCTATTAAAATTGTAAAATGAAATTTCAAAGGAGAAAATGAGATTGCTAAATACTCTCGAAACATGTGTTATTTCCAAATCCATCTAAAGATGGATTTCAATTCTTCTAGTATAATTAAAATAATATTACTAAAATGATCTTATTAAAATTATATTATTAATAATAATAAAAATAATATAAATGAAATAATATTGTAGAAATCATATTATTTTAAATATATTATTTCTTATCTAAAATAGTTATCCAAATAAAGGATTTATAAATGATGAGATTTCAAAATTCTAAATTTTGAAATTCTATCATTGAGAAATTCCTTACCTAGATGCAACCTAATTTTGGACTTTTGACAAATTACAATAATTTTTATATAATACAATAACTTTTGACATTTAACGGAATTATTAATTTTTTTTAAAATTATTGTATCTAGTGGATTGGATGAACAACGAATTGCCGACTTTGCAGAATTTGGGGTTGGGACAAAAAAATTGTTTGCTTAATTCACTCCATATTGATTTGTTGATTGAAATTTGACTATTAAAAGTTGTGTTAATTTATATAAATTGATATTTTAATGAATTAATTTGATATATTTAAAATAAATTATATTTGTGATTTATTTTTTTATTTAAACTTTATACAACAATTTTTAATATTTTTATACAACAATTTTACTCTTATTATAGTTATTTTTATGATATTTTTAATTTACTATGTCAGATGAAAATTAAATCACGTAATTAGGCTATAGTTCTTGTTCTTTTAATATTCCTTGTCATTTTCCGTAGGAGTCAAAAAGAAAGTAGACTATATGTCTTTAATCATTTCATGTGTCTATACTTTATCTTTTCCCAGAGCAAATTCTTCCAATTAAATGATATTTTTGTCACATCTTATCCAACGAACATTGTAACTTTTATAAGCAGAGTTCTTCACCCAATAATTAATATATATATATATATATATATATATATATATATTTCCTACTCTTCGATAAGACTGAAAAAATTACAAAATCAGAGTAAAACGAGAATAGTAACTCTGTTTCTACTGAAAACGAGAGTGAATCCACTTGTTTTGTGGAAAGAAAAAAATATTATAAAAAACCAGAGTTATAAACTCCGTTTATATCACATACGTATTGTTTAAAAAGAGGAGTGGTATACCCGTTTCTATTTGGTTTTGGAAAAAAAATAAAATTAAAACGGGATGGTAGTATCATCTTTATTTAAAATGGGTTTGCAGACCTATGTTTATTTTATTTAAAAAAACAACAACATGAAAATAGGATTGGTAATGTCATTTTTGTCAAAGACGGATAGCCACACGCGTTTTTCTTTTTTCCTTTTTTAAAAAACAATTTGCAATATTTATGTTAGGAAAATAATTTATTATATGTAAATTATATTATTTTATTTAATGAAATTATTAATAATATATTTATAATGGTTATAATTATGTGTTTAAATTACATGTTTATTACACATTATTATTGTGAATAACTTATAATTTTATTAAAATGATTTTATGAATTCCATTATAAATATATATATTACAATAATATTTATATGTATAATTAGTGATTTTATTTATTATAATATTACGAGTATTTAATATTATAATACGAGTTACATAATTCATACACAAGTTGAAAGAATATGTAGTATAAAGATATAGAAAAATGTAGAGAGATGTAAAAAAATTTAAAGAAAATAGTGTGATACTATATGATGATAGTATATAAAATATTGAGTATATTTTTATTGAGATATATTAATAGAGAGAAGTGATATTTCACGCATATTATATACTTGATGATTTACAAGTAATAGGATTTGCAATCGGTTCAATACAGGGATGTCCTGCTTGTACTTTGACTTCTTGAATCGTTGTATCTTGGAAAGAGCTAACCATTCAACCCTGTGCATAGAGGGGGCGTATCTTTTCTTAGGACAGTGTTTACATGTTTCGATTCACCAGATCTGTATTTTCTCTCTATTTTATTCTTTATTTTATTTATTTAATTGTTGATGTTCTTAATTATTAAAGAGATTGAAATTGCATATGAGATTTATTTATTATTTAATTTGTATTTATATAATTAAATGAAATTTCTCCAACAATTTTTTCACTCTTTTTTTCCTTTGGTAAGTTTGTGAAAATAAAATATATGGCAAATAATATATATATATTTCAAATATTTATTCTATAGTTATTTTATTTGAATTATAAAAATAACAGTTTCATTATTTTATGGTTGATATAATAATTTTGTTAAACATATTAATTTAAATTTAATTAGTAGAAATGATAACAAAATTTGAAAGGAAATAAAATACATTGAAATTAAAGGGGGTAATACAGTTATTAGAACTAAAAACATAAAAAAATAAAATTAAAATACATACCCAAATATTTGGCTCCAAATTTCAACAACCAAACGATCTCATCAAACTATTCACAATGACTAGTCACGTCTTAATAGTCGGACAATGAAGGGTCATATAGGTATTGTGGATCGACAAAATACTTTGCTATATGCTCGGTTGCATCTGGAGCATTGCTCTTCCGAATCTTGTGAACTTTTTGTTTCAAATTAATCCGCTTTATCATTTGGCAAATTTCTCATTTCAATACGTGATAAATTTTGTTGATATTGTCCTATTCATTTTTCAAAATTTCGACATAGCGTATTTTCGGAACCTTGAGGTGGTACATGTGATACCGTGCCTCATACAAGTTTCAGTTTGCCATTAGCGTTGGTTAGTGAAAATTCTTTACCTATTTACTATCCATAGCTCAAGGAGTGTAGTTGTATATCTCATGATAATGACGATTGACTCATCAGACAGTGTTAACAAAAAGATTACCATGAACTAAGAAAGTTCATTTTCCACTGATTGGATTTAGTCATGTGCCAGAGACACAAAGTTTTCTTTGAACATCAGGTTCTAAGAAAACAATATTCCACTAATCGTGTAGACATTTAGGATTACACATCTCATCTCGGTCATCTATCCATACTTGTGCGTATCACAATTCGTCTTTGTTCCAAAACATGACTTTTTTCAGAGGTATGTAGAGGTCATACCATGTAACAATCTCAATATGGGACTTAGTACTTTTCCTTGTCCCTTAACCCTCCCTACCATAATTAATCTGCATAGGTTCTGTTAATGCTAAAATATTCAAGACCTGATTTGATGATTTTGGAGTTAATTAACTTGAATGTTTGGCTAGACTAATATCATGTTTGAGATGTGATGACAATATTAAAAAGATATTAGACAAATTTGTAATGGGCCAATAACGTTGTATGTCAAATCCAAGCATTGAAAGAAGACATGAATAATCAAGATGATGCAAGTTCAGTGACATGATGAAGAAGTTTTGAAAGACAATTATTTTTTGTATTTCTAAGGTAAAAACCACTTATATTATTTAAATTCATATCAACCCTATTAGGATCACATACTGCACTTCAACATGTGATTAACTGCTTTCATCTGTGTGTGATTAAATATTTGGAGTGCTCGTAATTATGATTAAATATGTCTTGAACCTTTCTTGCATGAGTTGGGGATTAAACATTTCAAATCAGTCAACTTATTTGAAAATTTGATTAACTGATCCTAACTGAAATTTGAATTTTTAAGAAACAGGTTCAATGAGTTGACTAAATGAGTGATTCAGTCGTCTAGTTGATGCAAGGACTAGAATATACTAAAAAAGTATCAAAACAGTCGATTGAACCAATGAACCAGTCAACTGATTGATACTGTTTCCCAAAGATTTTTTAAAATGGGCTAAAACAGTCGACTGACTGCAATGGATTCAAGTTCCTAGAAGTTTTAAAATATTAGATGATTTGGTCGACTGTAGTGATTAGGTCGACTGATTGAATCAGGTTCCCAAAACCTTTTGTGAAAAGATCAAAACAGTCAATCGAATTGGTTGGATAATCGACTGATCTAGTTTAAATTTTCAAATTATTTGAATGTTTTTTGAAGATATTTTTGCATTGTTATTAACGTTAAATATTTCTAAATTATTTTTAAATATTTTGAAATGATAATATTATATTAGAAATATGTTTAAAGATTTTCATGAGAAATATTTTTGAAAATGGGAGATTTATAAAAGATTCATATCGGTTATTAAGGTTTCTGATGTCTTGATTTGTTCATTAAAATCTTCTTGACCTATATTTTTGGCCAATTATTTGAATTAATTTTTGACTGGAATTTGGAACTTATCGTGGTTAGATCTGTAGTTAAATTTGTTGAAATTTATAGGGTCAAAGGGGTTAGGGTTTAAGGGCTACAATTAGGGAATATCTAGTTAAACCTAGTCGTTGGAGATCTTTTAAAAATTAGCTTATTTTAACTGGGTTTTTTAGTTTTAAAAATACAGATTTTGAGAGTAAAAAACCAAGATTTTGGTAAAGGAAAAGAGATATATTCAAATATTCAAAGAGAGGAAAAAAAAAAAAAAAAAAGAGTTTGAAATCTGTGAAAATCTTGAGAACTCTTTTGAGAAATCTGTGATAGTTTTTTTTTTTTGCAAGAAAAACTTGTTGAAGCTAATTTATGACACCAGACTTCTATGCTTGGATTCATACTTTCTATTGGATATTTGGTGAGATTGTTCTTGATTATTATCTTCTCTCTGTGATATAAAGTTTTGATCTATTCTGTGGTGTATCTGATTTTTATTTATTTATTAGATCATGACTTTTTGATAGCAAAATTTGATTATGTGAAAATCTTTTCCTGAAAGACTCATGATCTTTATCTTGGAAATTAATTTTACACTGAGTTAAAATAATTTGATGTAGTTGGGACATTTGATTTTGTGCTTTATTGTGTTAAAACTAGATTTGCGTAACACGATTGCTAAATTGATTATCTTGTAAATCATGTACACTTATATCATGCCTAGATCGGGTTGAATCTTGAATTTAATATCTATAAATGTTGGTAAAAGCTCTGTAAGAAAAATAAAGTTTTTTTTATGGTATTTTTGTGAGGTTGTAGCTCAGACTTAAACTTACCTAGTCTGAGTGAGAACAATATTTAATACCCATCTTATCAAGATGTTGATTTAATTGCTGTAAAGTGATAGTATTGGTGAGTGGATATTCTACATTATTTGTTGTGTCTACTTGCTCTATGTCGACATTGTTTCTCCTGATGATTTTCTAAATCAAGTGGAATCATCGCTTTCTGTGTTTAGATTTCTGATGAGATTTGGGTTCTCTAGATTTAGCTATTACACTACTGTTGTCAAAATATAAAGGCATTGATGACTCAATGGTTGGAATAACTCCAAGTTTATAAATGAACTTCTTAATCCATACACTTTCCTTAGTTGTATCAGAAGCAACTATGTACTCCTCAGTAGTGGACTCTACAGTTATAGTTTTCTTACAACTCTTCTAAATAAAGGCATCACTATTTAGGATAAATATGTATCTTGAAGTTGACTTTCGGTTATCTACATTAGATTGGAAATCATAATTAGTATAACTGTCAACCCTTAATTCTCCTCATCCACAGACTATAAATTTCTCTTTAGACCTTTTCATGTACTTGAGGACAGATTTTAAAGCTTTCCAGTGTTCCAAACTTGGATCATCTTGATATTTACTGATCAATCCAAAGCATAATTGGTACCAGGTCTGGTACGTAACATTGCAGACATGATATTTCCAATGGTCGAAGCATATGGAATCCTACTCATCATATCATTCTCAGAAGAATGAGGACTTATTTTTCAAGAAAGATGAATTCTATGTTAGACTAGTAGAAGGTCATTCTTGGAATTCGTTACACTAAATCGCTCTAGTATTTTGTTTATGTACTCAGATTGGGATAAACTACTAGTTTTGCTTGGTGGGCTGGGAATGCCCGACTTATCAATTTATCCGATAAACTATTAGGGTCTCATGTCTCCCTTGAATCTTATCCCAAATCCTTCCTGGTTAAAGTTTGAGAAAGCTACAATTTTATAGTTGACAATATCCCTATATCATTTTCAATTAGTAGGATATTATCGATATACAATATCAGGAAACAAATGGCCTTTCTATCCATTTTCTTGTATACGCAAGTATCATCCATATTTTGGAGGTAACCAAACTTTTTGAATGTCTTGTTAAAATAGATGCTAAAGCTTCTAGAAACTTGATTTAATCCATCAATTGACTTTTGCATATATATATATATATATATATATATATATATATATATATATATATATATATATATTTTCTGGCTTTAGCCTTTGGCTACAAAGCTGTTTGGTCGACACATGTTCTACATTTACATTGAAGAAACTATCCTTACATCCATCTCTCAGATTTCATAGTTGTGGTATGTGAAAATAGGTAATAAAATCCTGATAGACTTTAACATGGACATGACAAAAAAAATGTGGTCATAGTCAACATCTTGACATTGAGTATACCTTTTTGCCGCTAGCCTAGCCTTAAATTTGTCCACTTTACCGTCTGAGTCTAGTTTTCTTTTGAAGATCTATTTGTGTCCACAGGGAATGATTCTCTCTAGTAGATCTACAAGTGTTCAGACCTTGTTAGCGTATGGGGAGTCCATTTAAGATTTTATTTCCATTTGCTACTTCTTACTGTTGATATCCAACATAGCCTCTTTGTAGTTAGTGTCGTCGTTACCACCCATAGTACGTGTTGTACAACACCACATATAGGTCTTGATTTTGAATACTCTCAAGACTGGCGAGATATGGCATTGTATAGCTCGAACTTTCAACAAAACTCTCCACCGGCTCATGTGCTTGGTGAGCATGAAAGAGCATTGCTTTTGGCGGCAAAGGACAAGTGAACCACATTGGATCCTCGTAGATATGATCATCTAAGATCGATGGTGGCATCACAATTTGGATCTCCAATGGTGACGAATCATAATCGTCGATCCATGCTTGGGTTCCCGTCTCATTCGGATAAGCATAGTTGAACTCTCCTAAGCTTCTTCCGCTCGTTTCTGGTTCCTCGTGGTGGCTTTCAATACATGTGGCTTGTGTGTCTCTCAATGCCACTACTTTTGACTCGGCCTCAATGAAGCAAATTACTGGCCGATTTGTGTCTGAAGAGACGTTATGGTCGCATAGATTTCGACGCAAGTTGTCTCAATAGTGTCAAGACGAACCTCATGCTCATTGATCTGGTCATTTGTTTCCCTCCAAAACGTCTGAGTCTCCCCTATAAATTTAGCTGGGAAGATTCCACATCTTGAACCGGAGTGTCAATCCATGGCGCTGAAGTGTTGGAATAATACCCCAAGCTTTGGTAGCTTGGTGAATAATTCCAACAATGAAAATCATACTCGCCCGTGTCTTCCAGTACCCGATAGGCTTCGTCCATGGTTAGTTGGTCAAAAGAGGTGGTACCGTTTCCTCCTTCAACCCACTTTCTTGTTGTGGTTAGTAACCCATCGAGGAAGTTCAGTAGTTGACACTCCCTCGGGAAACGATGATTTGGAAACCAGAACAACAATTCCTTGTATCAATCCCAAGCACAATAAAATGGCTTGGAATCCCATTAAAAGAAATACAAAAGTACCTGTTGATCTCACATCCTCAACTACCTTGCAGAAAAAATAAAAACAAAAACAAAAACAAAACTACAAAGAAAAAATTATAAACAAAAGAAATGCTAATTAAAATCAAGTTATTTACTCACAATATCAACAATAATCTAAAACACAATTCCCGGCAATGGCGCAAAAAACTTGGTAGCGTGTAGATACGTCGCTACTTTTACCACAAGTATATTGGTTAAGTTTTAGTATAAAATGGAAGTGTAGGGGTTGTCGTATCCATAGGGATTGGTTGAGATTATTCTCGAGTACCGCAATTATCATAATCTAACTTTATCTAGGCGATAAAAAATGTGTTTATAATTAATAATATACTAAACTAAAATACTAATTTACCTAATTATACTATATAAACTAAATTGGGATGTTTTAGGGGGATACATTATCTAGGGATTAACTTTGTTTACAAAAACGTGTTTGGTTTCGTTTAATTTATAATAACGGTGTTCAACCTATCTGACAATCTTTGTATCGTAAACTCACTCACCTCCTTTCCCGAGTGTAAGATGAGTGAATATGCGACTTCACATCAACGAAGAAGTCCCTCTCAACGTCTTAACGACACTAGGTCACATGAGTCTTGTCCCAACGTCATTGATTGCACACTTTTTAACTCCCTCCCAGATTATTAGATTGTCGCATTGTGTTTAACTCTAGTCCGAATTCGGGGTTACCTCTCTCGAGTGTCAAAACCTGATTTCTCAATATATATAAATAAACATATAAACATGACAAATCGGTAAACACAATCGAATTATTGAAGAACAACCGTTAAAGAAACACAACTCAAACAAACAACAGTTTCATACACTATATTAATCCCATACATAATCCAAGTTTAACTCATGGCCATAACCGTTTATACAACAAGAATCGAGATAAACATGCTCAAACAATAAACTGAAGTTAAGAAATAAAGAAAGAAATGAAGAGAACTTGCCGTTATTTGAAGATTTGACGCTAAAACCGTTCCGAGATCGCTTCTGCTTCTTTGCAACGTGTTCTTCTCCTTTGGATTTAGTTGAGCACTCCCCAAAACTCTCTTTTTTCTATTCTATGTGTCTAGGAGATCTGTCATGGCCGAAATAGAGGAGATGAGGAAGATATAGGGAAAAAAATATCTAAAACAAATATCTAAAATCTGTGCAGAGTGACCACCGCAGTGGTAGCTATGTCAGCAGTGGTCACCGCTGCGGCAATAGATTTGTAGAAAGTTTAGGCCCTTCTCTGTATTTTGACCGTCGCGGCGGTGGGCTGCAGATTCTGAATTTTGCCTTTTTGCTTGTTTTCCCACCGTTCTTCGACCGTTCTTGATCCGATTTGATCGTTTATGATCCATTTTCATCATTTTTTACCCCATACACCTGATTTATAACAAAAAGAATAAAAACATATTAAAAAGTATTAAAATACTATAATAACGCTAAAAAATTAACAAGTTCGGTTTGGAAATAGATGGGTAAATTACAGAAGCTCTTCCAAGAGTGATTATATTTGATTCTGACTTGTCAACCGAGAATAGTTTTTCTCGAAGCAACACAAATGTCATGCCTCTAACATTATCCACATTAGAAACTCCGTAGAAAATCTTGAGCTCTCTAAGTTCAAATTCTAATCTCAAGAATCTAAGGTAATTGCATTTTGATTCTTGGTAGTAGTAAGAATCAAAACAATAGTACGATAACAAAAAGAATGAGAGAGTCCAAAAATTAATGATGCATGATTCTTAGGATAAGTGGCGGCCACCATGGCCTCCCCTATTTATGGGCATATCTAGTGTTTCAAATCCTAAATCCCTTCTTTCCTTAATTTCATTTGTCCCTTGAACGCCCAAACAATTCAACATTACTATTAATTCATTTTAATGGATGTTTGAACTTCAGTTTCCTACTGTGTGTGACCCATTATTTATACCAAAAGTTGGATGATGGTTTAATTGAGAAAACAACCCCAACAAATTAGCCTAGATTATTAAAGACCTATTTCAACAATCCAATATCGACTAGACACAATTTATAGCACAAGTTACCAATTTTCTTTGGTCTTCACCTTTTAATCACATTAAAGAGGTAAGACATTTGAAATATATATTCAGGCTCTACAACAACATTGATACAATTTGAGAATGATATCAAAATAATTTTTTTTATTAATATTTGAGATTTTAACATTTTACAGATAAAAGTCATTGAATATATGAAGATAATATTGACTATAGGGGTTACATCAACATAAGTTCCACAACCACTTCCTTGAAAGAACTAGATATTAAAATCAAAGATTTATATAGAGAAATAACATTAATTTTAAATCTATTTATTAAACAAAGTTGATTGAGCCTAGATTTGTTTGTATTAATATAAACAAAACAAATAAGCATAAAGAATAAATCACATTTAATTTTTTTATACCTCTTTCTTTTACTTCAACCTCAAAGCTAGTATTGTTTGAGGTGTGATTTGAGTAGACTATTCTAAGAGTGACATGATCTAATCCTGAATTAAGAACCAAGTTTGATTTTCTTATAAGTAACATAAATGTATTGTCTCTAAGAGTATTCCCATGAGAAAATCCGTAAGGAATAAAGAAAATGTCTAAGGAATATTTAAGAATCATATTCTAATTTTGTAGATCTAAGGTAGATCTGCTTTGATTTTAGGTGGTAGTAAGAAGTAAAGCAATAGAGAAAAGAAGGAAATAAGGAAAGGTTGCCAAGGCAATCTTGGTGGACAAAATTATTCTTTAGTGGCGTCCATATACCCTTTCTAAATATTGTCCACAATTCAAACATTTGACTCGTCATTTCTTAAATTGCACTTTGGCCCCCAAACTTTGAAACAATTTAATATTTCTACTTATTCGTTTTACAGGATTTTCTAAACTTTCATTTTCCATTTTTGTGTGAACTATTAGGTTCATATAAAAAAAACGAACGGTGAAACAAATTAGTTAATTAAAATTAGAGTAATTCTAATTTTGTTCCTGTGAAGAAATAATTTCTTCACGGTATTTCTTCTGATTGTGAGTCACATTTACCCATATATCACAATTATATCCAATTGATATGAATTTCACTAAGAGAACCTCCTCAACTGTAATTTTCATACTATATGATTTTCTATCTTGCACTCCCGAAAGAACCAACGAAGTATGGATAAAATAAAAAATTTCTAGTCCAATTATATGTATGTCAATTGATAATATAATTCCATGTGACACTAGCTAAAATCACATCACAATTGTTACATTCCCCTGCCCAGAGTTCATGTTGAAATATATTACATCTAATCATATATGACACATATCTCTTTGTTGAGAGTGATAAATCATATCTAGCATACTTGAGTAGTCACATATATGTGTCACTCTACCCAATGAATACATTTGATATTTCGTGGCTAGAATACAACACTCAATATTATCAAAAGTATAGGAACGCATACATGTGATACCAGTACCTCAAGTTTGAAGATCACAAGCACTATTACAACTCTAATATCTCATTTTGATATTAAAGAAAGCTACCATGTGGGACATTTAGGATGATCACTTTCAAGGCCCTCACTACTCTATTAAATCGCATTATAGTTATCTAATATCTCATACTAATAGTTGAGACTCACTATTCTCAAAAGAGAAAATGCTCCATAAGCTAATTTTGATTTTACAAGATTCGTTTTAACAATCCAATGCAGACTTGGAAAATTTAGGATACAAGTTACCAAAATGTTTATGATCGCAGCCTTTTAATCACCATTGAAAATTAAGATATTTTTAACTTTATATTCTGGGTACTACAACAATTTGATATAATTATAGAATGATATTAGAATCAACTTTTTTTTTTTTTTTTAATACTTGGATTGTAATTTTATAGATAAAACCACTAAATGATAGAAAAAAAGATTGACTATATAGGGCTTATATTAAAAAAACTCCCATTGGTACTATAGCCAATTAATACAATATCTAGTACCCATATTCTCAAGATGCCGGTTTAACTTCTATAAAGTTATTGCCTTAGTGAGTGGGTATGCTATGTTATGTGTTGTGTTTACTCTCTTAGCGAACATCATTTCTTCTGATGATCTCTCGAATGAAATGGAAGCGTTATTCTATGTGTTTTTATTTTTGATAAGATTTGAGTTTCCTTGCTTGAGCTATGGTACCATTGTTGTCACAATATAAAGGTATCAATGACTTAATGGTTGGAACCACTCCAAGTTTAGGAATTAACTTCTTAATTCAGACATCTTTCTTAGCTGCATCGAATGCGATAATATAATCGACCTCAGTAATAGAATCTGTAGTTGTAGATTGCCTACAACTCTTCTAGTTAATGGCCCTACCATTTAGGATAAATATATATCACGAAGTTAAGTTTTAGTCAACCTTATCAGATTGAAAATCCTAATCAGTATCACTGTCAATTATCAAGCCAACTTATCATACACCACAAAATTGTCCTCAGTTCTTTTAAAGTACTTGAGGATAAATTTTACGGTCTTCAAGTATTCAAAACTTGGATCCGCCTGAAATCTGCTAGTCAATCTAATCATATGAACCTACCATTTAGGATAAATAAAATTTCACTCATCTATATTGGATGAAAACCCTAATTAATATAACAGTAAATTATTAGTTTAACTTATCCATAGACCACAAGTTTGTCCTCAATTCTTCTAAAGTACTTGAGGACAAATTTTACGGTCTTCAAGTATTCCAAACTTGGATTCGCTTGAGATCTACTAGTCAATCCAATAACATGGTCTTACCATTTAGGATAAATATATATCACAAAGTTAAGTTTCAGTCGTTCGTATCGAATTGAAAATCCTAATCAGTATAATTATCAATTATCAGTTTAACTTATCCACATACCACAAATTCGTCTCTAAAGTAATTGAGGACAATTTTTACTGTCTTCAAGTATTCCAAAATTGGATCCACTTGTGAAATTCTAGTCAATCCAATAACATATAATCGGGCTTGGTACATAGTATCGTATACATGAGACTTCCAATTACCAAAGCATATGGAATGCTACTCACTGTATCATTCTCTTCGAAAAAGTGGAATCTCATTTCTTGAGAAAGATGAATTTCATGTTGGACAGGTAGAAAACCTCTCTTGGAATTCGTCAAGCTGAATTGTTTCAGCACCTTATCTATGTTCCTAGATTGGGATAATCCTAACATCTTTTTAGATTTATCTCCATAGAATTTAATACCCTTTATATTTAACGCTTCTGGCAGATCCTTTATGTCAAAAGTTTGAGAAAGTCACATTGTTCTAGATGATAACATCCTACGTCATTTCCAATCAGGAGTATGTTGTCATCGTACAACACTTGAAAACTAACAGCATTTTTATCCATTTTCTTGTACACGCATGGATCATCCACATCTATGTTTCATTGAGGAAATTCATATTTATATTCATCTTACAAATTTCATATTCGTGGTGTGAGAAAAAAGCCCATAAGATCCTATAGACTTTAAAATGGTGACCAGTAAAGTGGTCTCCTCATAGCCTTGAACTGTCCTGGATTCTCACATAGTGGCCTCCCTTTTATAGATATTGTCCTGGTTTAAGAAACCTAGACCCTTTGTTTTCTTAATTGCACTTTGTCCCCTGAACTTCTAAATAGTTTAACATTGCTACCCATTCAAGACTTTCCAAACTTTCATTTTCCTGTGTATGTGATCCATTAGGTTCATATCAAAAGTTGGACGGTAGAAATAATTAAATGGTTAGTTAATCAATTAATCAACTAAAATTTAGAGCAATTGCAATTTTGTTCCTGTAGAGAAATAATTTCTCTACGACATTTTCTTCGATTGTGAGTCACGTCAACCCCTATGCCACAACCATATCTAGTTGATAGGAATTTAACCAAGAGAACTCTCTCATTTATGATTTCTGTTGATCCCGAGGTTTTGATGGATAATTAAAGGTTGATGTATTTGGTGGAACTAATGTGTTTGTCAAGTGTTTGAGAAAAAAAGTTCCATTTATTGAATATATTGAAGATATCATGAAGAAAATATCAAGGGTGCAAAGATGGACAATGAAGAAATGAAGAGTGCTGATGATCCTGAAGAAATTAGGTGAAAACAACTCAATACTCTTATACTCTTAATGTAACCTGAATTAGGATCACACACGATACTATAAAATGAGTTATATTTTTGTGTGTTTGATTTGATGAATTTTAGGAGCCTAATTAGTGTTTAAATATGTACTCCTATGTGATATTGAAAAATAAAAATTGACCTAAGTGTAAATCATGTTTAAAGTTAAAATTTAGGGTAAATTTAGTTAACTGAAAAAAGTAATCGGTTAATTGAATTGAATGATGAATTTTAGAGCAGAAATTGGTAAAAGAATTGACCAACCAACATCAATTGGCCAACTGATCCGAAAAGGATTGGTTAACTAATTGAAACAGTGAGGTTTTGGAGCAAAATATGAAGGTCCTACATCAAATAGTCAACTGATCAAAAAGGGATCGGTCAACCGATGGGTCTAAGGTTGGAAAAGTAAAAGTTTTTGAACCAGTCGGTCAACCGATTGGAGGGCAATGGGTCAACCGACTGTGGTGGGGTTTGGCTGGGAAAACTTCCTGAATCAATTGATCAACTGACAGGGCAGGGTTCGGTTAATCGACTGTTTCGGTTGAGATTTCAAGGAATTTGGGATTTTGGTAAAAAACTTGCCCTTACTAGTCATTTTTTATGATTCCAAGGGAGTATTTCTGGATATTTGAACATACTAAATATACGGTACATATATTTTGATATCCCTATTGATTTGGTCCGTATATTAAAAAATTATCTCAATTTTAATAACTAAATACTTTCTATCTTTGTGATTAATGTTTAAGAAATATTTTATGAACTTAATTGAGAGTTTTGAAAGTTATTTATAAGTGAAATATACCATAATTGAATGAATATATTATATGAGGTCTGTAGGTGCCGTTTAGAGGCATATCTCTTGTAAACTAGTTGTTGGAATGCTTGATCTTATTCTATATGTATAGACCTGCGAAAATTGGATGAAAATTATTAAGAACTATCAGTTCCTAAACTTTTTTAAGAGTTATCATTTTGTTGAGATTATTCGAGAGAGATTTTTTGATTAAAGTTCTTGAGCTAAAGGTTGTTGAATTGACATCACCAATTTTTGCTATCTTGCGATCTTGTTTTCATTCTTCGATGTTTTCCTGGTGAGATATTTCTAAGTTATTATTCTTATTTTAGATTTCTTACTATTGTTGATTGCTTGAATTTAAGATCATTGAAAAAATCGTTTTCAAATTTAAGAGCATAAAAGTATTTTTAAAACGATTTTGTGTTATTATCTGATTATGTGATATAATTTGTGCTACCTACACTTGTTATTAATTAGATATTAATTTTTCTCACTTTAATTTTATCACGTAGTAAATTTCGGGATATTAATTGAGTGTAATTGTTTTGAGGTGATAGAAGCTCTTAGTGGGAAGAAACTCATATTTTTTTTTGTATTTGTGAGTTTGAGCGGATTAGACACGATTGTGTCGGTGTCTAGTCAGGGTAGTTAGGTTTTAATATTTTTCCAGTGAAAAAGATTGTGGTTTAATCTTTATCCTAAGGTATAAAAGGTTAGACTATTATTTTCCTTGAAAGGAACTAGGTTTTGATTCATCTTGAAATTGAATTAATTTTGAGTGAATTGTAAATGTTTAATCCTTACCTGGGAAAATGATACTTGTGAGAGTTGTGAGGTTGTGATTTTTCCTGTAATAGAATTAAGTTAGTCTTTAGCTTGGTAAAAAGACAAGGCTCTTCTTTAACCTGGGAAAAGAAAAATTGTAAAAGTTGATTTTGAGCCTGAGAAAAGAATCGTTGTAAGGGTTTGGTTCCTACTGTTAAAGGAATCATGGGTTTAGTAGTTGTGAATCTCCGTGGAGCTCGGGGGACTGGATTAGGTAAGGCTAGCTTCCTGAACCAGGATATATCTCAGTGTGCTGCTTTGTTATTATTTTTATCATATTCTGTTTGGGTGTGCACTTAGAATATAAACACTTATCCGCTGTGTAACGAATATAATTATTAATTTAGGATAAAATGATATTTGATAATTTAAGTGTCGAAATATTTAAATTTTTATAACTACCCAATTCACCATCTTCTTGGGTAGCTTACTGAACCAACAATTTCCATAATATACAATATTTCTATCTTGCACTCTCAAAAGAACAAACATAGTATGGATAATGTTAAAAACCTTAGCCCAATTATATATGTATCAATTAATAATATACATTTTTGTGACACAAACTGGAATCTCATCCCAATCGTCACACTGCTATGACAAGAGTCTTGATTGAATTATATTAGATATAATTATATATGATACATCACTCTTTACTAAAAGTGATAGATCATATCTTGCATACTCGAATAGTCACATGTACGTTTTACTAAACCCAACGAATACCTTTAACTCGTGGTTAAAATACAACATTAAGTATTATAAAAGTATAGGAACACATATATGGTACAAAATACCTCAAGTATAAAGATCACAAGTATAATCACAACTCAGGCATTCATTTTGACATCGAGCAAAACTACTATGTGGGATATCAAAGATAATCACGTCCAAGACCCTTATTACTCAAGTAAGTCCCTTTGTGGTTATTCCAATATCTCATACTAATGGTTCAGACTCATCATTCTCATAAGATAAAACATCCCACATGTTAGTCTAGAATATTAAAGACCTCTTTTAACAATATAATACCGACTAAAAACATTTAAGATACAAGTCACGAAAATAATATCTGCCTTTTAATCTAAATAGAAAGAGAACTAGGGAATTTGAGCGTAAAGTGAAGAATTAGAAAGACAGTGACTTCTAAGAATTTTAACCAATATTGATATAATTCAAGAATGATATAAACATGCCTTTTATTAATACTTGAGATTGTAATTTTATGGATAAAAAGCCACTAAATATTGTAACACAAGATTGCATATAGGGCTAACATCCAACACCACCTTCATGAGCAACCTGGAATTTATTCCTATCATTTTTCTGCTGTCTTAATCTTCTTTTTTCAGTCGCCGAGGACTCATCATCGATCGCTTCCACATTTGGTTGGTGGAGGCTTCTTCTTTGTGCACGAGAGCAATGTTTTGCTCCCATAGAAGCGCATTATGCTGCTACAGTACTTTCGACCTCACATTTTTCTCATTGACGTGTTCCATAATTCGATCTTTGATCTCTAGATTGCTTACATGGTCGACAACCTTCTTGGCATTTTACCCTACTTTTTTTGATCTTCCACATCCTTTGGGTATAACTCTCAGGAATGTGCTTTCTTGAATCAACTCTTCTTCTGTAGGATTACTTTCTCAGGGTATGGGCACTTTGTCCCCCATTCTTTTTCCCTATCGTGTTATGATGTTTTTCATTCTTGCAGCAATTGATATCTTTCATTCTTTCTTGGTATCTTTTGGCTTCTCGTATCGTTCCTACAAACTTAGCCAAAATGTTGGAGCACAAAATGTTTGGTTTGAGCAAACCAAAGTGATTCGGGCTTACAAAAACAACTCAGATCGAATCGAGAAAGAGTTCGAGTCTTGTTTTTTATTTCTTTAATTGGATTTTTTTTTTCGTTCTAAGTGCTCTTACGTGATTTTGATAGAGTTTCCTCCGGGTAATTTTTTTATCCTTTTTTTTTTTGCTTCATATCTTTTGTTCTTTGTATAGCCTTTCTTGGTCGTCTTCTACCCACTTCTCCCATTTCTTAGGGATGTGGGCGGTTTCTTTGGTTGGTGGGCATCATGTTCGTATTTAGTTCATGTTATAGGTTCGGACAATTCTCCAAGGTTATTTGTTATGTTCACATGTTCTTTAGGTCTGTCAGCCTTGTTCAACCTTAGCGTATTATGTTTCAATTTTTATTCATCCGAAATCATTTTGTGGTTGTTCCTTTCGGTTTTCTTTATTCAATTTTGATTTTTTGTATTATTTGTTTATTTACTCTTTGATCCATTATGTCGTTCCTTTTGTGAATGTATCTCCTTAGTTCAAATGTGGGCGCCACATGATTCAATAATTTTTTCTTTGGGAGATTAACCTTGTCATTTTTATATATTTGATAATTGATTGTATTGGGAAAAACATTTATAAAAAAGAAAAAGAAAAAATAGTTTTGTACAAAACTTTTTTTTTTCTTTTGTACAATTAAGTTAGATTAATTTCACTCAAGTGGACATTAAGTAACCAATTTTTAATTGGATGCCTTGGGTTTCCTAGCGTCTTCCCCAAATATAATATGGAACCGGTCAGTATATAAAAATGGAACACACATTGAGTATGGTCTTATTAGATGACAAGTGGGTCATTTTACTGAGGTGGAGTCGGCAATTGAAAATTCTTCAGGTGAGCTGTACTAGGTCCCAGGAGGACTAACTTGTTGTACCTAGAGTCATGCTCCTTAGGGAGTGGTACCTACAAAAGACTTAGACTAGAATTTGAACTGGTGAAACCCCTCCAACATGAGAATAAGAGCTCAAAGAGAAAATATACATAAATGCGTTAAGTAAGTAAGGGATCTTAATGCATGCACGTAATAAAGCGTACCTTAGGCTTGCATAACCCCCGGTATATATAGGCGTTGGAGGTGATTAGTCGGGCCTAAACACAGTTAATTAGGTGAAACCATGTCTTTAGCTGATAATCCGGTGCGTTTAGGAGATAATCTCTAGGCTTGGGCTTTTGGACCTATTTGAGAAAGCCCGCCGGCCTCTATCAGGCCTGTGGTGGTGAGTTGGGGGAAGAGAGTAGAGATTCGTGGAATCTTGGAGGAGAAACGAGTTGAAATGGGAACTGGTCGAGGTGAATGACTAAGTCCTTGAAGTTGGTTGTCTAGAGCACGACGTAGAGTTTAGGGAGACACGTCTCTGTGGGGCACCTTGCTCCTCCCTGGGTACAAAAGAGATTCCAGGGAAGAGCCATGGTCGGTGTGTGTTCTAGCATGGTACTGCAGATTCCAGAATGCGTCCATATCACTACGAGGACGGACATGTAGTTGGGTCTCAGGTACTAACTCAATGGTGCTCGAAAATACCCTCATCTGTTGCCCCTATCCCTACGCAGCGAGAGAGGTGAGACGGTCAGAGATATCAATTTCTAGCTGAAACGGGCGTCCTGGAGACTTCGAAGCATGAGAAACTCCTCTAGTCGACATTTTTCCAAGAGTTAACATTTTCTGGGAAGTGAATCTGGAATAAGCCCCGATATGTCCAGGGTCAGGTAACATGATAGGGCAACCCCGAATTTTTTCTATTTTCAAGATGATACTTTTCCACGGTTATCTTTTTATGAGAAGTAAATTTAAAATAGGCCCCTATATGGCCAGAGTCCAAGGTTAGGTAGCACAACAGGGCGACCTCGAATTTCTTCGATTTTTTGGGCGACACTTTTCTCACAATTGACTTTTTCTGAGGAGTAAATTTGAAATAGACTCCCATACGGCAGGAGTCCAGGGTTAGGTGGCATGACAAGGCGACCCCAAATTTATTCGATTTTTTGGGCAACACTTTTCTCACAATTGACTCTTTCTGAAGAGCAAATTTGAAATAGGCCTCCATATGGCCGGGGTCCGGGGTCAGGTAGCACGACAGGGCGACCCCAATTTTTTTTGATTTTCTGGAGCTCAAGCCGTTATGTTTTCTGGGTAGATCTCTTGACAGGCAGAATCCTGGGTGGCGTTCCCTGGAGGGCCGATGCCTGGAGGTCAAGCTTCTAGAGGGAAGACTCTAGAAGTCAAGATGCTGGCTCTTGGGAGGCAAGTTGATGGGGTCAAGCTGCGGGCTCCTAGAAGGCAAGCTGCTGGCTTACGGAGGTTAGATTTCTTGCGATAGATTTCTGAACTCCACGGTTAAGCGTGCTTGGGCTGCAGCAATTCTGGGACTGGTGACTCCTTGGGAATTCTGGGTGATAGAGTTTTGAACTCTGCGCTTAAGCATGCTTAGGTGGTAACAATTCTGGGATGGGTAACCTTCTAGGAATTTTGAATGGCACTTTTTCAAATGGTTAGCAAACAATCTTGTGCGAAGATATTTTAAATGAATAGTTGACGAGTAGAATTCGAAACGCTGATTCTTAACCCGTTAACGAACTATCTTGAGCGAAGATATTCTAGGTGGCGAGCTTTGAGCAGTGCTCTTATAAGTGGTGATTTTCTAATCGTTGACCTCTAAACGATGCAAAACTCAGACTTGTACAGCCTCAAAGCCTGTCACCTGAACTACTCATCACCTGGGTTGTGTAGAGCTTTTGTCGGAGAATAAAGCGGAGAGCTCAGATGCTGGAGAGCTCCGGTCGTAGACCAAAGAGCGGAGAGCTAGATGTTTTTCGCGGAGCTCTGGTCGGACACCATATATTAGAGTTTTGAGTGGAGCTCTTCTGATCTTCCACCTTCTTCCCTCAACTTGCTTTCACTGGACTGGTGAATCTGCTTTTCCCAAAGAGCGAGCCTCTCGCCGAGTTGGATTCTCACCGATCCACAATTCAAAAAGCAAAGGATGAGGTTGAGACTAGTCTCCGAACCAACATTTTTGTTGTTTGAACCTAGAACCTCAGACTCTGCATTGATCACCAGAACCTTAATTTTCTGGTTGACATGATCATAACCGAGAGTAAAAGTGGCAGGACTTTGTTGACTAGGGTTAGGGAGAAGACCTGATGGAGGCGGTAGAACAATGGAAGAAGGACCCCGAATATCTGGAGCTCTAGGAAAAGATGGAAAATGACTTCCTGGAGTCAGGAAACCGGGCCACTATGACGGCTATCTACTGTCTGCAACTAGATTTCCCCGCTGGCTGATTGGTTGAAAATACCTATATACTTCTAAGCCGAATTTGATAGTTTTCTAGTGTATTAGTAATATTTAATTGCGTTTCAGTTTGTTTTTAAATAAACCAGGTGTAGGGACGTTACAAAGTGATAAACGAGCGAAGTGGTAGAGAAACGGTAAAGAAGCAAGGTTTTAGGACTATAGTCCCATAGCCGAGGCAGTGGAGATGCATGGAGAATTGGAAAAAAGGCACCACCGTAGCTGTCAACCATCGCCGATGAGGTGAAAGTCCAGTGCTTAAAGCTAGTCTTACTGCTTAGGCGGTGAAAGTCTAGAGAGCTCACACTACTTTTACCGCCGCAACGGTCAGTCACCGCCTCAGCGGTGATGTGAACCAACTTACTCACCGCTGCAACGGTGAATCTACTGCCACGGCGGTGACTCTGTGCAGATAATATCTATTTTTCAGATATTTTCAAGCCTTTAATTTAATCCCCTTTCTCCCCCCATTTGTCAAAAGAAGTCCCTAACATTATAGAAGTGATCTTAGGCCATTCTTGAAGAGCTCAAAGAGGAGATTCACATGTCGGAGAAGAGGAAACACTTTCGGATCGATCTTTGACGATAGTAGACTACTCCACTTTAAGATTTGATCTTTATTTCTTTGTTTCTATCTTTGTAACTTAACGTTTTATTATGAATGATGATGAATCCCTTTTGTTTTAATGGTTCAATAACTAAGATCATGATAGGTTAGATAAATATTATCTAGGGATCGATTTAGTTTATGTAAATATACGTTTGATTGAATATATTTTTTTTAATGGTTGTTTGTCTAAATTCGATTGTGTTTACCATTTTATTACAATTTTAATATGCTTGTTAAGGTATTAGGGTTGATTTTGAAAATACAGGGTTTGACACTCAGGAGAGGTAACCTCGGATTCGGATTAGGGTAAACATAACGCGACGTTCTAACTACCCGGTAGAGCTCTAGAAAGTGTGCAATCCATGACGTTGGGTTAAGACTCATGTGACTATGTATTCGAAAAGACGTTCGAGGTAGACTTCGGCGTCAACGCGAAGTCACATATTCATTCACTAAACACTCGGGAGAAGAAGTGAATGAGTTTAAGATACATAAATTGTTGGATAGGATAAACACCGTTATTGTCAATTAAACGATGTCAAACATGTATTAGGAGAATGAAATCAATCCCTAGGTAATCAACTTAATTAGAATTAACCAAATAGTATTAGTTTAACTTGGTTTTAATTATTTAACTTTAAACATTTCTTGAACCGTCGGGATAACATAAGACTATACAAATTGCGGTATTCAATTATTTAGACACGTTTCCCAGTGGAACGATATCCGATCTTAAAGATCTATTATACTAAAACTTGACCTCGTGTACTTGCGAGTGAGTCAGATGTGAGTGTAAAAATGTTCTCGTACAAGTTTTTAGCGCCGTTCCTGGGGAAATGTGTCTTGAAATGGATTGATTTTGTGACTAAGTAGTTGAATATTAATCCAGACAATTCTTTTATTTTATTTTCTTAATTTTTTTTTTTAAAATTTGTTTCATTGGTTGTGATCAAACAGTGTATGCAACGAAGAAAAAGTTGGAATTCTTGACTCTTTATTCCGAGATCGAGCATACATTGAAAAGGATAAGGAGAGAGAGAAGAAGCCAACTTCAATACCATGAATCAAGATCCAATGGAGAATGCAATCCCAGATTCCTTATCTATGAGGGATTTTGGTGAAAAATGCTCAACCACACAGGAAGGTGTTGTAAATTATGTCCTATATATGGAAGTTGTACCAAAAGACATACTAAAAGCCACACCTAAAGCCGACACACCTTTTGCGGATGATCCAGACCATTTCGGATCAAGCAAATTTTCCTTCGGTTCAGTCGAACTGGAAGGTGAAGAGGATAGGATCAAGCACTGTATCGGAAATAAAAAGCTAGTTGTGGAGAGTATCTCTCTCGTTGATACTGATCTTACAATTTGCTAAGTCTAGCTGGGGACGGTAACTCAAGCGCATTTTTTGATATGAAACTGAGGGTATCAAGTTCTGCTTGATTTTTGTTACTAATTACGTTTTTGGATCCAGAATAGTCTTGGAGCGTGTTTGGAGGTGAATTAAGGAGTGTGGATACTCGGGGATGTGTTTCACACGTAAAATCGTTGAACAAGCGAAGTGGAAGCGCTTGGTGTGGAGCCTTTTTGTGAAAACTTGAAGAAATAATGAAAATCTAGCAACAGACTCATAGCCAAGGCAGTAAAAATGCAAGATGTCAAGTTTTCAGTAAAATGCTTCACCGCCGAGACAGTGAAACAACAGATTGTTAAGTTTTAAAAAATAAGGCGCTTCACCACCGAGGCGGTGAAACAGCAGAATGTTTAGGTTTTAAAAAGGTGTTCCACCACTGAGGCGGTGATTCCCACCGCCGCGGCGGTGATTCCCACTGCCGCGGCGGTGAGGCCTCTGTTTGATTAAAACCATGTCACTCATACAAAAAACGCCACAACCACTACTAAAACTCCAAAATCTCTCTATTCCAACCATTTCAAACCCTCAAATTCATCCTTCCATTTACAAAATTTGTGATTTTTACCACGAATCATCCTTCAAAAATCAGATTTTCCCCCATTTTTGAAAACCTAGGGTTTAAGGAACGACGGTGTGATTTCTCAATTTTCAATCGTTTTGACCAAATTTTTTTAACAAGTAAGTATATTTGATCCTACATTTAATCTATTTGTTGAAATCTTTGGTTAATTTGCATATTTATATAAAAAATCATTGAATTTGGATTTTACCCAAAACCCTTAAACCCCAATTTTCGCGATTTTCATTCTCTATGGGATTTTGGTTTAATTTTTGATGATGAACTAGATTTCTATGGATTGTTAAATTGTGTGAAACAAAATTGCGTGCTACATTTTTCAAATTTTGTTGAAACCGTTGCGATTGGTGTGTGCGTATTGAGATTGTGGCTTGTTTCTTGGCGGTGTTGATTCGGGGGATTATTTTTCATTGTTCATATATGATTGGGTTTCCATGTTTTGTGATTTTGATCAATAGGAGACATGACTAAGCGAGTTTCTTCAAAAAGGGCGAGGGGTGAAGGTTCAAGTTTTCGCACTGGGGGTGCTGCCGCGGACTATGATTCCGCCCGCTTTGTTTCCAAGAAAATGAAGGAACATTTCCACCGTTTTGAGCATAAACAAACATATATTCGACAAAGGGGATTTGGACAATTAGATAGCCTCTCGGCGAAATTTAAAGATGTGATTCAAAGCCGCGGTTAGGAACGGTTATGTAAATCATCACCCCGAGGTGAGGTGGCTCTAGTGCAGGAGTTCTATACCAATGTCACTAAAGCCACTGACTGTCGGACAAGGGTCCACACTTACCCCATCTCGTTCAGTCCTGAGTTCATCAATGAGATTTTGGGATTGGCGGCCCCGGAACCACCCACTGGCGAACCATATAGGGGTCGAGACCCGAGCATAGACACTGTAATCAGAGCCATCACTTCAGGAAATGTCTAGTGGACACACACTGGGCCAGGTCTCGCCACATTCCCGGCTAAATTTCTCAATCCAATTCCCAAGATATGATACTATTTCATTTGCGAAAGTCTTCTCCCGACGTCTCACTTGTCAGACGTCTCCAAAGATCGGGCTATGGTGCTATATTCGATCTAATGGTCAAGCCGATCAATGTTGGCTACTTGATCTACTCTTCTATTCTCCATGTAGTCAATACAACGAAGGTCGGTCTCCCATTTTCATCACTCTTGACTAACTTATTCCGATGAGCCGGTATATCAGTATCTGGGGATAGCCCTTGCCCCCCAATTGTTCCGCTCGATCTCTCTATGATTAATAGAATGTGGAAAGTCGGAGCGCAAGAGACGACTGAGTAAGAAGCTGAAGAAGAGGAAGGGCCTGCGGAGGACGAGGCGGGGCCATCTGAAGCCCACGATGAAGTCACTCGGGAAAGGGTTTATAGGGAGCTCTAGGTGGTCTGGGTCGATATTCGTGTACTTCGCCAAAGGCAATGCAATATGGATCTCCAAATTGTCGAGCTTGGTCATCAAGATCAAATCTACTAGCTCATGTGCGAGCGCCTCGGCATTGATATGAGCGCTTATTTGCCTATGTCGCATTTGTCGCCACACGTTTTGCAACCGCCACAATTTCTGAGAGTGGTGGCGATGACGCTCCCCCAGGTGGACAGTAGGAAATGAGACTTCTACGTCTTATCTCCTAGGTATGTGTTCAAAACCCAATATTTTATTGTGAATGCTATATGCTATTATTGGGTTCGCTGCTCAGTCAGTGTGGACACTGCCTTATTTAAGTTCGGGGGGATGTTCATCAATTTTTGTTCTTTTTGTAGAAGAAGGATGAACAAAATCTTTGATGTATTATATTTGGATGTTTTATGTATGCATAGTTACTCTTTGTAGAAGCTTAAATGTATAATGTAGACTTTAAAAAATAGTTAAGTTTTATTTTAATTTTCATATTTTTCCATGTTAAATGCTTAGTTTAGTGTATGTATGTTAGTATTTAGATCTAATGTAGAAATGTTTATGTATGAAGTAGTATTTGTGTGTTGAGTTGTTGAGTTCGTTCAGGTCATTTCCTGATGATGAAAATTGTCCCCTAATTATATACCGAGGTTGAGGGTGATGCCATTCATGTGTGTTTTGTGTGCTTAGCAAGTCGATTAGGTAAAAAATATTTTGATCCTAAATTACACGATCACTTAGATTCAGTGTATAATTATCTGAACGATTTGACGCTGATTATTCAATAATAAGTTCATGACAGAAATGAGGAATCTAGAACTTGATTTGGGGAAAACTTGAGGCAGAATCCTAGGTAAGGTCATTCCGAAGGCGTGATTTAGGCCTTCATTTTTTTTCACTTGAACCTTTGTAGTTAACCTTAATTTTTTTATCCCTTATTCCTCTGTCGAAGCTGATAATTTTTTCAATTCTGAACACGTATCAATACTCTATCCAATTAAATTTTTTCAAACCATTGTCGCTAAGCCTAAGTTTCAAATTAAGTGAAATCAAATTAACATTAGTTTATGCTATTTGAAGTGAGCGGTCGGGTTTTGGATAAATTTTTATTGATTCGGTATTAGTGTATTCACTTGTCATTTTCCTAATTATTTTTGCACGCTCCTAAAATTGTATAAATTCGAATAAGTTTGGGGGTGTGTTATGTTACTAAAAAAAAAAAAACCTATGTGAATATAGTGTTTATTTTCATTACTTTCGACAAAGTGAATACACAGTTCTTAAATTCTTGTCCAGGGTTGTGTTTTAAATGTGTGGGGTTACGAGAGAGAGATAGCGACAAGCGTTTGTGCCTCGGGTATCATTCAATTATAAGGATTTTCTGTTTTCTATTTCTGCGATACCCTTGGTTGTTCTCAAAATCCAAACCAAGCCCCTATTGATCTATGTGAATGTCCGAACCTACATTAGTAGATAGTTGAGCCTAGTCAAGCGTACAGTTTTCCTGAATCCTTTAAGGTTTAACTCATGAGCTTAGCTATTGAATGATCCAATCCGGTGTTTGAATAATTATGTACCTGAGTTCTCACACACACTTTAAATGGATCTAGAATGGTTTTTATTGATATTGAGTGTTGAAATTCTAGAACATTATGTGGTGTGTGTTATTCCTGAACTTGATTTGATTAGGGGCTCTTGAGGAAAGAACCACTTGGTTTCTTTGATTGAACTTGGAACTTGAATGCGTTTATTTTTTCTTTGTTAAAGTTATTCATTTTTAATTTAGTAGTTAGTCAATTAGTATAGTTAGTTTAATTTAGTGTTAGGATGTTTTACTCGTGGACTAGCAAAATTTCAAATTTGGGGGTATTTGATAGGTTGAAAATACCTATATACTTCTAAGCCGAATTTGGTAGTTTTCGATTGTATTATTAATATGTAATTGCGTTTTAGTTTGTTTTTAAGTAAACCAGGTGTAGGGACGTAACAGAGTGATAAACGAGCGAAGTGGTAGAGAAACAGTGAAGAAATGGTGAAAAAACAAGGTTTCAGGACTGTAGTCCCATCGCCTAGGTGGTGGAGATGCATGGAGAATTGGAAAAAGGCACCACCACAGCGGTTAACTACTACTAAGGCGATGAAAGTCCAGTGCTTAAAGCCTGTCTCACCGCTGCAGCGGTGATCTTATCGCCTAGGCGGTGAAAGTCCAGAGAGCTCATACTGCCTTCACTGTCGCAGCAGTCAGTCACCGCCTTAGCAGTGATGTGAACCGACTTACTCACCGCTGCGACGGTGACTTAGGGGATCAGAATGCTGTTTACTAGAGAGAATACAAGGCATATTGCACAAAACTCCTTCTTTATTTTGACAAGCAAAAATTGTTCACTTTGTACGAAGCAAAAGTTATTTATAACGGTGGATCGTTTCTACAGAAGCAACGCTTCAGATGGTCAATGCTCTACAGGTGCCTGAGTGACACATCCTCCTCTGTTTCAAGATTGTATGTGCCCGGACGTCTGACCCTGGTGAGTCTGTATGTTTCTGGAGTTGAATCTACCATAGATGAGGCTGATTTCACCATCCACATGTTGGAGATCCTCCCCAGCCTCAGCCCCCCGAGGTAGTGGACGGTTGCGGTTTCTCCTTCTTCTCTGGGCCTAAGGCCCTCCCTGTGGTTCATCTCTGTCAAACTGCTTCTGACTTCCTCTCCGGAAATAATTCCTGAGATAGCCTCTTTGGATGAGAGCTTCAATCTTTTGCCGAAGCTGGAAGTAGTTCTCTATGGAGTGGCCTCGGTTTTGGTAGAACTCACAATACTTGGTCATCGACCTCCCGACCGACTTTCCTTTCCAAGGCGACGGAGGAGGAAATAAGTCTTGCCTAGAGTTTTTTGCGAAGACAATGACCACCGAGGCCGTGAGCGAAGTGAAACCTTGTTGGCAACACCCCAGGGGAAGAATTGGTCTCATGCTTCCTAGCAGGGGTCCCGATCTCTCTTTAGCCTATAATCTTCTCAAGCCTTGGGTTTGATTTGGATCTTTATCCCTTGGTTTGTTCACCCATTCCCTCTCCCTCCTAGTTATAGCACGAAGATTAGCACCATAGAACCTTGTTCCTTGGTTTAGAGCTTGATTGAGAGTGAGAGTAGGGTTGGAGCAAAGGTCATAGGACAACCTCTGATGCCGGAGTCCATCCACAAAATCATTGAGTGCTACTTTTTCGGGGAGGCTGTTGCATGCATTTGCTTCTCGGTTGAAGCGTTCGATGTAATCTCCTAAAGCTTCTGTAATCTCCTGCCGAAGAGTAAGGATATGAACCATAGTCTTCAGCCTTCACTGGGAGCGGCTGAAATGAGCTAGGAATAACTGCTCGAGCTCCCTGAAAGTGGAGATGAATGCTGACCTCAGACCCTAAAACCAGGATTTCGCTGCACCTGCAAGGTGATAGGAAAGGCTCTGCACCGTAGAGCTACAGAGGCTACCTACATGTCTATATGAGACTTAAACATAGATAGGTGGTCAACAGGATCTAAAGTCCATCATACTGATTCATCTGGGAGGTGAGTAAAGTGCCTCGGTACTACTTCTTTGAGAACTTCCTCCACAATGGGAGACCTTACCTCCACAACAGTACCCGATCCTACCCGACCTTCTTGTACTTCTTGGAGGTGGGCTTCTATGTTAGCCAAGCAAGGCTCTATAGCCTCCCTTTCTCGAGGCTCTCCCCGTACACGATTGCTCACAGCTCGGGCCGCAGTGTGACGAGAGAGAGGTGTGTAGGAACCAACTTCACGTTAATGCTGACCTCTGAGATCGAACCTGGCTAGCCGATGAAGAGCTCGACCAATAGGGGACACTAACATGTCCCTTGGCAAAAATTCTCACGGCGGAAGAGATGGAGATCTCGACATTGCTAGGAGGACCCTTTCTTGTCCCGCAAAGTCAGGGCTACGAGGCGGATGGCGACCCTCGGGCACCTGCCCATTCGAAGTGGTCATTAGAACATCGCGATCTTGAGGTGGCTCCTCGGGTGTTGCGGTTTAGAGAGCTAATCCACCCTGAACAGGGGGCAGCAGAAAGCGTGCGAGGAGGAGCTGTACTTACGACTTGAACTCACTTATTTGGCGTTCAAGGAGATCAACCCGAGATGCCACGATGACTCCCGAGGTCTGTCCCGCAGCCCCAGGTTACAAATTGGACGATCCTGCCTGGTCCTAGGGGCAATTATCCTCGTTGGTGGGAGTTAGAGAGTGTGCCCTTGGAGTTTTTGACATATTTTCTCTTTCTTCGGTTCTGAGTCTGTTTATCTGGCCAGACCTTACGATCATCCACGCTTAGCTAAGTAGAGAGCAATGATTAGATGAAGGCTTTTTGCACAGTTCCCACCGACAATGCCAAACTCTTGGTGTATAAAAATGGTACACCTCTCGAATATGGTCCAATCGGATGACAAAGGGGTCCTCTTGTTGAGGTAGAGTCGGCGTTTGAAAATTCTTCAAGTGAGTTGTATTAGGTCCTGGGAGGACTAACCTATTATGCCCAGAGTCATGCTCCTCAGGGAGTAGTACCTGTAGAAGGTTCAGGTTAGGATTTGTTTTGGTGAAATCTCTTCGGTGCGAGAATAAGGGCTCAGAGAGAAATGATACAGAAATGCGTTAAGTAAGCAAGTGAACTCAATGCATGTGCGTAATAAAGTGTACCTCGGGCTTGTATAGCCCTTAGTATATATAAGCGTTGGAGATGATTAGTCGGGCCTGAAGGTTGTTAATTAGGTGAAACCATGTCTTTAGCTGATAATCCAGTGCGTTTAGGAGATAATCACTGGACTTGGGCTTTTGGGCCCATTTGGCAAAGCCCACGGGCCCCTGTCAGGCCTGTGGTGGTGAGTTAGTGGAAGAGAGTGGAGATTAGTGAAGTCCTGGAGGAGAAGTGAGTTGGAATGGAGAGTTGGTCGAGGTGAATGGCTGAGTCCTTAAAGTTGGCCGTCTAGGGCACGACGCAGAACTCAGGGCGACGCATTCCTGCCGGGCACCTTGATCTTCCCTGGGTGCAAAGGAGATTCTAGGGAGGAATCGTGGTCGGTGTATGTTCCAGCGTGACGCTGCGGATTCTAGAATGCGTTTATGTCACTACGAGGACGCACACGTGATTGGGTCCCAGATGCTGACGCAGTGGTACCCGAAAATACCCTCATTTGAACCCCAAAAACATTTTGAACTCTTGCATTTGATCAATTTAGTCATTTTTAAATATTTTGGGCCACTAGAAAATAACAAAAGAGATTTTAAAATAATATGTGAGCTAACATACATATTTAATTCTAATATTTGGTAACAACTCTATTTTTCATAAAAAAAATTGACATTTTCTTATAAAAAAAAGTCGTATTTAAGCCCTTTAAAAAAATATTTATAAAATTCACACATTATATATCTCTCTCAACAAAGATAATCGATTTTGAATTTTTTTTTGGGTTGCGTCATTGAGTGCATGTGGCATTGTTGAAGAACTTCTAGTTGGGAAGTTGAAGTGTGAAATCTAAGAAAATAATATTGGATTATTTACAACATAATCTAAGAATTCAAGATTTGCACACTTACCTTTCCATGTGTGTATATATATGTATATGTATATGTATAATATAATATAATTTGGTAAACGGAGCTAGCAATGTTATTGTTATCATTATCCATTATTATCATTATCCATTTGCTCAAAGCAACAAAAGAAGTGATAATTCATAAAATTGATGGAAAATTTTTAAATTGATTATTTTAATTTAAAGTATAAAATATTAAAATTAGAGATAAAGTGAAAATGTTCTGAAAATAAAAATTTAATTAAGAGATAAAAAAAATAGAATAATATTTTATTTTATTTTATTTTTTGAAAGAATATACTTTTCTTCTTAAAAATTATTTAGCCCCCCAAAACTTTGGCCTTGTAGCTAGTTCACATAGCCTCTCCTTGCATCCTTGGCACACAATATGGTCCCAGTGTACTAGGAATAAGTGTAGGTTAATGATGATTGCTATCCATGCTTTTGGCCTTTTGTGTATGTTTTTTTCAACCATATATGTCCCATCACCTATGAGGAAAATAAAGGTAGAAACTAAAGCCAATATATAAATAGTAAAAAAAAAAAAAATCACTTTGACCCTCGAGTTTCTGTATGGTAGCGTTTTAGTATTTAATATGTTTCATTTTATGTATTGTTCTTAAAAGTTTAAATTTTATATCAAATCTGCCTAAATTTGCACAATTTCGAACAATTTTGTTGCTAGTGTAGGGGTGCAAAATATAATTTATCTTTTTTACATTCCACAATTTGTCACCTCGCATGGATCAGGCATGACTGACTCTATTGATGAAATTGGCGGTTCCTGTTAATTTTGCCAATTTGAGACAAAATTGAATTTTTAAAGAGCAATGCACGAAAGTTGAAAATATTAAGAAGCAATATGAAACTTCATCCAAGCTCTAGAGGTACAAACCGTATTTTACCTTTAAAAGCAAAGTCCTAAATTCCCTATAAGTAGAGAAAGAATTCTTGCCTGTCTTTTTCCATATGCAAATGGAAGAAAGTGCACTCACCTGGGCATATTACTCCCAAGAAGAGGTTAAAAAAAAAAAGGATTTTTTTTTTTTTTTTTTGGGTTTTTGGAGATTGAGGTTTAGGAAAATATGGGTTGTGTTTAATTTTACTTCATATGACAGGGAATTGAAGATTTGAAGCATGCTTTGCTGTACACAACATTGGAGCTAGAGAGAACAATTCAGTCTGCCCAAGAGGAGATTACAAGGAAAGATGAAGAACTCATGCATCTCAAAACCCTACTGGCAATGGCAGTCAAGGAGAGAGATGAAGCACAATCAACATGCCAAAGACTTGCTCTTGATAACCTAATTCTCCAAGAAAAAAAGGTACAGATTTCTCCGGTTTGTACCGCCGCCACCACCACCACCACCACCACCACCACCACTACCACCACCAGTAGTTTATTAGATGAGCCACGGCAGTCCTCTAACTCGGCGGTCTCCTCAACCACCACCGTTTCGCCTGAATCACCTCCAGCTACGCCTGTGGCCGGAGAATTATTACTACCCATGAAGCCATTGCCGGAGAAAGGCATGTTTTTGAAGGCGGTGGTGGAAGCAGGGCCACTCCTCCAGACACTCCTACTGGCGGGACCACTGCCTGAGTGGCGGCACCCACCTCCCAGACTCAACTCCGGCGAGATCCCACCGGTGACCGTTTCCTCTCCGGCAACTCAGCTTTCGCGACGGGACTCTTGTCTGAGCACAAGTGATTGCTTTAAACAAGTAACCCAAAGTGATTAGCCAACCGGCTTATTGACCAACTCTTAGTACCCGTTTGGTGTTAGAAAATAACAATTTAAAAGTTTCAAATCAATTAAGTTTGAACTTTTAAATAACGGCTTGAAAATGATGAACAGTCTGCCGAGCCACCACTGAGTTCTCCCTATCATTAGCTAGCATGCATATATATACATCCCTTTCATATTTATAAGCATGAAATGGATGGAAAGCATGGATTTTGGTCTTGATTTGTACAATAGTTTGGCTTAGAAATTAAGTACCTTAACCACTAAGAGAGTTGGCATAATCAAAGCCTTTCAGCTCTCATGTTGGATTGAGACATTGATTTTTTTTTTTTTTTTTTTTGACTGAAGAACCCTAATTTCCTAATAGAAAGTGAATTAGGGTGGCCTAAATTCCCCCCCCCCCAAAAAAAAAAAAAATAGTGGGGAATTTTTAAATGATTGAACAGTGTTTGGTTGCAAGTGTATCTGGGTAGATTTTGATGATTAATTATAATATATTGAGGTGGAGTGTGTGCTTAAATCAGTTATAGACTCAAAAGTATATATAGATTATGTTAAAGAGAAATAGTTTCATTCGTCCTTCAAGTTTTGAAGAGTCAAGTTCCCGGAATTTCATCTATATCAAACTGGGTCCCTAAAATTACTTTTGCTGGGATTATAATTTTAATTATAAGGTGTGTCCGGATCAGTTTACACGTATTTCAATTAATTACCTTCTTAAACAATTTTAAGGACATACTACTTCATATCGACCTAATGATTACTAATTACTAATGGCCAGCAATATTAAGCAACTGTTTGAAAATATGTGTATTCAATTTAGTGCTCCTTTTGTTATCTATTTTGAGCATAATAAATTATGCAAAGTATGGAAATATTGAGAGAGAGAGAGTACTCTAATTTCTTGGGCGAAAAGTTAACAACGGGAGTTGATTAATGCTACAAATAAAAAAAAAAGTGATGGCTCAACTAAGGCCATTAAAAGATTAGAAACCAATTTACGATTAACCTCAAACTTCTGGGGTGAAAAGTATAATTTACCGTAATGGTAATACAAAGCAATCAAAAGTTCGCCATTGATTTTCACTTTCTATGCAGAGCACCCACCATGCATGGCTTGTGTCTGCCACTAAACTCTCTCTCTCTCAATTTTCTTAAAAATGTTTCCTTAAGTAAATTTCACTTTAAAATATTTAATTAATACTAATTGCATAAGTCCAAGATCATTACTGATTATGGGTAGTTTCACCGTCCTTGAAAATCATTCATGGCGTGATAGAGTGAAAACTGTTTGAATGTCACTGACTAGGTTGCCTAGGGCCCGCTTCACCGACCAGTGACTAGCAAGCTGTCCCTTCACGACTACTGCCCACTGCCCAATCGGTAGAATTAGGGCATCATCGTTGCGACCTCCGTACCGACCCCCGCCCAGTGAGCAGAGCTAAGGAGTTCACTATCACGAGCTCCTGTCCTGCCTCTGCCAAGCGGCCACCGAGCAGGATCACTAAGCCACCGAACAGGGTCCTACACATCCGTGGACTAAGCCTTTCCTCCTAATCCTTTTGGGTATTTCTTTATTCAAATAAATCATATCTATAATTAATTAGAGGGGATTTGAGATTACAAAATTGGCGTTTATAGAATGACATTGAACTTTGAGCATAGCCAACCTTAGATTTGGATTTTCAGCCCATAATAGGGGTGTAACAAATGAGCCCAATAAAAGATTATCAAGCCAACACTGCCAAAACTTTCTCGAGTTGGGCCCTTTATATGAGATTATAAGCTGTATATTCTGTTCAGAATTGAGCTTCTTTTCCTTGCTTAATATTTGAGTTTCACACACAAAAAAAAAAAAACAAAAAAAACACCTTAATGCATGACAAATAATATTAATTAGACTCATAAATAGTACTTTTAAACAAAAAGTACAAATAATGGAATTGGGCTAGGCGAGTTTATCAGAGCTATTAACAGGGACAACGTATGTAGAGATCAAGAATAACCGCAACCCCACAACGTTTTTGAAAAAAAAAGAAGAAGATTTTAGGTGTATTTTTCTTTTGCACTCAAAACATACATACACAACCCTACATAATGGCCCCCAAATGATATACACTTAAACAATGGGAGTTTTAGAAGAGAAGCTCTCTCTTGGAAGTTATGTCTGGTTATTTGAAAGTAACCATTCTCATCCGGCAAACTTCATCTGTTATATAAGAGGAAATCGTGAACCCAACAAGCACTAGGTGTTGGCCCTCTGGAGTGGCTCCTACCGACGTTCTACCAGACCAGTGTCGGCATCTCAGTGGCTATCAGTGCTCTTCCAAGAGTGCAATCCCTGCGGTCGTCAGACGAACGAAAACCAGTGAAGCATCTTCATTTTCCAGGGAAAAGTGGATCTGAACCTGAGCACCAGGATCTCGATCATCACCGGAAAAATCATCGTAGAGTGTTGTAAGCAAGTAGGGGTTGAAATTAGGTTCTTCTAGTGGTAGAGATCAATTGATCTGATGCAACGTTACCAATTGATCAAACCTGAGGAGCATTGTTGTAGGCGTTACGATCTGAAGATATCAGGTGGTGCGGAGACCAAGAGGGGTTAAGCCAATTAAGTGGAAAGATTCAGCTGGAATCTGATGAACCCATGCGTCGTAGCCAGCTTCACGATTGGTGATTCTGAGGAAAATATGTATGCTTTACACCCTATTTGTTGATTATCTTTCTTTCTCTATGGATAATCTTTGGCTTGGGAGACTTTTTCACGGTATTAGGAAGATTATGGATGTGTTTGTTCCAAATAAAAAAAAAAAAAAAGATATGGTAAGAATTTTGTGTTTGGTTTTGTTGGATTCAATTCGTATCGTGAGGCTAAGAATGCATTTAACTTTTTAAATGAAGTTTATTTATTGGTCAAAGAATTTTCGTAAAATTTGCAGGATTTTGAGTTGGAGAAGAGGTATAGAGGTCCTAATGGTGATTCAAGTGCTTCTTATAACCGAGTCTCGTACCAAAACAATAATTCTGGAAAACATGTTCATTTGACTGGATTTATTATGTGGCCAGTTAAGGAGAAAATTCATGTTACTGAAAGTGGAGATGATGTTTTGATACATCAACGATAAATGATAGTAGTACTAGTATGATTGAAATTGGAGCGTGCTGGCCCAAAGAACTACCCAAAAAAGGGGGGGATGAATTGGGTAATTACAAAATTTAAATAATTAATTCTTTAAACACTTAATATCAAATAATCAATTTTTTAAAATTAATTATTATCTTAGTTACGCAGCAGATATGTATTTAATATTAAGTGCACACCCAAATATAATATAATAGAAAATAAACAATGCAACACACAACGAAGAATGAATTTCTCGCAAAAATTTTAGTGTAAATATAACTCTTAGAAAAGTTTAAGATGATTGTTCTTGATGTGTTGATCTCTATTTCTGTAGGTTTCTATTAATAATCAGATTTTAAGCTCTCCAACGGCTAGTTTTTCAAAGATTTGTCTCTAAAAGACACTCTTAGACCCCATATAACATTATATTTCATTTCAGGTGTATTCCACATTAAAATATCTTTCAATTATCTCTATTAAGTTCACAAACTATTCTTAATTTAAAACCATGAAGATAAGAAATTTTAATCCTTTTAAATTAGGAGAATCTCAAAATATATGAACCAAATCAATAGGTATAATAGAATAGGTAGACCATATCTTAATTAAATTCAAATCCCCTAAATCTCTCCATTGGAATCCTTAAAAGCGGATAGATTTTGACCAAGAGACCAAGTCACAAAAAACCTCAACCGACTCAGTCGGTTGATCGAGCCTTGACAATTGGTTGATTGACCGATCCAGAGCCGAAATAAAGCCTAAACCTAAGGGCCAATCTATTGACCGACTGCCTCCAATCGGTTGACTGATTAGTTTAGGTTGTTCCAGTTTCTCTTCAATTTATCCACTGACTCAAACGGTTGACCGATTGGTTCATGTTGTTCACTTTCTTCGTCAATTCAACCACTGTTTCAAATGGTTGACCGACCTCTTTAATTCCGCTGACCGACTAGATCAGTAGCACCTCATTTCTGCTTTAAAATTCACTATTTGATTCGGTTGACTGATTATTTTTCTCGATTGACCGATTTGACCATATTACTTTACCATTTTACTTTAAAACATGTTTTCTATTTAGGTCAATTATCAAATTCATTTCACATAAGGAGCACATACAAAATCTTTAATTAAGATCTTAAACTCTATCATTTCATATCAAGACACACATAAAAATAATTCATTTAAAGTGTCGTGTGTGATCCTAATTTGGGTTGTATTAATAGTATATAAGTAGAGAATTGTTTTCACCTAATTTTCTTCAAGGTCTTCAAAACTCTTAATTTCTTCATTGCATCCATCTTGCACCCTTTATGTTTTCTTCATAAGGTCTTCTTCTTAACCAACTGTATGGAACTTTTTTCTGAAACACTCAACAAAATTATTAGTTCCACAAAAAATATCAATACTTAATTGTTCATCAAATCCTAGGGTTTAATAATCTCCCTATTTTTTATGATGACAATTAATTTTGATATTTTCTTCAATAAAGACTATAACCACGCTCTCTGTAAATACAAGGACGGGTATTTAAACTCATTTAAGTATAATTATGAAAACACAAACAAACAATGATAAAGATATGCAATACAAGCCCAATTTGATCAATAATGATAATCAACATTAAGCCCAATAACTAACGTCTTCCTTTAATCAATCCAATGCTTAGGTGAACAATTTCTTAAACATCAAGTAACTCATTTAAACATCAACTTTTTCCCCTTTGTCATCTCAAAAAGTGGGGACAAAATAACATTATTTTTATACCCCTTGATAAATATTCTTATAAAAACTTTTTTCTTTAAGAAATCATAAAACCTTGATTTTCAATAATAAGGATAAAAATCATTTTTATTTTTTGGATATATGTGGATCATCATAAGAATTAAACATTAGTGCATAAAAGATCATAACCGGACAATAGTTCACCACAATAGACTAATTACCACTTAGTTCTATCGAGTCTAGATCAAGTACCATAATTCCGAGATTAACTATTACAGACTAAAATACTACAATGAGACATGTTCGATTACATAACCAAAATATGATAATGCATAAAATCTAATAGGGACCTTGTCCCATGAACGGATAATATGGTCCCAAAGAACTCGTGGCCAGCTATGGGTATTGACTTCTAGGCTATATGCCTGAGCTTGAAGGCATCTGTTGATGGTTTGACGTGGATGGTCTTGCCCCTAAAGGTCCTACTGCCTAGGTCCTCCAAAGGACTGTTCCCCCCCGAAAGTAGTTTGCCCACTGTATTGCTGTTGGGCACTATGCTGCTGGTTTTGCATGAATATGAACATTTGTTCCATGTTGTTTGTGACCCTTCCGAACCTAGCTTCCATTGTATCAGTTAGCCTCATATATTTGCTTTCTATGGACACCCTAATTTATACTATATCATTCGAGATCTTGGACACTTTGGAATCAAGCACTTCAGTGTATTGTTGGAAGTTATCAAATTGATTCCCATGCATATCAATTTTCTGATCAGTGCTCAACTCTTCTTTATCCTCAATCATTCTCTCTCTCTTTCCCCTTTTTCCTCACTCAACTATTTCGCTTGAACTCAAACCCCATCAAATTACAACTGTTAACATTTAGCCCTCTCGGGGTTATTGTGAGAAGTGTATTTTCTTCAGGATCACTATCAACTTTAAAGTGATTAAAGATTCTTTGAAGCATATCACCATAGAGTAGTACTCTTGATGTTTTCTTCAATTGGTAGTCCGTGTGCTCAAACATGATATGAACCAAATCAAGATTTCTACCATCGACAATCTCATTCAGTAAATAGAAATCAAACTCATTGATGGTCGCATGACTTCCTCTTCTAGGTACAATAGAATAAGATTCCCTACAAGCCATAAGGTGGTATTTTAAGGACGAACATCTCCCCTTTTAAACTTCAAAAATATCCTAAGATCTTCCTTATCCAATCTAATTTCAACACCTTTAATAAACGACCTTAACTCTCCGTGACTAATTGTAAGATTATTGTAAAACATCTTTAAGTAATGTGGCATCCACTTCTTGAGTAAAACATCTTTAAGCATTACTTTGAGTAAGAAAGTCAGACCATTCCTTCTTCTTGACATATTTCTCAAGATCAATGTTTTTCTTTTTGAATTTGGTAAAATCTACGGGTTTAGAGCAAACAACCTTTCGACTCTCAGTTTCATTTTTGTATTTTTCCTCATCCTCTTTACTTTCAAAATGTATGGTGTCAAACTTAACTTTTTCCGAGCATGGTTGTTTAGTTCTACCTTTAGGTATTTTATAACAACAGTGATTTCAACAAATGATTTAAGACCCCAAAACCTAACACGATGAAGCCACACTCGTATATCTATCAAAATCCTAAAGTGGATAAGAAAGACCAACATTTTGATGAAATGTTTGCTTCCAAGCAATAGATCCGAGTCCTTAATCTTCTAATCCAAGATAATATTTGAACACTTCTTGTAGATTTGGAAGGAAATCTCTTCGGAGGTGAAGGGCTTTTAGAGAGAGAAAGGATGAAACCGAAATAGAGGAGAAATAAAAGCCCAAAGGGAATTTATTCCCGTAACAGTCGGTTAACCGACCGGGGCAGAGTTTGCATTTTCCAGGCTCTGTTTTTGTCGGTTGACCGACATGATAGTTTGTCCTTTGGTGATTTCTTGTCCTATATGATCCATTAGCTCATTTTTATCTCTTATTTTGATCCACACATATTATTTAAAATATTTTCACACACACACACCCCCTACACATATCACAAATAAACTAATTTAGAATATGCGAAACATCGATCTACCTAACAAAATTAACATATTTGAATTTCAGAAAATTTGACATACCTGATTCGTCCTTGGGAACAGTTGGTGTGTGTACCTTTGGTGGATTTTTAATTTCAAGCTTGTTGTCCTTTGAATCCACCATTTTTCCTTTTGCTTGATTTATCACTTTAATTTTTTTTATTACTTACATTGGCTTTCTTTTGGAATGGTTCAGTAATAATCTTCTTGCCTTTGTAAGATGCTTTGAGCTGTTTTTCCTCATTTTGTTTGGTCACTACCTTATATGTTGTCCTTTTCTGATATTGGTTTCTCACCATTCTTTGAGGATAAGTATAAGTTGATTTCATGTACTGAACTTGCTGCTTTTCGAACTTTCTATTTTGCATATATTGATTTATCCTTATTGGTGCATTGAATCTGAAATCCCTTCTTGGTATGTAGTATTCATTGTAACCTCTTGATTGATCAAATCTTCCATTTGTACTTGGATAAGATTTTTTTCTCCTTGGTATCCAGTTATTTTTGGATCCGACTGAGTAACTATACAACAAATAACATATTTTCTTGAAATGACCATACTTCCCATAATAAAAACATCTAGCATTGTTAACACATTTCTTCGGATAATCATTATTCTATACGGGAGCACGATATTGATGGTGATATTGAGGAGATATTCAGCAACTATTGGTTTTTCAACAAGTTTAGTTATCTCAATATCCTTGAATTTATCCACTGTTTCGTTAAACTTCTTTTGAGTCTTTTTAAGTGATTGCTCTAATGAATTAACGTTCCCTATAGACCAAAATTCTTCTTATGCATAAATTCAAGATCATTTTTAAGAATTCGACACTCATTTTTAGTGGAATGAATTTTCACACGAGTTCTATCAAGCTCACATCTTGCATTATCCAACTCAACAGTTAAGGCCTCATTTAAAGTTTCAAAATTTTTCTTTTTAAAAATATTTTGCTGAAAATCATGGATATTAATTTCCAAAACTTCATTCTCTTCTTCAAGAGAATCAATTTTTTCAAGCAACTTACTAATTTAAGATAAAGCATTTGAAAATTCAGTAGTTTCAAAATACTTGTTCAAATTCTTCTTCGTAAGAGTTTTAGTGGTAGTAAACTTTTTATTTTCAAGAATTGCAATCTTTTACCCAACTTTCAAATTTTATTTTCCAAAAACATAAGTAAGGGCAATCAGAATCTCAATAACCTTATCTGCAGCCTCAATATGATAAAGTTTATCATTCTCACTAACGGGACCTTGATTATCAGAAGAAGCAGGAGAATTTCTAATAGTATCAAGACAAATAGAGGATTCACATAAAATATCATTATTAGTGCACTCCATATGATTGTGTTTAGTTAGGATGTTAAGCCTAACGGATTAAAACTAGCTCTAATGCCAATTGTTATCCTAAAGAACTACCCAAGAAGGGGGTGAATTGGGTAGTTAAAAAATTTAAACAATTTATTGATCCTAAGATTTTGATGAATAATTAAGTATTGATATTTTGGTGGAACTAATATTTTAATTGAGCGTTTCAGTGATTTAAAGTTCCAGTGATAAAGTTGAAGATATTGAAGATCAAATTAAATGGATGCTAAATGATGAAATTGAAGATACTGAAGATCAAATTAAATGGATGCTAAATGATGAAGTTGAAGATTTAAGAGTTTGAAGAAATTAGAAAAAACAACTCAGATAAATTTCAACTCTTAATATCCCATTTAGGAATACACACGACATAAAATATTTTTATTATTTATGTGTGTTTTGATAAGATGAATTTATTTGCTCCTATGTGTATTTGAAAAGAAATATTTATCAATGGTTAAAATAGAATTTGAGAAAGTTAGTAGAACTAATTGAAAAAAGAAATTAGTTAAAGGGGCAAAAATGTAAAAGAGAAAGAGTATAAAACGAGATCAGAGAAAAGATCCAGAAGGAAAAAGTTGATCGAGGAGTCGACCAGCATATGGTGGCTGAACTCTTTGAATCTGCGAGTCGACCGAGCGGTCGACCGATGAACGCAACAGGCTACTTCCAGAATCTTCTAGTCGACTGGGCAGTCTACTAAGTGCTCTGTTTCAGGATAATATTTGATCCGAAATCATATCTAAAAGTAGCCGTTTTTTGTTAAGATTTGAGAGAGATTTAAGAGATTTGGTAATATTTAAGATATGGTTCATATATTAATTAAATCCTATTGATTTGGTACATTAAATATTAATGTTTCTCAATTTGGTACTTCAAATAGTTTCTATGCTTATTAATTGAGATTGAAAAATACTTTGGAGATTTAATTGAGAGTTTTAAAAGTTGTTATTAAGTGATATTGAACCTAAATGAAGTCTTTATGTTATAAGGGGTCTATAAGAGCATTTTATTATCATGACACTTGTAAACTAGCAGTTGGAAGGCTGATTACATATTCCTATATATAGACCTGCAAATTTATGATTTAACTAAGTAGTAAACAAGAGAGAAATTATATCATATCATATTGTGAGCTTTTATAAGAGTTATCCATCTGAAATATTGTGAGCTTTTCTGAGAGACGATCTTGATGATCAACTGCTATTAATTTGTGCTGCTACCGGATCTGAAGTTACATTGTTTTATCTATTCTTTCTGTGGATTTTGGGTGAAATCTTTCCAATTGTATTCTTTCATTGCATTATTTGTTTATTGTTTGGAAATTGATCTTAGAAATTGTTTCTGATTTTTAAAGAAAATATTTTTATAAACAATTTCTTGAATCTGATTATGTGCTCTAATTTGCTACCCATATCTTGTTAAAATCAGATTTTGTATATCATGTTTTTCTATTACTAGTTGAGATATTAATTGAGTTATTATTTATCTGGGGTGGTAGAAGCTCCGAGTGAGATTTCCTACTTATCATTTTGTATTGGTGAGTAGTGTGATAAGTTAAATATCGTTGGGGATATTTAATCAAGGGTAGTCGGGTTTCAGTCTCTTCTTGTGAAGAAATTGAGGTAGTGATTCTTCCTGGATAAGAATTGCGTTGTGAGTGAATTGTAAAGGTTCCAACCTTACCTGTGAAAAGGATACTTGGAGTATTGTGTGAGGTTTTGATTTTTGAATCGTAGTGATAAAAAGAATTAGGTTAATATTTAGCCTGTAAAAAGATAAGTTATTCTTGAGCCTGTAAAAAGTAGAGGTTATTCCTTAGCCTGAGAAAAGGATATTGTAAAGGTTGATTATGAGCCTGTAAAAGAATCTGTGTTCTGGTTTGGTTTCTACCTTTAAAGGAATCTTGAGAATTAGTGGGTGCAAATCTCCGTGGAGCTCGGAAGATTGAACTAGTCAAGAGTTACTTGGTGAACCAAGATATATCTTGGTGTGCTGCATTATTAATTTATTTATTTTTACTGTTTGTGTGTGCACTTAGTTGATTATATTATTCCGCTGTGATATAAAGATAATAATTAATTTAATTAATTTAGGCTTAAAATTAATTATTTGATTTATCAAATTTTTTTCTAATATATTTTTTAATTATCTAATTCACCCCATCTCTTGGGTATTCTATTGTGCCAACAATTGGTATCAGAGCTGATTTTAGCTCGTTAGGCTTAACATCCTAGCTAAACCGGTCACGTGCACACACCATGGATGATGTGTTTTGTGTATCTTCTTTTGCTAGTGGTAAATGCGTATATGATAATATGGTGTATAATTCTTGTGATTTTAGTGGTAGTGATGGAGATGATGATAATGAAAATGTCCATATTGTTATGGAAAAATTACTTTTTTTCACACTACTTTTTGCTAAAAAGAGCTTGAGTTAAAAAGAAAAATTACTTCTTTTGAAAATGATGAAAACAGTGTTCGAAAATCTAAAGTACATTTGGATGATTATTGTGGTTCAAAGAGTTTTCAGAAGTTATTTTTGAAATTAATAATTTGCTCTCTAAAGTGGATTATCTTGAAAATGAAAATAGAGTTTTAAAAAATAAATTCGATATGATTTCCAGGGAAAGGTTAGATTTTGTTTCTAAAATCGATTTACTTAAGAAAAATTTTAAAAAATCAAAATTCGACCTTAAGTCTATTTCGAGAGATTCTGAAAATAATTTTTCTAGGCAAAATGGATATATTTCATCATCTCATCTTTCATCACAGGCCAGTGATAATTATACTTTTATTGTTAGAAATAATTTATGTTTTACATCTCGTGCTTCCTATGATAAATCAGATTTGAGATGTTATTATTGCAATAGGGTTGAGCATTTTAAAATGTCATGTCCGTTTCGGAACCCTAAGTTTTTGTCTAACAAGGACGGATCCAAAATGAGATGGATACGGAAGAAAATTGTTGAAATATCTTGTGCAGAATTACAAAATATCGAAAGTGGACCTGAAAGAATAGTTAAAGAGTTTATATCAAAGCCAAATTCACAAGCGACGTGTGCAAAGCGAAAAGATGCACCAAAGACATGAGGTGAGATTGTAAAGAAACCACAAGAGATATGTACCAAGAGAAAATTTGTACTAAAGCTAAGATAGGATAGCACAAGAAAATCACAAGCGATCCGTGCAAAGGAAATCTTCAATAAATCAAATGGAAAAGATCAAAGGAATAGAGGATACGAACAATCCAAGGAGAATTGCGCACCCAAATCAATTATGAGCTTAAATAAGGTAAAAAATAAAGTCACCCAAAAGGATATAAGAGGTACTCTTAACCCTCTGCATTTTAAATTTATTAAATTTGTTAAAGAGGGAGAGTCCCAACTTGCCAAATAGGTAAGTTGGTAATTGTTTCTAAGACCTATGTTAAATCATGTGTTTACTTGTTATCTTAGAAATATTCCATGGTGATAATGACAACCACATTTTGTTAGGGGATAATTATATTTTTTTATGTGCTTATATGCTTACATGTTATTGAGATTTAAAAATTGAATTGAGCTAAGTTTTTTTTATCTTGATTTATTAAAATGCATGTTATTTGAGGTGAATTAAAAGATAAAGAATGATTTATCTGATTTGAATTGTTCAAGACCATGATAAATTGCTTACCTGGATATATTTATGTCTCATATTCTCTGAATTTTTTAAATGATTATTATTGTATAAGGGATTGAGCATGTTATGAGATAACATCTTTGATATGCATGTTATTGAATAAAATATGATTTATGTTCTGGAGCGCTAATGATTATTGTTGAAAAATGGAGCTGAAAGTTTTATGAAATAAGTATGCGTTATATTGAGAGATGTTTCATGGTTTTGTGCTTCAAAGATTATATTTTTCTCATTAGAATTAATTTGTTTACACTTATATAGTGGGAGATTGTATGATGTTGAGAATAATTGATAAAATATCATTGATAAATGCTTCCTATCTTAGTGCGATAAAGATTATATGTTTCTAGATTCTATCTGTAAGGAAGATATGTTTTGGTATCATGAGTAAGGCATGTGGACTTAACTATAATTATATGATTACATGCTATATTGTTGAAAGATTTTGATCGCCTCAGGATTACTCTCCTATGCATTAATTTACTTGTTTACAATTATTTAGGGGGAGAAGTTTCTAAAAGCAATGAAATAATGTGTTATGCTGAAGATTTTGATACTTTCAATTAGTTTGTGATACTCAGTAAATCTCTAGCGGAAAATTAAATTTTATGACATTTGCCTAGAGTAGAGTAGAGATATTTTTGTATTCCCCTCCTACCTAAATTTGTTTTTGAAGATGACAAATAGGGAGAATTTGTTGATATTTTATTAAGGGGGAGTTTTATTAATGAGTTTATTATACTTTATTGATTATGCTTTATAATATCTTCATGATTATGTTTAAATGAGTTAAAGAACCCGTCCTCGGATTCAGGGGGAGTGTGGTTATATTTTATTTTGAAAAAAAGATCAAAGTTAATTGTCATCATAAAAAATGGAGAGATTGTTGATTCTAAAATTTTGATGAACAATTAAGTATTGATATTTTGGTGGAACTAATATTTTAATTGAGTGTTTCAGTAATTTAAAGTTTCAGTGATGAAGTTGAAGATATTGAAAATCAAATTAAATGGATGCTAAATGATGAAGTTGAAGATTAAATTAAATGGATTCTAAATGATGAAGTTGAAGATTTAAGAGTTTGAAGAAATTAGGGAAAACAACCCAGATAAATATCAACTCTTAATATCCCATTTAGGAACATACACGGCACAAAATATTTTTATTATTTATGTGTGTTTTGATAAGATGAATTTATTTGCTCCTATATGTATTTGAAAAGAAATATTTATAAATGGTTAAAATAGAATTTAAGAAAGTTAGTAGAGCTAATTGAGAAAAGAAATTAGTTAAAGGGGCAAAAATATAAAAGAGAAAGAGTATAAAACGAGATCAGAGAAAAGATCCAGAAGGAAAAAGTTGACCGAGGAGTCGACCGACATATGGTAGCTGAACTCTCTGAATCTGCGAGTCGACCTAGCGGTCGACCGATGAACACAGCAGGCTACTTCCAGAATCTTCTAATCAACTAGGCAGTCGATTGAGTGCTCTGTTTTAGGATAATGTTTGATCCAAAATCATATCTAAAAGTAACCATTTTTTGTTAAGATTTGAGTTAGATTTAAGGGATTTGGTGATATTTAAGATATGGTTCATATATTAATTAAATCTTATTGATTTGGTACATTAAATATTAATATTTCTCAATTAGGTACTTCAAATAGTTTATATGATTATTAATTGAGATTAAGAAATACTTTGAGGATTTAATTGAGAGTTTTAAAAGTTGTTATTAAGTGATATTGAACCTAAATGAAGTCTTTATGTTATAAGGGGTCTATAAGAGTATTTTATTATCTTGACACTTGTAAACTAGCCGTTGGAAAACTAATTTATAATTTAACTAAGCAGTAAACAAGAGAGAAATTATATCATATCATATTGTGAGTTTTTATAAGAATTATCCATCTGAAATATTGTGAGCTTTTCTAAGAGACGATCTTGACGATCAACTGCTATTAATTTGTGCTGCTATCGGATTTGAAGTTACATTATTTTATTTATTCTTTCTGTGGATTTCGGGTAAGATCTTTCCAATTATATTCTTTCATTGCATTATTTGTTTATTGTTTGGAAATTGATTTTAGAAATTGTTTCTGATTTTTGAAGAAAATATTTTTATAAACAATTTCTTGAATCTGATTACGTACTCTAATTTGCTATCCATATGTTGTTAAAATCAGATTTTGTATCTTACGTTTTTCTATCATTAGTTGAGATATTAATTGAGTTATTATTTATCTGGGGTGATAGAAGTTCTAAGTGAGATTTTCTACTTATCATTTTGTATTGGTGAGTAGTGTGATGAATTAAATATCGTTGGGGATATTTAATCAAGGGTAGCCGGGTTTCAGTCTCTTCTTGTAAAGATATTGAGGTAGTGATTCTTCCTGGATAAGAATTACGTTGTGAGTAAATTGTAAAGGTTCTATCCTTACCTGTAAAAAGGATACTTGGAGTGTTGTGTGAGGTTTTGATTCTTGAGCCGTAGTGATAAAAAAAATTAGGTTAATCTTTAGCCTGTAAAAAGATAGGTTATTTTTGAGCCTGTAAAAAGTAGAGATTATTTTTTAGTCTGAGAAAAGGGTATTGTAAAGGTTGATTATGAGCCTGTAAAAGAATCGGTGTGCGGGTTTGGTTCCTACATTTAAAGGGATCTTGAGAATTAGTGGGTGCGAATCTCCGTGGGGCTCGGAGAATTGGACTAGCCAAGAGTAGCTTGGTTAACCAGGATATATCTTGGTGTGCTGCATTATTAATTTGTTTATTTTTACTGTTTGTGTGTGCATTTAATTGATTATATTATTCTGCTGTGATATAAAAATAATAATTAATTTAGGCTTAAAATTAATTATTTGATTTATCAAGTTTTTTTCTGATATATTTTTTAATTACCCAATTCACCCCCTCCTAGGTATTCTACTGGGCCAACACAATTAATTCTTTAAACACTTAATATCAAATAATCAATTTTTTAAAATTAATTATTATCTTAGTTACGCAGTGGATATGTATTTAATATTAAGTGCACACCTAAACACAATATAATAGAAAATAAACAATGTAGCACACAATAATATATCTTGGTTCGGTCAAGTAAGTCTTGCCAACTCCAGTCCTCTGAGCTTCACGGAGATTCACAATTCACTAAACCCCTTTAATCCCTTTATCAAGTAGGAACTAAACCCTTACAATGATTATTTTACAGGTATAGAATCAACATTTATAAATTACCTTTTTTCCAAGCCAAGGATGAACCCTATCTTTTTACCAGACCAAAGATTAACCAAACACTCTCTCACTTATTCTTTTCACAGGGAAGGATAAACCTTTACAATTTACTCAAAAATAACAATTCAATTACCGAAAGAATCAAAACATAATTCTTTTCAAGGAAAAATAATAACATAACATTTTTGTAGGACAAAGATCAAACCCTATTTTGTTTCACAAGAAAAAGATCGAAACCTAACTACCAGGACTAGACACCTTTCCAAACATGTCTAATTCCCTCAAACTCACAAATACAAAAATAATAAAATATAAGTTTCTTTCTACAATGAGCTTCTACCATCTCAAGACAAATATATTTGATTAATGTCCCAAAAAATTACTACATGATAGATATAATTTAAGACAAAAAAAATAAATCTGATTAATAAATAATATAGGTAGCACAATTTAAGTATGTAACCAGATAATGAAATAAAATCGTTTAAGCAAACAATAATAATATAACTTCAAAGTAATTAACAAATCTTGAAAAGATCTCACCGAGAAACTCCGAAGATAATGATAGTATTGCAATAAAACACAAGTCGGTGACGCTAAACCCCAAGCACTTTATATCAAGAACGAAGAATGAATTTATCACAAAAATATCAGCGTAAATATAACTCTTAGAAAATCTTGAACTAATTGTTCTTCATGTATTGATCTCTATTCCCGCTGGTCTCTATTAATAGATAGATATCAAGCCCTCCAACGGCTAATTTTTCAAAGATATGTCTCGAAAAGACACTCTTAGACCCCATATAATATTACCTTTCAGTTGAGGTGTATTCCACATTAAAATATCTTTCAATTATCTCAATTAAATCCACAAAACTATTCTCGATTTAAAACCATAAAGATAGGAAATATTAATCCATTTAAATTAGAAGAATCTCAAAGTATATAGACTAAATCAATAGAGATAATAGAATAGGTAGAACATATCTTAATTAAGTTTAAATCCCCCCAAATCTCACCATTGGAATCCAAAAAAATGGATTGATTTTGACCAAGAAACCAAGTCACAAGAAACCTCAATCGACTCAGTCGGTTGACGGAGCCCTAACAATCGGTTGACCGACCAATCCAGAGTCGAAACACAGCCTAAACCTACAGGCTAGTCAATTGACCAACTACCTCCAATCGGTTGATCGATTGGTTCAGGTTACTCCAATTTCTCTTCAATTTACCCATCGATTCAATTGGTTGACTGATTGCCTCCAATCAGTTAACCGATTGGTTCAGGTTGTTTACTTACTTGCCAATTCAACCACTATTTTAAATGATTGATTGACCTCTTTAATTCAGTTGATCGATTGGATCAATAGCACCTCATTTCAGCTCTAAAACTCACTGTTTGATTCGGTTGGCTAGTTACTTTTCTCGATTGGCCAATTTGACTAGATTACTTCACCATTTATACTTTAAAACATGTTTTTTTATTTATGTCAATTATCAAATTCATTTCACATAAGGAGCATATACAAAATCTTGAATTAAGATCTTAAACTCTATCATTTCATATGAAGATACACATAAAAATAACTCATATAAGTCTTATGTGATCTTAATTCGGGTTACATTAAGAGTATATAAGTAGAGAGTTGTTTTCACCTAATTTTCTTCAAGGTCTTTAAAACTTTTCATCTCTTCATTGCATCCATCTTGCACCTTTTATGTTTTCTTCATAAGATCTTCTTCTTAACCAATTGTATGAAACTCTTTTCTGAAACACTCAATAAAATCATTAGTTCCACAAAAAAAATATCAATACTTAATTGTTCATCAAAACCTAGAATTCAACAGATTGAAGTTGAGGTTGTTTAAGAAGCTGGTAAATTTGAGTTTGAAGATGAGGGAACTACTGTTGGTTCTCCTAATAATAACTGTAGTGTCTCAGAGACCTCTGAGTTAAGATCAGACCTACTTCTCTTGGGGGTCAGAGAAAATTGGCCAATATTATTTTTTACAAAACTATTAACTCTTAAATGAAAAAATTGAGGAGGAAAATCCGAAAGAAATTAGCTAGTGCAATTACTTATAATGATCTCATATGTGATATCTCGTCTCTCGATGAGAAGATTATTAATTGTGTATAGCTAATCTTCCAAAGATTGGGTAAAGCGATAGAGGTTAGGAGGACTTTAGGTTTAAAGATCAAACTTAATAAAGGGGATTTCAGTGAAAAGATTTCTATCATGGTGTACAAAGAGTATAAAGGTATCACTTGATCTATGCTTGATTCTTGAGATTTGGATGGGCGTTTAATTCATTTTGTTGGATTTCAACATTTCATTATTGGTGATGGCATTTATATTTATTGGTTGTTTTCCAGTATTTAGTTGAGTGATGTGTTCTTGGATTGAGGACATCCATGTTTGTTCTCTAGTTTATTCCATATTTTTCTAGTGTTATATTGGGAGGTCATGGTAATTTGGGGGTTTTATTTGGTTGCTATTTTGTGGTTGTGATGCTAATTTTTTGGTGTTTTTTCCTGTTATATTTTGGAGAATTTTAAGGAATAGGTTTTTTGGAAATGATTGGAGGAGTGCCTTTAATTGGACGACATATAAGAAGGGGTTATCTTTAACAGTTGATTATATATATTGATGGGAATTAATTCACACTTCGTTTAGAACTTTGACATCAGACCAGGTTGAACCCAAGATTTTGTTGCACAAGAATTCGGCTCAGTATTTATTGGTGCCCTCTTTGTAATTTTGTACTTTTGAGTGACATTATAGTTTGGAGTACGTGATGTAACACCTATAGTAGGATTTGTTTTGTGTAAGTCCCTGGTGTTTGAGTAGTGACATTGTGTAAGATTTTATTAGGGTGTTGAGGTTTTTATAGGGTGTTGTGGCCTTTTGAAAGGTGTTGGGGTCTAATGAGTTACAGTAAGCTCTTTAATTCTTTATAACAAGGGAGGACTTGGTGAGACCCTCGAAGATCATCGGGACTACTTTATAGCCAAACTGATGATCGGGGAGTCTTCGAACTCCGCTTGACCCTCCTAACCCTCTTTATTAGTTAGCTTAATATTCTACCATTTCCTGGATACTCAGGTTGAATATTCGAGAGTCAAAAACTGTTTCCTGTTCCGTCATCTAGCTTATGTTTTTCATGTAGCATTCAAACTGAATGACTCTATGAAATGACTCTTATGAGTTATGGAGTAAGCTTTTTAATTCTTTATAACAAGGAAGACCTCTCCCCTTTTATAGGTACACTAATTTGTCTATAAAAAAAATGAAATAAACTTACATTTTTTTAAAAATATATTTTAAAAAATTAATTGGAAGTTTTTGGGTCTACCCTGGCTCTTAATTTTAGGGATGGTAACGCTTCGGTTTTGGGCAGATTCACTAGAACCCAAAACCAAAACCGTTAAGCTTACACCACACCCAAACCAAACCATAAACCACCAGGTTTTGAAAAGTTGAGTTTTAAACAGAATCGTTTAATTTATATAAAATCAAAACCAAGCCTGCAAAATCCCAAACTCGTTATGTTTATTTTTTAACATATATTTATTAATTTTCTCTAACAATGCAAGTTCATAAAATTGTAAATACAAACATAAAATGAAAAATACAAAAAATCCTAGTAATTGAAAAGCTAAATCCAACGACTCCTTTCTTTGGAAGGGTATTTCCAAAACTAAAGACACTTTTCAAAAATGGATTAAATGAAAAATTGGGAACAGGTTGATACTAATTTGCGAAATGATTGGTGGTGTGGTGATAAACCGCTTGGGAATAATAAACTTTTGGAATATTGGGATCTTAAAGTTGCTACCATATATTGATGATAAGGGAGATCGATTCCTTATTTCAATTCTCTACCTCATAAATGATAGACAAATAGAGTGTATTTTAAAAAATGTGAACATCCAAATCCAGAGACACAGAAGATAAACCCATTTGGATGCTTGAAAATTCTGGTGCATTCCCCATTAAATCAGTTTATGATTTCCTAAATAATTTGGATAGAAATGAGAATCCGAAAAAATGGAATTGGATTTGGAAGTTAAAACTTCCTCAAAAGCTTTTATATTTTATTTGGTTTATTATACATGGGAAACTAGTTGCTAACCTATTCAAATCTATAAGAAGTGAAATTGTTTCGAGCATTTGGAGATGTCAAATTGAAACTAAATCCATTGACCATGCTTTTGAAGAAATGCTACAAAGCTGGAAGGATATGGGATTCTATGGCAAAAAAAAATTGGAGAATAGGGGGATAGAAACACGAAGATAGCCTAATGGATTAAAAAAACAACTTATAGGGAGTCTTTTATACTCACCCACCTCTTTTTTGTTTATCTCTACCCTTTGGGAGATATGAAAAAATAGAAACAAGGAAGTTATAGAAGGAGTTGAGTATGATACTTCTATAAACCTCCAAAGAATAACTTGTCTAAAAATCGAGTTATTAGAAGCTTTCTACTCCTTTCCAACATATGGTAGAGCAATTTCAAAATTCTCTCACTAGGTGTTTCCCACTATAGGTTTCTATGCGCTTAATACAGATAGGAGTGTTACTGGAAACCCAGGGAGAGGAGGTATATGAGAGCTTATCCGAGACAAACTTAGAGCCTGGATAGTAGGCTATTATGGTCAAATCCTGTAATGCACGAGCTAAAAGCGAAATTGAGAAGCATTCTTACAAGAATAAAAATAATTGTTGAAAGAGATATCCTAATGATCATTGTGGAGACAAATTATAGAGAAACAGTTGCCCTTATTTTATAAGGGCCTCAAGAAACCCAAATATATAAGACATTCGTGAAATAATGTAAAGACATCATCCAAGATAGAAACTACTTGATTCAGTTTGATCCCAGAGAGGAAAACAAGTGTGCAGACTTTCTTGTGAAAAAAGGGGTAAACGGGAAAACATACTTGAAAATACTTGAATCCCCTCCAGAAGATATGACCGGACTTGTAATGGTTGAAATGGACATGAGCACCTTTGATAGGTGCCATTAGCTTGTTTTTTGTTTGTTTGTTTGTTTTTTCTTTTACATGCATTGTACCAAAAAAAAAAAAAAAAAAAATGAAAAACACAAATTCCAAATAAAATCAAACCAAACCACCAAATCATTAATTGTTAAATAAAAAAAAAATCACAAACATAATCTATTTTATAAATCATGACATATTTTTTATTTGGGACATTTTGAACTATTGGATCAACTTTAGATCTAACGGTTGAGATCAAACACCATTTTAAATCCTTACGGCATGTTTGGTTGGACGGAATGGAATGAGGGTGGAATGGAATAGAAGAAGTAATGGAATAAGAGAGGAATGAAATGGAATGGAATTGTGAATGGAATCATTATTCTATTATCTTGTTTGGTTGGTATGAAATGAAAGAAAGAATGGAATAGTGAAATATAGTAAAATTTCCATTTTGTCCTTATAAAATTATTATTCCATTCTCTTCTTGGTTGGTTATAATAAAATTTTATTATATTTCACTATTTTATTCATTTCCTCATTTTATTATATTTCACTATTCAACTCAATTTTAAGTTTTTGTTTTCTAATTTCTATTTTTGTTCTCAATTTTCAATTTCTATTCTTTAATTTCTGTTTTTGTTCTCCATTTTTAGTTTCCTTTTTCAATTTTCCGTTCTCTAATTTTCTATTTTTTGTTCTCAATTTTCAGTTTATGTTCTCAATTTTCAGTTTTTGTTCTCAATTTTTTGTTTTTATTCTCAATTTTTGGTTTTCGTTCTCAATTTTCTATTATCCAATTTTATATTTTTATTCTCAATTTTCTATTTTTATTCTCAATTTTCTGTTTCTATTATCTAATTTTATGTTTTTGTTCTCAATTTTTAATTTTCGTTCTCAATTTTTCGTTCTCTAATTTTATATTTTTGTTCTCAATTTTCAGTTTATGTTCTCAATTTTCAGTTTATGTTCTCAATTTTATATTTTTGTTCTCAATTTTCTCTTCTCTAATTTTTATGTTTTTGTTCTCAATTTTTAATTTATGTTCTCAATTTCTTATTCTCTAATTTTCTGTTTTTGTTCTCAATTTTCGGTTTATGTTCTCAATTTTCTGTTTCTATTTTCAATTTTCAGTTTCTGTTCTCAATTTTTTGTTCTCAATTTTCTATTTATATTCCCAACTTTCTGTTCTTTAATTTCAATTTATGTTCTCTAATTTTTATTTTTATTCTCAATTTTCAAGGCCTTAATTACAAGAGCTATTATGTAATTTAAGATATTGATTTCATTGGGTTGGAATCTCATTCTACCTCATCTCAAATGGAATCCCATTCCATCCAATTTCATTCCAATGGAATCACAAAAGTGATTCCATTGGAGAAACAAACAACGGAATAGGAATCGAGGGCGGAATGTGATTCCATTCCGCCCTCGATTCCATTCAACCAAACATGCCGTTATAATTTTACATGATATAATATCTCCAACAAACTAACATCTTATTCTAAAATATCTCACACGAAAATTTCACACCCCCACTTCTAAAATAGTTAAATAAAATTATATTTTGTACTGTTTAAGTTTTATATTTGCATTTAATTGGTTATTATTTTATTTTTATTTTTATTATTTACTATCTTTTACCCTTCGAAATTAGAAAAATCAAAATAGTGTCTTTAGGCACGGGAAATTTCTAGTGAAAGTGCAAAACATAAAGTTCCTTAACCCTATTTTATATATATACACACACACACACTAGTGTATAACTCGTGCCTGAAGGCACGGGCGTAAAACATATATCATCATTTGGGACATTTATATCAATTTATTTTGCTATTAAACTTTAAATGTTGCATCAATTGAGACAATTATAATTACAATAATATTTCAGGATAAACAATATTTGTTGTGGATAGATATCCATATTCGAGGAGAAGTACACTTAATCGATCAAATGATGTACACCTTGATAGGGCCACCTATAGTTGGCCGTGACTAGAAACAAGTGTAGTCAAAACAACTTCAACAAATTTTACAGATTGTCCTTGTGATTTATTTATCGTCATAACATACGCCAAACGAATTGGAAACTAACGTCTTGTCATTTGAAAAGGAAATTTAGAAGACGATGGCGTCAAGGATATTCTTGGAATGAATGCCAAATTTCCTGCTTTATCCCCTGTCAATATTCGAGCTTCTATTACACGTGAAGAACACCTGAAAACCGTTAAGCGTGTGCCATTACAAAGTCCATCACTTGGTGTGATATTTCTCAATAACATAACTGGACATCCAATTTTTAAATATAACTTGAACGGAGGTAATCCTGGATGATCTAAGGAATTCAAATACTCATTAGGATAATGATTTGTAAATTGACGATCGACTCCATCATCTTCAAACATTTTGTCCGCAGCCAGATATGTGATCGTTTTTTTGGGAAAAATATTTAAAGCAGCTGAATTAATAGCACTAACATCGTCATTTCTTGCAAAAAGAATAGAACGTTCAGTTAGAAATGTAGGGGTAGTAATACTGGGTGTACCTAGATGTGGATAAACGGAAGATATTAGTTCAACCACATTACAACACTTGTATATGGTTGATGGCAATTTTACAATTTCACGCGGATCACTGCCAACCTATTTAAAGAAAAAACAAATAAAAATGAATAATTTAGTATCAAAGCATATATAAATAATCTATTGCAAACGAAAGAATGCTAAAATATGTTTAAATGAAATATTACCTGAAGTAAATATCTCGAAAACTCTACATTTTTAATGTTGCTACTATTTAGGCGCATGTTTAAATTCAAAATCAAGACATGTATATCATTCCAAAGGTACAAACGTCTCAACGATGTTGCCACAATTTGTTGACGAACACCTTTAAATATGATAGGTAGAATTTTCCTAAAGTCTTCTCCAAGAACGATCGTGATAACCCCAAATGGGTTTGGATTATCGCAAATATCTCGTAGCGTGCAATCCACAGACTCAACACAGTACTTATGTTGCATCAGAACTTCATCCCAAATAATTAACTTTGTCTCTCTAAATAATTCAGCGTGCAATGATCGTTTACTGAAATGAAAAATTGAATTATCAAGAATGTCTAGAGGGATGCAAAACGTGGAATGTGCAGTTCGACCTCCTTCAAGTAGTAGAGATACAATACCAAACGATGCCACAATAATGACAATATAACCGAGGCTACGATATTTTATTGCTATGGTATTATATAGAAACATCTTTCCTATACCAGCACCACCATTTAAAAAATACATTTTTCATAGATTTCCAAACACCGATGAAGTGATTGTTTCGTATGACACACGTTGGCCTTCATTGAGACAATCAATATTACACTGCACATTCGCTTGTTACGCTTCACTTTGCATTTGACGATGTTCCCATATCAATCTATTTCCAACTACCATATTCCAATTTTGGACAGGTTGTGGAATCGGAAGAAAGTCTGTTAAGTTTTTGTCCGATTCTTGAAGTAGTTCATTCAAAAGATAAGAATCGTAGTCTTTAATCTGTGCCTCGCTTGGGATGGGAATCGAAAACAACGTGCGGAGTATGTGTGGGAGATCATTATATATATGTATCCAAAATTGATCCTACAATTCACATCGATTTACAGGGGAACATTGTGTGAGAATGACACAAAATAATATTCTCAGTTGATATCCAGTACTCATAATACACATCTCTTGAAGACATTGTATCCATTCACCATCATCTTCCAATAGTCCTCTTGCTACACATAGGGCTTTGAACGTTACATGTTCAACATTGTTAACAATGCGTAGACACCTAAACGATTGCGGCCCTTTGACTATGGTTAATAGTAGACGCAAATAAAATCATTCGCTCAAATTAGGAGGTGCAAAATGCATTCTGCCAATGGAAAATTCCCTCTGTCGTGGCTTCCAACATTTTTCAATTTTATTCCAAAAAAAATGTTGGGGAAACTCTTGATAAGTATACACACGTGCAGAAGCATGTTCATCACAATATGCAAAAAATTCTGTTAGAGTCAACTTCTGTGATTGAGCTCGAGAAATGATAGACTTCATTGTTTCAGTAGGATTGAAGACAACCTGATGCATTCCAGGCAAATGGAGCGCTAATCAAACAACTGTTGGATTCTCATCGTGCAAAGTAAAACTCAACAATCTCCAGGCCACCTAACATGGTCCAATGTATCTTGCATCAAGATATTGCTTGATCTCATCCATCATTCCCAAAATCAATGTTGTCATATCACCTCCTTTATATATATTCTTGTAGATATATTTGACACACCTAATTCTGGCGCATACTTCAACTTTAATATGACAGTCGAACATCTTGGAAAGGTACGGATTGTATGGGATGACATCTCTATTATCAACTTGTTGCCCCCTCACTGTGTAAACTTTACCATCATCACGACGACGGTAAATGGGATATCTGTCTTGATCCATCATTGTATACTCTATGAAATCTCGTGGATATCTCTTAGTGCATCTACCGTTCTCTATTCATGGGGCTTGACAATATCGAGTGCCACATGGTCCGTGAACCATGCATTTTTTTACGGTCTCGAAAAGTTCTGGGTCTTCATTTGGATCTGGAAATTCAGCACAAACTATTCTGTCTACTTGGTCACACGTTAGAATTTTATCTGCATCATCAAGAAATATAAGTAAGTGCATGTGCGGTAGACCTCGTTTCTGGTACTCAATTGCAAAAACATAGGCAATTTTTTTTTTCCAAATACTCAAATATTTTCAATCTCTTTCATTAGAGCATTTCTTTTTAACTCGAAAACACGGGCAATTAAGTCTAGACGGTCAGTTGGTGTTTGATGTAGCAATAAAGCTTCAGTGATTTCTGTCCAACTTGGATTCACAGTCATGGTAAGAAACACGTTAGGGTGATGGTGGTATCGTGTTATAGCCATTGAATCTTGGAAGATTTCAAACATATGTCTCGGACTACTAATAAAAGATGATGGAAAAATCATTCGTTGACCTATTTGATTCGGTTCCAACCCATCTAATGCTACATCAGTAAGATTTTGATAGAGTTCACTACGAAAGTTTGGTTGATGTTGCCGAAAGTAATTCAACCTATTTTGCTCGGTCACAGCCCAAGCATCTACCAAGAACTCTTGAAATAATTTTCCTTCCCTTAGAATTGTCAAATACTCTATCGGCCTTTCAAACATATGGTAGCTATAAAATTGCATTTGAGCTAGTCGGGCATTTGTGTGTCGACCGTGAATCACTTCCCACTGTCTAAATTCAGGCTCTCATCCAAGCTCACCAAAAGAGAACAACAAAACGTAATGCAATGGTAGATAAGCCGGATGTAATTTTTTATTTGCATTAGTTCATTACTCCCCTTTAAATGTTGAACAACATCTCTCATCGTGATAGTCTCAGTTCTATCCCTTGGTAATAGGAAGGCCACCTCATCCGTTGTCGGCATAGTATATCTCTGGCGATCGTTAGATGCAGTGTAGTGAAGAAAAGCAGGCAACGTCTGTTGTTCCAAATCCAATTGATTTAAAATTGCAAAAGTCTGACAAAATTTATCTACGAATGCATTATATACCAACAATGTATCTTGAATATTTTGCAAAACATCTGATCTTAAATGAGGATTTCTACTGCTTCTCATGATAAAAGCGAAATCAATATCGTAGAGTACAATTGAGAATAAATGGGATCTTGTCCTGGTTTTGGGATTAATGTTCCTGTCTGATGACGCAACTCTCCATGTATAGTAAATGTTGTTGGGCCTTTTCCGAAAAGTAGCCTTATATCCAATTTGGCACCAATGCTTGTAAAAGTATTGCTTGCATTGTACTCTCTTGAATAACGTCGAAATGATTTTGATATATCATCATTACCATCATATAGAGCTTTAATTTGTGGAGGAGGTGTGAGAAGTAGTGAAAGCCTAACATTTCCTTGTAAGCAACATGTACCAAAAAGAGGATGTCGTTCGAATGATTTTGTTAATCTCTCATCCATTCAGTGTAACGTAGAACAATGAGGACACATGACATTCATTCTACCAAGAGAGTGTCGATTTGAACTTGTATAAACATCACGGTTGGCTGATGGATTGTTCACCTCGTCAATATCTTGATTATCGTAAAAGTCCTCATTGGTAGTATTTGACGGCCTATATTTGATGAATAATGAAGTTATTATATAGATCTTAATACCATATATGTGAATGACGTATTTAATTAGATGAATAAGATGAAAAATAAACTTACCATATACTCGCAGAAGGTAGAATTAGTTCTTCAACTGCTACGGCTGGGCTTTCATTCAAGTTTGTGTAAACAAAAGGTTCTGGGTTACCGCACGGAGAAAGGCATGTATCGTCAATTATACAGAGAGAATGAGGAATTAAATTTGTATCCATCCTAGCATTAATAGATAAATTTTCTACACGATCAGTATCTTGATTCTCGGCAAAGTGTTGACCTGTTGAAGTTGACCTACAACTGGCATGTATTAAATCGTATACATCTAGTGCTTTTAAACATTAATACTTAATAACGTAAATATTGAATTAGTATAATACCTTATATTAGACAATACAACTGGTTCCTCAACTTCGGGCACTGAGTATTCATTTGGAGCCATGGTATCAAATGTTTTCATAAGAAAAGGCAAATTTGGTTCAACAATAAAATTCATTTCATACTCCATGGATGATGGAGTAGTGCGATCTATAAGGTGATCCACAATTCTAGGAGTACATGGACTCGTAATCACTGATGGCTCACATGATTGTAAAATCGTTCTTCATTGCAGTGGAGACTGAGATGATTCTTCCAGTAGTGATTGATTCCTTTCTAAATATTGAATATTCCAAAAATTTCGCTGATCGGATCTCTCTCGTTCTCTCCGTGCTTGTTGAGCTATAGCACGTTTCGATATGACATTCTTGTTAGGTGCTATAGATTCAGAAGGTAATGTTAGATTGGCCTTGAAAGTGGAATCCATTTCATATTCCATTACTGACTCAGTAACTTGATCACTGAGAATTATAGGGGTATATTGACTTGTGCTTGCCGATGACATAAAGACTTGTGTAACCATTTTTCGTTTCGGCGTAGGCTCTAATGATTCTTCCAAAAATGGTTGACCTCGTTTCAAGCATTCATGATTATCTTTATTGAAGCGATCACTCATCTCTCAATCAGCTCTTTTCCATTCTCTTCGTTCTCGTTGAGCCAAAGATCTTCTTGACATTTTTCTTGGGCTAAATGGTCTTGAAATGTCACTTGAGCGAGATGTTCAACCTTCTTGACATTCTAGAATCGAACGACTAAGCCTCTCTCATTCCTTTCGCATTCGTTAGGCTAGAGCAGCTTTTGATATAACATTATCATTGAATACCTAGTGGTAACATGAGTTTGATTCTTCAATTTTGTAGATTGAAGAAATGAAAAGAGAAAGTGGAGAAGTGTGTGGCAAAGTACGAACTAAAATCGGTACTACACAAAACCATAAATAGCATGCAATACGCTAAAGTATAAATAAGAATACGATCAACTCAATATCACGCAAAACGCAAGAGTATAAATACAACATCAGATTAGATAAACAACTATACATTTAAAATGATAACTAACTATAATGATAATTTATCTGTATTGAATGTATTGTAAAGTCAATTATGTTTTGTCTCTCATCCTCGTTTTACTTATTTGATTCATGATTTATTTATAAATAATGTGTATATTTCTTAGACATGTTTCTATCACAATAGATATTTTGGTTCTTATTAATAGAATTTTTAGTTTATTATTTATGTTTTATTGTTTATTTCAGATCTTTAATGTATTGTAACACATGTTTATACAATTTGCTGATATGGCATAATACATGTTAGATTGGGATAAATCATATTTTATAGATTAAACATGTGATTATGTTTGAATGATAAAGCAGTGATATTTAAAATTTAAAAATAATTGACTCGAAGTAATCTTAGTAATTAGAAACATACCACGTTACTATTGACGTTCTCATTCCCGACTTCCGCACTATTAGAAGTAAAACACACTTTCTCTTTTCCTCTACTATTTGAAGTCAAATTTTCTCTCGACTTGTTATATTCGCCTTTTATTCTTTCATAGGCAAATATGTTTCCTTGAAAATATAAAACGAATATATTTTTCAGAAAACAATACATCACAATTGCATGGCAAAGATACAAAAATAAAATATTCAATGCGAAATATAAATGCTAAATTAAAATTAAAATGTTTTAATTCAAAATTTGAATTGAATAATTGGCACATTACTTAAAGATTGTAAATAAGCAAAAGATCAAAAAAGTATAAGTATATAACATTAATTCCATTGCATTAAGAAAATATAAATTTAAATACAACAAAATAAGGAAATCAACCGACATGTCTATAATTTAAAATAACAACATAAATGACAACATAAAAAATAACAATCTTATTATTCTAGAAATCTAAACGACATAACGTAAAAATTAAAATTTATTCACTATTCAAATAAAACTGAACGAAAGCCAAAACATCTTCAACCACCGAAGCGAACAAACAAACTTAACGTGGTAACTCTACAAAAGAAAAGAGCAAAAAAATATATATATATTAGATATAAAATTTAAAAAATATATATTTTGTATACAAAATATATTAAAAATTATTTATACCTTAAAATCGTCGGTTTAGGGCACAATTTCATTGTTCTGGTTACCCATTTGTAGTTGAACCTCGTAATCTTCTAATGCCTTTAAGCATATCTGCTCATCCTCGATACTCTCTAACAACTCTTCTAATGCTCGCAAGTCTAGGAGTTCTTTCCTTAAGGCTCTATAAACTCTAACTCTAGGTCATGACAAAGGTAGGGTGTGCACTATTGCATACACCAAGACTGCAATGTTTGGTTGGAACTTTTTACGTCTAAGGTTGTAGTACTGACGTTCTTTTCTAAGTATATGCTCTCTAACACTCTGGTTTTCATTCATTTTCCCTCTTTCGAATTTTCTCCACAATGGATGTACATCCCGCTTAGCCTCCTCTAAAAATTGCACAAATTCAAATGCAGTAAGAGGTCGATGATTCTCAAATATGTTCTATTTCGCAATAGTCCAATTTGATGACAAACCATCAGCAATTTGGATCATTATATCTCTCTCACTAATTTTATACCTATAATTCTGCAAACGCCTAGCACTTAAAATCTTATTCATGCCATATTTTCTCACAGGATAATTTTTTAAATAAGGTTTGTAATAGTTGAATTGTTTTTCCTTACGCAACTCTAACCTAACACTCGTTCTCAATAAAATAGCGGGCCGTACCATATTACTTGAGATTTAAGGACAATAACCGTAACATAAGTAAATCAAACAAAAAACCAATACACATAAAGGAAATCAATACTAAGGTTCTAAATCTCAAGCCAACAATGAAATTGTGGAATAAAAAATAGCTATTAAAGTGTATACATGACACTTAAATGGTATAAGAATGTCTTACCTGATTCGAGAGCTAAGATTTAACTTGATTCTACAGCTGCTCCCCTCCCTCGTCGCTAACTTATCTCTTTTCCCTCTAATTCTATAATCGAACAGAACATAAATAAATAAATAAATAAAAAACATTGAAATAATATATAAAATAATTATTATTTAGGCAAAATATAAAATAATATATAAAATAACAAAACAGGAACAAAAGGGGAACAAAACAGGAAAAAACAAAAGAACAAAACAAGAACAAAATTATGAATATGAGAAATAAATAACCTAATATTTAGGCAATTAAGCAAAAAAATCAACCTAATTTATGCTAGATCAAATATAAAAATAAACAAAAATTGAAATAAAAACATAATTTAGAAATGAAGAACAGAAAACAGGAACAAAATAGAAACTGGAACATGAACAGGAATAGAACAGCAACAGAATAGAAACAGGAAAAGAACAGAAACTGGATCAGGAACAGGAACAAAACAGAAACAGGAACAGAAATAGGAACATGTATATTTCTCTACAAAATAATCCCCAAAAGTATATTTCTCTTAAATATAAACTCAATTAGAACAAAAAAAAATAAAAAATTCAATTAGTGCAGTTTCACATACTAACAAAAAACAGAAACAGAAACAGGAAACATAAACAGAAACAAAAATATAGAACATAAACAAACAACAAATGGAAATAGAAACACAAAGCTAATTGGACACATTTTTTTGCAAATTTTAGGCAAATGGACAAACATTTAACCGCAAAAATCAATGATTCATCCGCAAACATACAATTGGCAAAAGAAAACAACAACAACAACAAAAAAAAAGAAAATAAAAATAGAAACAAAAATCGGGAACAGAACATAAACAGGAACGGAAATAGAAATGGAAATAGGAACATGTATATTTTTCTGAAAAATAATTCAAGAGATAGTTTTGGGAGATTGCGGGTGGAATGGCAAACATTTTTTTTTTTTTTCAAATTCTTAAGAAATTTTAAAAATAGTCTCAAATTACTTTAAAAATTTTGGGAACAGAAACATGTTTACCAATTGCGTGTCTGAACATTAATCTTAAAATTTTGGTAGCGAAAAAAGGAATTAGGGAACAAAAACAAAGCGGGGCCTAATACAACGGTGTAACGACGCCATTTCACCATTTTAATGATTCACATTTATTAAACTTAATTCTCTACATCAATCATCATGATTCACATTTATTAAACTCAATTTTCACTTTAGTCAATATGCACTCAATTAGAACAAATCTAATTAGTGCAGTTTCACATACTAACAAAAAATAGAAACAGAATCATGGAACAGAAATAGAAACAAAAACAAGGAACAAAAACAAACAACAAATGGAAACTGAAACACAAAGCTATTTGGACACATTTTTTGCAAATCATAGGCAAATGGACAAACATTTAACCACAAAAATCAATGATTTATCCGCAAACATACAATCGACAGAAGCAAAAAAAAAAAAAAAAACAGTGAATAGAAACAGGGATTAGAAATAGAAACAAAAATCAGGAACAGAACATAAACAGGAACATAAACAAGAACGAAAATAGAAACGGAAACAGGAACATGTATATTTCTCTAAAAAATAATTCAGGAGATGGCGGGTGGAATGGAAAACATTTATTTTTCTTCAAATTCTTAAGAAATTTGAAAAATAGTCTCAAATTACTTTAAAATTTTTGGGAATAGAAACATGTTTACCAATCGCGTGTCTGGACATTATTCTTAAAATTTAGGTAACGGAAAAAGGAATTAAAGAACAAAAACAAAACGGGGCGTAATACAACGGTGGAACGATGCCATTTCACTATTTTAATGATTCACATTTATTAAACTTAATTCTCTACATCAACCCATCATGATTCACATTTATTAAACTCAATTTCACTTTAGCCAATATGCACTCAATAATAACAAAACAAATCCAATTAGTGTAGTTTCACATACTAACAAAAAACAGAAACAGAAACAGGGAACAAAAATAGAAACACAAATAGGGAACACAAACAATCAACAAATGGAAACAGAAACCCAAAGCCAATTGGACACATTTTTTTGCAAATCATAGGCAAATGGACAAACATTTTACCGCAAAAATCAATGATTCATCCGCAAACATACAATCGGCAGAAGCAAAAAAACAAAACAAAACCAGTGAACAGAAACAGAAACAAAAACCGAGAACAGAACATAAACATGAACATAAACAGGAACGGAAATAGAAACAGAAACAGAAACATGTATATTTCTCTAAAAAAATAATTCAGGATATAGTTTTAGGAGATGGCGGGTGGAATGGCAAACATTTATTTTTCTTCAAATTCTTAAGAAATTTAAAAAATAGTCTCAAATTACTTTAAAAATTTTGGGAACATAAACATGTTTACCAATCGCATGTCTAGACATTAATCTTAAAATTTAGGTAGTGGAGAAAGGAATTAGGGAACAAAAATAAAATGGGGCCTAATACAACGGTGGAACGGCGCTATTTCACCATTTTAATGATTACATTTACTAACAAAAAACAGAAACAGAAATAGGGAACAGAAACAGAAACACAAACAGGGAACAAAAACAATCAACAAACGGAAACAGAAACACAAAGCTAATTGGACACATTTTTTGCAAATCATAGGCAAATGGACAAACATTTAACCGCAAAAATCAATGATTCATCTGCAAACATACAATCGACAGAAGCAAACGACAAAATAAAAACAGTGAAATCAAACATGTGGTGTTCAATATGATTATAGAGCAATCAAATACTAATCAGGAGTTTTATGCTATAGGGTTGTTTTGATTACCGGAATCAATATCAAACAAAAGAACAATAGCAAACAGAAAGCAGACACAGACATATTGCATACGTGGGGTATGAAATCAAACATGTTCAAATTCGTGTATTGCGGTGACATTAGCAGAACAAAAGCAATGAGAAATTAGAAAAACAATAGCAAAATCAAAACTGACCTTAGCAACAACAGCAGATCGTGTATTGTGGTGACCTTAGCAGCTGATCTTCTATTGCAAGGACCGATTCTTGTGAGATTGAGGACTGATGTGAGGGTTTTATAATCGATTGAGAGGGATTCCATTAAGAAATTAGGCCAAAGATTAGGGATTAGGGCAAAGATTGAGAGAGATTCCATTAAGAAATTAGGGCAAAGATTGATAGGTATGATTAGGGAGGCGGAGATTAGGGAGATCTGTTTAGAGATTAGGGAGGTAGAAAAGAAGATGAAATTAGCATCTCCGATCTAGATGGAACCGATGATGAAGGCGTTGACACTCTGCAAGATCGGGGAGCATCGATCACGACGGAGATAGGCAAAATAGAAGATGGAGATTAGCTCTCCGCTCTGGATGAAAGTGATGATGAAGTTGTAACTTCATGAGGCGAGATCGGGGAGCATTGATCGCGACGGAGATAGAGAGGAGATGAAGCCGACAAGGAATGGAAATGATAATCTAGGCAATGATGAGCAGTGATCGGGGGGAGATACCGAGCATCGGGGATGAGTGAGAGGATAGGCCAAGAGAGGGGTAGATGGCTGTAACCCTAAAGATGTATCATCTCCTTTTAATTTTGATCGGACGGCTAAAAAATGTCTAGAGATTTGTCTCTCATCTAACGGTCGTGAATATATCCGTCCTAATTTATTATATAGATATATATACTATAGGTAAAAGTTCAAATAAATAAAAAAGTAGAGGTAATAGAGAAAAAAAACAAAAAAAAAAGAAGATGATTTAAAATAACGGTTATGCGATTCGGTTTTATGATTACTATCCTAAAACCAAAATTGTAACCAAGACCTTTTTCGTTTTCAATTCTAAAATCAAACCAAAACCAAAACCATTTGACCAATTTCAAAGTTGTACCATTCGATTTGGTTTGGATCGGTTACTCGCCGATTTGGGTTCAATTGCCATTTCTACTTAATTTTCACTAATAGATTAGGAGGTTGAGCATATTACTACAAGTAAGGTTTATTATTATAAATGTTGATTATTGTTGTGCCAGTGTTAGGTGATTTGATTGTGAATTTCTTACTAGATATGGATTAGTATCAATTTGTGTATAACTAGTCTAATTTTTGAAATTATTCTATGTACCGTTTGAAATAAAAAAAAAAATGTAGATAAAATTGATATATCATTAATTTGGCAGCTAATACAATAGTCCCTCTATGTAAATTCCAAAATTTTGTCTAAACGGATTAAATCACTCGTAAATCAATGCACAGTATTTACCTAATAAGCATTAGTTTGGTTGACGAGGGAAAGTCTTCTATTTTTTTTTATCAATGAGGATTTGACTTTTTTGAAAGTACTCTAAGAATTAAATATTAAATTTAATTATGAATGCACCTGACCGATATGAAAGACTGCATCCTTAAGATCACCCGGAGAACTAATTAGTCGAAGTGCGCGTTTACTGGTATGAACACACCTTACCGTAAAATTAAAAAAATAAAATAAATCAATGTACAAGATTTTATTCCAATTTCTTCATATTTTTCAGGGAAAAATACATTTAAACCCTTTAACTAATGACACATTTCTGAATAATCCTCCTAAATTTATGTATTTTATTTTAAATCTTTTACGTATGAATACAGTTTTAAAAAATATTTCTATTAATTTTTTTTTTATCAAAACTTACAGAATTAGAAGACAAAATAGTAATTTTTTAATTTTAATCAATTTTCTATTTTTTTTCTTTTTCTTTTTTCTTCCTCCATGTCACCGAACCTTTCTCCCTCTCTCTCTTTCTCTCTACCGAACCCCTTTCTCTCTCTACCACATTCTTCTACTGCCACCACCACCCACGCCGCCGACGAAGCCACTGTCGACACCGCCGGGGTGAACCACACCCCCTGTTCACCTCTTGTTACAGGGGGTGAACCCGTGAATCACCCCTTGTAACAGGGGGTGGTTGACCCCCTGTAAGCCGTGCCACCGTGAAACCGGCTCCGTCTTCCGCTGTGGGTTCCAAGAACCTTCACTAGTTCAATTGTGTTTTCATTGGAAGGACGATAAGCCACCGATCTCAATCACTTTTTCTTCTTCTTCTTCTTCTTCTTCTTCTGTCTCCGTTGCCTTCTTCCTCCGAACAAATCGTAGAGAAAACCCTAAATGGAAGTACATCGTTGACAACCACAACTCCGAAAAACCGTAAAAGTTCCAGGAAGGTCCTCGATGAGGATACCTACATCGTTGCGATCGAGAAAATCATCGAGCGAGACTTTTTCCCTGATATTCTGAAACTCTGTGATCGTCTCGATTGGCTCGAAGCCGTCCAGACCGGCAATCCGGTCCAAATTCATGATACGCAGTTGAAAATCATCGAGCGCTGTCACTGCAAAGGGTTGATTAGCAACACCGACGGTAAATTTCCTACACCAGGATCGTCGTTTTTCAGGAATACCACTCATTTGGAAATCTACGAAACCCCTCTCACAATAAATATTGAAAATCCGCCTTCAGCTGAGGTTCCCAATGGCGAAGTTGAATTGGATTTGACCCTCAATCAGTTCTTCTGCAGATACACAAGCGAAGACAATGAAGGAGGAGGAAGAAACAAGAAAAATAAAAATAGAAAATTGATTAAAAAATAAGAAAAATAGAAAATTACCATTTTACCCTTTAATATGTTAGTTTGGATGAAATTTCTAACAAAATGGCATTTTAAAACTGTGTTCATATGTAGAGAGTTTAAAATTAAACGCATAAACTTAAGAGGACTAATTAGAAATGTGTAAATAGTTAGAGGCTTTAAAATGTATTTTGTCCTATTTTTTAGCATCAACTAGGTGGAGAGCATGTGCGAGACACGTATCTGTTGTCTTATTTATTTGACATATTTATAACCTTTTACATTATTTGTTCATTAAAGATCACATTGAAAATATGTATATTATTTTTTTAAAAAAATCAATAAAGAAATATGATATATAATTTTTTTTTTAATATTTCTTATAAAATTAAATGTTGAAACCTGTTTAAAATAATTAATGGAAGTCACTTCATGTAAAGAAATGACAAGATTATAAGTAGCTAAAAAATTAAAATTAAGTTGTATACAAATATTATGCTCTAGATTGAATGACGATAAGAAAAAAAATACATAAATATAGTGCAAATGGAATTTATCGTGTTTACTAATTACCTGAAAAGCCGCCCTACCCTCCCGACCTGATGGTAGGTTGGTTGTTTATGAGTATTTTGTTTTCCACTCGAGCCCAACCCATTCGAACCCAGAAAACACTTCAGCTCGGGTACCTATCTACCTATACCTGATGCACTAGAACTCGCCTCGAACAACCCTAATAATATATATTTGTCAAATATTCCCCTAGACCATGAAATATTACGAAAAGACCGTATATATAAATATAACTCCAATCAAATTCAGATTATTCCATGTCCAAATTCCAACCCTCGCCACTGTCCTCATCCTATCTCTCTCTCTCAATCTCAGAGCCGTCGTTATCTTTCAAACCATAATAGATGATTCATCAATGATTCCTACGCTGATAATTCCTATAGTGATGATTCCTGAGTCATCTAATAATCTTGTTATCAAATAATCATGCGTTTATCAAATCCTAATAAGTTTGACGTTGATGATTCTTGCAATGTTGTTGTTCGTCGTCGTTGACGACTCTTGCTCCTTCTCCATCTTCTGCTTCGATCTGACGGTTTGTAAGTTTTATTTTAATTATTTAATATATTTCTTGATTGTTTCTCAATTCCCGTCTCAAATTTACAAAATTTTTCAGATTTACAAATTTTTAATATTTTATATTTGATTTTCTGTTCTTGTTACCCGGCAACCAACTGACTCGACCAACCCCCGTATTTGATCGGGGTAATGAGGCCACATGGTTGGTTTCAGTTGGGGGAGTTACTGAATTTAGCAACAAAGTGTTGAGATTGTAATTTTCAGTAAATGACACATTTGAAAATGTCACAGTTAAGATGACCAAATAAGTTATATGAGAGTAGTAGAGTCACATGAATTTCAATCGTAGTTAGATAACACTGTTGATTTATTTTTTATGTTATAATTAAAAAAATAAATGATTGATGATAATAATTTCCACCAAATGTACGAAAGTACAAAAAATAAAATCTATAACTATTACGAAAATAGAAAAATAAAATCTATAACTATCAAAACTATTAAATTAATATAAATTTTATTCTAAATAGAGTGAAAAATATCATCTATTATTTTCAACATGTATTTTAAAACTACTTAAAAAATTCTTAAATTAAATATACGTATTTATGTCTATGGTTACATATTTTATTTTTATATTTTATATTTCTATTAAATAGTTTGAGTTTTTTTATACCAAATAAAATTATATTTAAGTATGTAATAGAAAAATGGGTATGGTAATTTTTAAAATTTATAAGTGCAATTTGTAAATTATTGTACAAAAAACTTGTCTATGTTAACATATATTTATTACTATAATATATAAAAATATTAACTGTCTTTCTTTTAAAAATAAAAAAGAGAACTTTTAGTTTTTAATTTTTTTATGAATAAATTTATGATTTTACTTATATATATGAATGATAAAAGAAAAAAAAAAATAATTTTGATAGTTATAGATAATAAGCTAATAGCCATGTATGTATAAATATGTATGTAATATATATAAAATAGGTAAAAAAGTTAACCTTTAATTTTTAGAAATTTTGAGGACAAACAAATTTTACATATGCAAATGAATCATAAAAAAAAAAAAAAACCACAAAAAAAAACCAACGAAAACAGAAACAAAAACAAAATCTTCATTTATATAATATGTATATATATAGATATAGATACATTTTTCTAATTATTTTTTTAAATAGTTTTTTTAATCAAATAGTACTTTTAATATACACCTTTTTAGGGGTAGATTAATTTTTTAAATTCTTTAGTGCAATTTATAAATCTACTTTGTGTACAAAATTATTATACAAAAAAAGTGGTTTATGTTTACATATATATATATTAACACTATAATATATAAAAATATTAAATACCTTTCCTTAAAAAAAAAAGAATTTTTAATTTCAATTTTTTATGAATAAATTTATGATTTTATTTATACGTGGGAATGGTAAAACAAAAAAAATGACTTTGATAATTGTAGATATTAATAGTCACATACATATATATGTATATAATATACATAAATTGGTGAAAATGTTGATCTTTAATTTTTACAAGTTTTGAGGACAAATAAGTAATTTCATATATGCAAATGAATAGTAAAATCAAGCTCGCTTTATATAAATATAATAGTACTAGGTGAATAGTAAAATCAAGCTTGCTTTATCAAACATTTACTGTTATACAACTTCCGTGACGAAACTCGCAAGCGTCGTATAGTTCCACTTGCAACTTTACCTGGAATTCCTAATAATGTCTTTCTCCTATAATTGTATATCTCAAAATTTGCATTCCATATGTATCTCATTAGTTTGACATTTTCCCTCAAACAAAAGCAATGATATCTGTACGATAAATGAAAATATAGTTACATAAAAAATAAATGAATTGTTTTTACAAAAATTTTTAGCAACGTAAATAAATAAGATGTGTTACAATATTTTTCAGCAACGTAAATAATAAGATGTGTATTTTTTTTCAACAATAAAAGATGGATAAAATGCATAGACCGACTTCCTTGTCCTCGTTCTTGCACTCTAAAATCTCAATAAAGGAAGTGAAGTAGAACAAAGGACTTATAATGGGTAGAATATTTTTAGGAACATATTCAATGATTGTCGAGAGTTGATTATCCATTGAAAATCATGCGCGACAAGACGGTGTTTAGAGGAAATAAATTGTACAATGACATTTGAGATATTATACGTTTCAAGCTCGGTAAGAGTATTTTGAAGTAGCTTGATGTCATTTCCAAAGGTAGTTGCCTGAACTCGAGTTCCCTAATGAGAAGGTTTAAGATGAAAGAAAAAATGATGTAAGTTGATAATCTTGAGGCAAAATGACATAATGAATATTAACATGATGGAGGTGAGGTCAGGGAGAAAGTGTTATTTTTTCAAATGCATATTTTTTTGTGATTAATGAAGCATTTGTCACCCTTATGAGAATACTATATAAAATAACAATAGATAATAGGAAAAAGAAAAATGGCTCTAACATTTGTTCTCTTGGGAGATGAGTTGTCAGTTGTGTGCTTGATGTACACAATGATGCGACTACATCCGACGCATGTTCATACATCCGTTGATTGTCTTGAGAATTTGGATAGATTGGTTCAACGAATGAAGGTGACCCATATTCATTCAAATTGGCCTTTCTACTTTATTTTTGACCAACAGGATTACTGTTCACCGTTTCATCTGTTTCCAAGGAAGTATGTAATGATTTTTTTTTGCAGACGAGTTGTGTTAGGTGTTAGGAAAACAATGACAATACCTATTTTGTAACACATCATCCTAGCTTTGTCATAAGACATTTGGCGTGCTCTTTTCATCTTTATCACGTTGTAGGCAAATGTGTTTGGATTTACAACATGCTACGCAAAAGAACAAGCTGGTAGGAAAATTGTGACATGCAGAATGTTAGTATTGGCATTTTACTGATCAATTCCAGGCTATTGCAAAGAATAATTTATAATTTCAAAAGAAAATTGAGAGCAAGTAAAAACTTTGTGCATTTTAGTACTTCCTAGAGTCATAACACAAAGCACTCATTGTCATTACGTGGGAGAGAAGAGGACATAAATTAAAGATGTTAAATAACATAATTGACAAGAAGGTCATATATGTAAGACCCGGACTTTAGCATGTACGTCATTATTTTCAATTTAGAGCATTTAGAAAAAAAATAAAAAATTGAGTTAATTAAAAACCAAATTAAAAGATTATGGGTCAAATTTGCAAAATTGTCAATTAAAATCTAAAAATTTAAAATGTGAAGGGAGAAATTATAATTCTAAAAACTCATAAATGTTGGATTGAACTAAAATGAAGATTTTAAGAAATTAGGGGGGAGGGAAGAGTATTTAAGCACATGGGTCTTTATATAAACTCATATATATAGACATATATTCGTGCGTGTGTGTGTGGTGAGGGCTGAAGACAGAGAGAGAAGAGAACCAATGACGTGGCGTAAAGAGATCAAACATCCATCCACTTAATTCATGCATATATATAGGATTCATTCACGCTAGAAGGATCGGGAAAGCTTAAGAAGAAGAAACTCAGAAATCTAGAGAGAGAGGAAGAGAATCAGAGTGTGTCTTGTTCACCGGCGGTGTGTGGGTATCGTCGTCATCGATCCACAGTTGATCAATAGTGTGTGTTTCAGTGTGTGCATGTGATCGGACGAGTGTGTATTCTGTGTGCACTGTGAGTGTGTGTTGATTTCACTAAAAACCAAATAGGGCCGATGGGCGTGTTTTGACCCTCGTTGTCGACGTTGCCGGAGTTCGTGTGTGGGTTCTATCATGATGGGCCAGTGATTGTGGGAATGTATGGGTGTGTGCATTCTGTTCGTCGTTGATAGTCGACAATGATCGTGTGTGTGTGTGTCCGTTCAAATGTTGTGGGGGTGTGTGCGTTTTGTTCGTCGTCGATGGTCGTCGGTGATCGGTATCGTCACCGTTTGTGTGTATGTTGCTGCTCTATGTGTGTGTGTTCGGCCGTTAATGGTGTGGATGTGTGTGTCGTCATTAGTGTGGGAGGTGAGACCAGCGTGTGTGTGTGTGTGTTTCGTCGCCGATATGTGTATATGTGTGTGTGCTGTTTCGACAGCGTGTGTGGGTGTGTATGTAATTGGGGGTGTTGTGCGACTGTGGGTATGTGTGTTGTTTGGTTAGACAGCGGGGTTGTGGGTGTTGTTCGCGTGTCGCTGCCGGTGAAGGGTGTGAGGGGGTGTGTGTGGCTGGACGACAGGAAGCCAAAACAGAAACAGGAAATAGAACAGAAAAAGGAAAAGAAAAAAGAAGAGAAAAAGAAGAAAAAAGAAGAAAAAAAAAAACTACACAAATGACCCTAACAAATTCAAAATCCGTCTCGTGACCCATGAACGATTCGGAATGGGTAACGTTTTTCCATTAAGTATATTTTAGTTTTGTTAAATTAAATTCTAGCATAAAATTTTTGTAACCGGAATAATAAATTTGGGACTATTAAATGAAAAATTAACCGAATAATAATTTTACATAATAAAATGTGGGGACGGGAAAATAACGAAAATTAGGGCCTGCATTACATGATTAGGTGATTTTATATAAAATATTAATTTAGGCCCTGCCACTATTAGGTTCGCAGGCACTGGTGTATCGGTAGAGGATAATCTGTAAAAGCTGTTCGGAGCGGGTAGCTAGGTGAGTGTACTGTCTTCTTGCCAAATTTCCATATATATATATGATGACATATGTGTTTACTTACACTGTACGATTTCATAAATGATATAGATCAAGCAGGTTTTTGGGGTGAGTTGGTAAAATAAATTTTTGGAGAATTGTGTTGGTTTCTAAAAAGAAGGATTAAAAATAATTTTCGTCAGATATGGATGGTTTTGAAAAGAGAGTGAAAAATATATGGTTTTCTAGAAACAAAGGTGAAAAAATAGTTTTTACTGAAATTGGTGGTACTTTTAAAAAAAAGAGTGAAAAACGTGAGTTTGAAAATTCTCCCCGAAAGGGGTGTGGTTTATATTCTCCCCATAAAGGGTGTGGATTTTTTATGATATGGTGTGAAAATGTATTTCTTCCCGTAAGGGATGTGGATTTTTAACTATACTGATGATTTTGACGATGCCATAGTTGTTCTCCCCGAAAGGGGTGTGGTTTCTCCCGAAAATGGTATGGATTATATTTCTCCTCGTAAGGGGTGTGGATTATATTTCTCCCCAAAAGAGGTGTGGATATTTCGTAGGAAGGCATTCCTACGGATGTTACGGTACCGTTGCAACTCCCGATCATGAGGTTAAAACGATCACTATGGCTAGTCAGTGTGTGTTGTGGTGGAGTGGTGGTTAGAGATGTGTGTTTGAGATGTGATGTTTTACTTATATTGAGTGATTTATTATTTATTATGGTGATTGGTATGATTTTATACTAGATGGGTTTGAATGGAATTTATATTTATTGATTTATTTTCACTGCTTATATTATGGAGATTTTTACTAGCTATGTGATGTTTATATACGTACACTTGATCTATGTAAATGTTGTAAAATGAATTATTATTATAAAATATTTTTACTAAGAAGACAGTATACTCGCAGGTAGAGTGGATAGTAAGTTGGTTGGTCCTCTACTGGAGTTAGATAGAGTTATGTGGGTCACGCGTTGGAGTCATATGGGTGTATTTTGAGACGAGCTGTCAGATAATGAACCTAAGGGAGGTTCATGAGTTTTGTTTTGTTGTTTTATTTTTGGGACAAGTGTATCCCTATCGTATGAAGTTATGTATTTGACGTGTAGATTAAAGTTTGTATATTGTTGTATTTTGGTTGGTTATTTGGTTTAGTGATGTCGTGTCGACGTCACGTCGACCCCACGGTGACGGGTGTTTGGGGTGGGGTGTGACAATTTTGGTGTCAGAGCCTAGGTTATGGGGTCTGTAGGCTTGTCAGTTGTTGTGTCAGTAGAAGACCATGAGATAGGAAGACGTGCCAATCGTCTAGTCAGTAGGGGATATGAGATAAGGTGTCAATAAGTTAGTTCGGTACGTGAGTGTTAGTTCTTTCATTACATTAGTTAGTGCATTGGCAGGGTGCATGAAGGGTTGTCTTATTGGCAGGCAAGGTTATGACCACGTGGTGATATTGCCACTAGCAGATTTGAGTGATGTAGTGATGTTGGTGATGGTAATGGGTGGATCGTGATGGGGAAAGTATAAATAATTGGAAATGCGAGATTTTAATTGAGAAACAATTGTATGCAAATGACATAAATATGAGATAACGATTGGTAGCCCTTAGTATGTTGTTATTAACTCCTAGATAGGATAACAGAACACTGACATTGGAAAGTTGTATAGTTGGAACTAAGGATGTGAGAAAACTATGGCGAGAAAAACGTTTTAGGTGGACAGGAAGGTAGAGTAAAAGTTTTTGGAACTAGGAAATATAATAAACGAAATAAAAGATGATATGTAGGAAGTAGCCGAGAATTGTGGGTCTGGGATGATAGTAGGTGCGCGTAAATATAATCCATTTGTATGAGTAATATGGAGTTGCCGGTGGAGTCAATTTTTTTATGAATAAAAGTATGTATTGTTGGGAAGGCATAACTAGTACCTCAGTTAGTCTGATAGTGGGTCTAGGAGGTTAGAAAAGTGTTAAAGATAGGATATCAAAATACAGTATGCAGGTGCTGGGCATAAGTTAAAACAAGGTTCGGTGATGGGTATTGTAGTAGCTAGGGATTTTTCCTATGTAGTTCCGAGAATTGTGGTTGCTGTTAAATAAGTTCCATAATTTTAAGGAGGTGAACGTTCGACTCAGTAAGTTGGTTAAATATACTCGAGTTGATAAAATGTGGAAAGTTGAAATTTGAAATTATAACCTTGGGACTTTAAAGGTGGTCGCTGTGGTGTAGGAAAACTTGAGTGGATTAATTTAAGTCGACAATTGATTGCACTTAATTGAATTTAAATAATTTCCGTGGTGTAGAAATATTTGGACTTGGAGTAAGTTAGTTTTTGGTTTCGGAAGTCTTTAATAGAAGAACCTTGTGACGGCCCTGAGAAATCGGGTCGTTATCATAAATTAGACTATCAACTTATGATTTACGTAGACATGGTGTGTGTTTTTATACAAAGATCCGGTGTTGGGCACTCATCGGTTAGAATGGATGGATGGTTAAATCGATTGCAAAAGACTAGGGTGTTAGATTTTTATTTTTTTTTGAGTAGGGTATTCTCAGTTGAAGGTTAGAGACTGTGACGTGGTGAAAACAGTGATTTGGTCGAGAGTAGAGAAGAGCATGTAAAACGTCTCCAGAATGTATTGCTAATGCTGCAAGAAAAATGATTGCGTGCCAAATGCAATAAATATGAATATTGGTTGGATCGAGTAGAAAATTGGGACGAGTGCTCTTGAGATATAGTATTCAAGTGAATTCAAAAGGAGTCGAAGTGGTGGGTTGATGGAATATAGAGAAGGCTGGGAACGCGTGACTGGAATCCGAAACTTGTGGAGTGGCAGTGATTATGGTTACCTTGGCAACTTCACAACATTTCTGTTATGACGGGATTTTTGCTTCGAGGCGAAAATCGGGGAAACGTGGTTACGCATATTTGGGTTGCTTATACTAATGTATGGGTCAAGTTGAGATCCTTGTGAGTTTCGTGGGTGGTTGGTCAGATGACCATGTTATTCGAACTCGTGATGTGAAATCGACTTTGATTGATGGTGTGGTAGGAGCTCAGAAGTTGGATGTCTGGTTGGGAAGATCAGAGATGAAGGAAATGGACAATGGTCACAAGACTGATTATCGTGTCAGAAATAATGATGAAGTTGTAATGATTTGAAATAGATTGCGTGTTTTTAATGATACCCATATAACGGAAGAGACCTTAAAAGTGGTGCATAGAGGAATATATGTAAAGCTGCGGTAACATCAATTCTGTTAAGATTGCATGAGTATTATTAGTAGATTTAAATGGAATTGGGAAAGTGCAACATTTGTTGTTAGGCATTTTGTTGGTTAAGTAGTAATATTGAGGTAGGTTATTGTAACATTGACCTATTCCAGAAGGGAAAGGGGAGAGTAGTTCGATGAATGTTTTCTTGATGCGTATGCTAAGTATATATATATTGATGGGATTGTTTGGTTGCATGATGCACCAGTTCAACGCGAATGTCGCACAAAAGTGGGAAAAACAATTTGGATGTTGACTTATACGTTTGATAAGGATTAGTGGCTCTTGGAATTCTGAAATCATAAGTGTTGTCACTGTATTACGATTTGGATGATACTTGCGATCAAAACAAAGTAAGCCGTCATTGTATGAACAGTCTACGGAAGAAACTCAAAAATGCAGTGGTGAAGGGTAATAACTTAAATTGGCGTGAAATAAACATAGAAAGTCAGGTAGTTAATCACATGTAATAATTCTCTATTGGGAAAGCTGTATAGGAGAAACTGTAGTAGCAGAAGCTGATAGTCATTTGAATGTTCGGGTTGAATTTCCATACTCCTTAAGGTGCTCAAGTGGAGGTTGATACTTTGTTTCATTTATGGATTACCTGTTTATCAGGAAGTACGATTCAAGTGTTGGAGGATATGTTGAGGGGTTGTGTCATGGAAGTTGCTGGTAAGGGCGATGGTTGTGCAGCGTTAATGAAATTTGTTTACACTAACAGATATTTTTGTCATCGATCAAGGTGGCATCGTATCAAGCACTACATGGAAAAGATACAGGATTCCAGTTAAATGGACTGAACTGAGATAGGAGAACGGAATTTTTTTGAGATTTAGAAATAGTTTGATGTGGCTACATTTGTATTGAAAATTGGAAGTTATTGAGATTTCAAAGGAAAAAGATAATTTGAAATATCCTTGAGTTGATATATATATTCATGATGTAATATTTTATAGTCAGTAGCTAGAAATTCTTAGAATGTATCGAATCTTTGTGATTGGGGCGTACCTATGTCCTTGAATTCGTATATATACGTGGATATATGCTTGAAGCATGTTAGGTAGGTTGAAACGGAATTGAAGCTCGTGGCCATGTCAGGGATTTGATCAAATATGGAGGCATGAAAGGAATTCTTATAGATGACCTAGTTGATGTTTTTGTGTTGTAGTTATGTGGGTTGGTGCTATCTAGGTGTTGTGAAGGATATATATATGATTGTATCATGTTTTGAAACGTATTTATGTGGTGGATTGCAAGATATTGAGGTTAATGAGGGTTGGGTTATCGATGCTTATAAGACTGGTGGCGATGTTTGTTGAGTTACATGTTGAATGGAAATAATGTTGCGAATGGGGTGACTGGAAAATGTCGGAAGAAACTGATAAGTGTTGATTATGACGGAATGAGATAAACCCAATTCACTGAGACTACCATAATAGTTTAAGAATATAGGGTATTATATCGTTATTGATTGTAATTTTATCAGAGTAGTGCAATGGAAGCGTTAGAGATATGAAATAGTTGGTTACTTGTGTTGGACGTTACTGGCCAAATAGCACCCTGTTTGCTGGACATTGGATATAATGTTAGCTATTGCGAATGAAATTATTGCAATGAATGTGGAAATGTTTTGACGGAAATTGTCGGTTACAAATTAAGGGAGACGTTAGGTTATGGAACCCTACATAGAAACCAATTAGTCTTGAATAAAGTATGACAAATGTAACTATGTGGTGCACGTCTGATGTATTAATGTTTTGATTAAGTTATTAATTCTTATTAGTTGATAAATTTCGGGACGAAATTTCTTTTAGGAGGGAAGGGTTGTAAGACCCGGACTTTAGCATGTACCTCATTATTTTCAATTCAGAGCATTTAGAAAATAAAATAAAATTGAGTTGATTAAAAACCAAATTAAAAGATTGTGGGTCAAATTTGCAAAATTGTTAATTAAAATCTAAAAATTTAAAATGTGAAGGGTGAAATTATAATTCTAGAAACTCATAAATGTTGAATTGAACTAAAATGAAGATTTTAGGAAATTAGGGGGGAGGGAAGAGTATTTAAGAACACGGGTCTTTATTTAAACTCATATATATAGACATATATTCGTGCGTGTGTCTGCAGTGAGGGTCGAAGATAGAGAGAGAAGAGAATCGGCGACGTGGCGTGAAGAGATCAAACATCCATCCACTTAATTCATGCATCTATATAGGATTCATTCACGCTAGAGGGATCGGGAAAGCTTAAGAAGAAAAAACTCAGAAATCTAGAGAGAGATGAAGAGAATCAGAGTGTGTCCTGTTCACCGGTGGTGTGTGGGTATCGTCGTCATCGATCAACCGTTGATCAATAGTGTAAGTTTCAGTGTGTGCATGTGATCGGACGAGTATGTATTCTGTGTGCACTGTGTGTATGTGTTGATTTCACTGAAAACCAAACAGGGCCGGTGGGCGTGTTTTGACCCTTGCTGTCGACGTCACCGGAGTTCGTGTGTGGGTTTTGTCCTGATGGGCCGACGATTGTGGGAATGTATGGGTGTGTTCGTCGTTGATGGTCGATAATGATCGTGTGTGTGTGTCCGTTCAAATGTTGTGGGGGTGTGTGTGTTTTGTTCGTCGTCGATGGTCGTCGGTGATTGGTGTTGTTGCCGTCTGTGTGTATGTTGTTGCTCTGTGTATGTGTGTGTGTTCGGCTGTTAATGGTGTGGTTGTGTGTGTCGTCATGAGTGTGGGAGGTGAGACCAACGTGTGTGTGTGTGTGTGTGTGTGTGTGTTGTTTTGACAATGTGTGTGGGTGTGTATGTAATGGGGGTGTTGTGCGACTGTGGGTGTGGGTGTCGTTTGGTTGGACGGCGGGGTTGTGAGTGTTGTTCGCGTGTCACCGCCAATGAAGGGTGTGAGGGGGTGTGTGTGGCCGGACGGCAAGAAGCCAAAGCAGAAACAGGAAATAAAACAGAAAAAGGAAAAGAAAAAAGAATGGAAAAAGAAAAAGAAGAAGAAGAAACTACACAAATGACCCCAACAAATTCAAAATCCGTCTCGCGACCCGTGAATGATTCAGAATGGGTAACGTTTTTCTGTTAAATTTATTTTAGTTTTGTTAAATTGAATTCTAGCATAAAACTTTTGTAACCGGAATAATAAATTTGGGACTATTAAATGAAAAACTAACTGAATAATAATTTTACATAATAAAATGTGGGGACAGGAAAATAACAAAAATTAGGGCCCGCATTACATGATTAAGTGATTTTATATACAATATTAATTTAGGCCATGTCACTATTAGGTTCGCAGGCACTGGAGTATGGGTAGAGGATAATCTGTAAAAACTGTTCGGAGCGGGTAGTTAGGTGAGTGTACTGTCTTCTTGCCAAACTATTTTCCATGTATATATATGATGACATATGTGTTTACTTACACTGTACGATTTCATAAATGATATGGATCAAACAGGTTTTTGGGGTAAGTTGGGAAAATGAATTTCTGGGGAATTGTGTTGGTTTCTAAAAAGAAGGATTAAAAATAATTTTCGTCGGATATGGCTGGTTTTGAAAAGATAGTGGAAAATATATGGTTTTCTAGAAACAAAGGTGGAAAAATAGTTTTTACTGAAATTGGTGGTACTTTTAAAAAAAAAGAGTGAAAAACGTAATCTTGGAAATTCTCCTCGAAAGGGGTGTGGTTTATATTCTCCCCATAAGGGGTGTGAATTTTTTATGATATGGTGTGAAAATGTATTTATTCCCGTAAGGGATGTGGAATTTTAACTATACTGATGATTTTGACGATAACATAGTTGTTCTCCCCGAAAGGGGTGTGGATTATATTTCTCCCCGTAAGGGGTGTGGATTATATTTCTCCCCAAAATGGGTGTGGATATTTCGTAGGAATTCATTTCAACAGATGTTACGGTACCGTTGCAACTCCCGATCGTGAGGTTAAAACGATCACTATGGCTAGCCAGTGTGTGTTGTGGTGGAATGGTGGTTTGAGATGTGTGTTTGAGATGTGGTGTTTTACTTATATTGAGTGATGTATTATTTATTATGGTGATTGGTTTTATTTTATACTAGATAGGTTTGAATGAAACTTATATTTATTGATTTATTTTCACTGTTTATATTATGGAGATTTTTACTAGCTATGTGATGTTTATATACGTACGCTTGATCCATGTAGATGTTGTAAAATGAATTATTATTATAAAATATTTTTACTAAGAAGATAATACACTCACAGGTGGAGTGGATAGTAAGTTAGTTGGTCCCCTACTGGCGCTAGATAGAGTTATACGGGTCATGCGTTGGAGTCATATGGGTGTATTTTTAGACGAGGTGTCAGATAATGAACCTAAGGGAGGTTCATGAGTTTTGTTTTGTTATTTTCATTTTTGGGACAAGTGTATCCCTATCGTATAAAGTTATGTATTTTACCTGTAGATTAAAGTTTGTATGTTGCCGTATTTTGGTTGGTTATTCGGTTTAGTGATGTCGTGTCGACGTCACGCCGGCTCCACGGTGACGGGTGTCCAAGGTGGGGTGTGAGAACATATATTATAACAATTGAAGTACACTAAAATTGTAGCTGCAGGGAATTTGAGCGTTAAATTAAAAAAGAAGAAGAAGATAAATTAAAAGTATGCATGCATGCATTGTTATGAAAATTATATACCTCCAATGTAGTTATGTCTAACATAAAATAAGTTTATTTGCATAGTTAACTGTTATAAGACATTACACTGTTAATATTGATTTTTCTTAACACAATATTTTTATAAATCATTGGTAAAAAAATTATGTTTTTAATTGTTTGAAGTGGTTAAGCAGGAAAACCTAACATTGAAGTTGGTTATAATTCATTTGTCTAAGTAATTGATATTATTGTCCTATATTATTTTGCCCAATTACAAGCAAGTCAATGACAGACTTCTATTCATTACCAATTTGCATATGTAAAATTATATATTTGTCCTCAAAAATATTTGAAATGTAAGTATCTACGTTTTCACTTTTTTTTTCCTTCTATATCTATCTCCAAATGCAACAATTTTATTATTAATGACTATTATGAAAATCAATATTTTCAATATTCATTTGTTTAAATAAAAGTTGAAATTTATCTTCTTAACTTTATAGTTCATATAAGGTAATTCTTGTTACTATTCATTTTTAAGTGAAATTATGAAGTTGCGCAAAAGTTCTAAAATCGAAGGCCAAAATCTTTTTTTTTTATTCAATGCATCTATATATGGTAATTTTATTGCACTGGTATTCTTTTGAAAAATAATATTTTATCTATTATTATCTACATCAAGGTTTGCTTTATTATTCATTTGCACATGAAAAATTACATATTTGTCCAAAACATTTGTGAGAATTAAAAGTCAACTTTTTACCTATTTTATGTATATTTATTGTATAAATATATATGAATGTGACTATTAAGCTATTATCTATATTATCAAAGTTAGACTTTTTTGTTTACTCTTCTTATGTACAAGTAAAATTGTGAATTAATTCAAAGTAAATTTAAAATTATTTTTTTTAAAAGAAAGGCATTTAATATTTCGGTATATTTTATAGCAATAATATACATGTAAACCTAGACAAGTTTTTTGTATAATAATTTTATACACAAAGTAGATTTATAAATAGTACTTAGGAATTTTAAAAAAATAGTCACCTATTTTTTGTATTGCATACTTAAAAGAACTATTATTTGATATAAAAGAAACTCAAACTGCTTAATAGAAATATAAAATATAAACATAAGTAAAATAAATATGTAATGACAGGCATAAATATTGATATTTATAATTTAAAATTATTTAAAGTAGTTTTAAGAGGCAGTTTTTAAATAATAGATGATATTTTTTCACTCTATTTAGAACAAATTTTATATCAATTGATACTTTTAATAGTTATAGATTACATTTTTTTACTTACATAGTAGTTATAGATTTTTTTTCTTACATAGTAGTTATAGATTTTTTTTCTACTTTCATATATTTGGTGGAATTATTATCATCAATTATTTTTTTTGGGCATGTACCAGGAGGTCGCTTTTTGCATTTTCAAGAACCAATCAAGCCCAATTATTTTTTTTGCACCACCAACTTATTTTGCATTTTTTTTGACCAAAATACCCCTAATTCAATTTTCACAAAACCTAATTCCATATTCCATTTTTACAGCCGTAGAAAACCCTAATTCCATATTCCATTTTCGCAGCCGAAAAAACATCTCTCCCATCACCGTTGCCTCAATAAAGCATTCGACTTCGCTGCTTGCCGTCGCCGCTTGTATTCGCTGTCTTTCGCCATATTCCATATCCCTTTTTTGCAGCTGCAAAGCATCTCCCTCGTCGCCGTTCGCCTTTCGCTATAGCTATTCGGTTTTGACAATCTTCCTCACGTTTGATTCACCAATTTTGGTGAATCGATTTTTCTTGCCAAAAGCTGCACCAATTTTGCTTGGAGCTTGATGATGACTTTTGATCTCTATTTCTCAGTTTGATCAAGAGAATATGTGTTCCAATTGTCTTTGCGTATGATGACTAAGCATATCTCTATTCCTTGCTCAATATTTTATGCCTGACAGCTGATCTAAGCATTTTTTTTTTTGTGTGTGCATGACAGCTCGCAAATATTACACTTTATACTCTGCAGTTTGCATGATAATTGTTTGCTTATATCTCATTTTGGTCGATTTTAACGATTTTCTTGAAAGTTATTTTAGATCTGATTTTGAATGTTACATTCAACATACATGATTTTTTTAAATAGTTGCGATTTATTAGATAATGTTACATTCAACACACAAGTTTGTTTGATTGACAGTTAGACGATGTTACATGCAACACACATGTTTATTGGAAAAAATTATAAATTTCAATGTGCGTGTTGAATGTAACACTGTCTAAATCTTGTCAAGATTCACGATTCATCCCTATTCGTAGTAGCATAGACGCATCAGCTAGGTTTTCAATTAAAAAAAATATTAATTACATTTTTGCCCCTTATTTAATTTTAGTTTCAATTTTTTTTACACTTTCATCCCTGAACCTTTACAACTATTTACAATAACTGTGATTTGTTAGATAATGTTATATTCAACACGCATGTTTTGAGAATATTCTGAAACAACTGGGTTCAATCGGAATATTAGACAATGTTACATTCAACATGCGTGTTGAATGTAACACTGACTAATCTTGCTAATATTCAAAACAAATATGCGTGTTGAATGTAACACTGTCTATTTTTCCCAAAAGCAGTTTTTAGAATGTTGTTGAATTTAATCTAATTGAACCAATTTATTTCGGAATGTTATCAACACATGCATGTTGAATGTAACATTATCTGAACTGTGCGTGTTGAATGTAACACTCAATCCAAACATAGGAGATAACTTCTCATCATGCTTACTTTGATAAAATCAAAAGAATAATGAATCAGAAAGTGTTGATGCTCACAAACAATGTACGTATTGAATGTAACACTGTCTAACCTTATCAAAATATTCAAAAACAATATGCGTGTTGAATGTAACTTTATCTACTATTTTCAATATCAGTTTTTAGAATCTATTGAATGTAATCTGATTGAACCAATTTGTTTCAGAATAATATCGACATGCATGTTGAATGTAACATTGTCTGAACTAAACATAGGAGATAATGAACTATCAATCCAAAACATAGGAGATATCTTCTCATCAATCCAAACACTTTAATCGAACTAAACACAACCAAATTTAAATTCTCGTCATGCTAAAAACTTGATAAATCCAAACATCATAAACTTGAATTGATTAGAATTAAACTTATAATCAATCCAAAACATTGTCTGAACTAAACAAATGTGCGTGTTGAATGTAACACTCAATCCAAACATAGGGGATAACTTCTCATCATGCTCAAATTTAATAAGATCAATTGAAGAACAAACAACAAAGTGTCGTTGCTCACAGACCATATACATGTTGAATGTAACACGGTCTAATCTTGCCAAATATTCAAAAAATAATATGCGTGTTGAATGTAACATTGTTTATTGTTCTCAAACTCAGTTTTTAGAATGCTGTTAAATGTAATCTGATTGAACCAATTTTCTAAATATTCAAAAAAAATATGCCTGTTGAATGTAACATTGTCTACTATTTTCAAAATAAGTTTTTAGAATAATATCGACATGCATGTTGAATGTAACATTGTCTGAACTAAACATAAGAGATAATGAACTATCAATCCAAAACATAGGAGATATCTTCTTATCAATCCAAAAACTTTAATCGAACTAAAATCAATCAAATTCCACATGAATTAACTTTCACGATAAAAAACGGGGAAAATAGAAGAAGTGAAAACATAGCTTCACGAAAATTCTAGGGCTTCGGCAACAAAATTATTGAAGACAAACAAAATTCATGCTCAAAACTAATAAATTCAACTGAAGAACCAACAGGAAATTGTTGATTCAACTGAAGAACAAACTGAAATCAAGAACAAAAAAACTAGAATCGATTGAATGAAATCGAAGCTAACAATTTTTCTGTAGATCGTTGATGAAGGAAACCAAAAATCATCATTGATGGAGGAGATCTAACTAAAATAATTTCATCCCTAAACCCTAAATCAATTTTCGCAAATGAAATCAAATCAACAAATCGAAATCGAAAATTACCAGCAAATCGTGGGAGAAAATTGGTCACATGAGGAAAATCGAAGTTCTCGTCATAAGAGTACACCTGATCAGAGTACACCTAATTGTCTAGATGAGCATCAAATGAGTCGTGGATCTGGAACCGAACAATCTCGTAGGCTAGGGTTTTGGCCGACGACGAATTTCGAAGGAGGTGTTGTTAAAGATAGTAGAGCTGAAGGAGGAAGCGCACTTGGATCTGGTGGGAAGATTCAAACACTCAATGAGGGAGGTTATTCATTGATGGTGAGGCACCAGTGATGGAGGCGGGGGAATTGGTGGGGATGGAAGAGAGAGTGGGAGTTTTGAAGAGATAGTAGAATTAAAATGAATAAGGGCAAAACAATAATCTGACATTTGATATTTTTTAAATTTGGGACTAATCAGTTCATAAAATGATTAGGATGAGATTTTTTATTTTATTATAAACTAATTGGTATTTATTGGTAAAGAGAAAGTGATTTTAGGCTTTATTGGTAATTGTTCCTTTTTTTTTTTTTTTTTATTATTATTATTATTATTATTATTATTATAACATATAAAAAATATCAATAGTGTTACTTAACTGGGATTAAAATTAATTTGACTTTACTACTGTTATATGGCTTATTTGGCATACTACTATTATAAATGGCACTTAAGACTTAAAAAAAAAAAAAAAATAGTCACCCATTTTTGTATTGCATATTTAAAAGTACTACTCTTTGGTATAAAAAAAATCTCAAATTGTTTAATACAAATGTAAAATATAAAAATAACTAAAACAAATATGTAAACACATACAAAAATACCGATATTTATTTTAAAATTATTTTAAGTAGTTTTAAGACACAATTTGAAAATATTAGGTGATAATTTGTTACTCCATTTAGAACAAAATTTATATTAATTTGTACTTTCAATAGTTATAGATTTTATTTGTGTACTTACATAGTAGTTCTAGATTTTATTTTTGTATTTTCATATATTTGGTGGGATTATCATCATCAATCAATTTTTTTTTTTTTACAAAAAATGAAAGTTATCAATAACGTTACTTAACTAGGATTGAAATTAATTTGGCTTTGTTACTATTATATGGCTTATTTGGTCATTTTCATTATGAAATTTTCAAGTGTGTCATTAACTGAAGAATACAATCTCAACACTTCATATAATGAAATGAGAAGGTTACAGTTGGCCAAAAAAATTAAATTAACTTGAATACAAACATTGTGTTCTTGATTAAATGATGATAAAAAAAAAATAAAAAAAATACATAAATATAGTTCAAGTGGAATTTATCATGTCTAGTAATTAGGGGTGTAAATGTTACCCAAAACGTTGATTTGACTAGCCCTACATGCCTGACCCAATGGCGGGTTGGTTGATTATGAGTAGTTTTTTTCCTTCCATCCGAACCTGACCTGTCCGAATGTAGAAACGTTTCGGCTCGACTACCCATCTACCCATCCCCAATGCACCCGAACCGTAAACCCTAATAATATGTATTTACCAAATAGCCCCCTAAAACATGGCATATTACGAAAAGACTTCAATGTACTTGAATCATTGAATTCGAGGTTTCAGTGCATGCTCATAGAGCTTTTCACGAAATAGACTAATATGTTTACTTTTTTTGTTGCTGCTGTGGCTATTAAGAATGCTCAATGAAGAGTTGCAAATGAGAATATTTTTGGAGTATAATTTATTATAAGTTAGATTTATTTACTTATGATGATGGAGGATTCATGGGAAATGCTTGGGCGTAAAGGCCTAATCTAGAAGCATGAAATAGTCAGAATTATTATTCACCGTCTGTGTTCTTTAGGATACAGAAAATATGCCTGCTTGTTTGGAATTAGAATGTGGTATTTCATACAAATCTTTGGAGTTTGAATTACTTGAATCTAAGGTTCTTCATGGAACTTGGGATGACTACATTGATTGCCTTTCTGGAATCAAAGATTTGACTGACTAAATGTGAAGCTTTGTGTTGTTTCTTGTATTTAAGCAGTGTTTATTAGAGTATATAAGTCGTGGGGATGACTTTTTAGCTTTGATTATTTTTTCTTGAAGAGAAAGAATTAGAGGGATGAAAAAACCTAGATTCTTTGTTTATACAAACTTATCACAACAACAGAAACTGCATATAAGGGCACTTCTGTAGGGACCCTATATCTATTGTGCCCTATAAATGTGTTTTTCGGGGCACAAAATTGGAAGTGTCGCATTAAAGTAAATTTGTTGGGACACTATATGTATTGTGCCCTATAATTAAATATTTAAATGACACAAAGTAGTACTCCAATAAAATTTAATTACTAATTAAATAAATTAATATCTATATGTAATGTAAAAGGATAGAAAATAGTGCCCTAAAAATAGAAACTGTATTAGGACACAATGTTGTGTCCTAATATAGTTGAACTATATAATTGAAGGACAAATAATAGTGTTCTAACAAATGAAATAAAAAATATTAAATTAAAATAAAATCAAAATATAAATTATTATGTCAAACAACTTTGTTTTGGCCATGGCGCCAAGCCTCATCCCCTCTTCCCCTTATGCATTTCTGGAAAAAAAAAAACATGAAAAACCCAAATCCCCACCCCTCCTACTCATACAACCTGCTGAAAGTATAGAAAATAAAAATAATTCCCACTCCCAAACCCACTTCTTTACTGCTTAGTCCTCACTTAACCCCAAACTCACGCCTCCTCCACTCCTTCGCCGACGTGCTCGACTCGCAGACGCTACCATCACCGTCTCGCCTCAACATCTCTACAGTCTTAGTCATGTTCGATCTGCAACATCAGTTCCCTCCATCGCAATCTCATTTTTTCCATCTCTCTCACAACCATATCTGAGCTCTATCCTTCTCCTCGCTCTATTGTCGGGCGAAATAAACCCCGATTATGGAAAAATCGAAATTGGAAGAGAATAGATCTGGCCATTTGACAGAGAGATGATGGTTGCTTATTGGTGCATGATGAAGATTTTGAGACAACGGCTAGCGGTGACGATGGCTCAACAATGGCAGTTGATATAACCCTGAATTTATATTCTGAAATGGCTACTACTATGGACATCCATTCCGGTCTATTTTGTTCCCCATTTCTATTTTGTTCCCAATTCATGTTCCCAAATTTTTGTTGTGTTCTGAGTTTCTATTCTATTCTCAATTTCATTGATGAAATTAATCAATCTACTAATTTGGTTTTTATTTTTTGATTTTTACAGGAAATTTGTAGCAGTTATACTCATCAGTTTCATTGCCACAATTATACTGCTATGTATTCAGGTTAAATTTTTGTTCCCAGTTTTTGTTCTGTGTTGTAACTTGTAATGTTCTTTTTATTCAGTTTCATGGTCATATGGGTGAGTGAGCTTTTGCTGAAGCAATGAGGGAGTGATTTCTCAATGAAGGTTAACCCTGGTCTTGTAGAACAAGGAAAACCAAATTAGGAGATTTATCAATGCTCTAAATAATCAAGGAAAATAATTTTTGAAATACTTATACCTATTATAGTATACTCATAGAACTCTAATTGGACTTTAATGAACCCTACTTATAAATAATTATACCTATTCTGATAAGTTCATTTTATCCAAGGTGCACTTAAGTAATGTTTTTGTTTATGTTTTTGTTTCTGTTTCAGCGCTATAATTGTTCCTTGTTTCTGTTTCTGTTTTACGGTTGCATAATTTTTTGAGAACACAAAACAGGGAACAAAATTTTTTCGGAATTAAACAAGGTATAAGTATAATATTTCAATCCAAATGTCTTATCAATTATTAAAAGAATCATATCTTCAGAAAAAAAATTAGGCGCTACTTAGATGCTCCATACTTTTTGAAATTTTTAGGCTTTGGCAAATCCCTGCTCCTCTTCATGCTTTGGACCTTGACATATTATGATATTCATGCGTGCCTTATAGAGCAACCAAAATTTTAACACAAATGATGAGTATATTTGGCTCAAATGATTATCGATTGTTATGGATTAACTTCTCTCAAGATGAGTTGACAGAGAATCAAGAAAATCAGTGGACTCCTAATGTAAGCTATTTTTTAAGAGTAGTATTTGTCTTTTAAATTATTGGTGTATTCTATATGATTCAGGTATCATTTTAAAACTATTGATTAGACGATTATTTTGATATTAATTATTTCATACAAAGCATTAATCGATCTCTTTTTATTGTTAAAAATTGTGAAACGTTGCCTTCTATTCTTCATTGTCCCTTAATTTTATTGGGATTACATTTAAATCCATTTTTTGTATTGTGGGTTCATTAGTGGGTTTTGCTAACTCATAAGTGGATAGCATGTATTCACATCTACACCCATCAACACATGCTACAAAAGCATATGGAAATTCTATCAACTTGAATGATGCAATGTAATTGAAGGCTTTATGCAGGTGTTCATGGTAACGTTCTTGACCTTGCTGCATCGCAATTGATGTATCGCATGTAGTTACTCATCTTCATATGTATACAGGTCAGTAATGAATGAGGGTTGAAGTCATCTTAGCTTATTAGCATCAGAAATTAAGGTCGTAATACCTGTGTGTGTGTGTTTATTCTGCCTTTTTTGGAGAATTAAAAATTAAGGTGCTATTTAATTGGAAATAATGACAACTTTCTTATCTGGCATCATATATTTGTTTTTTCCTTATTATTCTGTTTTCGTTTCTTTCTTTTTTAATAATTGACAGTTGAAAGATTCCATGCAAAATCTATCTTCCAAACGCATCATTTCACACATGGAACAAAAAATTCATGATCTTAATCAACAGGTACTTGATTTCATGATTTGATTTCTCCCAGGAATAGCAAGTTGTGCAACTGAAGTTATTTGTTTATTGTTTCTCATTGATTCATTTTTCCTTGGTTAGGTTTCAACAACAAGGAAAGGTTTCAGAAACCAAATTAAAACTTGTGGTTGAGAAAAGCAAAAAGAAGATACACTAGATAACCCCCATGGCCCTACGTATATCTTGCATCCTTATTTCTTTGTTATTAATTGTTTAATTTCTTATTTGCTTTATTATTCTGATATTTCTTCCATATTTGGTGAAGGTATACCTTTAGTTCCATTGAATGTCAAATAAGAGTTCTAAGTGACTATGCCTTCATGCTATGAGATTTTGAACTTGCATTATCGAAATATTGACTACTTTTAACTGATTACAAGCTTGACAAAGTATCAAAAAATTATGCAGGTGTACAGGTATTTTAAAAACCTTAACTATAGTCTTAGTGTCTTGAACAAACCATGGATCTCCATCATTCCTGTTTCCTAATACTTCATGCAAAAATTGCTTTTTCGACAATTAAGTTTATGTCTATATTTTCCATGGAGCATTATGTATTATGTATGGGCTTGTATGTTTATTTGCATAAAAATATTTACAGAGAATTGGTCCATCTGGTTTGCAAAATGCAATCTGATGTGGGCTTTGGAGGGTAGAATTGTTGAAGGCAAGGGATCAATGTAAAGCGGCTGCTGGCATTTACTTCAGTAATACTGGTGAGGTAATCTCCTAGTGTTTTGTAACAATCAGGGTGATTAAGAGTCATGACTTATTGATTTTTTATGTATATGTTTTATTTATATTGTTACAATAAGTTTTTAATTTATGAATCTTGTATCGGGGAACAAAAATAAGTTGACATCATTTTTTGGTTAATGGGTAATGCTTTATGATTCCTTTCTTATTGTTATATGATGGTTTTTGTTAGTTAGGTTAGTCTTTTCCATTTTGTGTATCTCTGAGATTTTTAATTCCCTCTTTTTATGGCAAAAAATTGAGTTCTTTATGTATTTTGTATTGTGAGGAATTTTTAGTTTTTATTGTTTGGATTTAGAGTATTTTGATATTTTAAGACAATTTTAAATTATAAAAATAAATAAATTAGATAGACACTAAAAATTGTCTTATAAAATGAATAAAAAATCTATTGAAACACTTCCGCGACACATTTTTGTGTCTTAATAGAGATTTTTCACAATATTTTGTAGTGTTCTGATATATATAATTTAAAAAATATAAAATGTTATAGAAACAATATATGGTGTTCTAATAACTATCTTATAGGACATTTATTATTGGTTTAACAAGTTCAAATAAAAAAGACAATATGTAATGCCCTTATAACATATTGAGATAACTTTTTACGGGGCACCAATCCAAGTATCCCAAAATATCCAAGTGTCGCAATAGAGGTTCTTCTGCGACACTTTTTCGTGTCCCGATAGACCAATTTTGTTGTACTGTACGGATGCTAAAAGATCCAAAGTCAAAAAGGACTGTAAATTAAGTTCCCTATGCAATTGCTTGGTGGAAAAAGATGTGAACAAACAATACCGATGAGGCAGGATTGGAAGCAGACACCCCCGAAAGAAAGTGTAATATCACTCTGCAATAGGTCTGTGTTGTGAAAAATCTACCAGGGCTCATTGATGCATCAAGCGACAAGACCTTGAAAGCTATTTTTCCACATAAGTGGAACATTAGTCAATTGAAATAGGGTTTTTGTGACAACATCTGGAGACATCACAAGTGAGAATACTAATATAATGAGAAATCTAGCAAAAAAATGATTGCCTTCCAGTAAATGTTTTTTTTTTTTACATTTAGTCAATGTAGGCCTGGTAAATCAATCCCCAAGGAACCCTTTAAGGACTATCGTCTGATGAGTCACAAAAATAGTGAGTTGCATTTGCTGCAGAACTATGTTTATATATTTAATGAAATGGACAACAAGATCAAACCATGTGACTCCATCCTCTCCCTAAATTGTTAACCTCTAAATTTTAGACAAATGTGGCAAATTGCTCCTAAGTAGCAAGTGCCAAACAATCCCATTGCCTCCCCTTGGCCCCCCCAAAAAAACAACATTGCATCCTTGTCACTTACCTACACTAAAGGGAAAATCTTGGAGATTCTAGATGGCCTAAATCACCCCCACCAATTATTCCAAAAAGTAACCCTCCCTACGATAAATTGAGTATGGACTAAAGATAGGGTTTATTCCATTTACCTTCCTTGTCTTTTTGCCTTAAACGGTTAAACTAGATACCTCCACTATTATTTAACAAATACCACTAAACTTGTTTGACTAACTTTTTTGTACAAAAATACATTAATACCCTTCTCTCATTTAAAAAGAAAATATATAATTTTTTTTCTCTATTTTTATAAAAATCCACTAACAACCCCCTATTTCTAAAAATATTTGTAAACTCTTTTTTTTTTTTTTCAATTTTTTTTTTTTTTTGCTTTCTTTCTATTTCTTCTTCACGTCTCTCCTCATCACCCTCCCCCCCAGCCACCGCCCCTTGCCACCGTCCAACCCATCGCCTCAACCCGTTTCTTCAGCATTGATAAATCCCTAATAAAATCCTTCTCTTTCTTTAGATTCTGTTTCTTCCATTTCACAACCCCAAGTGCAGAAATTGAAAAAACCCTGATTCAAAATAATCAAAATTACCCATCTTCTCCGATATTTGCGTTGAAGCGCGGATCTGTGCTCTAGCGCATAGATCCACGCCGAAGAGAGAGAGAGTCCCAATTGCTAGTTGTCTCGACGATAAAAAACGGCCATAGTCGGTCAAGCCTGGGTCCCAATTCGCCAACGAACTACGCTCTTTGTTCGATTGTCATCGTCGGTGCGAAGGAGATCGAGGAGTAATCCCAACTCAATCACCCCCCCTCTCTCTCTCTCTCTCTCTCTCTCTCTTCTGTTCGCTGGATTCTTCTATCTGTTCTGCTCTCTCTCTTTCTCTCTCATTGGTCTCCAATATTTCTGCTTTCTATTTTTTTTAGGTATGATTCATTTTCAAATCTATTTTTATGTATATAAATATGCATTTTTTTGTGTGAATCTGTTTGTAGAAGAATTTGTATTTAATTAAGTGATATTTTACATTTTAAGCTGCTATTTAATTTTTATAGAAGAGTTGGATGTTGAACCTTTTCAAGCTACGGTTTGGTGTTATATTGCTGAATTTCGGTGGCTAAGCCTAATTTTTGTTTTGATTTTTTAGATAGAATTGATGTTTTTGCCCTTCAGGTTAATTCAACAAGTGTTCAATTGTTATTCTTGTTTTGCTTTTCGGATTGAATTTACGTTTAAGCCTAATTTTTATTCTTGTTCGTATTTCCCTTTTATCAAGTTTGTTTTCTGAAACCACGGGGAATTTGTGCTTGTGGCAGATCCATGACAAAGAGAAAGGGGGGGTAATGGAGGGAGAGAGAGACAAGGTGATGTGGGAAGAGAGAGAGACGGAAAGAAGAAGATCAATTTTATTTTATTATTGGTTTTGTTAAAAAAGGGTTATAAAAAGGTATATATTTTTTAAAGGGGTTGTTAGTATAAAAATATAAAAGATGAATATATATATATATAAAAAATTTATATTTAAAGGGTTACTTGTATATTTTAATTTTGAATTATTTAATCATTTTTAAATGGCTGAGGGTAAAATTGTTATTATAATAAAAAATTTATTAATTTTTTATATATAAGGGAGGTAAGTAGTGTTTGACTAAAATGATAAGGGAGGTGATTGGTATTTGTAAAATGAGAGGGGATATATTTGATTTAAGATAAAAAGACAAGGGAGGTAAATTGTATAAACCCACTAAGATATTGGTCTCGGATGCAACAATGATTTCAATACTCCTAAAGGGGATGGACGCACAAGAAAAGAGGGTCAAACACATGCCTTGAATTAAGATATTTAAATTCCGTTCTTTTAGTGTTTATGTTCCCCAATTTTTGTTCCTAATCCCAAATTTTGGGAATAATGTATTGAAACGTGTTTACTAAACATGTTTTTGTTCCTAAAAATTATCAAAATTTTGGAAATACTTCCAAAATTTCTTAGAATTTGATAAACAAAAGAATGTTATTTTCATTTCAGTCCCACAAAATCATTCCAAACTATGTCCTAAGGGTAAATGTTAAGTAAATATTGAGAACCCAACCCACGCTTGCCACTATCATCCACGCCAGCCTCCATGACGCCGGCCACTACCACTTATGCCGACCACCACCTAGTCGGCCACCGCCACCCACGCCGACCATCATCATCCACGAATGAATTAAAAAAAAAAAAAAAAAAACAAATGTTGCAACCAAACGTGTTATTTTGTTTTTGTTCTCATAAATTAAAGGAAATAATTTCAGAACAATGGTGGTTACCAAGTGTGTTTCGGTTCCCAGAATACACTAGAATGGAAACATAATTCTTATTTCTATTTATTGGAAGTAGAAACAAAAAAGAGAAAACACTAATCAAACGCTACCTTACTTTTTGCTAAAGATAGAAAATTCGAGTTTCAGGCATGTTTTTTAGGGTGTATAAAAAGTGCCAATATGAGGCATGCGCCAAGCACAGATGTGACATGGAAAAATTGGTTGTTGTTCATGATGAGTAGGATTATAAATACTCAAACCCAAAACCAAGTTGATTTTTACTTCATGCCAACCTTTTCGGAGCCAGAGCCATCTACATCATGTTCAGTCAGCACATATTTAAGGGCCTAGATTAGCTGCTATCAACTTTTAGATTTAAATATTTCTACATTTTACCCATCTATTAGCTCCGTTAAGATAATTGAGAAGTGGTGAATGAACCATGTATTGATATATTGAGAAAAAAATACAAGATTACATGTATTAAGAATATACAAAATAGAAACTATATATGAGTATTTATAGGAGAAGTGAGGTTAGGGTTTTGCCCTATGGGCCAAGTGGGCTAAGCCCATTATTACACTAACATCCCCCCTCAAATTCAAGGCGGTAAGTGGGAGGTGAACTTGAGTTTGGAAAACAAAGAGTGAAAACGTCCGGGTGGATGAGCCTTAGTGAAAATGTCTGCTGTTTGATCGGTTGAACTGACGGATTGTAGACGAACTGTATTATGGAGAATATAATGACGAAAGAAGTGACAATCAGTATCGATGTGTTTTGTACGCTCATAGAATACATCATTGTGAGTAATCTGAATAGCACTCCTGTAGTCCCAATGTAGGATAGTGGCTGTAGGAGAAGATATGCTCATGTCAGCTAGTAGCCATCGAAGCCAGAGAAGCTCTTGAGTTGCATTAGCCATGGAATGATATTCAGCTTCAGTACTGGAGCGAGAAACTACAGTTTGTTTCTTAATATGCCAAGAAATAAGAGAATTACCCAAAAAAAAAAAATAATAACCAGTGGTTGAACGTCTGTCAGTAGGGTCTTTGGGCCAATCGATATTAGAATAAGCTTATAAGACGGGAGCAGACTACACTGAGAAATGAAACCCATAAAATAAAGTACCCTTGACATACCAAAGAATGCGAAGAACAACCTAGTAATGAGTGGTCTAAGGAGAGGACAAGAACTAGCTGACCTGATGAATGACATAAGGAATATCAGGGCGAGTGACACTACGATATACAAGAGTTCCAACCCGTTGGTGATATAGAGTGGCATTCTAAAGAGGTGAACCATCGAGTGGGGTAAGTCTGACGTTTGGCTCTAGAAGAATAGTGGCAGTGGTTGAGTCAGTGATCCTAGCCTAGGAAAGGAGATCCGAGACATATTTGGCCTGAGAGATAAAATATCCATCAGAACCAGATGAGACTTCGAGGCCAAGAAAATAAGTGAGCACGCCAAGATCTTTCATCTCGAATTGGCCACTGAGAAACTTTTTAAGTTCAGAAATGCCACGTAGATCATTTTCAGTAATAACCATATCATCCACATACAGCAAAAGAAGGATAATACCGTTGGCAGTATGGCGAATAAATAAAGTCGAATCATGAGAACTAGGTGTGAACCCAAAATGATAAATAGTAGTGCTGAATTTAGCAAATCAGGTACGTGGAGCTTGTTTCAAACCATATAGGGTACGATGAAGGTGACAAACTTTATTTCTAGGGGCAACCAGGTCGGGAGGTGTATGCATATGGACTTCCTCAAGAATATCACCATTGAGAAATGTATTTTTGACATCCATTTCAAAGAGAGTCCATTTTCGAATGGCGACGACGACAAGAAGTGTACGGATAGATGTTAGTCTTACCACTGGAGTAAATGTATTTTCATAGTCAATGCCATATTCTTGTGTGAATCCTTTAGCAACAAATTGGGCTTTATATCGTTCAATAGAGCCATCAAAGAGTATCTTGATTTTAAACACCCATTTGCACCCGATATGAATTTTTCTAGGGGCAGATCAACAATATCCCAGGTATTAGTATTAGTGAGGGCCTGAAGTTCTATGTCCATTGCTTTTTGCCAAAGAGGATTAATATTCACCTTCTTATAGGATTGAGGTATAGTGAAAAACAATGAAAATTAGTAAGGTAATGTGGACGATGAGTTACCCTAGTAGAGCGGTGAGGGTGTTCTGGAGCATGGGTCTCAAAGGCAGTTGGTACAGTATCATCGGCCACAAGAGAAGTCTCAGGTATGGTTACTGGAGCTGGAAAGGTGAGATCAGTTGGTGATTCTACAGTGGGTCCAACTGGTGGGTCTAGGGTGGACTCAGCATAAGGTGCAAGGCTGGGCGCAACAGGTGGTGTTAGAGTAGACTCAACAGCACCTGGAACTGTATCATCTGTCAATAACTCAATGGATGGATCAGTAAAGAATCTAGAGTTGGTGAGGGTTGACATGTCAAAGGACTGTAAGGAAGAAAACATTTTATGTTCCCAAGAAATAACATGTTGCGAGATACGAAGGGTTTTACAAATGGGATCCCAGCATCGATACCCTATATCTTCGATGACATATCCAAGAAAACAACACAAACAAGCCCTTGGTTCCAGTTTGGTGTGGTCATGTGGTTTGAGAAGAACAAAACAGGCGCAACTAAAAACTCTAAGTTCAAAGTAATAAGGAGTTTTACGGAAAATGCATTCAAATGGAGACTGATTTTGGATTGTAGCAGAAGGGACACGGTTTATTGTGTAGACGACTGTGAAGGAAGCCTCACCCCAAAAACGCTTAGGACATGATGAAGAAATGAGAAAAGCACGAACTGTGTCAAGAATATATCTATATTTGCGTTCGGATCGTCCATTTTTTTGGGATGTATTAGGACACGAACGATGGGGGTGCGTGTCATTTTTGTGAAGTAGGTTAAGAAAAACACGATCCTTGTATTCCATTGCATTATCTGAGCGAAAAACTTTGATATTTCTAGAAAATTGGGTTTGAACCATAGTAGAAAACTCAGAATATATTTGAAATAGTTCAGATCGATATTTCATAAGAAACAACCATACATATCGAGAGTAGTCATCCACAAAGATAACAAAGTAATGAAGGCTACCTATCGAGGCATGATGAAAAGGCCTCCAAATATTAGAATGAATTAGATCAAAGGGTGCAAGGGAAATAGACTAACTCTATTTGAAAGGTAGGGCTGGTTGTTTGGCAAGTTGGCAATGGATACATTTGAAGGACTCATGTTGAACTAAACCTAACTGACCATTAGAGATAAGCGATTTGAGTCGGCTAGATGAAGTGTGGCCTAACTGAGCATGCCACATTTGGGATAGTGAAAGATTAGCTGGTGGTTGTAGAGTTAAGGATGAGGATACTGGTAGTGGTGGTAAGGTTTCAGAAGTTGATGAAGGGACTTAGGGTTGTGGTAGTGATGGAGTTGGAGATGGAAAGTGTAAACTGGTAATTTCAAATAGGCGTCCAACCTTACGACTAGTCCCAAGAGTTTCTCCTGTCCGAGGATCCTGCATATGACAACCATTATTAGAAAATATGACTTCAAATCCCAATTCACAAAGTTGCCCAACAGACAAGAGATTTAAGGTGAGTTTCGGAATCAATATTTATCAGGAACACAAAGATGGGAAGTAGAAACCTGACCGGTATGACTAACATGCATTTGAGAACCTTCAGCAGTATGAATACTAGAGATATTCATAGCAGAGAGTTTGGTTGAAAAAATATGGGGATTGAATGTCATATGAATGCAACAAGCAAAATCAAATAACCAAGAAAAGTTACCTGTAGTAAGTGAGAGAGCAGGGAAAATGTTTGTACCATTACTAATGTTGGAGAAGATAATAAGGAGGAGTGAGGTCAAATCTGCAATAGACATGGTGACAGTAGTGGAGGTAGGATCCAAACCTTCTTTGGTATTGATAATGAGAGAAGAACCCACAGACATTGTTATTGAGCCTGGAGAAACTATTGTCGCGGATGGATTCAGGATGCTGAAATTATCCAGGAACCGATCTATACTCGTAAAGAACCAATTGAGAGCCCTTGAACCAATCAAATCTCCATGATGAACCAAATCAATAATATAAAAAGAACTATACTGTATGATCCAAATTTGATTTGATGGAAATCACAGATAGATCTGGAATCCTGAAATTGTCTAGGAACCAATATTGAATCTTCAAGGACCGGGTGAAAAACGGGTGAACCGGTGTAGGAACCACACCGATATAACAGAAAGTATATTATGTGAGTCTCAAATTACAAAACAGAGGCTAGAAACAGAATTAGAACACTGAAAAGCCCTAGGAACCGGTCCAATTTCACAGCAAATCGGTCAAAAAAGGCCTGAACCGGTATGTTAGAATAGTCTCGTCGAGACATTTTCGATGGTATATTATAAGATAGATTCCGAGATTTGGTTAACGAGAAAGAGCACAAACTCCAAGACGACATGAGCAGGTGCGTGGATCTGACGTGAATCGGGAACAGAACATTCGGGCCATATATGGGGGCGCGTTTAGTGTCGTACAATGATGAATCTTACTTAGTTGGAATCATCTCGTCGAGACGGTTCCTACTGTATATCTTGAGATGGATTTGGAGCCTTGGTTGAGACAGTAGAGCTTAAAATCTGAGACGACGCAGTTTGGGAGTACTGTAGGCTGTGGGACGCGCGTTGGTTCTCCGGTGTCGATGATTTTGATGGCGTTGTGTTTGTCTATGTAAGACGAAGATAGTGGTGTGGTGGTTTTTGATACTAGAGTGGTGATGATGCCTATAACAGCGATGAAAATCACGGTAGAAAAGCGAAGACGGCGGCAGAAACTTTAGGGTTTTGAAAAAAAATGTTTAGAGAGAACAAGTCTAGGAAATATTTGCTTTTGATACGATATTAATATAATTGAGAAGTGGGAAATGAACTATGTATTGATATATTGAGAAAGAAATATAAAGTTATATATATTAAGAATATACAAAATAAAAACTATACATAAGTATTTATAGGGGAAGTGGGGTTAGGGTTTTGCTCTATGGGCCAAGTAGGCTAAACCCATTATTACACTAACAAGCTCTATTTGAAATTGCAGTTGTTAAATAATCTTTCTCCAAGTAGTTGTTAAATGCTATCACATCGAGTTTTAGTCTTATCTTCTTACTAATCCTCAGTAATAAACATCAATAATCTACCAATCCAAAATACAAATGCTGCGTTTTCAGATTTCAAAATTTCAGCATAAAAATTTAAAAGTGATTGGACAGTGAGTCACTTGAGTTTCCCCTAGTCCACAAACTAACATCTACATCAAATTTGGCAAATTATTGGAATTGAAGATAAAGAAATTCTATTACTTCAAACAAAACAACCCTACGACGCTTAAGTTTCACCAATGCATATGACATTCTTCTTTCTAAAAAGTGTGTATTGTATTCATTTTCAGCTACCATATCATCGTTCTGTCCACTTCCCACATATAATTGTGAATCAAACCTAGACCTAGTTACAGAAGGGAAAAATAGTAGACCAAACTATTTTTTGACACTTAATGACTCTCCAGTTATTGTACATGTTCGATAGCCAATTGTTCGGTCTCTAATGATTTTGAGGAGTTATTTCCAGAACCGGCTTTGAAAAGATGTGGCTCAAGAATGAGGGATTTTGTTGATATAGGGAGAGAACGGTGATCGAGTTACAAGGTGGAAGGGAATCCAAAACTTCATCATATCCAGGAAGTTAATCCTACTGAAACATAAATTAAAGAAATGGAACAAGGAAAACCTTGGAAAAATGTAGGTAAGAGAGGAAACTATTTGAAGAGACTTCAAAGACTTGGATGTTGCAGAATGTTGCTTAAAGAGAAGAATATAAAGAACGAAAGAATGAACTGGCCTAATTTTAGTACAACAAAACTATTCGGTGCTAACATTCCTAAGCAATTAATAGTGGACGAACTTAGCGGAAGTTGACAAATAATAGTAGGCTTGGAACAAACTATCATTTAAAGAAGCATAAAATAACTTATTATTCCAAGTCTAGCTCATGCCACCTGTCAATGTATTATATAGGCTTGGCCCACGTGGCTCATTAAGGCAAAACCCTAACTCCCACTTCTCTTATAAATAAGTGTATATCGTTGTATCACTTTTTATAATATCAATTCATGATTCTTCTCCCACTTATCAATTATCTTAACATGGTATCAAGAGCAAGTCTTTTCTGGACCTGTTCTATCTTCTTTTTTTTTTGAAAACTTAAAGCTTTCGCCGCCGCCGTCTCTTTTCTCTTGTGGATTTCTTCATTACTATAGGCTTCATCACCACTCCAGTATAAACAACCATCACACCACCGACTTTGTCTTGCAGAGATGAACACAACGCCACCAAAATCATCGTCATTAGAGTGTTAACGCGCTCACACGCGCCACCAACAGCCTGCAATAACCACTAGCTGTGCCGTCTTGGATTTTTTGCTCTACCACCTCAACCAGGGCTCCAAATTTACTTGACAATATGCCAACAGAACCGTCTTGACGAGAATATTGTAAAACCGTAAAGTTCATTTCCAGAAGCCGCCGAACGCACTCGTACACGCCGCCCATTAGTAGCGCGTCAGATCTACTCGCAGCCTAGTCTATCATCAACCCATTCAGCACCACCTCAGCACCCAGTCAGTGCCACCTCAGCACACAGTCAGGGCCATGTCACCGTTGACCCGTGCCATATCAGCGTTGACCAACTACCACGTCATCGGCACGTTACTAGCCACGTCAGCACCCTGGATAATTTTACTACCACATGTCTACCATGTCATTGTTGGCCAGCGTTGACTATCGCCACGTCAAAGTCTAATCATCAAATCTCTGCCACATCATTGGTTTGTTTGTGAAATTTTTCTTGGACCGATTTGGCAATTTTTTGGATCGGTTTTCTTCAAACTTGGACTAGTTCCTGGGATTTTTCGGCATTTTGATTCTATTTTTGGCCTTTGTTTTGTGATTTGAGACTCACATAATATACATTCTGTTATATTCGTGTGGTTCCTACACCAGTTCACTTGATTTTCACCCGATCCTTGAAGATTCAATATCGATTTATGGATAATTTTGGCATTCTGAATCCATCCGTGATAACCGCTTCTCTAGGTTCAACAACAATGTCTATGGGTTCTTCGCTTATTTTCAATGCTAAAGAGGGTTCAGACCCTACATCCTCTATTGTCACAATGTCTATTGCAGATTTGGCCTCATTCCTCCTTCATATCTTTTCTAAAATTGGTACTGGTACAAATGTTTTCCCTGCTCTCTCACTTACTACAACTAATTCATCTTGATTCTTTGATTCTACTTGTTGTAATCACATGACATCTGATCTCAATATTTTTTTATCCAAACTATCCGCGATGAATATCCCTAATATTCATACTGTTGATGGTTCTCAAATGCCTGTTACACAAACCGGTCAGGTTTCTGCTTCTCATCTTTCTATTCCTGACACATATTTGATTCCAAAACTCATCTTAAATCTCTTGTTTGTTGGACAACTTTGTCAATTGGGATTTGAAGTCATATTTTCTAATAGTGGTTGTCGTGGGCAGGATCCTCGGCTAGGAGAAATTCTTGGGACTGGTCGTAAGGTTGGACGCCTATTTGAACTTACCAGTTTACACTTTCTATCTCCAACTCCACCATCACCACAACCAAATATCCCTTCATCAACCTATGCAACCTCACCACTATCGCCAGTATTCTTTTTCTCATCCTTATCTCTACAACCCCCAGTGTCTCTCTCACCATCCCAACTTTGGCATGCTCGATTTAGGCACACTTTATCTAGCCAACTCAAATCGCTTCTCTCTAGTGGTCAATTAGGTTCAGTGTAACATGAGTCTTTTAAATGTATCCATTGCCAACTTACTAAACAACCAGCCTTATCTTTCAAAGAAAGTCAATCTATTTCTCTTGCGCCCTTTTATCTAATTCATTCTGATATTTGGAGGCCTTCTACTCATGTCTCGATGGGTGGCCTTCGTTACTTTATTATCTTTGTAGACGACTACTCTCGATATACATGGTTGTTTCTTATGAAATATCGATCCGAACTATTCCAAATATATTATGAGTTTTCTTCTATGGTTTTAACCCAATTTTTTAGAAATATTAAAAAAATTCGCTCAGATAATGCAATGGTATACAAGGATCGTGTTTTTCTTAACCTGCTTCGAAAAAATGGCATGCTCCCCTATCGCTCGTGTCCTAGTACATCCCAACAAAATGGACAAGCCAAACGCAAATATAGACATATTCTAGACACAGTTCGTGCTCTCCACATTTCTTCATTATTTCCTGAGCGCCTTTGGGGTGACGTTGCCGTCACAGCCATCTACACAATAAACCGTGTCCCTTTCGTTACAATATAAAACCAGTCTCCATTTGAACGCCTTTTTGGAAAACTTCTGATTACTCTGAACTCAGAGTCTTTGGTTATGCGTGTTTTATTCTTCTCAAACCACATGAACACAACAAACTGGAACCAAAGGCTCGTCTATGTTGTTTTCTTGGATATGGCATCGAACATAAAGGGTATCGATACTGGGATCCCATTTCTAAAATCCTTCGTATCTCGCGGCATGTCATCTTTTGGGAACATCAAATATTTTCTTTCTTACGGTCATTTGACATGTCAACCCTCACCAACTCCAAATTATTTACTGATCCATCCATTGAGTTATTTACAAATGATACAATTTCAGTTACTGTTGAGTCCACTCTAGCACCACCAGTTGAGCCTTGCCCTACATCTTATGCTGAGTCCATCCTAGACTCACCAGCTGAACCCACTCTAGAACCACTAGTTGATCTCACCCTTCCAACTCCAGTGACCATGCTTGAGACTTCTCCTATGGTTGATGATCCTACACCACCTTCCGTTGACACCCACGCCCCAGATCACCCTCGCCGATCTACCAAGGTAACTCATCCTCCACGTTACCTTTATGATTTTCATTATTTTTCCACTATACTTCATCTGCATGAGCCTCGATCCTATAAGGAGGCTACTACTAATCCTCTTTGGCAGAAAGCAATGGACGAAGAACTTTAGGCCCTCGCTAAAACTCATACTTGGGATATTGTAGATCTGCCCCCTGAAAAAACTCCTATAGGGTGCAAATGGGTGTTTAAGATCAAAACGCTTTCTGATGGATCTATTGAATGATATAAAAGATCAAAACGTTTTCTGATGGCTCTATTGAATGATATAAAGCTCGACTTGTTACCAAAGGATTTGCTTAGGAATATGGTATTGACTATGAAGAGACATTTGTTCCAGTGGCGAGGCTAACATTTATCCGTACACTTCTTGTTGTCGCCGCCATTCGAAAATGGTCTTTTTTTCAAATGGATGTCAAAAATGCATTTCTAAATGGTGATCTTCTTAAGGAAGTATATATGCATACCCCTTCTAGCTCGGCTGCTCCTCGAAATAAAATTTGTCGCCTTTGTCGTGCTCTATATGTTTTGAAACAAGTTTCACGTGCCTGGTTTACAAAATTTAATACTACTATTCATCAGTTTGGGTTCACACCTAGTGCTCATGATTCGACTCTATTTATTTGTCATACTATCAATGGTATTATCCTTCTTTTACTATACGTGGATGATATGGTTATCAATGGATTCGAGATTAAAGACCTTGGCGTGCTCACCTATTTTCTTGGTCTTGAACTCATCAGGTTTTGATGTATATTTTCTCTCTCAGACCAAATATGCTTCGAATCTCTCAAACCAACCACTGTCACTACTCCTCTCGAGCCGAATCCCAAACTTACCCCACTTGATGGTTTACCTCTTCAGGATGCCATTCTATATCGCCAAGTGGTTGGAAATCTTGTATATATCACTATCGCTCGCCCTGACATTTTCTATGTCGTTTATCAGGTCAGCCAGTTTTTGTTCGCTCCTCAGACCACCCATTACTCGGTTGTTCTTCGCATTCTTCAGTATGCCAAGGATACATTATTTCAGAGGCTTCATTTCTCAACTCAGTCTACTCCAGTTTTACAAGTTTATTCTGATGCCGATTGGGTCGGAGACCCCACCGACAGACGTTCAACCACTGGTTATTGTTTCTTTTTGGGCAATTCTCTCATTTCCTGGCGTACTAAGAAACAAACTGTAGTTGATCGCGTAGTAGGAATCAACTTACGGAACACTAAAATTAAAGAGATTTAATAGATTTTAGATAAAATTGAACACCTAAAAAACCAAAAGGTCCATATACAAACACATCATTCGCGCACGAACACACATATAATTAAGTGGGTGAATTACCTGGAATATTACTGCGAATGTAAAAGACAAAATTGAAGTTCACATATACTTCTGAATCAAAATTAGAGACAAATAGAGTTGTTGGCAAGAGCAGATAAATAGAAGGAATTGAAGAGGAAGAAACTTAGATTGGGTTCTAAACCAAATCCAGAAGAAATTAGGGTTCTTACCAAGGAGAAAGCATAATTTGGCAGGATATGAAGCAAGAGTTGAAGAATTGCATCTAGCAAGACTTGAAATAGATAAGAAAAGACGGCATCAAGATATGGGCTTCTCCTTTCAGAGCTTTGTACACAGAACTGTAGCGCCTAAGCTTTTGCGGATCTGTAAACACCATGGTCGACATAGGAAACAATTGTTTTGGTGAAAGTTTAGATAGAAGTGATGGGATTAGGTGGTGATTTGAAGAAGAAAACTCATCTTTGTTCGAGAAGGTCGACTCTGCGTGAAGAAAGGACAGAGAGAGAGAGAGAGAGAGCGAGCTTGTGGATAGTATCAAAAGCTTGTAGGTAGTAGAAGAGAAGTAAAAAAGAAGTGAAATAGCAATTGGGTTCATGGTCAGAAGAGAGTACACGTGGGTAATTGGAGTGAGATAAATTGATTCATAAAAAAATATCTATATATCTTAAGGATATTTTAGTAAAATTACATGGCCAAATGAATAGTCCCTCCAACCTTGCTATGTAAGAGTTAGGACAGAAACAAATGTTGGGGGTTGGAAAGGCAAATTGAAAAAAGTAACAAAAGAAGACATGATATGAATGAAGGGAAGGAAGAAAGGGAGCACCGCCGATTCCGTGGTTCCAGCCTTGCGTTCTGTCTCTCTCTCTCTCTACCGCTGAAGCCAAGTAATGGCCCCTCTCTCTCTCTCTCTACCGCTGAAGCCAAGTAATGGCCTCTCTCTCCCTGTCGCTCTCCTTCTCTCTATCACACAGACATATATATCAATATTTAAGGATGATATTGCATGTTGTGCTCTTGCACGAACAGAAAGAGGAAGTTGGCATCACTACTGTATTATCGTGTAGATTATATTTTGATTAAATTACATTTCCTACTTTAAAAATATAGATGGAATTGGAATTTATACATTAAATTATGTTTATCTTATTGCTCTCTAAATTTGACAAAAATGTGCCCAAAAACCCTAATATCCGTTATAAAATTTATCAAATTTATCAGTTCGGGTGAGAAGGCGTTATTAAACACAAATGCACCCAAGAGATGTAAGTCCGGTTGACAAAGAGAGGTGTCTCTTTTTTGTCGATCAAGATTCGATTCTTCTAGAGAAGCACTCCAGGAATTAAATCTAAATATGTATAAGGTCGATGTGAGGGAATGCGTCTATATCTGGTTCAACGAATGGAAAAGGAAAAAGAACAGAAAAATTAAAAGAAAGAAAAAATTATCTATTATGAAAAGAATTTTTTTTTTTTTCCTTATTGTTGTTTGGTTAGAAAAGAAAAGAAAAAAGAAAAAAATAATTCACTTTAATATAATTTATTATTTTATATTAAAAAATAAATTAAAAATTATATTATGAAGGGTATAATTATATTTTTTCTTCATTTTATTTCATTTTCCTCCCAAATTTGTGTGGAAAAAAAATGTTTCGAAAATTGTGTATTTTTCTTCCTATTTTCTTTTTTTCTCCTATTTTCTATCCATAATAAACATTTTTTCTTTCTTTTTCTTTCATTTTTCATCTTATTTTCTTTTTTCATCATTTTTCCACACAACGAAATGCACCCTAAGATTATCGATAGAAATAATTAGTCGAGGTGCGTATAAGTTGACCCAAACACACTTTACCGTAAAATTTTTTAAAAAAAATGCGAATTGAAATTGGAGCATTAAGATGCAAAGTGTGAGTACTTCTCCACGAGAAACTTGAAGGGTAAAAGTGTAATTTAGTCTTACATTTTTACACCCCTATAAAGAGAATGAGTGATTAAAGACAGACATACACACAGAGAGAGAAGTAGACAAAGGTACGTAAATAGTTGAGTTGGCAAAAGTGGGTGAAAGAGAGTGTGAAACGGACTAACATTAATTAAAACACCCTCCTCACTTCTCCTCCAACTGTTTATATTTAGCTTCTCTTCTGTTCCATACCCATCTCTCTCTCTCTCTCTCTCCATTATAAATCACTCTATTCACCCACACTTCCTCCAAGCTTCCACCATTTTCATATTCTTTCTCACCTCCTTCCCTCCACGTTCTCTATTGTAATCGGTGGTGGTGGTGGTGGACAGAAAAAAAATGGAAGCTTTGGAGGAAGCCATGGTTCCTAAAGACCAAACCCTAATGGTTAAAGGCAAGAGAACCAAGAGACAGAGGCCTCAATCCCCAATCTCTTTCACGATGATCACGGCCACCCATTCTTCGGGCGGAGGAGAGGAAGGTGACTATACAACCACCACTACCGCCTCCTCTCCACCTGTCTCAGCCGCCAGCTACAGCTCCAAAGAGGACGAAGAGACAGCTGAATGCCTAATCCTCTTGGCTCAAGGCCGATCCCCCGGGTTTTCTCCAAAGGCAGCGGCGGTTTACGAGTGTAAGACGTGTTGCAAGAGCTTTGCCTCGTTCCAAGCCCTAGGCGGGCACAGGGCGAGCCACAAGAAGCTTAAGCTGAAGATTTTCTCCGACAAATTCAAGATTAGATCGTCTATTTCTCCGACCAGAGCTTACAATGGGAATTTCACCCTCAAGTCCGCCTCAAAGGTCCACGAGTGCTCCGTTTGCGGGGTGCAGTTTCCGTCTGGACAGGCATTGGGCGGTCACATGAGGCGGCACCGTGGCGGTCCAGCGGGTGGTGCTACGACGGCCTTATCTTTGGGTTTTGTGGATGATGATTACGACGATCGATTGGAAGTGACGAAGAAGACGACGAGAGATTTCTTGGGTTTGGATCTTAACCTACCCGCCCCAGAAACGAGGTTTGCTTTGGGGTTGAAGCAACAAGAAGAAGATCGAAATCAACCTGCTCTTGCTTTATCGATTGTTCCCACTTTGGTTGATTGTCACTACTAGTTAAGAATCTGTTTGGCGTAAGTACTCTTTCGAATGTCGAGTAGGTTTAATTTTGGTATATATATACATTTTTTTTTTCTCTCGTGATACTCAAATTAAGATGTATGAAATGCCCATCATCTTTGTATTTTCTTGATTAATTCTTTTAAATTACAGATTAATGTGTGCAGTTTATGTTTAATGAAAAGTACATATTTATAATTTTAACATAAAAAAATTTGTATTCGAAATTAATTGAAAAATTAGATTTTTATTCCAGAAAATATTAAAAAAATTATATATAAACATTTAAAAAAGAATAAAAGACGAGGTGGTTTTAAAATTTTCAATTTTTATGCAAAATAAATATATTTTATGAAAGCAGGTAAACAATTTTAGTGTCAAATGTTAGTAGTTTTGTTAAGTTCTTGATTTCAGGTTGTAGTACTCCTCTATACAGATCCATGCATATACAAATTATCTAAAACGGAGTTCGTTTGAGTAGACAATTTGTGTAGAAAATTAAAGATTTGTGTGTCAGGGGCATCCCAGTCTTTTCGTCAATTATGTTAGATTTAATGGAAATGTAATTCTATATGTACACCCCTTTTTTTATAAATGCATGTGCACCCTTTTTTTTAAAAAAATTAATAATTTTAAAATTATTATATTACCCTGATTAAAAAAATAGTTTTAGAAAATACTTATTTTATCCTTATAAGTTTAAAAAAAACCCCAAACCTCCACCCCTGCAACATTAATTGTCCGGGAGCCTCGCCGGTTTCTTCTCCGATCATTAGATCTAGCAGTTACCCATATGTAGCTTGACCAAGAAACGTAATCCGACGTTCCAAAGATGAAAGTGGTGTGCCATTAAAGAAGAGCGCCAGATAATAACAAGAAGTCTTGAAGGGAGTAGTGCCCGGCTAAAGTTGTCGTTTCCTTTCTGATGTGGGTAAAATTCCACCCCTTGCCACATCTTCAATGCCACGTTGCCAAACCACCTTAATGAGTCCTTGAGTCCTAGGAATAGACAACCAAGCTCCTCCTCCGGTCGGTGAACATGAAGCAGTTGATCGATCGCCGAGCAAGAATCACCTTAGATATTGCCAAAGAAGAGCAGGTCAGTGTTGTCACCCCGACCTGCACCTCGGTGCCCTGGCCGACCTATCCTTCTTAACAGGCTAGGCCCATGGGCTTCTCCATCAACATACAAAAGGCTCAAGGCCCAGGCTCATAGCTCTAATCCGCCCGTGTTCTCCATGCGCCAGATTGATTAAGCGTAATCCAAGTTTAAGGCCCTAATTTTCCGGGATGCTAATGACGTCCTCACCTATAAATAGAAGATTTTCCAAGCCATTCGACAGACAGAGAAACACACTTAGAAAATTTGAGGTAACGACTTTGTTTATCCAAGCGACCTCATTTCTTCCTCCCGAGGGGAACATACTGGGCACACCCCAGCAAGTCCTGTGTGCAGGTACAGTTTGGAAGCTCAGGCCAGGTAAGGCCCTACGGCTCGAGCATGTACAGGATGGTGCTCCCGAAGAATTGAAGACTCCAACGAAGACGAAGGCCATCTCCAAATCAGCTCTAGCTCCCCCCGCAGAGGATTGACTGGACCATACTGCTGGTTGATCCAATTTTCGACACCACCACTTTCCATCACTTTCGCCGGTGACCGGCGATTTTCATTGCCTTGTTTGGAGTGATCGTCAAACTATCTAATATAGTTGTGGCCCTTCAGATCTACAATGCCACTCTCTTGGGTCGTTATCACTGTGGCATTTCTGGCAACTAAGATCTCAACCTCCCGCTAAAGTTTAGGCGGTAGTGGATGTCATCTTCAAAACAAAGTAGTCTTTAAAGGGAGAAGGTCTTTTTTTTTGGGAATTAACTGGTGTTTCATTTTAAGTGTTCCCCTTCTCTCTCTTTGACGGTGGCGAAATCACTAGTGAGGTAAGTGGATTCTGGAGGCGAGCTGTCAAAATTGCATAGGGGTGTTGGTGCTATGTTTCGAAGTCCCGACAAATAGTGGGAGTCGCTCTTCTCAAAATATGGATTTCTCCGACCAAATCCGATAGTCAATCATTGTCGTATGGCCTCTGACAACATCTGATCTAGCTGTTCTTGGGTTATTTCTCGAGTTTCCCCCACTAAAACTTAAGATCTTAGGAGCATCTTCACTGCCCTAAACTTGAATCAAATCACAGGTGCTGAGAAGTACTACAGAAGGTGCTCGGATTTGGTAATTTTTTGCGACAAGACCTTGATTGTGAAGCCCTGATCATAGAGTGTGGTTGATAGTCGATTCAGGAGAGAAGTTGGACACTTCGGTGGTGGATTGTGAAGCCCTAGTTTTGTTCTTGATTGCTGATTGGATAACAAAGACGATTTCAGGCTAGAAGACCTTTGATTTGGGAACTAGTGTTGTTGCTGGTGTTGATCTAGTGAGCTACTCAAAAGGAGGATGAATTGGGTAGTTATAAAAATTAAAGCAAATTTTAATCTTTTCAACATTTAAATAAACAAATAATCGATTTGCCTTAAATCAATTATTATCTTTATAATGCAGCAGATAAGTGTATTTAATCTAGGTGCAAACCCAAACAACAATAAATAAATAAAGTAACAAAGCAGAACACCACGATATATACTGGTTCACCAAACTACTCTTGGTTAATGCAGTCCTTCTAGCCTCACAAAGATTCGCACCCACTAAACCACTAGATTCTTTTAAACAGGTAGGAACCAAACCTTTACACAACAATTTTTTTATAGGCTCAGAATCAACATTTACAATTTTATTTTCACAAGTTAAGGAATAACCTTATTTTTTTCCAAGTTAAAGACTAACCCAATTCTATTCAGGAGAAATTACCACCTAATCATTTTTCTAGGCCCATAAATAACCTTATCTTTTTACCATGTTCAAGACTAACCTAATCATTTCACAGGTTAAGGATCAAACCTAATTCTTTAATACTTTAGGCTAAGAATCAAACCACACCAAAAAGACTCCAAATATCATTTTCCCAAGTAAGGTCGAAACTTTTACAATTCACTCACAATTAATTCTAATCAGGAAGAATCACGCCTAGCTCTTTTCAAGGGAAAAGAGTAATCTAACATTTTTATACTTTAGGTAAATATTAAATCTTAATCTCTTTACAGGAAGAGAATGAAACTCAGTTACCCCTGATTAGATATTCCCAACAATATCTAATTAGCACAAAACTTACCAATTACAAAAATCGATTAGTTTTTTCCCACTCGGAGCTTCTACCACTTCAAATCAATTTAAACTCAATTAATGTCTCAATAAATACTAGTGATAGAATTAAGTGAGGAATTTAAAATATGATTATAAAATAAGAGGATAGCATAAAATCAAGCACGTAATTGGATTACCACAAAAATTGCTTGAAAATAATTTTTATGCATTTTAAGGTTTAAAAACGATTTCACAAGATCTAAAATCCAAGCAAGCAGAATAATGTATAATCATAATAAAAAATAAAGTTTCAAACAATCTCACCAGGATATTACCAAAAGAATGAAAATTTTAATTGCTAGATAGCTTAAATCGGTGACGCCAAATCAATTAGCACTTTAACTCAAGAATTTTAACACCAGGATAATCTCATGATAACCTCTCAGTATAATATCAGAATAATAACTCTAATATCAGAATAATAACTCGCAGAAAGTTTATGAACTAATTGTTCTTGATAGAAGTGATATATTGATATGTGAAAAACACAAGTTTATTTAAACAGATTTGAAATAGGCCCTCTAACGATTAGTTCCCATAAGATATGACATTTAAATGGTCATATAGATCCCATATATCAATATTACTCAATCCGGGTTCAATTCACTTAAATATAACTTTAAAATCATTCAATTTAGTCCTCAAATTATATCACATTTTCAAATCAAAAGGATAGGAAGTATTAAATAGACTAAATTGAGAAACACTTAAATAAGTGTACTATATTTATAGGGATATGTAAGTATGAATGATATATCTATAATATGTTCAATTCCCTAGATTATCTGCAAGATATCAGCAAAAAAATAGCTAGTTTTGGATTAGATCCCGAAAGCCCTCAAACACTGAAATTGCCCAGTCGGTTAACCGACCAATGAACCATTGGTCGACCGATCATTTCAGGTTGTATCCTAAGACATTTTCATGCACGGGTCGGTTGACCGATTGATTTAGAATGTTCTCCAGGCCATTTTTTGGCCTTGATCAATTGACCGATCATCGACGGTTGGTTGACTGATCAATTTAGAGAATTCACTTCTCAGCCATCGGTCGACTATTCTCTCTTGATTGGTTGACCGATCAATTTAGAGACTTTTCCAATTCCTGGCCATTGCCCGTCGGTTAACCGATTCTCTTGTGATCGATTGACCGATTAGTGCTAGATCACTCATTCTCAATTATATTTTAATTCCAATCTTCAAAGTTTTCGACCTTTTAACCGATTTTTCTTTTCTCAGTTAACATAATTGACACTAATAATCAATTTTAAACACTAATCTTTCTTAGGTCAATTTTTCTTTTTCAATTTCATATTAGAGCAAATATGTGAACTAATTAAGACCCTAATAAAAACACACATAAATATAAATCATTTTTATGTCGTGTGTGATCCTAATTGAGATATATTAAGGGTAAAAAAATGATTTGAGTTGTTTTCACCTAGATTCTTCAGAATCTTCAATCTCTTAATGTCTGTCTCTTTGTATAACATCATTAACAATTATTTCATGATAACATCAATAATGAAACTTTTACACTGAAGCACGCAATAAACTTATTAATTCCACAAAAAACATCAATATTTAATTGTCTATCAAAATCTTGGGATCAATAGCTGGTGTAGGCGGCTAAGTCGATTTGGGGCGACAATCGTAGACGGTATAACAATTCAGGATGGCGCAAGGTGAACAAAATTCCTAGTGGTGTAGGTACTCTTGCTCTAATCAAGGTAAAGAGTATACCATTTTTGTCGATCATCTTCCGTTTTCTATGAATAAACTTGGACTTCGCTCAATTTTTAGAGATTTTGGATAAATTCTTGATGTTTCGTCAAACGGATGGTAGGTGTGACTTTCGCTTTTGGCTTTGTTAAATTAGGTTTAATTAGTCAATCAAGCTAGCTTTGCAAGTAACCATTTTAAATGGGACATAAATATGAAGAAGTGGAATTAGGTAAAATTTACAAAATTTGGATTGGACAATAGAAATTGGGAGCCCATAAAGTTATATATTTTGAGCCCATCATGTATTAATGCCCTAGATAAGTGTTTCAACCATAGTACAGGATGTCTTCGGTTGCAAAAGGCAAAGGCAATCTTGTTTGGAGAATTAAAGAAAAAAAAAAGTTTCATTTTAACTGGTGAGGAGGAGTTTAAAGATGATGTTTCAAAAGGGATGCCTGGGAAGGAACTTGGGTGTTTACATCGCCATCTCCCTAGTGTTGAGTCCAATAATATTGGTGAGTTAAACCTTCCGAAGATGGTTGGATATGAGGGGTTCGATCATATATCTTTAGTAAATCAAAAAAAGAAATCATTGTCTAAAGGATGTAAACTAAAGAAAGTCTTCGGTGGATATCCTAAGATAAAATTTAGGGAGAAGGAAGTGAAGTATTCAGGTGATAATGTAGTTATAACTGTCACGACCCGTCCCGAAATGTCGATATCCCGGGCTGGCCTGACGACATCATGACATCACCGAAAATATTCAACCAACCATCTATTACACGACAATATGCTTATAAATAAACCATCATCTATATGAAACTATACATATTTCTGTTATGGGAACACATCCGTTCCCAAAATATATTAACAGTAAAATATAATACCATGAACCCCTTACAAGTTCGTCTCATAAAGCTCATCTCAACTCTCCATATGACTCCATCGTAGGACTCTACCTAGCACCAATAGAGGACTGACTCCTAGCTGTTTCACCTGCGAGTGTACTGGCTTCTTAGTAAAAATATTTTTAATAATAAAAACTCATTCTACAACATCTAAATGGATCAAGCGTTAGTTTATAAATACCACATAGCTCGTAAAATCTCCAGTATATGAGCAGGAAAAATAAAGCGACATAATTAAGTTCCATTCAAATCCAACTAATATAAAAATCATACTAATCATTATGATAATAAACATCAAATCAACCAATATACGTAAAACACCATATCTCAAACACACACACTGGCCAGCCCTAATGATCGTTTTAACCTCACGATCGGGAGTTTGCAACGGTACCGTACCATCCATAGGATATGCCTTCCTACGAACACCCATCACTCCGCCGAAGCGGATAATCACTGCGTAGTATAAATGTTTAACATCACTCTGCCGAAGCAGATAAACATCACTCCGTCGAAGCGGATAACATCACTCTGCCGAAGCAGATAAATACTATGGCATCGTCAAATCAATAACATCGTCTAATCAGCATCGTCAGATCACACATCCACCTCTCTTTCCCAAAATCGACTTTTTATCCGAAAATCATATTTCTCACTTTCTTTTAAAACGAAACGTCTGATTTTACTAAAATCACTTTTCCACTCTTTATTTTTAGAAAACCAGACATGTTTAGAAAAATAGATATTTTTCATTCTCTTTTAAAGCACCAAATCCAACGAAATATCATTTTCACATTCCTTTCGAAAACCATCGTAATCTCACGGAAACCCATTTTACCAACTCACCAAAAACCTACTTGATCTACAAAATTTTAGAAGCATCTAATGTAAATACAACCATTTTCTATCATATATAGATATAAAAATAGTTTGGCAAGAAGACAGTACACTCACCTGGTGATCCGCTCCCAAAAGCTTTTATCGACTATACTCTACCGAGACTCCAGTGCCTGCGAACCTAATAGTGATATGGCCTAAATTAATAATCTATTTAAAATAACCTAATCAGGCAATGTAGGCCCTAAGTTTCACAATTTCTCCGTCCCCACATTTTTATCATGAAAAATTATTATTCGGTAAATTCCGTTTCGTTAATAATTACTGTACGCATTTGTTAATATAGACGGTGTCAACATTTATTAGAATTAACGATTTCAAAATTATAATCTCGTTTGCTCATAATTCAATTTAACGAAAATAGTAATTGATTTAAATTTTTACCTGTTCTGAATCGTTCACGGGTCACGAGATGGATTTTGAATTTTATTGGGGTTATTTATGTTTTTTTTTTTTTTTTTTTTTTCTTATCCTCTTCTTCTTTCTTTTCTCTTTTCTGTTTTGTTTTGCTTGTTGGGTTCCCTGCCGCCGATCAAATCTCGCCTCCCCACCAGCTCTCTCCCTTTTAGGTTGTCGGCGATCAATACACACACACACACATAGCAGCAGACACAACACACACACACATAGCTCGCCGGATCAGCGGTGGAACACACCGCCGAAACACACACACACATACAGTCGAACGGTAACACACCGTCGGCGACCAATGCTGCCCATACCCACTCAACAACTCTCACACCTGCAAACAACAACCATCAGAGGAGCACACGCCTGAACAGGGTCGACCGCACACCCACCTTCAACGGTCATATACACCCACCGGACCGACAGCCCCCCCTTCCGGCGATGACGCATGCACTCCACAATCACACACACCATCAACGAGACACACAGTAACATACACACACACACTGTCACAAACAGAACAGAGCTTACTCATATACACCGGTGAACAAAACGTCGCCACAATAATCAGACAACTCACACAAGCACACGTATACACTGACGACGTCCTACTACTGGCAACCATATAACCGACCATCAACGACAAACAAAATGCGCACACACCCACACTTGCCCACAGTCGCCGGCCGATCAGAACACCACACACGAAGTCTGATTCTCTCTCTCTCTCTCTAGATTTTTGAATTTCTTCTACTTAAACTTCTCGATCCTTTTTGCGTGAGTGAGTCCTATATATATACATGCAAGTAGTGGGTGAGGCTTTGCACAATTGCCACGTCATCCACTTCTCCGATCCTCTGCTCGTCGGCTGAATCTCACGACAACAAACCCATACTCATATTTATATATTATATAATAATCTTTTGATTTAATTACTCTTTTCTCCACCTAATTTCTATAACTCTCTTTTTTAGCTCAATTCACCATTTATGGGTTTCTAAAATGGTGATTTCACCCTTAAAAGTTTTAATTAAAAGTTAAATGTCAATTTACCTCCCAAAGTTTGGATTTAATGTTTCTAAATTTGCAAATTGACCCCTAAATTTTTAATTTGAATTTTAATTGACCCAATTTCACTCTGAATTTTCCCAATTACTCTAAAATGCAACTAAAATGATGTGCGTGCTACGATTGGGGTCTTACAACAACGATCTCTTTCGAAAAAATTTATTTTTTGATGAGAAGATAAGTATTTGTATTAGAATTGTTTTTCAGAGAATAGTTAAAGTATTAGAAATAGGGAGAAGTTTTGGCCTTCCCGTGAAACTCAAAGAATTTAATTTCAAAGAGAAAATTTATGAATTGATATATAGGGAATGGAAAGCCATGGAGTGTGTACCCATTTGTTTTGTCGTATTGAAATAGAGATTCAATTATTTTGATTAATGATTTAGTGGGTATTTTGAGTGTGGTTTCTTTCATGTGGTCTTTTGGTTTGATTTGGGTGTTGTTTGGGAGAATACTCATGCCAAATGATTTTGGGAGGATGAGATGCATTTATTTCTCGTGTGTTAAAGAAGAGTTTAGGGTTGAGATTTGTCCTTGATAAGTCCAAGAGAGGTTTTGAAGTTCATTGCGCATTAGATAGAATGGATTGGGATAATAAAATCATTCATAAGAAATTTATACTAAAAAAGGGTTTTCCTTTTTGGGAGTTCCCTAAGGAAATACAACAAACTTTACTATATTTACACAAAAAGAATATTAAAAGACTTATAGTTTTTATTTCTAACAGATGTTGCTCGGCTATACAGTAAAGGTAGAGAATGGATGTTTGATTGCTCTGTGGAAGCACTTAATTAGGTTTCTTCTTTCTTCTCCCTCCCTCTATAATAGTAGGTCATACAATTTATAGGCAAACCATGAGACGAAACTGATTACCGAAAGAATCAGTAAAGGAATTGGTCCTTTTTTATTTCCAGATAACTATGACTTAAAAAACTTCGTATAGATAGTACAGACTCCACAAAACGACAAACATACTTTTTGAAAAAGTATATAGACACCAATTATATACACTACAATATAAGCAATTACGTCTATCAGATCAATAATTGATATGATCATACCACACATGAACGGTTGTCTTTGGGTGTAAACACAAGATCATGATCAAAATTTTGATCTAATATTCCATCCGATTGTCGAGGTTGTCTTCTTTTATATCATCAAGGGAATATTGTTTATACTCAGGTTGATATCTGAAACCTGGTGGGATATCATCTTCATAATTTGGATCATCATCAAGTTCCTTATGCCATTTTTCTTCATAGAATTTGTAGTGCTTATTTTTCTTTATGTCGTTGCGAAATTTTACTTCTGGAAAAGAAGGACTCCAGTATATCTTTTGGATAGAATCTTCAAAAATAAGATTGAATGGTCTATGGAGATATTCAATATGTCGAAAATCAATTTTTCTGACTAAGTTTCTGATAGTTCAATGTTCTATTTGCTCAATGAGTGGGAGGTTATCATAGCCATGGCGGGTCAAAATTGGTTGCAAATCTAAGAGGCCTAAGAATTTTTCCTTTGTTGGTGATGGTTTTAAGTCTTCGAACAAAGGCAATTTTATGTTTGGCTGCACCAGGATGAAGGCCTTCAAAGATTGGACCAATGAATTTTATACATACTTCTATTCCTTAGACATGTGAATGAGTAAATATGTTAAGAAGGCATATTGCAAGTCTTCGTCCAAATTGATCAGTTTGATTTGGGTCATGAATATTAAATTGGGCTAAAAATTCATAGTCTATAAGTTTTTGAGCCGTGAGGTTTATATCTTCATTTTCAAATATGAGAGTAATGGGTTGGAATTCGTTTAGGTCTATGGTAACTCGAATTATATTATATGTGAGGTGGCAGAGAGAGAGAGAGAGAGGAAGAGGAGAAGAAGAATGGAAAAGAGGAGAAGGGTAGGCCGCTGAGTGGCAGCGGGGAAGTATTTTTTTTTAATACATATGTTGGGGAAGAGGGTTGAACTCTAGACCTTCCACAGATGAGACTAGATACATAAACACTAGGCTACAAATATTGTGATATCAAGTAAATGGTACATACCCTAATATCAAATATAAATTTGACATTTAATAATGTCAAATATATATATAATCAATCTAGTTGATTATACACTAAATATTTATTCAAATCACTAAAAATATATTTAAAAAATTTAAATAACTTATTTCACAAACAATTTAATAATTTTTCTTGAGAGAGAGAGTGAGAGTGCCTTGTAGAGAGAGAGAGAGAGAGAGAGAGAGAGAGAGAGAGAGAGAGAGAGAGAGAGAGAGAGCCTTGTAAATGGAACAATAGAACCTGAACCGCTAAGTGTATATATTCATGAGAGTCCAGATCAAGATCACAGCAAACCTAGAAAAAAATGTAGAAAGAGAGGGATAAATAATTAGAAAAGTTAGTTTAAAAATATGAAAGTAATAAAAATAAAAATAAAAATTAAATCATTAAAAATAATAATCACTCCCGAATCAATAATCACCATGATATTCCAGAAGTAGATGTGCCGATGCTCGGCGCCGGAGAACTTGGCCTTACCGGTACCGGTATCGGGTTTGGCAGAGGAGGAGCACTAGGTGGAGTTGGCGGGGGATCGACGTTTCCTGTTAATCCAACCAAATCAAATCAAAATTATTTTAATGGAATATTATGCTAGCTTCAAATATTTATTTTTCAATTTACAAACCATACAAAAATATGAAACAAACCTATTATTTTTTTATTTTTTTACTTAAAAAGAATAATTTTAAAAATTTAAAAATTAAAAAATAAATATTTTTGTTTTCAAGAATAAAAATCATTTTTTTATCAACAAATTTTTATATTTTAAAAAGAGGGATCGACTACGGTCTCTCTAAAATCTATAATTTTTTATTTTTTTTGGATAAAGAGATAGTTTGTAAAGAAAAAAAAAATCAAGAGTGTTAGGAGGTTTCAACTCAAAACCATATGGTTTTGAGTTGGAATCTCCTAACAATGGTATCAGAGTCAACTTTGTAGAAATTTGTCTCTCATTTCCTCATAATCAAATCATCCGTGTAAACTGGAGATTGCACATTTCTCATTATTCGTTTGCAGTTAAATCACTCGTGTGAACTGAAAGTTGCATCTAAGGACATGTGTTAGATTCCAATCCCACATCGATCACTTTAGAGTTTCTAGACCAGAATATAAGTCAAAAAAGTTACTTCACTTGACACCATATAGTTTTAAGTTAAGAACCTTCTAACATTCATTATATAACTTAAAGTCGTTACTCCACTTCACACCATATAATTTTAAGTTGGAACTTCCTAACAACTTGTATAGTGGTTTAAAACTATCAACTGATCGATGTCGGACAAAAATCTAACAAGAACATTTTCTATGCAGTACTATCAACCATTCTTTTAATTTCTTAATTTTATATAAAACACTAACCACAAAAGAGGAGATTTTGAGGGGGTGGCTTCTCTTTGGCAGGATTGGGATCAGGATCATAAACCCTAATATAAAGTTCTTCACCCAAATACCAATTTTTGAGGAGTTGTGACCTCAAATTCCACATTCCTGGGTTGTCAAGATATGCATACACTGCACTCCATCCTCTTGGATAAACCTGCATCCATTAATAGTCCTTTTATTTTCAAATCTCTCAATTTAGTCCTCATATTTTCCTGTGAATAAAATAATAATGGAAACACCTGAACTGTGGAGCGAACAACCGGATCATAAAGGTTGTAGGTGTCTCGTAATTCTGGACTCCACCCTCCAAATCCATACCTATAAATTCACAATTTTATTTTATTTTTTAAAGGGGAAAAAAATCAATAAATAGCACACAAATTATTTAAATTTTTTGAAATGTGAAAAAGAAAATGTTCCGTTCAAAATTAGGATTAGGATTAGAATTTATGCAACTAACAAAGTGTAGTTCAAGTGATAAGACACACTTGAATTAAAGTAGTTGAGGGGTCTCTGTAAAGTCAAAGGTTCGAACCTGTGGAAAAACACTTGTTGAGAGGGATATCCACGCACCCTGAATGAGATTGTCTTACACCCTGTGTGGGTGTGGAGACACTCATGAACATACTAAAAAAGGATTAGAGTTTATGCTGGAGTAATCCTCTGGAATTTCGATAAATACCAAGGTCAGCTCCTATAATTGTCATAATATTTGAGATATCTTTTATCAGATTTTGTTAACAAAAATACCTTAGTAATATATATATTTTTTATTCTTTAATTTTATTTATTTTCTTTTTCTTTTTCTTTTTTATTTTTGTAGACTCTTGTTTTCAATTTTTTTGTTTCATAGGTTTTATTTTGTTTGTTTTATTTTTTTTAATTTAGTGTTTATTAAAAAAAACCTAAAAAGTAAAAAACTTACAAAACAAAAAACATAAAATAAAACGAAAGAAAACTTTAAATTTAAAAAAAGATAAAAAATATTTGTTTGTTTTTTTCTTGTTTTTAATTCATTTTTTATTTGCAAATCATTTTTCCCATCTCTTTTTCTAGTTTTGTACTTTTGATTTTTTTTTTTTTCTACAAATATCATACCAAAAAAAAAAAAAATTAGATAAAACTAAAGAAATAAAAATACAAAACAATAAATAAAAAAATAAAAAACAAGATAGAGAATAGAAAATAGAAATATAAATAAACAACAAAAGATATATGCTGCGGTGGTAGTTTTGTCACTAAAATATGATGGATATAGTCTTAAATAATTAAACTGAAAAGATAAAAAGTGTTTTAAGTATTATAAAAATGATAGGAATTGTTCTTGATATTTGACGAACTATGACAGAAGTGTCTCGAATTTAAACTCTTAGTTCTGATCCAAGAAAAAAGTAAGAAAATGTTCATATATCGTGAGAAAAATATTAAGTTTTTAACATTAAATAGTAGTCTATCTTTTGTTTTTAATGCTTTTGTTTCAATATCTAGTATGTACCATAAGATCAATAGTTTTGGTCCCTAAAGTTCTGAGTGAGTGTATATGTGGAGATATGAGGTTTATCAAATTATACGTTTAATCTCTCAAGTTTTATATTTATTTCAATCGTACAAAATAAAAAATGTTAGAACGGTAACCTTTTAACGAGGATATATTTGTCATTTTATTATTCCACTAAATCTAAAAAGTATTTCTCTAACTTTCTTATAACGAGTTTCTTGAAAAAAAATTAAGAGAAAACTTTGAATCCTTATTAAGAAAAGCGTCTTAGATTTAGTGAATTGGTGAAATGGTGAAAATATACTTATAGAATGACACGTGTTGAGAACAACTTAATTGTCATCCAACATCATTGATAACGTTTTCGATTTTAAGGGATTAAAACAGATGTGTAACTTGAAGGATCAAATGTACAATTTGGCAAACCAAATGGTACAAACCCTATACTTTAGAGAGCAAAAATATAATTTTCCATTATTGTTTTTAATTAAATTCAACTATTAAATTTCATAGATTTAATGTTGTTGATATTTACAGAAGAATTAAGAACATATTTATATGTAAATTATTATAAAAAAATATAATTAAGTAAATTATTTTAATAAAAATCATATTCTATGCCCTAATAGGATAGCTTCAATACATGAATTGATAGTAAGTGTACTTACCCAACAACATAGAACCCAAACCCATCCAAATGCCAAGAGTCCATCACCTCCAAATCATTCACAAACACAATCTCAAGCCACCCCTTGTGAGTGCCGGACGCCACAAAAGTCCCGATCGCCGGCACCGGATTCGTCGAATGTACCGGAAACTCATCGACCTGATAGACGCCGGAACCGTTGGCAAAGTGGTCGGACAGCTTCAACGCCGTGGTCGGGGTGAGATACGAGACGTTGTTGACTGTGTAACGAGGATAGCCGCCGATCTCAGCGGTGGATCCCCAGAGAAGGAAGGTCTGAGATAGGGTTACGTTCGTGACGTTGAACGTTCCCTGTGGGTTAGGCCTGGAAGCTCCGACGGTCAAGTTCCACCTGCGATTGAAAATTAAATCACACATTGCACCCCTGAAGTTTACGTACAATCCCAAATTGCTCTATAGAAAAACTCATTGAGTCTAACTCACTCTCGAAAGACATCTTGCAAGATGAGGATTGCCCTAGGTTTTAAATATAGCGCAGGATCGGTTAAGACAAGTGATATGAGATTCAACACGCTCCCTCACAATTAGGACGGAATTATGATAAATCACTGCGAACAAATATCGGGAGAATGGTTCAACATCGATGTGGAATTTAACATGCCCACTCACGCTCGTGGAGGGTGAAGTTTTTGACAAACTACTACAAACAGATAATGAGGGGGCCAACATCGATGTTGGATTCAACACCCCAACGCTAAACAAGAGTCCTAACTTTGATACTATATAGAAAACCCAATAAGCCAAACTCACTCTCAAAAGATGGCTTGCAAGATGAAGATTGTCCTGAATTTTATATATAGCTCAGGATCAAATAAGACAAGCGATATGGGATTCAACGTGCTCCAATAAATTACCTAATGGATTTAGCTTGACTGATCGAAAAGTCTAGATCAAACGGATCCGGTCCTTTAGGCAAAGGCCCGGCCGGAGGTTTGCCGGAGTTTTCATAATGCAAAACCCCGACGGCAATACGTGAACCGAAATCTGAGAAATTCTCAAGCTTAGGACTCGCCACGATGTAGTAGTCGGCGACCTTCTGATCGGCCGTCACGAGAACGGAGTACGATTGGCCGACATGCACATCCAGAGACTTCACCGTCAACTCATCGACGTACGAACCTTCAGTTTCGACGACCACCATTTTGTGATTCTGAATTCGAAAATTGATACTCGAGGCAATCCCCACGTTTGATATTCTAAACAAATATGTTCTTCCTGAAAAATAAAATCAAATAAAATAAATAAACAAAATTTTGTATTCGCACTGTCAAAATCACTAGTATAAACTATAAAATCATACACCTGTCACTTTTTAATAAATAGAGAATTTTCACTAGAAATTTGAATTAATCATAATAATACTTTCGAATAAACAATATTTATTGTAATTAGATATCCATATTAGGGGAGTAGTACAATTAATCGATCAAATAATGTATATCTTGATAAGATCACATATATTTGACCAAGATAAAAAAATAATAATATAGTTACAAGACATCAGATGACTAAAAAATATACAGATCTCATATATTCGTCCTATCTTATTATGTAAATATATTTGGTGACTGTTTGAAATGGAAAAATTAATTTGACAAATAAAGATTAATTAAACTCTATTTTTTTTCCAGTAAACATTTGTTTACAATAAAGAAAATAATCATCAAAATGTACACTTGCTTGTTATTGTGGCTGTGTTTCTATTAGCATAAAATAGAAATTTAAAAATTTATATATATATATAGTTTTCGAGCAGGGTTTTTCAATTTGAAGCAAGGGTATTTTATTTTATTTTTATAATTAATAATCAATATCCATATTTATGATTCTGTCACATGTATATTTATAAAAAAATGAACCACTTTATCTATTTATCAATGTATTTATATATAAAAGGAAATAGGTGTTTGTGTATTTTTAATCTCAGTCGATCTTTGTGTCACACGACATCAGACAACTGAAAAAATACAATTATCTCATACGTGTCTTATTTTATTATATAGATTCCACATGGTAGTATTAGTTGAGGGTAAAAAAGTAATTTTACAGTCAAAATGATGTAATTACCTTGGGTGACATTGAAGGACTCGTGGGCTTTAGCCATTGGATCTAAATATTTGCCTTTACCGTTCATGAGCATCCTATCGGGTGGGATGTCATAGGCCCAAGATGGAAAATTCAAATCGGACCGGACGTCCTGTCGAATTTTATAGCGAAAAGACCAAATTAGCCTTAGCTTGAGTTAAAAAATTGAAGGGCAATTCGCATTTTTTGTAATTTGTATAAATTATTAATTTGAAAATCAAATTAGGACTTAAATTTAATTACTGAAGCAAATGAAATATTTTTGAAATTCAAATAAAAAATGGGATGTAATAATAATTAACAAAACAATAAGGGGTTGTTTAAAAATTATTCTATTTTATGAATTATTTTATATTTTATATAATTAATTTAAGGGTATATACCACTTTCACTCTCTTGTCATTTTAATTTAAACCATATACTAGTTAATCTTTTATCATTTTTGGTGGAATATTATTTAATGCTACTATAAAAGTTATAAAATTTTAATTATAAAGACAATTTTACTCTTAATAATTTAAAAATAATTAAATAACTAACCCCATCTCATCCCCCACCCGTTAGTTTATTATCTTCTTTCTCTCTCTCTCCCTCCAAATCTGCATGGGATTTGTGGTTAGGCGCATAAATTCGCACCGGATCAAGAGAGAGAGAGATAAGAAAAAGAAGAAAAAAAATTAACCGGTGGCGAGTTGCGGGGTGGGAAGTAAAAGTAATTTTTAAAAAGTTTAGGAGAAAAAAATAGGGTGTTAGTAATTTTGTGACAAAAAAAAAATATAGTTTTTTTTTTTTAACAAAAAATAACAAAATGATATTTGTGCCCCCCCAAAAAAAGGGTCTAAGAGTTTGACTGATATTTAATAAATGATAGAAGTTTTTTTTTTTTTTTCCTTTAATTATACGGTAAGGTGTGTCCGGACCAATATATGTGCCCCTCAACTAATCACCTCATTGGACAATCTTAAGTGTGCACTCCCCTACATCGCCTTGGTGTATTTAGGATTAAATTGAAGATTTAATTCTCAGAGTACTCCCGAGAGTCGAATTTACATATTATTTTATTTGAATAAATAAACATATAAGGTCAATTATCTAATTTAAATATTTCTATTTTTTATTAAATATTATCTAATTTAAGAAAGGAAATACAACCAAAGGGGCCCTTAATTGTTTGTTACCTTAAAGCTCTGTTGATACCAGTCACCAATGAGAAGGTCAAACTCGGCCTCCGGCTTATCAAAGGGAACTGGTATCACGACCCGATTGTTGACCCGAATCGGGCCAAACCCGCCGGCTGCCTTCTGGAAGTTGATGGAGGGGAAGTAGAAGAAGGTTCCGATTTGGTCCTTGGTTTGAAACACGTAGGTCCAATTGCTTCCGGGTCGGATCGGGCAATTCGTACCCGAAACACCGTCTTGCCATGAGTTCAACCTCTGTTGTATCCCATTCCTGCACTGCCCACCACCCTTTTATTTCTATTTTTAATTAATATTAAAAAATATTCATAATTTCAAAAAATAAAAAAATAATTAATTTTAGAACAATATTATTTTTTAAGTCTAATTGAGGAAAATTTCGAGAAGGCCCAAATACCGGCCATGTGTCTCTTGTCATTAATCGCATGTGACATCCTACGAGCGATCCTCACCAAGGACAACCCACGAAAGAGGACTCGGGCAACGAGATTAATGATCACGACGCTATGCTCGAGACCCGATCTGGCGACACTCTGGGCATCCCCACACTTGAGCTAAAGGCTAAGGCCCGGGGATAGTAGACTCGGGACAACAAGTCAAGGATCTTTGCTTCCCCGCCCTAAATAGGGTCACCAGCCTGGAGGTATGTTCGGTTTTCAACATCCTCGCTCGGCAACAGTTGTAACCATTATAATCGTTAAGTAACAACCCGTATTTCATAACCCACCAAATCGGCGATATTTATGGAAATGACTCGAGATTCAGGGAAGAATTGTCAAAACAAGCCTTCCACCTCCTACAAATATTAGACAAGAAGGTCTAGCCAGGTACGCACACTCTTACTAGTAGGGGTATGCAATGGGTTGGGTCAACCTATCAAACCCGCCCAAACAGTAACATCCGCACCGAAAACACAAATCGGCTATAGTAACCTGCGCATTATTGAGCAGTTTACAGTTCAAACTAACCCAACCCGCATAGTATTAGTTTGATCTGCGATTTTGACCCAAATTGCCTCAACTCATCCATCCCGATTTATCTCTGATTGACTCTATAGATATAATAATAAAGTTGACACATAAATCTTATGGTGAAAAAAGTTGAATCTCACTATCCAAATTTTAACCATTTTCCAAACATCCAAGATAGCTTCAAATGGGGAACCAAATTCAACCCCTTATACTAAAAACTAGTCTTAATTTTCCATAGCTTATTGTCACGGACTTACTTTGTGAGGGACGTTACATTATGCTAAAACAATTATTTTTGTTTGTTTGATGAAAAATATGAGCTTAACTAAAACCATTCATTGTTGTACTATTTTAAGTGTTTACTAAATTTGCCAGTTTAAGCTTTATCATTTACATTTGTAATTGTCTCTTCTTTTTTTTTGGTAATGATTTATAAATTAGATTGTAATTTTTTCCATGTTTTTGTATTACTATAATTTTGTGGTAATTATTTTAGTAATGTAACAAATTTTCTTTTTAGCAATATTTATTATATTTCATAATCCAACCCAAAATAATTGGGCAGCCCATGGTTCTCATTAGCATAACCGGAAAATAAACTCAACCCGCACACTATTGGGCTGTCCACGATTTAAACTAGTTAACTCGCATACTCCAACCCATCCCAAGCCGTATATTATTGGGCGATCCAAGGTTCAAACTAGTTCAATCTGCATACTAGTAGTTTGCTCTGTGGTTTTGGCTCAAAATGTCCCAATCTGCCCGCTACCCACCCCTACTTACTAACCAATACTCTACCAAATTGCCACGAGAATAAACCCTATTGATTTTCACATCGGAAGTGCAACGTCAACACACCTACCCACGGTGCATTTTTTGCAAGAACCCAAACTAGGAGGATTGCCTATTTTGAATCCTAAAAGAACACTCCTCATGAACTAGATTTTGGTTTTGCCAACATTAATTATATTAATTTAAGGAAAATTTGGTGAAATGTCTCATTTCATAAAACTATCAGATATGAATTGAAACATAAATTAATTAATTAATATTAAAAGAAGAGATAAATAATAATAATAATAATAATAATAATAATAATAATAATAATAATAATAATAATAATAATAAGTGACTTATTTTAAGAACAATTGAATAATTTTATTTTTTTTGAATTTTTTTTTTAAAAAAAATATATATTTTAATGACTAAAAAATAATAATAACTAGATTATTTTTAAGAATAATATAACAAAAAAATATCAAATATTTAAAAAAAAATAAAAAAAAATCCTTGAATGAGAAAATTGAGAAAGATGGAGATGGGATTTACCACGTCATGAGTAGGGGCTCATCCATGTCATTGAAGACATTAACGTTAATGTTGTCGTCGGTGGTCACATTGATGAGAGGCCCAGGAAACATTCCATTTATTGTAATTACCTAAATATTTAAAAAAAATATTAATAACAAATTAAAAATAAATAAATAAACACAAATTAAATAAAATATTCATATACCGGTTGATCGACGGACAATGGTTTGATGGTGGTGTCAATGGCAACATGCCACTCTAGGAAGAAGTCCTCGCCGGACACCACCGCCATGAGTAGTGTAAACACCGTAGGATAGAAGAGTATTTGCCGGAAAATATGGCAGGCCGCCATTTCACGGTTCCCCTACTTTCCTATCGAGTAAATTAGGGTTTTCAAATGATTAGAGAGAGAGAGAGAGACAATGGAACGGTGGAGAGAGAGAGAGACTATGGAAGGGGTGATATGGGAGTGGAAGCAAAAACTAGTTTTTTTTTTTCTTCTTCTTTTTCTTTTTATTTATTTATTTTTTATTTTTCTACATTGTATTTAGCCTTGTGTTTCACGGCACAACTGTTGGTATTCCAGTTAAGAGTTCCTTGTTTTTAACATAGCTTTTGTCAACACTTTTTCCTTTAGTTTTTTTTTTTTTTTTTTTTTTTTTTTTTATATATGTTGGGGGAAGGGGTTGAACTCTAAATCTTCCACAAGAGAGACTGATTACATATCCACTGGACTATAAGTCTTATGATTTCAATTTTTTTTCCGTTATTTTTAATGAGAAAATCATCTAAATTGTAGTCCAACTAATAAGCTACAATAATAATTCGCTTGTAATTTTAATCTTTTTTTCTTTCTTTTTAGTTATTTGAATAAATTTTTAATCTTTCAATTAATAGATAATAGAGAATAATACTCAACTAAGTTTATTCTAGAATGTTAGAGTTTCTTATATGGGTATGTGTGCTGGTAAAATTTTGTTAGACAACTGTCCTTGTACAACCAATCATTGGCTAATACATTTGTATACTTAAGACACTGGTTTTGCATTCAAGAATTATGAAATGAATGAAATCTTTATGAAATTCTCTCATCCTTTCATCTCTGATATGGTATCAGAGCTTAGGTGACCTATGTTGCCCTCAGCTCTAAGTCCGACAACTACTCAGCTAACCACAACAGCCATAGATTCTTTTACCCCTGTTACCTTCAATCACCCACTCTCAGTAAAACTTACTAATGATAACTATCTCTTGTGGCGCCAACAAGTCACAGCTGCTGCAAGAGACCATCGTCTGCTTTATTTCCTAGATGGTTCTCAAACTCGAGCTAAGATACATCAATACAAAACTTGTCTTCAAAATATGAAAAAAGGCTCTCTATCTGTTAATGATTATCTTATTGGGATGAAAAATTGTATTGATCGTTTAGCCTCTGTTGGATATAATATTGATACTCGTACACATATTGAAGCCATCTTTGAAGGGTTGCCTCAAGACTATGACACCTTCATAGTCTCAGTTAATTCCAGATCAGATTCTTATTCTCTTGAAGAAAATGAGTCCTTGTTGTTAGTACAAGAAGGTTGCATAGAGAAACATTCTTCATCTCTTGATTCTAACACAGCCTCAGCTAATGTTGCAACTCATAGAAATTTTACTTCCAAAAAGTCGAATAGAGGAGGTTACAGTGGTGATAGAGGTGGATACAATAGTGGTTATAACAATGGTCATAATGGCTCACATGGAAGAGACTTCTCACCACACTCTGGCCATCCCAATAGAGGAAGGTATAACCCTGGCTATAGTCGTGGTTCAGGTAACTACAAAAGTGTTTTTGGTAACTCTAGAAGAGGAAGACAAGCTTGGAACTCTTCCAGACCCCTTTGCCAGGTCTGTAACAAGTTTGGACACATAGCTATACAATGTTGGCATATGTTTGATGAGAGTTTTCAAGGACTTTTTAACAATGTTCAACCTGCTGGACAAGCCTTCCAGTCCCAAAGGTCAGCAATAGTGACAACTCCTCAAACAACTTTTGACACAAGTTGGTATCTAGATTCTGGTGCTACCAACCATTGCACACATGCTATGAACAATCTCATTACTCGAAGTGATTACTACAGGACATGACAGACTCCACATAAGTAATGGCACAGGTTTGTCTATCCATATAATGTTGGTTCTTCCTCTTTTTCATCACAATCCAAAAATCTAAAACTCAATCAAATTCTCCATGTGCCTCTTATCACTAAAAACCTACTTAGTGTTTCTAAGTTTGCTACTGACAATCATGTTTTCTTTGAATTTCATCCTACTTACTGTCTTGTCAAAGATCAGGCCAATCATCAAGTTCTAATGAATGGCAAGCTTAAAGATGGTCTCTATGAGTTTGATCCACCCAAGTTTCTTCACTCCAGCCAGAATCCAACCCTCAGTATCTCTTCTCAGTCCTTTGGTTCAACAAGTTTTATGGCAGTTGTTGCTTATATTAGTCTTAGCTCTAAGTCTAGTATTTTTCAAATTTGGCACAATCGCCTTGGGCACCTTGCTGCTCCTATTGTACATAGTGTTATGCAGTCTTGTAATGTTCCTCATAGTAATAAAATGGAATCTGAGTTTTGTCAATCGTGTCGTCTAGGGAAAATTCACAAATTTTCTTTTTCCTTCTTCTATCACTGAATACAATGCACTATTGCAACTTACTCATTCTGACTTATGGGGACACTCACCCTCTCCTTTCTCTAATGGCTATTGGTATTATGTTCACTTCATTAATACCTACTCTAGGTACGCATGGATATACATGTTAAGAAACAAGCATGATACATAGCAAACATTCATTAATTTCAAGCAACAAGATAAATTACATTTAGGCTACAAATTAAAAGCTATTCAAATAGATTGGGGTGAGGAATACAGACCTTTTTCTTCTTACTTTACTGAACATGGAATCCACTATCGAGTCTCTTGTCCTGCTGCTCATTAGCAGAATGGTCTAGATGAAAGGAAACACAGACACATTCGTAGAGAACAGTATCACTCTATTAGCTCAAGTTTCAATGCCTCATAAATTTTGGGATGAATCTTTTCGTACTTCTGTCTATCTTAGCAATAATCTTCCTACTGCTGTATTGCAAAACAAATCTCCAATAGACGTGCTTCACCAAACCTCACCTCATTTCACTTCCTTAAGGGTCCTTGGCTGTTTGTGCTTTCCTAACATCAGACCTTTCAATCATCATAAGCTGGATTTCAGATCAATTCCCTGCACGTTTACAGGCTACAGTCTCAATCACAAAGGGTACAAATGTCTAGATCCTAATGGCAAGGTCATCATCTCAAGGGATGTCATTTTTTATGAACATACTTTTCCCTTTGCTCAAGAACAGTCTAAGACCACTTGTCTCTCCCTATCCCCACCTACCCTTTTAGCCCCTATTCCCATTCTATCTCCTTCTCCAACTTACCAACATCATGGTTTGGACATATCTTGTCCTGACTCCACTGAAATCTTTCATGTTTTTAATGATTTTGTTGATAATGATGTTCATACTAATGCTTCTATCTGTGATGTTTCTACTTCTCTTAAGCATAATGGCACTACATAGTCTCATATACAGGTTTTTGCTCTATCACACCCTATGCAGACTAGAGCCAAATCTAGAAAATTCAAACCCAAGTCCTTCATTGCTTCTAAAGAATCAGTCTCAGTTCAAGAAGCTCTTCAGCATGAACACTAGCATGCTTCCATGAGAGATGAATATCTTGCTTTGTTGAGAAATGGAACTTCGTCCTCGCAGGCTCTACCAAATGGGAGGCATGCCATTAGCTGCAAGTGGGTTTTCAAAGTTAAAGAAAATCCTGATGGCACCATATATTTACAAGCACAAAGCTAGCTTGGTTGTAAAAGGTTTTCACCAAGTAGAAGGTTTTGACTTCATTGAGACTTTTAGTCTAGTGATTAAACCTACCACAATCAGAGTCATTTTGACAATTTCTCTTACTTGAGGATGGGACATTCGCCAATTGGATGTTAATAATGCTTTCCTTAATGGAGACCTAAGGGAAGAAGTTTATATGGTTCAGCCTCTGGGGTTTGAATACTCAACCATTCCTACTTTTGTGTGCAAGCTTCACAAAGTAATCTATGGATTGAAACAGGCTCCTTGTGTTTGGTTTGAAAAACTACAAAGTGTTCTCTTTTCTCTTGGTTTTCAGTCAGCCAAATCAGACCAAAGTTTGTTTGTTAGACAAACACATCATCACTGCACTTACATTCTAGTCCATGTGGATGACATACTTGTCACTGGTAGTGATTCTAAGGCTGTTTCATAATTGATTGTTGCACTCAACAACACTTTTGCTCTCAAAGACTTGGGAAAACTTCACTATTTTCTTGGTGTTCAAGTGACTGAAACAAATTAAGGGTTGTATCTCCCTCAAAGAAAGTATATCACTGATCTGCTTTGTAAGGCCAAGCTGCAGTATGCTAAAGCTGCTAACACACCTCTCACCAGTGGCCAAAAACTCATTAGATATGGTAGTGATCCAATAAGAGATGTTCAACTCTATAGAAACATTGTAGGTGCCTTGCAATATGCTATTATCACTCGACCAAAAATAGCCTATACTGTGAACTGTCTGCCAATTCCTCCAAATTCCTCTTGAGCCTCACTGGCAAATGGTAAAAAGAATACTGAGATATCTAGTAGGAACATTTGATTCTGGTTTGTTGGTTCAGAAAAGCTCTCATCTAGCCATAACAGGTTTCTGTGATGCTGATTGGGCATCAGACCCTGATGATCAAAGATCAACTTCAGGGTTTTGTGTTTACATTGATTCTAACCTTGTTACATGGCATTCAAAGAAACAACACACAGTTTTCAGATCAAGCACAGAAGCTGAATACAGAAGTTTAGCTCATTTAACTACTGAAGTTACATGGATCCAATCACTGCTTAAAGAACTAAAGGTTGTCTCTTCTCAGCCTCTTACCCTATGGGTGATAATCAAAGCACTGTGATGCTGTCTGCCAACCCAATTTAGCATGCTCGAGCAAAGCACATAGAGTTTGACCTCAATTTTGTTAGAGAAAAAGTCATTCAAGGCACCCTCTTAGTTAAACATGTTACAGCAATTGATCAAGTTGCTGATATCCTTACTAAGGCAATATCAAGCTCTAGGTTCTATGACTTACGTTCCAAACTCAGAGCTGTGTCTTTAAGTACTCTGAGTTTGATGGGGACTGTTAGAGAATAATACTCAACTAAGTTTATTCCAGAATGTTAGAGTTTGTTATATGGGTATGTGTGCTGGTATAATTCTGTTAGATAGCTGTCCTTGTACGACCAATTATTGACTAATACATTTGTATACTTAAGACACTGCTCTTCTATTCAAGAATTATGAAATGAATGAAATCTTTATTAAATTCTCTTCTCCTTTCATCTATGATAATATAAAATAAATTGAATATATAGATATTAAGTTTTTATTTAATATTAAAAATTAAATATATTAATAAAGACTAAAAATAAATTGAAAAAAAAACTACAAAAATAGTGAGGGTGATGAGGGCACTCATCCTTTTTAGGAACCTAATGGTGACCGAGAAAGGATTATTGAATTTTTGACAAAATGTAGTTGGAGAACTTCAGAGAAAAAGTGCCATGGTCGACCCAATTTAGGGAGACGTGACATGAGGAAGCATCTTCTGTTGTGACATTATAAATGCTGATACGTTTTTTTATTAATCATACAATAATTATATTTAATTATTATTTATATAATATATTTGTTATTATATAAATCAGGTATGCAATCATTGAATCGTACATCTTAATTTAAGAAATTGATGGTATATTTTATACTTTGGGATGTATCGTGCACAAAATATTATAAATTTTAATATGAAAGTCAAACTATAAGTAATTTTTCATTTACAATTTTTTTTTTTTTTAAAAAAGACATTTATTTGTTATAAAAAATATGATTTTTTTTTTATTAATTTATGCTAGATGTACTGTATATTGAAGATAATGTATGTAGTCCCTACGGTGGCGTTTGATAACCGTTCCCATCCCATCCCTTCCTTTCTCATCTTAGAGTTTGGGAATTTCTGTTTGAAAATAGCGTTTGGTAAATCTCATTTCCATTTACATTCCCATTCCCATTCCCTTCCCCAAACTAGATTCCATTCCCATTTTTCTTAATAGGTGAGAAACCCAAAAAAATTGATCCCATTTTTTCCCATCCCATTCCCATTTCTTAAAAAGGACACAGAGGGTATTTTTTCAACTGTTAGTAAGACCCCCCCTTCAAACTTTGGTAGTCTCTTTTCTTTCTCTCCTTTTTTTCTTTTTTCTTCTTCATCAACATTGAACTTCTTCCTTTTGCTCTCCATCACTGCTGACCTCACTACCAGAAAAATAGGATTCAACTACGAATTTTTTTGGCGACGACACAATAATCGTCGCTAAATGTGTTTATTGGCTACAAAATGAACAATCGTAGCCAAATGTGACCTCCTTTGGCGACGAAGTGCAATTTTGTAGCCATAGGTTGTTAATAGGCGGTGAAATTTTAGACTTTGTCGCTATTGGTCCGATCAATTCTTGGTGGCAAACAAAAAAAAAAGAAAATTTTCTTGCTAGCGTATTGGCGACGGAAATATTTCGTCGCCAATTTAGCACGAGATATGTTTTTATTTGGTGTCAAACCACTTTTGTCGCGATTAATTACCCCTACTATATCTGCGATGAAAGTGGTTCGTCGCCAAAGTAGTTGCCTATATTTGACATTGGGCTACGAATAAGTTTCGTCGTCAATTGTTTTCCCTCCCTACCATGATTTTGCCTCCCAGTTTCCCCCTATTACATTGGCTGGAAAAAAAAAAAAAGCTTCAGATCAGCTTCAGAAAACGACGTCGTTCCCTATGGCGCCAAACTAAAAGAAGTCAGCCCGCTCAGTTTTTGGTGTAGAATGGAGAAGTCATCCCGCTCAAATTTTGGTGGAGAATGGATCCCTAGCTAATCTTCACAGCCTTCATTTTCTACCATATTTTCCTCATCTCTTTCCCCAATCCAACTACTCAGTTTTTTGGTGGAAGAATCGAGCCTGAATACCGAGAGCTTCACTCAAGAATCGAGCCCTAATCGTCTTCATTTCCTTCTGCAGTCGTCGTCCATCATCGTCTTCACTCAAGAATCGAGCCCTAATCGTCTTCACTCAAGAATCGAGCCCTAAGCCAACAACAATACTCCTTGTTCTTTTGCAAATGACAACGACAACCACCGAATCAGCCGTCATGCCGAGACCTGTGATCAAAGAAATCGAGGCTGAGAAGTTCGAGGTACGTTTTCAATCCAAAGTATCTGTTCGATTTCTTTGAATGCTCAAGTAACTAGTAACTTATGATTTTCGATTGAACGACGACAACGATAATGAAGGCGCCACCCAAGGTTACCTCACTTCTTTTCTGTTACTGTATATTTCATGTGCTATTGATTGTTCGTTTGGGTTTTGTTCTGCTCCTATTTGTTCTTGCTCTAAGTTGTTTTTGGTTTGTTTGATTATTCATTAATTGGGTTTTGTTCTTGCTTGAACATTATGAGGTGTACAGAGATGAGAGGGTAATGATATTGGATTCTTGTTTCTCTTTATGGTTTATTTGAAGCATTAGAGTTCAATTAAAGGGTTAGGGACTTCATTAGAAGAAAGAAATAAAGCATTAGAGCTCATTGTTTTTCAAATAAAGTATAAATCCATTCATTTTGTTCAGATCTACCTTCAATTTTTTTACAGATCTTCATTCTGTTTCTAATTGCCCTTTTTTTCGTTCTCAGATTTAAACCATGGATTTCAAGAAAGTACTCAACCAAGCAGTCCGCGAAATGTGAGTTGATTTATGCTACTCCATTAATTTTCAGCGCAATTTGATAATGATTCATCGATTTAATTTCCACCTTATTATTCTTATCCTTCCAATGAATATTCTGTGATTGCAGTAAGAGGGAGGTGAATTTGAAGGTTCTGAAGGTTCCTGAGATTGAACAGAAGGTGATAAATTTTTTCGATCATCTGAGATTTAGAATGGATACATGCTATAATTTAATTAACATACAATTTTATCTTTAATTTGGGTTAGGACTATGAATATTTGGACATTTAAAGATACCGCCTACAATGTGTTCTACTAAAAATTTAGACTATTTTCTCAAAGCTTGATTATTCCATGAAATGTTAGATTGAGCAGTATCTCTTGCCAAACACCCCACCCGTGTAGGGTTGGACAATATGCATTATCTCTGAAAACAATAGATGGATTTAAATTTGCTCAGAACCTTCAGGGATATTCATTTGCACAAACATATGTTCAATAATTAAATAACAGCATCTTTGCTTGGACTTGTTTGAGCTTTCTTTTCCTTTCTTGTCACCCCATGTTATGTAAGGCTTTTTTTTATTCGTGCATTGTACTTAAAAAATTGACATGTGCTTCGCCCACTGTTGACAAGTGAATACTTCTTGCAAGGTTATTGTATGATTGCATCGTTAATTTTGGTCATTGAGTGAACTGCGAAATTCCAATACTGGTTTTTGGTTAGACTAGGCATGATTTCTTTCATAATCCAGCAATATTTAAATAATCATGAATGTTTGTATTTCAACAAATTGTAGTGATCAGGTTACCGTTAGTTGCCACCTCTTGCTAAGTTCGTTGCTACAAGGTTCGTTCCTAGTAGTGCTGCTTGCCTGCCTTTAGGAGTGTTCTGGGCTACCAACTGCCTATACATTTGTTAATAAAAATGCCCAATGTGTTCTAAAGTATTTTTCTTGCTTTGGGTTTGGAAATATTACAGTATATATGTGTGTCATGTGTACATAATTCAAATGTGAGTGTGTATGATGAACGTCTTCTGATCTATAACATTATGGGTATTATTTTTCCTATTTACCGGGTTGCTTGATGGGGCTGGTATCATCTGGAAAGCAACTGGCATAGACTCCTGGAAAGCAAAGAATTAACTTTTCAATTTTAACCATGAACACCACCTAATTGCAAAATATGTACAAAGAAAAAGGAAGTCCAATATCATAATTTTGAAGTAGAAGAAAATTAGTAATGACATTCAACATTTGAAGATGTTTTTCTCACTTTCATCTATCTTTTGTTCGTTCATATTATCGAGATTAGACAGATTATTTAGGGGTGCCTCTCCAACAAGGGAGGTGTATGATGAAGGAGCCAAGGAGATTGCTCTTTCTGTTGTCCGTGGTTTTAATTGTAAGTTGATACTGATGTTCTTGCTTTTCAATTGTCATAAACTCCCCTGCTACTTCAAGGACCTAGAATTATTGCTCACTTTTGAAAAAAATTGTTTGGACATCAGCAACTATTTTTGCATATGGGCAAACAAGTAGTGGAAAAACGTACACTATGAATGGGATAACAGAGTATGCAGTGACAGATATCTATGATTATATAGAAAGGGTAAATACAAATGCTGCTTTTCTTCTCTGTCCAGTTTCACAGTGTATTACGTTCTTTACTCTAGTCTATTTAAAAACATTGGCACTTCTGTTTCTCTAGCATGAAGAAAGAGCTTTTGTCATGAAGTTCTCTGCAATTGAGATCTACAATGAAGTTGTAAGAGATCTTCTCGGTACTGATAACACTCTGCTTAGGATCTTAGATGATCCAGAGGCTAGTGACATGCTGTCCATGCCCTTTGCTGTTTCTGATCGCTGTTTCTATTTGCTGTTTCTGTTTCTGTTTGCTGTTTGCTGTTTGCTGTTTGCTGTTTCTGTTTGTTGTTTCTGTTTCCATTTGCTATTTCTGTTTCTGTTTCCGTTACTGTCTCATCTCAGTCAGGGAGCAAGTGACAGCAAATCCCATTTGCATAACTCCGAGAAGTGTTTTGCTCCATGTTCAATGTCTCCAATATCAGGTCAGTGATTTCGATTCTGGTTTTGTCACCTAAATAACAGCTTTTCTTCTCTTGATTAAGCCAATCTCTCTGCATACTATTTATCCTTGCTTTGATTATAAGCTTGATGTTGGATGTTTAAATAGCTGTAACAAGTTGTTTCATAACTTGCTCTCAAATTCTCATTTTACATTCGAGCTATTCTTTCTAAACTTCTAGTTTATTGTTTGAGCTAGTTTTTTGTAGTTATTTTTTCTAGTTGCAATTTTTTTATATTTTTGTGAAGTTTAATAATTTCACATTTGGATGCTCTATAAGTATGGAGACTGACCATTGCTATCTGGTTAACCAATTTGTGTTTTATTCAAATTCATTCTTAGAAGTAATTGTTGGCATTTTTTCTTGAATAATCGATAGAATGATACTTGTTGGCAATTTGCTGTTGTTGATTTCACTACAATAGAGATTTTTTGAGTTATTGCTCAGTTAATTGTCGATCTGATGAATGAATCTGAAAATTTGTAGGTTACTAGTACTTCAGTTGATCATATAAGTTGCTTCAGTGATGCTGTTGGACATATTCAAGAAAGTGGTAAATACCACGAACTCTTATGCATCAGATATCATGTAATGTTTTTCTTCATTAGGCCTGAGTTGTGTTGGTGAACAAATTCGATAAGGAATTTTTGAATGGTAAATCTATGAGATTATGATGCTTCTTAGGTCTTGTTTGTTTTGTGTTTCTGTTCCCCCAGATTTTTGCTTTTATTTCCCGGAAACAAATCTGTTTTTATTCTGCTCCCAGGAAAAGAAAGATTGGAACAAAATATAATTATTATCATATTTCTCTTTTTGTTATAATTTTTTTGAGAACAGAGCAAAAATTTGGGAACATAAACACTAAGGAAACGCCACATTAGTTTCTATCTTCTTGTTGATGAACTTGAGAGAGTGCATCATTTAGAGTCTTGAAGTGTTACGCAGATAGATTTGCTCTAATCATCATATGATGCTTCTTCTTATTAAATGTGATTATAATGGCATTTTTAGTTGATTTTTTATTCTAGAATTATTTTTTATTATTGCAAGTTAATTTGTAGCTATATTTTTTGTAATCTCTGTTTCTGCTGTTATTCTCTGTTTCTGTTGTTTCTGTTTGATGTTTATGTTTTTGTTTCCATTTGCGTTTCTATTTTTGTTTTTGTTTCTGTTTGCTATTTTTGTTTCTGTTTCTCTGTTTGCGTTCACGGATTTATATTTCGGGCTCAAGGTCATTTGGCACAACATTTTGGAAAATGATATGTCTATTATTCTAATTCAATTTATATCTTGATGGTCAATTATTGTATGTGATATAGATGAAAATTCAATAATTGCAGGCTCGGGTAGGATTGATCTACATCGGATCACACATCAGAAGGCAAATGGGCAATAGATATTGCTTATTATCTATTAGTTTGTTTCTTAGTTATTTTGTAATGATGTTTCGTAAGACATTTTGTTTTTTTTTTTGTCATATTAATGTTTAAGAATATTAGTATATTTTGGCTATTTGACTTTTAATGCAATTGTATTGTTTTGATTATTTATGTTGATTGGTTGATGGTTATAAATTGATATTCATAACTTTAAGTAGAGTAATTTGTTACAAATTTTATTTTTGTAACTAATGTATTTCTTGGAAAAAAATTATTTCTGGGCTACAAAAATAGTCCAAAAATAATTTTATCGCTAAAAGAATTCCCGCTATTTTAGTTCTTTTTTAGCGACGAAAATTTCCGTTGCCAAAAAATTATCCCCGTGATTTTTAATTACTCTTTGGTTATGAAATAAATTTATTAGCTACGAAATGATTTGTCGCGAAATAGTAGTCGTGCGCGACAAACTAACAATTCGTCGCCAAAAACTTTCTGCTACGGCACATAAACTACGAAATTGGAACAATATTTTTTTTCGTCGCTAAAACATTTTCACTACAAAATTAGAGCTTTAGCTACAAAATTTTTTTACAGCCAAAATCCATTTTTCTTGTAGTGCCTCAACCAGCCGACGCCGTTGTCTGCTTCTTCGTCTCTTTGCCGTCGTCATCGATTTTGTCTGCTTATTGGGTTTTGCTTTCAAAATCGATTTCAACCGTGTTCTTCACCTCTTCAATGCTATTTTGATTTAGTCTGTTTATAGTGTTTCGATTTCGAAATTGAAATCGAAACCATGTTTCGATTTTGAAATCAAAACCCTATTTCAATTTAGATTTCGAAATCCAAATCAAAACCATGTTTCGATTTCAAAATTGAAATCGATTTCAACCGTGTTCTTCACCTCTTCAACTGTGTTTTTCTCTTCTTCAACTCTGTTTTGATTTCATCTGCTTTTAGTGTTTTGATTTCGAATTAGAAATCGAAATCGGGTTTCGATTTTGAAATCAAAATCGATTTTAAGATTCGATTTCGATTTCAATTTCGATTGTGATTTAGGGTTCAATTGCTTCTTGATTGTGATTTAGGCTTTGATTGTTTGATGATTTTTTTATTGTGGTTTAGGGTACATTCTTGATATCTTAGATATCGTTACCAAACACGATTTTATTCCCAAGGAGCAAATAAAATTCTCATCTCATTTCTATCCCACTACAGGAGATAGGCACGAAACGGTTACCGAACGAGCCATACATTGATATTCTCAAAGTTAATCTATAAAACTTGTACTCTAATAGATACATTTAGTGTGTCTCCAGATCTAGCAGTGAAAACCCTTTTCCCTAAAATTGTAAAAAACAAAAAATACAAATTAGAGATTTTAATAATTGTAGGGGGTGTTTGATTGCATTTTCAAAAATTATTTTCCCTTTTTGAAAATAAAGAATTTGATCTCTTTATCTTCTAGGAAGACAATTTAAAGACAAGTTTATAAAATAATTTTCATAATTTTCAATTTATCATATCAATTACTTTATTAATTAAGAGTATATTTTAATTATTTTCCAAGTTTACTCTTTACTTTTTTCTCTATACCTAATTTTTATTTCACTACAAATTCTCTCTCCTCCTATTAGCACAACCAACAATAAATTCAAAAAATTAATAGAGGGGGATTATTTTATTTTATTTTAAATGTCTACGAGATATTTATATAAATTAGATAGGTTTAAGATTTTTTTTTTAAATAATTGATTTTAAAAAATATATATAGACGAAAGTGATTTTTTATTTTTATTTTTATTTTTTTAAATGAGGAAGAGTTGAGTCCCTTCTCATTCCAATGTAGCTCTACCACAACATCCAATAATTAAACGTTATTATTATTTATTTTGTCATAATATTTTAATCAATCATATCCCTTTTAATTTATTTGTTTTTAAAAAATTTAACACGTTATTAATAAGCATTATTTTTTAAAGACTAAATCACAACAAGCAATTGTAAAGTTATTTTTCAAAAATTGTAAATGAAAATAAAACCAAATAGGCTGATAATCTTATTTGTTTCTTTACTTATTTTTTTTTTAATTTTTTTAATAGGCAAATAATTGCATTAAAATAAGGGGATAAGGTCTCCCTCACTACACAGTAAGAGGGTTACCATGTAGCTCGCAAAACTCTCCCCGGAAACAAGCATTACAATCATATAAAAATATAAATCAGACGCCCGGGGTATAAACCTCACTGTGGATTTAAATATCTATTTGGGGATAAATTTGTAAAATCACTATAACTTTATTCTGGAAAAAATTCAAGAAGGTTGTCGAACTAGAATGCTAATATATTGTTGATTCGTCCTAATCAAAGCCGTTACTTCAACTATCCCCTTCTATAAAAATATAAGTTTCCCTCCTCCCAAAGAAATCTTTAATGAACTGGATAGAATTAATAGAAAAATTCTTTGGGGAGACTGTTAAAAGAAAAGAAAATACCATCTTCTTAATTGGTGCACTAAACCCTAACATTCTTATCTCTAGAAGTGTATTTTTAAAATGAGGGATATTTTGAATACATGGCTAAAATGGAAAGTTGGGAATGGGGTGAACACAAATTTCTAGATTGATTGGTGGTGCACTAATGGCCCTCTTGGAAGGTTTAACACTCAGAATTCGTACGACATAAAGGTGTCTGGTATCATTGATGATAATGGAGATTTGTTCCTCATACTAATCCTCCATCTTATCAATAATACACAAAACGAGACTATCTTGAGAAGTAAGCCTCCGGATCCAAATATTGACGATTGTGTTGTTTGGCACCCGAAAAATTCCTAAAAGTTTTCAATTAAATCTGCTTATAATCTTATTGACCCTCATGATAAGAATATGGTTGAGTCTAAATGGTAGTGGATCTAGAAACTTAAACTCTCTCAAAACCTCAAATATATTTCTTTTGGCTTACTCTGCATGGAAACTACAAACACTACTTTCAAGTTCAAATCACCATCTAAAGCGAGGTTTGTTGTACCCACTTGATCCAAGCCCTTGTTTTCATCTATAGACAATACACCTTCAATACCACTTGACCCTACTGTTTCCATCCAAGCTCTTATTTTTTTTTTTATATATATATTGTTTGCTTGATTTGATTACAAATTTATGATCAATTGATCATTGGTTTCAAAACAACATCTATTTGTATATATATATATTTTTTATATAATTTAATATTTTGTTGAATTCAACACGATTATGAATTTTGTGTTGAATTTAACACGAATGTGAAAATTTGATGAATAAATAGTGAACGTGATATCATTGGCTTCAAAAGAATATACATTTGAAGTGACAAATTGAATTCAACACAATAATTGAAAACCATAAAATATATGGAAATAACATGTTGAGTTCAATACAAATCTGAAAGCTAATGAGAAAAATAGTGATTGTGATATAGTTTTGAAGATTTTATTCAGATGAATCTAAATATATAATTAAATCATAAAAACATATCATGTTGAATTCAATACGATGTGAAAAACTAGGCCTGTGCAAAATTCTAACTGGCCCGACCCACCCGCCACAAACTGCGGTCCCACCCAATATCATCGGGTCTACTGGGTGTTAATGGTCGGATCGGGTACAACCCGATCTAACCATACATGTATCAAATTGGTTAGCGGTTTCTCATTCCCCTACCCTCAATACACCCGACTCGACCGATATATGTATACGTTACACGAATCCAGACTCTCCTCCATCGACTTGAAAACCTAAGCGACTCTTCTTCATTATTTTGTTTCACTTCTCAACGTTCTCATTAACTCCAGCCTCCAAAATCCATCGATGACGCTTCGATATGCACATCACCAGCTCCAAAATCTTCAATTCCATTGGTTGATTTGTCTTTGTCGTTTTGTAACTCTCCCTTCCATTCTAGGATTCCATCGTTGATTCATCTCGTCTTCTTTGTTTCTTCCACAATGGCTATAAATCAAGATTTTTCATTCCAAGAACATCTTATAGCCTTTTTGTTTAATTTAAAGCCAAAATCTAAAATGAAACATTCAATCTTCTGTGATGGTGAGACTCGTGAAAGACGAAATCGACTGTTGAAATCAGGCCCAAAACAATGAGTTCTTCGATTTGTTCAATTTGTTTATTCTTTGATTTGTTCTTCGATTTTGATTCTGTATGAATTAGGGTTTTTGAATTTTGTTTCAATTAGTGTTTGTGTTTTGTTTTAATTGGGGTTTTTGTTTCAATTAGTGGTTTTGTTTAGTGTTCTGTTTCCACGTTCCCAGATTAAGCTAGTTTATGGTTCTAGGAACACTTCTGGGAACAAATGCCATTTGTCTTATTATTGTTCATTTGGTGGCATTTGTTTAGTATTCTGTTCCTAGATTAAAACATTTTAGGGTTTGTTCATGATTGTGAGAAATATCATGTATTGATATTAGAAGGTGTAAGCTTTATAAGAATGAAGTAACTTGGGTGTGTGTGTGTGTGTGTATATATATATATATATATATATATATATAGCTCTATAAGAATGAAGTAACTTATGTGTGTATATATATATGTTTGAACCCGTATTGATATTAATAATAATTCAAAGATCACATAATAATATATATGTTTGAACCTGTATAATTGATTATGCATATATAGTTGAATTGTTGCATATTATAGGGTTCGAACCAGTTTTTGTTTGAACTTGTTTCTGTTTATGTTATGTTTTTGTTAAAAATACACCCCTATTTCCTTAGACTTTGTTTAAATATCCTTAGACTTTGTTAATAATTATCCTCATAATTTCTTGTTAACAAGCTTTGAACCTGTATATATATATGTTTGGACTATATATGTTTGAACCTGTTTCTATTTTTGTTTCTGTCTCTGTTTCTGCTTTAAAACATGATTCAAGCACTTGTGTGCATTTTTCTGTTTCTATTTTTGTTTAAATTGACACTTGTGTGTTTTATGAATGCTAAAAATTGTTCCACTCGCTTTTCAGGAAATATTTTCTTGTGAATTTCTTATTTCTTATTTTTTTTTTTGATAGGCATGATTATATATCAATAAGGGGCAGGATCTCCCCTAATACATGGTAACAAGATACCATGTAATCTACAAGACCCTGCCAAAAACACCACAAGAAGTTCAAAAGATGCCTTCAACCCCTAACATGGGTTCAATAGTTAACCCGGGGTTCAACCTCACAAACGCCAAAATAAGCACCCAATAATTATACAACACTGATACACTTAAAATAATCAAAATAGCATGCCAACAAAGGAGGGTGACTTGCCAATGCTTCATAAACCGACAAGCTCTAGCGACAACCTATTCTGGGAAATCAAACATGCAAGCTCTGAGCAAATGATAAGGCTCACACCAACACCTCTCAAACATCAACTTTAACCCCAAGATAGCCATCTTACTACTGACAGATCAGTTCATTTCAACTATGACAAAAGCAATCAAGACTCCCCAAGAATCCACTCCTACCAACTAAACCCTTTTTCCTTATCAGAGGAACAAAAGTAGAGAAACCGCCCTCAATTATGCCTCGTCTTACTACCCAATGCTCTGAATTATTTCTCAAGAGGAAAGAGACTCTTTAAACAACCATAATAGAAAATTTTCTTAATATACCCAAACTGCCAATTATTTCTTTTTCTCTCTTCTTTTAGTAATTGAAACTAGCATTTTTTTGAATTGCAATTGATGATTACAACTGATTTTGGAGAAAATCATATCTATATCGTCATTGGGCTTGGAGACACAACTACCATCCGTATCACTTGTAAAAGACCATTCTTGACTCCAAGAATCATCAGAGACCCTTTCAGCAATTGGTTCATGTGCATTGCATTGATAGAAGGCCTTCATAGTGATTTTACCTTCTTCGGATCCATGGGAAACGTCTTCAAGGTTTGTGAGGTTCTCTCCTACAACAACATTAGGGGAAGAGCCATCCCCAATGAAAGTGGGATTAAATGCATTTACTTGATCCAAACCCTTACCATCTCTCAGGCCAAGACAACCATATTTATCTATTGACAGATTCTCTCTAAGAACAACATTGGGAGGAGATTCTATCCCTACTCACGAGTTCAAATTGCCATCTGACAGCGCGTGAAATAAGCCGCTACTTACTCTCGCAAGTATACAAAGTCTAAGTTTTAATATAGTGAATTTTTGAAGATCGGATATCGTTCCCACAGGGAAAGTGTGAATAATTGAATACCGCAATTTATGTAGTCTCATATTATCTTGACGATTAAATTAATTATTTAAATTAAACTAATTAAAACTACTCCTAAGGATTAATTCCAATTACACTAATTAACTTGGGCAAAACTTCCAAATCCAATTATTTTTAACATAATCATGCAAACCAACCAATAATTTCAGCAACTAGACTAAATGTAAGGTAAAAGAAACTTACTTGTTGAGAATTTATGATTAAATTGATTGAAAATGAAGAAATCGCACGTTTGCTTCAAAAACCCTAGATTTTCGGAAATGAGGGTTGAAAAACAATTCTTGGTGGTTGATTCGTGATAGAAATGACTAAGTTTGGTAATGGAAGGATGATTTTTAAGTATTGGAACGGTTTGTAAGTGAGGTTTTAGAGAGAAGGTGGAGGTTTTAGGAAAAAGGGTTTTGCGATTTCTAAAATGAGCGAACAGTTTGTTTTAACTACAGAAGGTCCACCACCTAGGCGGTGGACCGTTTTTGCAGAAAAACATGCAACCAATATTTTTACCACCTAGGCGGAATCCACTGCTTAGGCGGTAGGTGCAACTATTTTTTTTCATGTTTTTCTTAAATTTTTAAAATACGGCTCCACTCCGTACCTTTCCACTTCGCTTATTCAATGTGTTTAAACGTGAAACACTTCCCCAAACGTCCACACTCCTAAATTCACTTCCGAACACGTTCTGAAGCCATGCCGACTTCCAAAAAGAATAAATAATAAAATAAATAGTAACAAAAATCGAGTAATTTGATACCTTGAGTTTCATTTAAAAAAATAAAAAATAAAAAATTGCGCTTGCTTTACCGTCCCCAGCTGGGCATTCGTGTTACCAAGCATTTTTCACTAAAATTCCCCATAGACAAGGAATTTGGGCTCAAATGCTCAATCGGATCAAGATCATGAATTGAAGTCGATTTCACCTCTTTGTCCTTATAATTTTCAATATAAGCTCAATCTCGGGATTGAGAATTAAGATTCCAATCTTCTTCATCATTTCTCGCACAGCTTGATCACATTAGCACAATAAAACAAGAATTAAAAATTAAAAATAAAACAAAATAAATGTCAAGATTAACAATCGACTACTTAGTCGCAATATCAACTTAAAATTCACACAATTCCCCGGCAACGGCGCCAAAAACTTGGCAGCGCGTGAAATATGCTGCTACTTACTCTCGCAAGTGTACAAGGTCTAAGTTTTAATATAGTGAATCTTTGAAGATCGAATATCGTTCCCACAGGGAAAGGTGAATAATTGAATACCGCAATTTACGTAATCTCATATTATCCTGACGATTAAATTAATTATTTAAATTAAACTAATTAAAACTACTCCTAAGGATTAATTCTAATTACACTAATTAACTAGGGATCGATTTCATTCACTTAATACCTATTTGGCTTAGTTTAGTTATCGATAATGATTATTATCACATCCAACAATCTCAGTATCTATAACTCACTTGCTCCTTCTTCCGAGTAAAAAGCAAACGAATATATGACTTCGCATTGACGTCGAAGTCCCCCTCGAACACCTTTCCGAACACATAGCCACGTGAGTCTTGACCCAACCTCATAGATTGCACACAATCCAACTCCCTCCCAGGTTACTGGATTGTCGCGTTGTGTTTATCCCTAGTCCGAATCCGGGGTTATCTCTCCCAAGTGTCAAACCCCATATTCTCTATTTATCATAATAAGCATAATAAACGTGAAATAATGGTAAGCACAATTGGAATTGAATAACAAACCATTAGAATAACTTATATTCAACTAAAGAGATAATTACATGAATTACATCTAACCCTAACTAATCTCTAATTAAACTAACATGATATTAGCCATTACAATATTAAATGAAGAGAAGATCATCATCATCAATAATAAACATTAAGTACAAAGATGGAAACAAGGAAAGAAAAGCCAAATCTTAAAGTGGAGTAGTCCACTTTCGCCAAAGAACGATCCTCCTGATCTTCCTCTTCTCCATTAATGAACTTCCTCTTTTAGCTCTTCAAGAATTAGCCAAAATCACTTCCTAAAACTAATTTAATCTACTTCCTAAATTATCTAATCCTCTCTAAGGTGAAAGGGTCTCTCCAAACATAATAGGGCATAATACAAAAATGGGGAAAAAAAAGGGTTAAAATAAAGGTTTTGAAAATATCTTCAAAATATCTAAAATTAGATATTTCTCGCAGAGTGTCACCACCTAGGCCGTGGTTAAGTCGGTTTAGGTTTTGACGGATTTTCGCCTAGGCAGAGGAATTTTCGCCTAGGCGGTGGTTGCTGGCACAAACATTCTGACGGATCTCCACCTAGGCGGTGGTTTTCTTGCCTAGGCGGTGGTTCAGCAACCCAACTTCCTGTCTCTTCTCTGCCTAGGTGGTGGAATTTTCGCCTAGGCGGTGGTCTTTATGCACCGAAATCTTGTTCTTCATGTTTTGTTCACCGTTTCTCCACCATTTTCACTTGTTTATCACTTTTTTTCGTTCCTTCACCTGTTTTACACTAAAACAAACTAAAACGAAATTAAATATAACTAATACGCTCAAAAACTAAAAAATTCGGTTTAAAAGTAAATAGGTTATTTCCACCTATCAAATACCCTCAAACTTAAAATTTTACTAGTTCTTGAGCAAAACACTAACACTAAACTAAAATAACTAACTAAAAAATGAAAAACTTAAACATAAAAGAAGTACATGCATGTAAATATAAAGTTCAATCGAAAGGATCAATTTGTTCCTCCCTCAATATCCCTATATCTGATCAAGTTCGGGAAATAACCCACACCAAGTGATGTTCTAGAATTTTGACGATCAATATCAATAAAAACCATTCTAGATCCATTTGAAGTATGTGTGTGAGAACTCAAATGCATAATTACGCATAAACCGTATTGGATTATTGAACTGTTAAGTTCATAACGTATACTATTTAAGGATTTAGGAAAACCATACGCTTGATTGGGGTCTTCTATCTACTAATGTAGGCTCGGATATTCATAGAGATCAATAGGGCTTGGTTTGGCTTTGGAGAACGACCACGGGTATCACTGGAATCGAAAATAGATAATCGGTTTAATTGATCGATACCTGAGGTAAAATCGCTTGTTGCTATCTTTTCTCATAACCCCAAACTTTTAGAGTACAACTTTGAATAAGAAATGAAGATCATGTGTATTCACTTGTCAAAAGAAAAGAAAAGAAAAACTATATTTCCATAGTTTTTTTTTTTATACAAAACACATTCCTAAACTAATTCGAATTATTATAGTTTTAGGAGCGTGCAAAAAGAAGTTAGAGAAACACACCCCCAAACTTATTCGAATTTATAAAGTTTTAGGAATATGTAAAAAGAAATGGTAGAAACACACCCCCAAACTTATTTTAGGAGCGTGTGAAAAGAAATACTAAAATGACAAGTGAATACACTTAATACCGAATCAATAAAAATTTCATCTGAAACTCGACCACTCACTTGATTTCACTCAATTTGAAAATTAGGCTTAGCGACATTGGGTTAGGAAAAATTTAAATGAAAAGAGTATTTGAACGTTTTTAAAATTGATTACGTTATCGACTTCGACAGGGGAAATAAGGGATGAAATTTTTCAGGTTAACTATAACGGTTCAAGCGAAAAAATAACGGCCTAAATCACGTCTCCGGAATTACCTTACCTAGGATTTCGCCTCAAGTTTCCCCCAAAGCAAGTTCTAGATTCCACATTTTTATCATGAACTTCATATTGAATAATCAGCGTCTAATTGTTCAGATTATTATATATTGAGTCCGATTGTCGTGCAATTTTATGATCGAGATAATCTTTATCCAATCGACATGTTAAGCACACAAAACACACATGGAAGGCATTACCCCCGACCTCAATATGCAATTATGGGATAATTCTCATCATCGGGACTTGACCCAAATGAACTCAACAACTAAACATGCAAATACACCTTTATACATACACAATTGTAAACTAAATCTAATACTAACATACATTAACTAATCTAACACTACACATGCAAAAACAAAAATTAAACTAAACTAAACTAAAAATTAAAAACTAAAACATATATTAAAACAATAAAATACATACATAAACATAATTCTGTACATAAAATTTTTTGTATTTTGTTCAAAAAAATAATAATGGTCCATCATTTTCTACAAAAAAAATCAAAATGGATGAATATCCACTAAACTAACATCCATTCCATACCAATGCATGCTTGAACAAAAGTAGTGTTCCACAATCAATGAATCCAATAAACATACAGTATCAATGCAAACAAAAATGGGTTGAACACATACCTAGGGAATAAGACGTAAAAGTCTTATTCCTACTGTCCACATGACGAGGAGTCATCACCGTCATCTTGTTGGAAAGGAGAGTGTGGTTTCTGTAGTACATATGGCGGCACGGATGGCATCGGAAGGTAATCGCGCATCTCAAGGCCGAGGCCTTCGCAAATCATCCGTTGGACTTGATCTTGCTACCTCGAATATTGTTCTAGGAAAGAATCGATCTCGTATTGGTTTTGGAGGACGATCTAAAGCTTATTGTATACCCTTTCCTGGAAGTTTTCATTTCAGGCTTCGGAAGGGCCCTCCGTCTCGTCGGTTGGCTCTTCTCCTTCTTCAGGCTCAGGCTCGGCTACCTCTTGCACCCCAGTCTTCCACAAATGATTTGTCTTTGATAGATCTAGTGGAACTATAGGGTGGCAAAGGTTTCCCCTGGATATTGTCACTCCAGCTAGTAAAAAAATGTGGGTTAAAAGTGACGAAAATTGGAGCCCACCTTTTACCGAATTCGCAGCATGCATGATCGATGAGTAGATCAAGAATCCAACATTGATTGCTTTTCCGGTTTGAATTTTGTAGATCAAAATGGCCCTGTCCTTTGAGACGTCTAAAAGATGTGACGTCAGTAGGAGACTTCCACAAATAAAATGGTGCCAGATTTTTGGAATTGGATTGAGGTATTTTACCTAGAAAGTAGCGACATTCGGTCCCTGGTGTTTCCAGTTGGCTTCGTCGGATGTGATCTTTTTAATGACCCTATGCATATTTGGTTCTTGGCTTCCAGTGGACCTCGGTGTCGCTAGTCCAAAGAGATCATTGATAAATTCAAGATTGAAGATGATCGGCCGATTTCAAACTCTCGCTTGGTAGTCTACAGCCTCTGTGGAGTTAGATTAAAATTCCTTGACCAAAGCTACCTCGCCTGGGGGTGGCAATTTACAGAATTGCTCCCAATGGCGATTTCGAATTTCTTGTTGAAATTCTACCTGGAGATCCTCTATCGGACCGAAACCACGTTGGCGTATGCAGGTTCAAAAGATTTCGTGTTTGATGTAATGCTCCTCCGCTTGTTTTGACACAAAAAGGGTGACATCATAGTCAACTTCGGTCGGCACCCCGAGTTACGAACTCGACCTTTCTCCTCTTACCCTCTTCTTAACTACCCTATTTGACATTTCCTAACAATCACAATCACAAAAACCAATACAACCTCATCATATATGAGCTATTGAAAAAAATAAACTCCCCAAATCACTTTGTCAAGAACACATTCATCTCAAAACAAACACCCATTTGAAATTTTCAACCAAATTTCACAAATATGATATACTGTCTTAGTTCATACACTTAATCAATCCATTTAAACATGTTCATCACCAAGAATCAAACCAAAATCCCAAAGAAAATTGAAATCGTGAAAAAAACGTTTAATGGGTTTAGGACAAAACTTCCAAATCCAATGATTTTTAACATAATCATGAAAATCAACCAATAATTTCAAAAACTAAACTAAATATAAGGTAAAAGAAACTTACTTGTTGAGAATTTATGGTCAAATCGATTGGAAATGAAGAAATCGCACATTTGCTTCAAAAACCATAGATTTTCGGAAATGAGGGTTGAAATCCAATTCTTCGTGGTTGATTCGTGATGGAAATAACTAATTTTGGTAATGGAATGATGATTTTTGAGTATTAGAACGGTTTGTAAGTGAGATTTTAGAGAGAAGGTGGAGGTTTTAGGAAAACGGGTTTCACGATTTCTAAAATGAGCGAACAGTTTGTTTTAACTGCAGAAGGTCCACCACCTAGGCAGTGGACCTTTTTTGCAGAAAAACACGCAACCAATATTTTTACTACCTAGGCGGAATCCATCACTTAGGCGGTAGGCCTGCAACTATTTTTTTTCATGTTTTTCTCAAATTTTCAAAATACAGTTCCACCCCGTACGTTTCCACTTCACTTGTTCAACGTGTTTAAACGTGAAACACTTCCCCAAACGTCCACACTCCTAAATTCACTTTCGAACACGTTCTGAAGCCATGCCGACTTCCAAAAAGAATAAATAATAAAATAAATAGTAACAAAAATCGAGTAATTTGATACCCTGAATTTCATTTCAAAAAAAATAATAAAATTGCACTTGCTTTACCGTCCCCAACTGGGCTTTCGTGTTACTAAGCATTTTTCACCAAAATTCCCCATAGACAAGAAATTTGGACTCAAATGCTCAATCGGATCAAGATCATGAATTGAAGTCAGTTTCACCTCTCTGTCCATATTATTTTCAATATAAGCTCGATCTTGGGATTGAGAATTAAGATTCCAATCTTCTTCATCATTTCTCGCACGGCTTGATCACATTAACACAATAAAACAAGAATTAAAAATTAAAAATAGAACAAAATAAATGTCAGGATTAACAATCAACCACTTAGTCGCAATATCAACTTAAAATTTACACAATTGCTAGGCAACGACACCAAAAACTTGGCAGCGCGTGAAATACGCCGCTACTTACTCTTGCAAGTATACGAGGTCTAAGTTTTAATATAGTGGATTGGTAGCGCGGGAAAAACACGCCGCTACTTACTCTCGCAAGTATACGAGGTCTAAGTTTTAGTATAGTGTGATCGTTAAGATCGGGTTATCGTATCCACAGGGATTGTTGTCGTTACTATCGAATACTGCATTTGTCGTGACCTAATTTTATTTAGGCGAAAATAAATGTATTTAATTAATTAAACTAATACTAATATAACCTAAATTAACTACACTAATATGCTAATATGTTTTAGGGTGAAGATTTGCCTAGGGATTAACATGTTTACAAATACGTGTTCGATCTCGATTTATTTACGTTTACGTTGTTCAACCTATTTGACAACCTCGGTACGTAAACTCCATCGCCACCTCTTCTGAGTGTAAGACGGGGGAATACATGACTTCGAGTCAACGAAGAAGTCCCCCTCAACATCTTAACGACCCTAGGTCACGTGAGTCTCGCCCAACGTCATTGATTGCACACAATCCAACTCCCTCTCAGGTTATTGGATCGTCGCGTTGTATTTACCATATCGACAATCTCCGTTCTAAAACTCTCTCACCACTTCTTTCGAGTGTAAGACAATGGATATAACGCAACTTCGAGTCAACGAAGAAGTCCCCCTCAGCGTCTTAACGACCCTAGGTAGCGTGTGTCTTACCCCACATCATCGATTGTCCACGATTCAAATCCCGACCGGGTTATAGAATCGTGGCGTTTGTTTACCTTAATTCGAATTCGGGATTTGTCAAAATCCCGTATTCTCCATTTATCAATCCAAACATAATAAACAAATAATACGATAAATACAATCAAACTAAGAAGAACAAACATAAACGAAACACCGAAATCATCCAAACTACGTATTTATAAATATAGTGTTAATCCCTACTACAATCCATATTTAACTCGAGGCCATAGCCGCATATTCAATAAAATAACGAGTTAAACAAGCTCATATGCTCCTAAGATAAGGAAATAAGGAAAAACAATCGAAGAACTTAGCCTCATCCGAAGATAAACCGCTAAGAACGCTCTACGATCGATTCGCCGTCTTCTCCACATCGAGATGTGAGCTTCACACCTAAAACTCCTAAATATACCCTTAGATATAGCCTAAGGGGCTAAAAAAGCCATGGGGGCAAGAGAGTCATCGGCCAAGGGGGAGGAGGGGGGTATTTATAGCCAAAATATCTCAAAAATATCTAAAAATATCTCAAGACTGTGCAGGGAAAATCCGCCTAGGCAGTGGATTCTTCGCCTAGGCAGAGTTACGTCGGTTTAGTCTAATCGCCTAGGCGGTGAAGTAGGCGGTGGACTGGGAGAACATTCTGTTGGATTTTCGCCTAAGCGAAGAAAACTTCGCCTAGACGAGCGGCTGTCAGTAGCCCTTCTGCGTCTTCTGCTGGATTTTCGCCTAGGCAATAGAATCTTCGCCTAGGCGGTCGTCCGTCAGTAACATTTTGTTTTTCTCAGCATCTTCACCGCTTAGGCGGTGGTCTGGACACCTAAGCAGTGAGCCTGTTTCATCTTTTTAGCCTCTGAGCTTGTTTATCCACCGTAACTTCAAATCGTTTTGGTTCGATCTCATCGTTTTAACTCCAGATTTCTATATTTTTGCCCCACACACCTGATTTAATACAAAAAGATAAAAACTAATTAAAACATAATAAAAATAACTATAAACATACTCGAAAACTAACAAATTTGGATTGGAAATAGATAGATTTTTCACCTATCATGGATCTTTGAAGATCAGATATCGTTCCCACAGGGAAAGTGTGAATAATTGAATACTGCAATTTACGTAGTCTCATATTATCCTGACGATTAAATTAATTAATTAAATTAAACTAATTAAAACTAATCCTAAGGATTAATTTTAATTACACTAATTAACTAAGGATCAATTTTATTCACTTAGTACCTATTTGGCTTAGATTAGTTATTGATAACGATTATTATCACATCCAACAATCTCGGTAGCTATAACTCACTCACTCCCTCTTCCGAGTGAAAAAGAGCAAATATATGACTTCGCATTAACGCCGAAGTCCCCTCGAACACCTTTTCGAACACATAGCCACGTGAGTCTTGACCCAACCTCATGGATTGCATACAATCCAACTCCCTTCCGGGTTATTGGATCGTCGCATTGTGTTTATCCCTAGTTCGAATATGAGGTTACCTCTCCCAAGTGTCAAATTCCGTATTCTCTGTTTATCATAGTAAGCATAATAAACGTGAAATAATGGTAAGCACAATTGGAATTGAATAACAAACCATTAGAATAACTTATATTCAACTAAAGAGATAATTACATGAATTACATCTAACCCTAACTAATCTCTAATTAAACTAACATAATCTTAGCCATTACAATATTAAATGAAGATAAGATCATCATCATCAATAACAAACACTAAGTACAAAGATGGAAACAAGGAAAGAAAAGCCAAATCTTAAAGTGGAGTAGTCCACTTTCGCCAAAGAACGATCCTCCTGAGCTTCCTCTTCTCCATTGATGAACTTCCTCTTTTAACTCTTCAAGAATTAGCCAAAATCACTTCCTAAAACTAATCTAATCTACTTCCTAAATTATCTAATCCTCTCTGAGGTGAAAGGGTCTCTCCAAACATAATAGGGCATAATACAAAAATGGGGAAGAAAAGGGTTAAAATAAAGGTTTTGAAAATATCTTCAAAATATCTAAAATTAGATATTTCTCGTAGAGTGCCACCTCCTAGGTTGTGGTTAAGTCGGTTTAGGTTCTAACGGATTTTCGCCTAGGCGGTAGTTGCTGGTACAAACATTCTGACAGATCTCCGCCTAGGCAGTGGTTTTCTCACCTAGGTGGTGGTTCGGCAACCCAACTTCTTGCCTCTTCTCCGCCTAGGCGGTGGAATTTTCACCTAGGCGGTGGTCTTTATGCACCGAAACCTTGTTCTTCATGTTTTGTTCACCGTTTCTCCACCGTTTTCGTTTGTTTATCACTTCTTTTCGTTCTTTCACCTGTTTTACACTTAAACAAACTAAAATAAAATTAAATATAACTAATACACTCAAAAGCTAATAAATTCGGTTGAAAAGTAGATAGGTTATTTCCACCTATCACCATCTGAAGTGAGGTTCATTGCACCCACTTGATCCAAGCCTTTAACTAAATCTATCAGTAATACACCTTCAGTACCACTTGCCCCCGCTGAGCCCCATTCCCTATGAATCAAATTCACAATCATATCTCTGAATTCCAATCCGTTCGTAGTCATAGACAAACCTAGAATATTTCTATACTCCATCGCCTTTTCTACTCTATGCAACGCTAATTTGATTTTATATATCATATCCTTATTAGAAGTATAGATCTCACTGTTGTCAAGACCTTTTGATGATTGGACTATTGATAAATTCACAGGACTTGAGGAAGGATGGTTTAACAATGGGTTGGCAATGGGGGAAGGAACAACGGGTTCACCACAAGTAGATCCTAAACTACCTCTTTCTTTTCTAACCCACTTAGTTTTCACACTAAGTGCCTGAAATCTCTTACTGGATGAAGCCAAACAAACGTGAATCGCTTTATTCTTCACTCTAATTTCATTGAGAATTCTAATAGCAGCCAAGGCTTCTGCTAAAGTCGAAAATCGAACAAATCCATATTTTGAATTTGTTCTAACCCTTCTCCGCATTGGGATATAGACATCTCGCACCTCACCATGCCACTGGAACATGAACTTCAGGCCTTTCCTACCCATCTTCTCAGAGATTGAATCCACAAAAATTGACACTAATTGTTCATTCGACTGCCCATAATTCCTCATCCACTTTGCGATTTACAACTCATTATGATTTATAGAGAAATTAGTTCTAGATAGACCGCAATACAACAAAACGCAGGAGAACAATATTTTAGATGGCATGAACCAAAGAACTCAACAACCTAATAATGTTCCAGAGCATAAAAAGAGGATTGCTCACCTAATTGACTCTGTCCATTCTCCCCTGATTGCTGATACTCGAATTGAAGTCAAGCATCTGGAGGTATTTTCGTCTCACAGTGTTCGCGGAAAAACACCAATCCGACCCCCACTGCTTGATTATGGAATCACAGATATCGGTAGTCTTCTGCCGCCGACCGTGACTAGACTTCGAGCCACCCGCCCTCGCGTGAACTGAAATCTGTTGACGGAGTTGCAGAGAGCTCCCTTGCCTCTTCTCCTTCACACGAACCTCACAAACCTCACCAAGAAGCTCAACGGCGCAGAATGACTCAACCTTGACGAACAGGATCGGACCTCACAAACCTTGACGGCCAGGATTGGAACGACTCAACCTTAGGGATTTGTGATTCTTGATACCCAGATCTGTTGAGACCCTCTAGCCTCACTTCGCTAGATCAGATCAAAACAAGCAACGCGGTTGCAGTGGCTATGCTTGTCACCGGAGAGGAAGAAAGAGCTGTTCAGGTTTGAATTTTGAAATTGATCGGGCACACAATCCAAGTCACAGTCTCTCTTTCTTCTGCTTAGTTGTTGGGGTTTCTATTAATTTCTTCTTTTCATGTGCTTGATCGTTTTTTTCTATTGTGGAACATGCTAATGCTAAGAGTTCTTCTACACCCCTTCGGAGGTAATCCTCTAACTTTTGTCCCTGCTCCCCCACTACTAAAAAACCATCATTACCAAAAAAATGTGAAAAAAAACGTGGTACTACGAGTAGGAAAGTTTTTGCGGTCTGGAGTCATTTAGATTTTTTTTTTTTTTTGATGAGGATGAAAATAAAATGGCAACTTATAATTATTGTGGGAAAGTGTATCACGCATATGCAAAAATTCATAGGACAAGTAATTTAAAGACTCACATTCTTAATTGTCCCGACCATCCATATAGGGAGTTGCATAAGGGACAAACCCAATTAATTACTCAACTTAAAAAGGATGGACAAGATAATCTTGTAGCAACTAGTTTTTCTGTGGATAAAGCTAGAAGAGCTCTTAGAGAAATTGTTATTTTAGATGAATTGCCATTTAAATTTGTTGAAAATTATGGGTTTATAAGGTTTTGTTATACTTTGCAACTAAAATTTAAAAATATTCCATATTGTACTACGCTTGCTGGAGATGCTGTGAAGATATATCACGAGGAGAAAGAGAATTTGAACTTCAATACAAAATTTGAATTATACGTGTCTTACGTGTCATTTTATTGATGATGATTGAGTTTTGCATAAAAGAATATTAAATTTTTGTCTTATTGAAGACCATAAGGGGGAAACGATTGGAAAAAAAATTGAATCGTGTTTACGTGAATGAAATATTAATAGTTACTTTACCTTGACGGTGGATTTAATTATAATATAGTTGAAGATGATTTTTATTTTGTTGTTTAATAAATGATGAAAAACTAAATAGACTATGAAATAATTATTTTAACTGAATTTAAGATGGAAAAAATATTAGGATTTCAGAATCCACCAATATATAATTAATTAGTTCTGTTATTGTGTTGACTCCAAATTTTGAGTGATAGTAGGGCGATCAATTTTACTATCCTCTTAAGAGTTTAAAAATTAAGTCCGATATAAATCTTAAGTTCGTTTTCTGGATCTGTAAAAAACAATCATTCTTAAGTATTATATGTATACAATTTAATGGAAAACACAAAGTGAAAATATGTAACTTGTTTAATAAAGATCCAAGCATTAAATAATTCATAACAATTAATGATAAATGATATAAAAGATGAAATCATTTATTTGATTAAAAAAAGGGTAAAAGTTGAATTGCAATTTGTTTGGAATCAACACAACATAAAACTTAATTAATTATACATGGTTTCATCCTCAATCTTAATATAAGAAAAATATAGAATCAGGTTAGGAATTGTCGGTTTTGTATTTCTAAGATTATGTTATTTTCATATTTTTTTCCTTTAACTTGGATTTGTACAAACGAGCGTTCCTAACCTTTTGGGCGGAACACTCAGAAAAATAGGATTTATCATTATTCAAGCATAATATATCGACAATATTTAATTCCTATATTAATCTGATCTAGGATGAATTAAAATCGAGGTATAAACCATCAAGTTTAGTAATAAATCTTTGTGAAAATTATTACGTGATTGTTAATTTTAGATCTCACGTACTAAATTTAATGAATCAATTGAATTTATTATCAAAATTTCTTTTAATAATAAATCCAATTATTACAGTGAGGAGCACAATTCATCGTCATATAATTGTTTATATAAATCCAAAATTAAATTAAAAATAGAATATTACATAATTTCAATAATACAATACCACAATCCTAACCGGATCGGAGGAAGTTAGCCCCTCATCATTTCATAAAGCGATGTTTCATGGAAACAATCCTCAAAAACATCGTTTTACACTTTGTAACCTTAAGAATCTAAGCTTTCTCTTCTCCACAATAATTATAAAAATAAAAGAAGAACAAATAAAAATATTAAGTAAAATGGTTGATTAATATGTAAAATGTGTATCCTTACATTGATCTCAAACCTCATATTTATAGACACAAATTTTTTTAGACATTTTAGGGCTAAAATGGACAAAAATGGAATCAAGAGGGGGTAAAAACAACATTTCAAATAGTACTGAAAAATATTTGGGGGCAAAAACATAAAGGGATAAAAATATCTAGAGCTGCAAGTGGCCAAGTTGCGGTTACTGTAGCGACACGATTTCGTAGTGGTAAGTACTATAGCGGAATCGATACTGTAACAGTCTCACTTGTTCGTCTTTTGTTCGGTTGCTACGATTTGCTCGTTCTTAATCCGTTTTGCTCCAAATCAACGTCATTTTGTTCGTTTTACAAAAACCTTAAAAAATGTATAAAATAATTCAATTTTTGAAATTTTCTTTTGATCAAACGATTCATTCCAGTTTATACGATTTTTGTTTGGCTTGTTGTTGTTTGTTCATTTTTAATCTGATTTGCCCCATTTTAGCGCTGTTTTGATCCATTTCCATAAAAGTACAAAAATAACTTTATTTATAATAATTTACACTGTTCGAACGATTAACAAATCTAAGTTTAGGGGTATAGGGGTATAAAATCACACAAATGCGGTGCGATTACACCCCCAAACCTAACTTTTTCTAGTCCTCGAGCAAAAATAATACAATAATTAAATAGAAAGCCATTTTTGTAGGAAACACGATTGCATTTAGCGTATGCAATAAGCCTATTTAAACCATAAACATCCCAAAATTTTTATTCTTAAATTTATTATATATATATATATATATATACACACACACTTTAAATCGCAAAAGCTTATCAATCATGTCTAATGCTAACATATTAAGTTGAGATCATATAAGAGTTACTGAAATATTTATTGATTTCATAGCACGTGATTGTGAACAATATTTACTTTTATACCCACAACATACATTCAACTATTTTTTATAATGAATTTAAAACAAGTAACTAGTCAACTAATTTAAAACAGTCAAATAACGTTTTCCCGGAAATAAAAATAATTTTTTATATATCTATTTTTTTTAATATATATACGTATAAACAATTTTCTTTAAATAAATTACGTGTGCAATGTTAACTCCACTGGACTTTTTAAGATGTCCATGTAGCGAGCGTTGGGCCAATGATCCCAATCTAGTTGGGTCAGGGTATTAGGCGTTAAAACACCCTTCAAACTTAAAAACTGGAACAACTTAGACTTCGAAATTAATGAGTCATTAATTGTCTTAACAATTTGCTCCCCCTTTTTGACGCAAACACTCAAAACTTACTGAAACAAGATGTCTGGTTACTCAGCAAAATTTTTTTATTAAGACATAAATTTTTTCTTAACGCAATTTTTTTGGTAGTTTTTATTTTTTTTATATTTAAACTTCAGGGATAAACTATTATCATGCCAAAATTTAGAAAATCAGCTCATGTACTAAATTTAAAATAAAATAAAGTTAGTATTTATGCAAGAGTCGAAAAATAAAATATTTTTTAAAAATCAGTGCTATGCTCCAATAATTAATTAGCAAACTTAAGTTTTTATTCAACATGTACGCTATCATATGATGGTTTGATAAAATTAATTATGAAATTTAAAGTAACATAATGAATACAATTATTTATCCCCTCCCCCACAAAGCTAAATCTCGCATTGTCCTCAATGCGAAAAGTACGAAATTAATTGGTAAAGAAAGATACTAGCTGGTGCAACTGATTTGTATGGTCTAACTGAATGATTATAAACCTGTCTATTACATCACTAAAGAAAATTCATAAAATTAAATAAAAGTAAAAACTAAAATCTAAAGCAACAGTGGGTTGCCTCCCACTCAACGCTAAATTTTAACGTCTTTAGCTAGACGATAAGTGTCTTAACTCCACTAATAGTAGTGGAGTATCCCACTCCTCACCTTTTGTTGAGTTATTTTCCAATCGACGAGGGATTTGCTACAGGCGACACTCAAATTTCTCAACTTCTTTCCCACATCGAATCCCATTTCTTTTCTGTGGGTCTTACTTGGTAGTCTTTTTTATTAAGACTCCAAATAAAAATTGAGTGCAGTCAACCCATTGAATTAGGCATGAATTATGTTGGGTAGACGATTGGTCTACTGCATCAAAAAGGTATATTGTGATTTTGGGATGCGGTGGCATATGCATAATGGATGATTTAATCAAAGTAAGATTATTTAGATGTGTCATTGGTGGTTGGATCTCATATTCCCTATGATTTTCTACCCTAACTTCTTCCATGTACGTATTTTAATTTTTCAAACTTCATCCACTCATCGTCACTTTCGTTTATGACTATTTTCTTTGCCTTACTTAATGGTAATGGTTGACCCAAACATGGCTCAAGCTCGGGATTAGATCATTGATATTCCTCACCAATTTCCTCACATTCCCAATGGTCAAACCCAAGATTACTCTTCGCATTTTTCTTTTAAAAGTTCAATGATTCACCTAACTTGGGCTTCATCCTAGACTTTGTCCTCATATTTCTCTTTCAAAGATTGTGCTCGCCTTTTTAAGATTTGGTTTTGCCTTTCTAAGATCTCGCCTTGCTTTACCAACGACTAGTGGTTCTCTGCTAAGGTTTGGTGTTGTTCTGCTAAGGCTTGGCGGCATTCTACTAAGGATTGTTACTCTTCCAATAGTTTTAGGATTTGTTGATTTTTGGTTGGTTTAGAATTCCGAGCTTGTTGAGGAAACAATGGTTGGCTTTGGGATTGGTTACAGGATTGATCATCAAAGTGCATCCCTAAAGGTTTACTATAATAATGTTGATTCCACCCATAATTATTTGAATAATGATTATATTCGGTCGGTGCATAGTATGGATTGGGATAAACACTATTATAGGAACATGTGGGGTTTGAAAAATTATAAGGGCATTGATTGGTGAGATGAGTAGTAGTAGTAACGCAAGTGGCCAAGTTGCATTACTGTAGCAACACGATATTGTAGTGGCACATATAGTAGCGGAATCGGTACTGTAGCAGTTCCACTTGTTCATCTTTTGTTCAGTTGCCGCGATTTGCTCGTTTTTAATCAGTTTTGCTCTAACTCAACATCATTTTGGTCATTTTTCAAAAACCTTCAAAAACATATAAAATAATTCCATTTTTTATATTTATTTTTTTTAATCGAAGAATTCGTTCCAGTTTATAAGATTTTTGTTCGGCTTGTTGTGGTTTGTTCATTTTTAATCCGATTAGCCCCATCTTAATGCCATGTTGATCCATTTTCAAAAACATACAAAATAACTAAAATAACTTTATTTATAATAATTTACACTGTTCAAACGATTAACAAACCTAAGTTTAGGGGTACAAAACAGCACAAATACGGTGCGATTACACCCCCAAGCCTAAATTTTGCTAGTCCTCAAGTAAAAGTAATATAATAATTAAATAGAAATTCATTTTCGTAGGGAACATGATTGCATTTAGCATATGCAATAAGCCTTTAAACCCCTAGGTTGCTTCTAGTGGACGAATACAGTCTCGTTAGAGTTTATAGTGATGCTACCCACAAACATTTTAAAATTTATAGTTTTAAATTATAAATCACAAAAAGTTTATCAATCTTGTCTAATGCTAACATATTAAGTTGAGATCATATAAGAGTTATTGAAATAATTATTGATTTCATAGCACATGATTATTAACAATATCTACTTTTGTACCCACAACATACATTCGACTTTCTTTTATAATGAATTTAAAACAAGTAACTAATCAACTAATTTTAAACAATCAAATAACATTTTCCCCGAAAGAAAAATATATTTTTGTATATCTATTTTTTTTTAATATATATACATATAAATAATTTTCTTTAAATAAATTACATGTGCAATACTAGCTCCACTGGGTTTTCTAAGATGTCTATGTAGTGAACGTTGGGTCAATGATCCCAATCTAGTTTGCTCGGAGTATTAGGTGCTAAGACACCCTTCAAACTTAAAAATTAGAACAACTTAGGCTTTGAAGTTAACGAGTCATTTATTGTCTTAACAATTTTCTTCAACTTTTTAACACAAACACTCAAAGTTTACTGAAACAAGAAGCCCGATTACTCAATGAAAATTCATTATTATGACAAATATATATATATATATATATATATATATATATATATATATATTATTAATACAAATTTTTTTTATAGTTTTTTTTTTAATTTTTTTTTTTTTATATTTAAACTCTAGGGATAGACTATTATCAGGCCAAAATTTAGAAAATCAGCTCATGTACTAAATTTAAAATAAAATAAAGTTAGTATTTATGCAAGAGTCGAAAAATAAAATATTTTTTAAAAATCAGTGCTATGCTCCAATAATTAATTAGCAAACTCAAATTTTTATTCAACATATATGCTATCATATGATGGTTTGATAAAATTAATTGTGAAATTTAAAGTAACAAAATGAATACAATTATTTATCCCCTCCCCCACAAACTTAAATCTCGCATTGTCCTCAATGAGAAAAGTATGAAATTAATTGGTAAGGAAATATACTACTTGGTTTAACTGATCTGTATGGTCTGATTGAATGATTGTAAACCTGTCTGTAACATCACTAAAGAAAACTCATAAAATTAAATAAAAGTAAAAACTAAAATCTAAAGCAACAGTGGGTAGCCTGCTCTTCACCTTCTGCAGAGTTACTTTCCAGTCGATGAGGGATTTGTTACAGGCAACATTCAAATTCCTCAACTTCTTTCTCGAATCAAATCCCATTTTTTTTTTGTGAGTCATACTTAATAGTCTTTTTATTAAGACTCCAAATAGAAGTTGAGTGCAGTCAACCCATTGAATTAGACATGAATTCTGTTGGGTTGAGTCCACTGCATCAAAAAGGCATATTGTGATTTTGGGATGTGGTAGCATACGAATAATGGATGATTTAATAAAAAGAATATTATCTAGACGTGTCACTGGTGGGTGGATCTCATCTTTCCTATGATTTTCTACCATAACCTCTTCCATGTACGTATTTTCATTTGCAAACTTCATCCACTCATTGTCACTTTCGTATATGACCATTTTCTTTGCCTTACTCAATGGTGATGGTTGAGCCATACACGACTCATCCACTCATTCCACCCATAATTTTTTGAATAATGATTATATTTGGTCAGTGAAAAGTATGAATCGGGATAAACACTATACTGTTCCTAGCTTCTAGTGGTGAAGACGCGTCATCTGTGGGCAGTGACATTGAAGCAGTAGCAGCTGATTTGTTGGATGTAAAGGAAAAATGAGAGGTCAAGGTTTAAGAGGAGCCTACTGCGATAGAAAAGGGTTAGTCGTTGGCAGAAATTAAAGGATTTAAGAGGTGTAAAATTTGTGCACATTCTTAGAGAAACTAACTTTATTGCAAATAAGATGGCAAAGGAAGGGGGTCAACAAACCTATTCCTCTTTGCGAGTGGTTGGTGGGCCATTCCAAGGATAGGGAAGTCAAGTTGAGAAGGCTTTTCAAAGAGAGAGTTATGCTAGTAGAGGTAAGTTCAGGTTGGTTTTCTTTTCTTTTGGGACATGGGTTACCTCGTCAGGATTCTTTTTGGGACTTATGATGAGTGTTTGTTAGGTTGATAATTGGGATGTTGGGTGGGAAGACCTTTTGGTATTATTGGTGTGGGTGGAGAGTGATTTCTTGCGTGAGACGTTCAGTGGAGCGAGGGACGAAATTTAATTAGTCTGATCTCCCGCTTCCCACTGGAAGTTGTTATACTGAGACGAGGGCGATTTAGAACCTGTTTCTGTTTCTGTCTCTGTTTCTGCTTTAAAACATGATTCAAGCACTTGTGTGCATTTTTCTATTTCTGTTTCTGCTTTAAAATATTATTCAAACACTTTTGTGCTTTTTTATTTTTTTCTGTATCAGTTTCTATTTAAATTAACACTTGTGTGCTTTATGAATGCTGAAAATTGTTCCATTCATTTTTCAGGAAGTATTTTCTTGCTAATTTCTTTTCTCCACGTGCTCAACCCCTTTTTCTATTATGGAACAAACTAATGCTGAAAGTTTTTCTACACCCTTCAAAAGTAACCCTCCAACTCCTGCACCTGTTCCCCTTACTAATAAAAAACCACTATATTGCCTAAAAATGTGAAAAAACATTGTACTAGTAGTAAGAAAGTTTCTAAGGTCTGCAATCATTTTGATTTTTTTTTTTATGAGGATGGAAATGAAATGGAACCTTATAATTATTGTGGGAAAGTATATCACGCAGATGCAAAAATTCATGAGACAAGTAATTTAAAGACTTACATTCTTAATTGTCCCGATTATCCGTATAGGGAGTTGCCTAAGGGACAAACCCAATTAATTACTCAACTTAAAAAATATGGACAAGATAGTCTTGTAGCAACTAATTCTTCCATGAATAAAGCTAGAAGAGCTCTTGCAGACTTGGTTATTTTAGATGAATTGTAATTTAGATTTGTTGAAAATTATGGGTTTAAAAGGTTTTTTTATGCTTTGCAACTAAAATTTTAAAATATTCTATGTTGTGCTACGGTTGCCAGAGATGTTGTGAAGATATATCACGAGAAGAGAAATAATTTGAAGAATGTTTTACAAGGTCGTAAAATATGTTTAACCACAGACACTTGGATTTCAACACAAAATTTGAATTATGTGTGCCTTACGTGTCATTTTGTTGATGATGATTGGGTTTTGCATAAAAGAATATTAAATTTTTGTCTTGTTGAAGATCATAAGGGCAAAACGATTGGGAAAAAAATTGAATTGTGTTTGTGTGAATGGAATACTAATAGTTATTTCACCTTGACGGTTGATAATGTTAATTCTAATAGCACTACTATTATATTATTGCAAGGAGTAACTAAAGATTGCATGTTTTGTTGGGATTAAACTTCTTAATATTCCCTAAATTGAGAAATGATATTTTTATAGAGAAAATTACTTTTATAGTTAAATCATATTTTTATTGAAAAATGATGACGTCGGTTTTTTAATTTCACGTTTTCCTCGATTGATTTTTGCAGTGATAAGGTTTGAAGTTCCTTCAATGAGATAATTACTCATTGTGTGTGTGTGTATATTAAACCATGACGTTCACATATTTGTTTATCAAAGTGAGAAAACAAGGGGGGCTATATTTTATGTCCAGATGCAGGAACTTGTTTAGTTTATTGTTTACTCCGTGTTCTTGTGATTGAGATGTGCTCTTAATTAATTCCATGCATATTTTTCATGAAAATATAAGCAAAACAATGTCCCAAATAAAAATTCAAACCAAATCCACAAATCCATAAATTAATAAGTATTTATGTTGGGGTTATACCACATCGAATTTAAATGGAGTTGGTATTCAGATTATAAGTGTGAGGGAGAGTCTCAACTCATGAGTTAATTTTTAAGGTTGAAAGAGCCCACAACAATTTTGGCTCAATAATCAAAAAGGAAAAGATTGTTCGAAGGTTAATAGACCGAAGGCCTGACGTGGAGATTGTTGGATTTTTAGCCCACATTGGATGTGGAAGGGGTCGATGGTCATGTATAAGTGTGACAGAAAGTCTCATCTCATGAGCTAGATTTTGAGATTGAGATAAGCCAAGAGCATCCTACATATTCATCCAAATCCAAATCCAAATCAACGCCATTAATTTATTATTAATAGAATACTTAATCATATGATTTACCATGTGAAAACGTCTGAAACACATTTTCTTCCAGGATGCATGTGCCATTTGCTAGCCTATATATATGGACAGAAAAAGTGGTACCGGTATAACTCAGACACATTCAATTCTCCATTGATTGGAACATTAAAAACTTTGTGTAATCTTAAACCTTAATTTGGTTTTTAATCACAAATTTCTTTTTTTCGTTGTCATAAAACCGGGAATGGAGAGAACGATATCTTGCGTTCAGACCAAGGCTCCGAGTCACGGGAATCTGGTTACAATTCTGAGTATCGACGGAGGGGGCATTAGAGGGATCATCCCTGGTGTTATCCTTGCGTACTTAGAATCACAACTTCAGGTAATAATTGATGATATCACGCAATTTATGCTGAATTTTTTTTTAAGAAAGAAAATTACACGATATTTTTTAGGTATATATATATATATATATATATATATATATATATATATATATATATAATTTGTTCTTCTTTTTGGTTTAATATTCTAATCATTTGATTTCAAAATTGAAAACTTGGCAAACTCAGGAGCTAGATGGTCCAGACGTGAGGCTAGTAGATTATTTTGATGTGATGGCAGGAACAAGCACAGGTGGACTCATAACTGCCATGCTAACCGCCCCAGATGACAAGAATAGACCTTTGTATGCTGCAAAGGATATAACTCCTTTTTATCTTCAGCACGGCCCAAAAATATTCAATCAAAACAGGTGAAAATAAGTTCAGAATTCAAAAGCCTATGCTTCATATATGTTTACTCAGCACAATCTCTTTTTTTTTTTTTTTGCAGAGGGCCTTTTGCAAGGATTACTAACTTGTTGAAAGCTGTAACTGGACCTAAATATGATGGTAAGTATCTTCGGGAGGTGTTAAGGAGCATACTGAAGGGGACAAGGTTGAACCAAACCTTAACTGCTGTTGTTCTTCCAACTTTCGACATCAAGAATCTCCAGCCAACAATTTTTTGTTCCTACGAGGTCTCTCTATCTCTCTTTTAATGAGACATAATGAAAGTAGATATGTATACAAAACAGTTGGGTCAGATATGATGATTAATCATTAATTATTATCCATCGACGTCCTTATCCGTAGTAATTAATATACATTACGTACGTGGTGTAGGTGACCAATAACCCTCTCATGAATGCCCCACTATCCGACATATGCATCAGCACCTCAGCAGCTCCGACCTATTTCCCTGCACATTATTTCAAGAACACAGATGAAGATGGAAATGAACGAGAGTTTAACCTAATTGATGGAGGCGTGGCTGCAAACAACCCCGTAAGAATTAACTCCTTTCAGCTCGCCCCCTGAAGTTTAGCCTTATTACATGCAGACCCCCTACTGCTTTTTTTTTTTTTTTAATCTGACACCTAATGTTTTGGGTTAAATTTCAGAGTTTGATTGCGATAGGGGAAGTGACGAAGCAAGTGTTCAAGAAGAACCCAGATTTTTTTCCGATCCAGCCAATGGACTTTGGTCGATTTCTAGTGATAAGTATAGGAACTGGGTCACGCAAGAGTGAACACATGTACAGTGCTGAAAAGGCTGGAAAATGGGGGATATTGGGGTGGCTATTCAACAATGGAGCCACTCCCATTGTTGATGCTTTTAATCAAGCCAGTGCCGACATGGTTGATTTTCATAACGCAATTGTTTTTGAAGCCCTCCACTCTCAAAAAAATTATCTCCGAATCCAAGTAATTTTCTGCATCTAACGTTATTAACTTTTTATTCACACCATTGATTTCAAAAATGAAAGTCGATCTTAACTACAAGAGTGTAAAGTATAATAAACCTTATAATTTTATACTAATACACTATTAGAATGACACCCGATTTTATTTCTTTTTTCTTTTCCTTTCATGATTTTGATTTTTTTTCCCTAAAATCAGGAGGACACATTGAGTGGGGCTTTATCTTCAGTGGATGTGTCTAGCGAGGAAAACATGGGGAATCTTGTGAAAGTTGGTGAAGAGCTTTTGAAAAAACCGGTTTATCGTGTGAACATGGATACCGGTAGATATGAACCGTTGGTTCAAAATGGTGTCACCAATATGGAAGCACTCAACAAGTACTTTTCCCAATTTATTGTCAAATTCACCCCTTAAATCTTTTCTTTCAACCGCTCACCTTATAATTATTTGTATTTATTTATTTGGCCTTCAGGTTTGCAAAATTACTTTCGGATGAAAGGAAATCACGAGCATCAAAATTCATGGACAACAAAGAAATCAACTCATGCGCTTTACCGAACCCGCATAAATAGAAGGGAAAATTATCACATGGACCCATATTAATCAGTAATCTACCAATAAAACTCGCTACTTAACTAGTGAACAATGCAGTTCTCTTTCACTGTTTTCATGCATAGTGTCACAGTCTTAACTTGTCCAGTGCTTGTTCTCGCACATGGCCGCTTGTCCGTGACTCTTTTCATTTGTTTTCTACAGTAGTTTAGCTTTGTTTAATTTATTTCTTTCATTTCTTGTAAAAAGACTCAATTATGTCTTCTCGAGCATAATGATATCTATTGTTGTCGCTTGTTTTTTTTTTTTTTTTTTGCTTAAAATACTATGTGAGAGGACATACACTTGAAATCATTCAAGTCTTTCACACCTTGTAGCCTTTGATATTAATACAATTGTTATTGTTATTATAATTGTATTCTTCTCTACATTGGCGGCATATGTTGTTGTATGGAAACTCGTTGTTATTGAAAACTACTTCCGCTATTTGATATTTTCTTATCTTCAGACTTGCTATTAGGAGATCCCTTGGTTAGCATCGCACGGGCCACTTTCCAGCCTCGAAAAGCTCGGACCGTGACAGTTGGTACTTAGAGCTGCGTTACTAAAAACTATGTCGACGAAAGATCGTATCGACGTGCTTGAACAAAGCGTTTCCCGCATTAACGTTGTTATAGCTCTTTTGCAAAGCCTCGATGCTAATGGGGAGGGGACATCTCAGAACCCCTAAATCGATTACCTAATCGAATGGATGGGCCTAGTTACCACGACATCCACTAGCCATCTTGCTCAGATTGAACAGTCAGTCCTTGATTTCCAAAGCAAGTTGGATGACTTGAAGAACATTGTGTACCGAGCTCTTGCTAGAGAATCTAGGCAACCTACTTCGAGGGTTTGCATTCCCGAACCTCAATCCTATGGCGATTCAAGAGACGCCAAGGAGCTTGAAAACTTCCTCTTTGATGTGGAGCAATACTTTTGGGCCACCGGAGTAACCTCCGAGGAAGAAAATGTGACAACAACTTCCATGTATCTTAGTGGTGATGCTAAATTATGGTGGCAAACCAAATATTCAGACATCCTAGTAGGAAGCTGCGCTATCAATACCTGGGAAGACCTTAAAGGTAAACTCAAGGTATAATTCCTTCTGAAAAATGTCGAGTACACGGCTCGACGACAACTGAGAGAGTTGAAACAGACCGAATATGTCCGAGACTATGTCAAAAAGTTTATGGCTCTCATGTTGGACATTTGTACAATGTCCCAACATCCTACTGATTTATCTACTGTCGTTGCTGCCGCAGAAAGAGTAACTGATTACTCTCCCGAACCTACCACTAACCATGACAAGAGGAAAGACAACAATGTCTTCCATTATAATGGAAGTGGAGGTTAATCATCTCGGGGAAGCCCACCAAGATGTCGGAGCAACTCCAACTCCAATTCTAACTCACGGAGTCCTCCAAGGAGTCCGCCCCAAGGCTAACACTCAAAATCTGGTTAATCGTTCAGCAACTCAGGGGCATCATTTGGTTCAACAAACCAAAAGCCTCATTGGGGTAGACAGGCCCACAAAAATCCAACTCCTTACTTTTTGTGCAACAAGAATCATGATATATTCGATTGTCTACATAAGCATATTTTGTCCGTATTGCAAGCATCAATTTATGAAGAAAATGAACGTCAGAAAAAGTATACCGTAGAGTAGGAGGAGAAAACTTCATATGAGTTTGATGCCCATTAAATAGGCACAATGCGTTTGTTGAATGCTATGAAGCAGCAACCGATCGCGAAGAAGAAGGTCTCGAAGAAGAACCTCATATTCGTAGATCTTCGGGTTAATGGGTAGAATTCTCGTGCTTTAGTTGACACTGGTGCTACACACAATTTTATGTCTGACAAGAAAGCTAATTGGTTGGGCTTACGTGTCGAGAAGTACGCAAGTAGATTGAAGGCCGTGAATTCTAAAGCACGTTTAGTGGTTGGAGTCGCCAACACGATACATACAATGATTGCTCCATGTGATGGGTTCCTCAATTTCACCATTGTTCCCATGGATGATTTTCAAGTGATATTGAGGATGTAGTTCTTTATAGACACCAAGGCAATCCCAATGCCTTTTGCAGATTCACTTTGTATGATAGGAGATCGATCGTGTGTCATTCTTACAACACATTATTTGATTGAAGACAGATCTTTTTCGAATCTGCAGCTTGAGATGGAAGAATATCCAAACGACCTTCTAGTGCTTAGTGGGAGAGAGACTAACCCGCAAATGCCACATTTGATTTCAGCAAAACGGTTGTTTGACTATGCTCGAATTACTTCTCCAAGAGAATTTCCAGAGGAGTTTCCCCCTCATCTGGACGGGAAAAAATCTACAGCTATCAAGTTCCTCATGAGTCAATCCACTTTCATGTTAGCCAATGGTACAATGACTCACTTGCTTTCGGTAGGACTACATCCAAAAAGACGGAAGTACCGACTTTGTGTACCAGGGGTTGGAGTTTTGGGGAACACAGGTACAGTAGTGAACGTGGTGGATAAAGATTTGAGTTCTACAACCTTATCTCCATCACTCCAACGTCTCTATTCCAGGGACATCGCCGCCCAGTTTCTCAAGCATGATACTTAGTTGTGGACTGTTCTGAGGAGTATAAATTCTTGCTTCAATCTAGACAAGTACTTTGATGTTAATTTGGGCTCCAATGAGATTGTCGCAGACCAACCACTGTATCCTCATTCAGTGGATAAACTCTACAAGGTCAACCTATCTGGAAGACAGCAGAAGACACAACAGTCGCAGACAAAATCCGAAGCATCATCAGAAGAAGTCTACAAGGACGTTGACTGCTCAAGTGAGGGAGAATGTCACGATATTAGCTTGTCCAGTGCTTGTTCTCACACATTGTCGCTTATTCGTGACCATTTTCATTTGTTTTCTAGACTAGTTTAGCTTAGTTTAACTTAATTTAGTTTATTTCTTTCATTTCTTGTAGAGAGACCCCATTATATCTCCTCAAGCATAATAATGTTTATTATTGTCACTTGTATTTTTTTGCTTAAAGTACTATGTGGGAGGACATGTTCTTGAAATCATTCAAGCCTGTCACACCTTGTAACCTTTGATATTAATACAATTGTTATTGTTATTGTAATTGTATTTTTCTCTACATTGCCAGCATGTGTTGTTGTAGGAAAACTCGTTGCTATTGAAAACTGCTTCCACTATTTGATATTTTCTGATCTTCAATCTTGCTACTAGGCGATCCCCTAGTTAGCGCCACACGGGCCACTTTCTATCCTTGAAAAGCTAGGACCGTGACACACAGCGCAATCCCAAAATTGTCATTCGTATATTTCTTGTTGACAGCTTTGCCCTCGCATTATGTACGGCAATGAAGATTCTATAATGGGGATTGTGAGTTTCCATATTCAACAAATTATTTTATTAAAATAAAAATTGTTGGCTCAATGGAATACCCAAGAGGGAGATGAATTGGGTAATTAAAAAATTATCAGAATAATATTTCAATAAATCAAATAATTAATTTTAATCCTAAATTAATTATTATCTTTATATCACAACGGAGTTAAATAATCAATTAGGTGCACACCAAACAGTAAAATAAACAAATTAAATATTGCAGCATACCAGAGATTTATATTGGTTCACCAAGTTATTCTTGACTAATCTAGTCCCCCGAGCACGGAGAGTCGCACCTACTAATACTCAAGATGCCTTTAAAGGTAGGAACCAAATTCTCACAGCGATTCTTTTACAAAATCATTTTTACAGGCTAAAGAAGAACCTCTACTTTTTACAGGTTAAAGAATAACCTAATTCTTTTTAACACTAAAGTAAAAGAATCAAAACTTCACCAACACTCTAAATATTTTTTTTACCTAGTAAGGATTGAACCGTTATAAAATTCACTTAAAAATCAATTCTATTCAGGAAAAATTACTACCTTAATCTCTTTATAGAAAGAGACTGAAACTGGTTACCCTTTAATTAAATACCCCAATAGTATTTAATCCGCCACACTACTCACCAATACAAATTGATAAGCAAATTATCTCACTCGAAGTTTCTACCACCCCAGATAAATTATAACTCGATTAATATCTCAAGTCTAGTGATAGAAAAGTGTGAGATTAAAATTTGATTTTAAACAAAATATGGGTAGCAAATAATTAGGCATGTAATCATATTCAAAAAATTATTAATAAAATAATTTCTTAAATAAAAATCAGAAACAATTTCTAAAGATCAATTTTCAACATTTAAACAAGCAATGCACAAGTAGAAAGTAATTGGAAAGATCTCACCCGAAATCCATAGAAAAAATAACTAGAGTAATGATACTTCAAATTCGGTAGCAACAATGATTCTCAAGATCATCTCTTATAATAGCTCTCGCAAAATCTCAGAAATATAAATCGTTGAACAGCATAATATGATCTTATGTCTTTAAACTCACTTCTCTTGATTAATCATATATGAAAAACGTTGTTTATATATATTGGAAATAAATAAGCTCTCTAATAGTTAGTTCTCATGTGTCATGACATTTAAATGCTCTCTTAGACCCCGTATATTATTATGACTTCATTTTGGTTCAATTCACTTAATAAATGGCTTTTAAATCTTTCAATTAAGTACTCCAAATATTTTTCAATCTCAATTAAATAGAATAGAAATAATTTTATGTACCAAATTGAGAAATATTAAACTTTAATGAACCAACTTAATTGGATTTAAATAATAGGTGAAGCATATCTTAAATATCATAAGATCCCTTAAATCTATCAAAAATCCCAACAAAAAACGACTACTTTTAGATATGAATTCGAAATTCTCATTATCTTGAAATAGCGCCCTCAATCGATCGGTCAATCAACTGCTAGATTCAGGATGTAGCCAAGCTAAACATGCTGCGTTCATCGATCAACCTATCTATCAACTTGAAGATTCAGAGAGTTCAATTTACCTTCACCGGTCGACCTACCTATCGACTTAGAGATACAAAAGTTTATCTTCTCTTCACCGGTCGACTTACTTGTCGACTTAGAGATATAGAGAGTTTCACATTTTTGGTCTAGTCAACTTACCAGTCGACTTATGCATGTTAAATCTCTTTTCTGAACTCGTTTTTAACTCATTCTTATTTACATTTTTGTCCATTTAACCATTATATTTTCTGAATAAGCTCTACTAACTTCTTAAATTCCATTTTAGTCAATTATAAATATTTCTTTTCAAATACACATAGGGGCAAATAATTTCATCTTATCAAAACACACATAGACAATAAAAACTTTTTGTGTTGTGTGTATTCCTAATTGGGATATTAAGAGTTGAAATTCATCAGAGTTGTTTTCCCTAATTTCTTCAAACTCTTAATTCTTCATCATCTTTGACATCATCATTTAACATCCATTCATAATTTGTCATCATATCTTCATCACTGGAACTTAATTAACTGAAACACTTAACAAACTATTAGTTTCACCAAAACATCAACACTTAATTGTTTATCAAATTCTTAGGATCAACAAAAATAACTATTGTTGTACACATTTTTTTTACAATTAAATTATATATTTAGATTCGTCTAAACATGATTTTCAAATTAATATCAAATTTACTAAATTTTTTTATTAGTTTCAGTTTTCACATTAATGTTACATATAATATGGTATTTCCAAAATTTTTACTTTTCTACGAACTATAAGATATTACGTGTAACATTTACATGAAATACGACTCAACACAGACAATGTTACATTCCACACACAAAGAACGCGAGGTTATTATCAGATGGGATGCAAACATTTTAATGTCATTTTGGTTGGATTAGATATCACATTGAACATGCAAATATAAATGAAAAATACAGAAATGTGACATAACATTGATGTTACTTGAATATTGCATGTAACATGGGAGTTACTAACATTTTAATTTTGATTTTCATTTGGTTTGGTTTTAAGGTTACATGTAATATGGTGCAGTTACTAAATATTACATGTAACATTCACACTCATTATAATAAATAACTCCAAAAAATGTGATTGCTATCTTATTTTTAAGAGAATTAATCGAACATAATTGTTGAGTAAAAATTTTATTATTTCACATTCAAATTAAGATCAAAATAAGCATTTTGTTCCACCTAGATTTGGTCTTTCGCTATCTAATTTAGTTCAGCACAAGGGGAAAGTGATTACATGATATTTATGAAGCGGTGCATTAAATATGGGCATTTTAGTCATGAAAATACCACAAGTATTGTTCGGTTCAAAGAAAAAGTAGTAGGTTTGTTTGGTAGTTTTGGCCACTTTTTGGAACTCCTTGGTAAGCGCCCCTAAATAGAATTTAAAATTATAAATATTTATATATCTTATTTTTATTATCAACTAGTATTGTCCAATTTGATATGAGTTTAGCATTAAAAATAATTACTATTGACTGCTATAATCATTATTACATATAACATTGTGAAATGTAACAGTTAAACGAGTCAGGTATAAAGTGTTCAAGCTTGGTTCATTTATTTTCTTTAATATTCGAGTTCGAGCCAAATTTGAGCTAAACCTAAAAACTTATGTTCAAGTTTAATTCATTTAATAATCAAACTGTCGCGAGCAAAAAAGAAATTGAAAAAATAAATATTATTTATAAATTTAGAGGCATTCGGTTGCTGGTCCATAAAATTCGCTAAAATTTTAAAAAAATCCCCTTCTTAAAAGCAACTTGTATTTTAATCCCATCTATTTAAAAAATGCAAAAATGAAAACGTACGTGCTCACGAATGCCAATGCACACGCCCACGTCGTACTACTCAGAATCTCAGACCATCATGGCGACGTGCTTTTTCACGCAAATATCTTTGCACTCAACGTAGCCGAAAATCTCAATCTTGTCTTCTTCTACGCTCAAAACTTACACATATGCCGAAAACTTTTGTGCTTCTTAAAAAATGTTGAGCAAAGACTTCGGCAACGACTCACGTTTAGCTCCAAAAAAAGGTAAAATCCCATTCATGCAAAAGAATCCATTACAAATATTTTGCATCCATTTCTTCACGATTTTACTCTGTTTGGAGACTACTAGTGCAAGAAAAGTATTTCGACATACATATTCTGACCATCATGCAAAAATGGGAAAAAAAATACAACCAGGGTCTCTTTAAAGCTTAACACTTACATGTATACTACACGATTTAGTAAGAAAAAGAAGTGTGATATTTGTTACATGAAGCGATTATTGAAGTGTTCTCTAAAACTTCTTAAATTATTGTTAGATGTAACAATATTCAACGATTTCTTGCTAAACCTCCCCTATATAATTCTCTCAGTTTTGTACATAAAAATTATATACATCTAACTAAAATATTACCCATTTTGGTACTAATTCCGACTTCTTTGTGTGATTCTATTTTTTTGTTCATCAAAATAGTTATGTGTAACTAATATTACACAAATACCTATCATTATGCACATGCCTTCGAGACATGTTGCTGAAATATGAAAACATAAATACATTTAATAACATGCATTTCGGAAACATGTAACTAAAAAATTTGCAATATTTAACACATTAAGGAACATGTAACTGAAAATACATCAATATATTTTATAGAAATATATCTATATATCAGAGACACGTAATTAAAAAGTTTGTAATATTTACTATATTGCAAACATATAACTAAAAAGTTCGCAATATATCACATATTGGAGACATCTAACTAAATACATCAAATGTTTTTCAAAAAAAAAAATCTATCTACTTATTAGAGATATGTAATTAAAAAATATTGCAATATTTAATATACTCGAGACATGCAACTAAATACAACAATATATTTAATAGAAAAATATATCTACATATTGGAGATATGTAACTAAAATGTCTGTAATATTTACCATATCTACATATTGCAAAACAGTAACTAAAATACATCAAAAAAAAATTCTAGTCGATTTTGTTTAATATTTTGTTTTGTGAAATTCTAGTAAATCAGCTTATATTATCACCTATTAATTTGTACTTTGGACTAATACAAGTAACTTATATTGTTATAGATCCACGAAAAGGAAAAGCTCCTAATGTTAGATCATTTTAGATCATCGTTCAATCAAATGATAGATCTAATGAATGAGTTAAAGCTACGACAAGAACACAAAGATTGTTTGGCCAGAACACACGTTTTGCCACACATTTAACGTCACGACCCGCCCCGGACACCCGTCATACCAAGGCCGGCTTAACGACAATATGACATCACCTATTACATTCAATCAACTCAAAGACATTACAATATGCATACTATACTATACACTTCACTATACAGGAGATAAATAATCTTTCATAAGGTTCACCTCTGATAACTCAACTTAATACTTCCAAATGACTCCACCTAGTACCAGTAGGGGACTGACTCCTATCTGTTTTAGCTGTTAGTGTATTGCCTTCTTAGTAAAAATCATTTTTAACATAATAATAATACATTCTAAATAATACAACATTTAAATGGATCAAGCTTAACGCGTATAAATAACACATTTTGAACAGTAGTATAAAAATTATATACCACGAGAAAACTCTTTCTTCCTACCATTCAGAAATCATCATCCATAAATATATATCAAATATATGAAAATCATCCAAACCATCAGCATAAGATAATATGATAAATCACCAAAGACGATATAATAAAACACTACATCACCATATATAACAAAACATCAAATGTGACAAAACATCACTCATAACACCACATCTCACCACACCACACCACACCACATTACATCACACCACACCACACCACACCACCCCCACACCTCGTCTAGCCATGTGATCATTTTAATCTCATGATCAAGAGTTGCAACGGTACCATATCCCGTAGGATATGCCTTCCTAGCAGGATATAACAACGTTCCGCTGGATTGTGCCAGACGGGTGAAACAACGCTTCGTTGGACTAAGCCAGACGGGTGAAACAACGCTTCGCTGGACTAAGACAGACGGGTGAAACACCGCTCCGCTGGACTGTGCCAAACGAGTGAAAATCTACCACCAATCTCCACCTCACCACCATAACCACGACTCATCTCCACCTCAACAACAACAACTCACCTTCATCTCAACAACAACAACTAAATAGAAAATATCAACGCTCTGCCGAAACAGATAAAATCAATAGCATCGTCAAATCAAAAACATCCTCAAATCAATAATATCATTGTCAATTTACCAGTCAATAGTAACGCCAAAATTAATAATATCAACCTCTATTTCCAAAACTGATTTAAACAACAAAAATCATGTTTTTCACTTTCGTTTGAAAACCGTCTAATTTCAACAAAACCATTTTTCACTCTCTTTTAAAACCAACAAAACTCTTTTTTTTTTTTTCAACTTCCTTTTAAAACCACCATAATTTAACGAAAATTCATTTCCTCAACTCACCCAAAATTTGCTTAATCCATATCATTTATATATATAATAATAATTTGGCAAGAAGATAATACACTTACCTGATTATCCGCTCCGAAGACTTTTACCACCTATTCTCTACCGGTACTCCGGTGCCTGCAAACCTAATAGTGACAAGGCCTAAATTAATATTTGATATAAAAATACTCTATCCGAACCATGTAGGTCTTAATTTTTCATAATTTCCTATTCCCCATCTTTTATTATAAAATATGTCTATGTAACTAATATTGTTCCGTTCCAGTTTCCGATATTGAATTTATTCATGTAAACGGTCTCAATATTTATTATCGTCATTTCAACATTTTCGATGCTAGTAATTTATTTCATAATCACCCATGAGACAATTAAATATCATTAAATAAATATATTAGGAGAGTTCGGAATTCTATCTCTTCCGGATCTTCCGCCGGTCCGCGAGATGAGTTTTAGGTTTTATTGGGGTGGTTCGTGTAATTTCTCCTTCTTTTTTGTTTTCTTCTTCTTCCTTTTTCTTTGTTTTCTGTTTTGTGTTTCTGCCTTCTATTTTGCCGCCGGCGAGCCCCGCCGACACAACACACACACACACGGCGACACATTGGTCAACAAGCAATACACACACGCAGAGCCGAACCCAAACCACCGCCACGCCGACCAACAACCCAACAGCACCCCCATGTCGGACCGCCGAACCTGCTCTCTCTCTCTCTCTTTTGTTTTCTGCACTGCCGGTGACGACCAATGACATACCTACACACACCCACACCACCGGAGGAGCACACACAGAGCAGTGGAAATTTACACACACACCCCAACGGCTTCTCCCTCTCTCTCTTCCTCTTCCATTTTCTGCTTCTGCTTTCCATTTGTGTTCAGCCCGTCGACGCCACCATCGAATGGCACCTACACACACCCTGATCACGTACATACACGCAACACACACAACATACAGTAGGCATAAAAATAGAGCACACACACAACTCACTATCGGCGCGCCCAACTTGCACCACCACCGACCACACGATCAACACCCACCACCAACGCAAAGCTCACTGTCTGACCGAACAACCCCACTCCTCATAGCCCACACACGAAACCTAAACACACACACCACCGATCCGTCAACAAACGGACAATACACACATACCCATGAAATCGACAACGTCCCACCACTGGCAGCCCTAACTGATCACACACACACACACGCAGTAACGACGATGACAACCGGACGACGGAACAGCCACCTCTATTTTGGGTCTTTAATTGCTTCTCGATCTTTCTCTCATCTCTCTCTCTCTCTCTCTCTCTCTCTCTATATATATATATATATATATATATATATATATATATATATATATATATATATATATATATGTATGTATGTATACATGTGATCGCAAGGCCAAACAGGTGGCCTCCCCTTCTCCATTCGTTCCACCGTTTCTATATATATATATATATATATATGTGTGTGTGTGTGTGTGTGTGTGTGTGTGTGTGTGTGTGATTGATGTATAATATACATATTACACAATTCTCCCCCTCATTTTAGTTATGATAATATATAAATCCACTCTCAATTATATTTATAAAATTTACAATTTGATTGCTAAAGTTTTTAAATTGCATAATTAATATCACAATCCGCTCCTCTTTCTTAGTTAATATAGTAATTAATCCCAACTTTAATTTTAAAGTTTTAAAAATTTACGAATTAACCCCTCAAATTGAAATTAAAACATAATTAACACCATCACCCCTGTTATTTTCGAAATATTTTAAAATGTGACTTAAATTAAGATCGGGGTCGTACATTTAAAGCTTTAATCAATGAAGAACTAACTAGGAAATATCACCAACATAATTGCTTGATACAATTCCTACAAGAATGCATTCAAAATTGTTGGAAATACATCGAGTTTAAGCGCGTTGTGATGTACGGTTAATCTTTGGCATTAGGTCTGGGATTGAAGTGATCAATAGCAATTATGGGACACAAGTGTCATCAAACTTTGTAATAAAAAACAGATTAGAAGAAATACCCAAATTTACTGTTTGCATGATAAAAGATCTTGTGGAAAAAAAAAAAAAAAAAAAGTGACGAGTACCACACCCACAAAAATTAGTAATGTTGTTCAGCTGCTATATATGCATTCATTCCATATGGCTAGGTGAAATACGTTGAAGATGTTGATAACAAAACAATGTATGCTTGGCCTGAGTCAATACATGAAAACCTGATGGTATCTATTCGTTCAGATTACAATAATCCAGCAGTGGTTAAAGGATTTGTCGTTGCCCTCCCAATAAGTATATGTTCTAAAATACGTAAATTGTTGAGTTGTACTACAAATATTATTGTATTCTAACCTAAACACAATTTTTCGGAAAAAAGAAATGTAATATTGGTTGTGTGAGTATGCGACAATTCGAAACCCCATTTCGGGAAGGTTAAGGGCAATTCCACGATTCACAAAATGGAATCTAAGGAGTTTAAACAAGAAGTTAAAGAAATTTGGATTGCTCTTTGTGAAACTGAATCATGTACCGGTTCTTTGTTTTCTCATATTTTATACAATTACTAGAAATGTAACCAAAAGTTTGAAAACATGCATATGATTACTAGATTGTATCTACACATTTTACAAAAATGTATCCAATCTTTAGTAAAAAATATGTAACTTATTAGGGACAAGTAACTAAAATTTTCAAAAAAATATCAGTACATTTAGTTGAAAAAATTGTATGTAAAAATATTGCAGACATGTAACTAAAAAGTTTGAAAAAACATGAATATATATCAAATAAAAATGTTAACATATTCCAAAACACATAAAACATAGTAAAACTTATATTTATCATTTATTACATGTTTTGTCATTTGACTATCTGAGAAATTATGTGAAGTTCAATAACAAATATGCAAACCAGTCGAGAGAAAGACAATTGAGTATGATTCGGACATTGAGATAATAGAATAACCTAGTGCAAACAAAATGAAAAACTCAAAAGCAATTGATGAAATTCATGTCAGAAAAACACAATAAAAAATTAAAGAAATCAGTTCATCTACCAGACATACCCAACTTTGATTTGCGAATTTTTGAAACTGGCAATAGAACGCCAAGGGTAGATCGAGAAAAAGAATAACTCCATCAAAAAGTTCTACATCTAACAGAGGAGAATCAGGAGCCAAAAATCGCATGTGTTCAATCTTCTGAGAGAATTGAGGAACTAAATAGAGTAATTGAGTTTTTTACTGAAAAACAAGAGAAGTTGGAGAAATAGATTACAAAGTTGAGTGCCCAGCTTGTTACACAACATTATCGCATTGAGACACAATTGAGAGATCACATCAACCACCTCGATTATTACTACATGCAGTTGGTGGCAAGAAATGATGAAGAAATAGAGAACTTAAAATATCAACTTGTTGGACTTGGTGGCAAAGAACCAAGTGTAAAAATGAATATACCCATGGAAAGAAACAAAAAAAAACATTTAAAGTTATTTGTGTTACCTTTATACTCCAACAACGTACAGGTAACAGTTTGGATTTGTTTTGTTGCATACTTCTACATACCATCTCAATTGATCATATGCAAATATATGATCCCCAAAAAGACACTCCTACACCCTTTCAACTCCGAGACAAGCTTGATTGTATGTAATCTCAAGACCATAAGTTTGCTTAAACTCGTGAAGAACATCAATAGGTCGTGTTTCTGGTTTATCATTGACAGCTTCCAACAAACAACTAGCAACAACATTCAAACTCATCCTCTTGTTCTTCATAGTTCTATATACCACACCACATGTATGTTCATTCACCAACCCCTTTATGTTCAAAAAATCTATTCAAATTATCAATACGCCCATGTACAAACCACTTACAACCTCTTGCAACTCTGAATGAACAATATGCAGTGATACATACTTTATCATTTTTCTTATAATTGTAACTAAATCTAATTTCAATTGAATACTTTCTCACGACAGTATGAAATTCTTCCACCCACCTTTAAAACATTGCTCACACAATTGATACAATTTGCCCACTTGGCAGATTGCAAGTAATTCTTCTCATGACACCAAGAATAAGTCATCATATCATCATCTTTATCATTATAAACACATAAGCTTGATTCCCCTGATCCACTAGTACCACTAACTACTACATTACTTGAACCCCCAAAAGATGTAGCACTAAAACCATGTCCAGGAATGATAGCATTGCCCTTTATTACAACTTCTACAAAATCAACCATAAATTATCTAATCAACACAATCAAACCATCATAGTCATATCTCATAGCATACAGTTTGGATAACTAGCAAAGAATAATGAATATCAAATGCAATTGATGACAAGCAATTCCGTCGATAGACAACCTTTTCTATGAAACTAACAAAATTCAAATTTCACAATTCCACAGTAATCCTTGTGTTGTCACAAAGCAATTGTCAAAGTTTGACATCTTATATCTAAATGCATATATTGCTATAAGAAAAGCATAGCAGAAACATGTATGAAAAAACACATGAATAAAGATAAAAACACATTTACTACCAAAAAACGAAACACAGAACCCAAAAAAACACACAATTAAAATATAACTAAATTTGTACTAAAACTGGTAGAATATAACAAATTTTGCACTAAAAAATTCTAAAATTAAAACACAGAACACAAAAAAAAAAAAACCATACACACAATTAGAATGTAACTAAACGTACACTAAAACTGGTAGAATGTAACAAATTTTGCACTAAAAATCTCTCTCTCTCTCTCTATATATATATATATATACTAGCCTATAACCCATGCCTAAAGGCACAGACTAAAATGATACCTTAATTTAATAAAAACAATGGCTTTAAATTGAAATTGAAATAACTTTAAATACATATTTTAGAGTTTTAAAAAAAATAAAAAAAATAAAAACCATATAAAAAATCAAATGTCTAAGGAAGAACAAAACAATGCTAACAATTGGAATTGAAATGAAAAAATAAATAAACCATCAAATTGTTAAAAAAAAATATATTGTCGTAAAAAATTTCAATGAACCACAATTTGGAACAAATTAACAATACATGTACAAATTAAAAAAAAAAAAAAAAAGATTTTGCAAAACTCTCATTGTTTATTCAACATCCGACACTTTTTTTTCAAACTAATAAAATAATAACCAATAACAATCAATAAAACTTAACCAACAATTCCAAAAGAAAATGGCATAGCACCATTTATTTCCCAAGTTCTTCACTCTTGTTTTTCAACTAAACAAAACAATAACCAACATTTAAACTAAAATAACATATTTTGCTCTGTTTATACAACATTGCCAAACATTCTTGTTTTCAAACCAAGGCAACAATAACTAATAATATAAAGTGAACTATTTTTATTTTGATAGAAAAAACACATTTGTATATACAACATTTCTATTCAATTACAACAATTGCATTTGTATAACTCTTCTAAGCAAATATTGCAAGCCTAAAAATCTTTTTGGAAATGGGTTAGGAAAACAACTTAAATAAGAAGAAACAATAACCAAAAACAAAAGCGTTGACTAAAGCCTTTTTTCAGTGTACATGTTACCAAATTCTCTCTCTCTCTCTCTACTGCTAGTCTACTACTGCTGGTCTTGGTTAAATAATGTGTTCCACCACCTTCTGTTCTCTCTTTGTATAGGGAAACAAAAAACAAATTATAATTAGTAAAGAAAAATAAAGGTAAAGAAATAAAAAAAATCTCTCTTGTGTGGCATTTTGTTTCACAACACCAGCATGCAGTCGTTCAATTTTCTCAATTACTACCAAAAAAATATTAATCCCCATAAACTGGAGAATGCATATGGTGCTTTTCAAAATCCGCCCCTCCAAAAACAAACTAAACTACATGTTGAAGAATCAAGAGAAGAACTAAGCACTGCCCAAGAAATAACCAAACAGTAATATAGGAAAAAAATAGAAATAGTATTTTGGAAAATCTGGTAACAGAAATATAGGAACAGAAATACATAAATAAATACTTACTATTTGAACCCAGTAGTACACGGCTCGTGAATTTTTTTGGGAACATATTTAGAAATCTAGGAACAAAACATAACAGAAACAGTAATTTGAGAAATTTTCTTTTTCAAAAACCGAAAATAAATAAATAAGCAGCTCGGTCACGAGTACCAAACCATTTATGGTTTGTAGCCAGTCAGATCCACTGCACATGTGATAGGCAACAATGAAATCAAATTTTGAAATTTGGATTAACTCCATTCAAAATTGGATTCCACTCGAAATGCTATTTCATAGAAGAATCAGTAGTTACCATATATCAAACTCCACTCCACTCCATTCCTGGCTTTGGCATTCGCGAAAGCTTCGAGTGAGAGAACACCCCCTCCCATTTTAAGAACTGCCATCTTTAGCACCACCTAAAATTAGGTTTTTCACTTGTCCACTAAAATATAAAACCGAAATACTCGAAATCCAATTAAATTCGGTGGCTGCAAATCTAAAACAAAATTGAAGAAATCCTAAAATCTAAAAGTAGAAATCCCTAACTAAAATACTGATGAGTGGTTTATTTACCAACAAATTAAGTACTTTTAGATTCAAATATTTGTGTGTTTTCAAGCACTTTTGTTAGTTTAATGTGTTTTTGTATTATTTTTTAGGTTTTTGAATAAATGGGTGAAAAGAGGCAAAGTCGGTAAAAGTTCAACAACTTCAAAACCATTTTGGACAATGATGCAACTCGATTTTGAAAAAACACAAAACATGGAAGTTGTATATCTTTATCTTAACTTTCCATAGGTCTTTGAATCACCTCAATCGGAGTTTAGACAATAAAGTTAAATCCACAATACCAAAAGGTGTCACCGCCTCAGCGGTGATACCACTACCACAGCGGTCAAACAGTAGAGAGTTGCTAAACTATCTGCATTTCCACTGCCACGGCGGTCAGACTACCAACAAAATAGATATTTTAGGATATTGTTTTGATATTTTAAGATCCCATATGTATTCCCTACACCCCTAAACACCCTAAAACGTTTTGGGAGTGGTTTTGAGAGCTCAAAACGCATTCAACCAAGAGAAGATCACAAGGCCAAGAAGAAGGAAGCGATCTCGGAGTGATTTTAGAGATGATTCTTCGGATAACGGCTAGTCTCCTCGTTTCTCTCTTTTATTCTTAGATTGGTTGGATGTTTTGTATATGTTTAGTTTGTATTTCATTGTATATGTGGTTATGGCCATGAAAAACTAAACATATATTGTCTAGGGCTTGATGTAATCCACGAAAACGTTGTTTGAATAAAATCGATGTTTTGTTAACGGTTGTTCTTTGTTTATCCGATTGTGTTTTCCGTTTTGCCATGTTTATATGTTTGTTATAATATATTGAGAATACGGAGTTTAACACTCGGGAGAGATAACTCCGGATTCGAACTAGGGTTTAAATACAACACGATGATCTAATGACCCGGGAGGGTGTTAGAAAGTGTGCAATCCATGACATTAGAACGAGACTCATGTGACTATGTGTTCTAAAAAACACTAAAAGGGGACTTCGGCATTAACATGAAGTCACATATTCATTCACTTTACACTCGAAAGAGGGAGTGAATGAGTTTACGATATTAAGATTATCGGATAGATTTAAATGTCGTTAATGTAAACTAGATTAAAACGAACACGTTTAAGTGAACGAAGTTAATCTCTAGACAATTTACTCCCATAAACGTCTATATTAGTAGTATTAGCATAATTAGTTTAATTAGTTTAATTTATTAGTATAGCAATTATTACAAAAACTATAAATTTATGTCGCCTAAATAAAGTCCGGTTATGATAAACGTGGTATTCAACGATAATCTAATCCAATCTTTGTGGATACGACAACCCTAATTCTTCCAACCTTATACTAAAATTTGACCCGTACACTTGCGGTGAAAGTAGCAACATAATATTCCGCTACCAAATACCCCAAATCAAATTTGAAAAGGCACATCGAAAATACATGGAGGGTGTTGACGTTTCAAAAATTAGAATAAAGGTAAACTAGATCTTGATGGTCTGTTCCCCCAAATTGCAAATAGAAAGTGAAAGGATAAGGGAAAAGAGGTGACGTACCTAACCAAAATCATCGTCGAGCGTTAGATCTGGAGAAGAGAGAGACAGAAAGAGAATTAGATAACAGAAAGTAAAGGTGGAAAAAGGAGTTGTTCACGAAATTACCTGCGATGGTGATGGTGGTAGTCATGGTTGATTGTAGACCTAACGGTTGGCGGAGAGTAGCAGCTACTGCTGCGATGGGTGAGGGAAAGAGCGAGAGCAAGAGAAAAAAAGAGATAATACTGCTGATCCGCTGCTACAATGGAGAGAGCATCGACGGAAATAGGGTTTCGAGGAGTGAGCTGATGAGGCGGTTCGGAGGGTGGAGTTTTGGGCAACTACAATTAAAAACCTAGGCAAAGTTAAATCTTTCCTTTATCTATAATTTAGGTACATAACATTCCTCCTCAATTATCTCAATTATGTATAATTAAAGTTCAATTTTTCTTAATTAGGTAAGTATAAAATATATATATAGCAACACACAAGAATAACAAAAATAAATCATATCAATTACAAAAATCACGAACAGTTACTCTAAAAACTCCAAAAAGATCAAACACGTCAACTACCAAAAAGAACGAAGGACAAATTCTATTGAGCTTATCAAACATGTATATCACATTACTAAAAACATGTCGCCCTATACGCAAAAAGACTTAAATATCCGATAATAAATCAATCAGATCACTTACGAAGAACACAATCAATTTCTATAGCAAAAAATTTAAGATCTAACCAAAATTGCATCGTGAAAGCAACAATCAATAAATAAATCACTAAAAATAGAGAAAAAAATATGACACTCCCCGATTTTTCGAAAGGAAAAGAATATTAAATAATAATTAATTTTAAGGAGATAGAGGTTTTTAAAACGCCGGTTTTCTCAAAAAATATACTTAGGCCGTTTTAAACAAAATAAGAAGTCGTCACCTAATATTGGGTTTAAGTGGTGCGCTAGGTCACCGAATTTTTAGAAAACAATTTAAAATACCTAAGTAAAAATTGACTCCAAAAATCACGGACAAATCAAATATTCATTTAAAGGCTCAGGGGTCGGTTACGCTCAGAGAAGGTGTTAGGCACCCCAAGACGCTCATCCAAAATTGGTACCTTATGTCCAATTAAGTTCAATTAGTTTAGTTCGAATGTTTTATTTTATTTTGAAATCATTCTCTTCTTATAAAATCTTTTTGGTATTTTTCACAAATAAGGTAAGACAAGTTTTTTGGATTTTTTGGAAGATTCTCCCAGTATAACCTCTTATCGAATATTAATGATTCCACAAGGATAGTCCTCGGGGGGTTTTATGTATGTTTCCGAGAGTTTTCTTTAATTTAAATTAAGCAAACTAAATAGATTAATGAGAGTAAAATATGAATGCAAAAACTAACATCAATATGAATTTATTTTTTATGCAAAAGTGACTAAAAAAATTTAAAGAATTTAATTTAAATGTATCAATGCGAAATGATATGAATAAAGGGAATCGAATATGGAAACACTACATGAATTAACGTGATTATGCGTGACAATAATTTAATTATTTAATATAAAAATAAGTGGTGTGCGTGTCATGACTAAATAAAAAAAAAAAGTAGCATGAATTATGAAAATAATAATAAAAAAAAAAAAAGTATAAGTGGTGAAAATGTTCTAAATAAGCCGTTTAAATGATAAAAAAAAATGTTAAACGAATAAAAAATATTTATTTTAAGTTTGTCCGATTAATTTAAAGACATTTGAAATTTCCTCAAATTCTATGAATATAAGAATTGAGGGAAGATTCGTGGAAATAATTTTATTAGAATTAATCTTTCCGAAACTTAAACGAAATCCTACGAAACATTTACCAAGGGAAGAGATTTTCTAGAACCAATCGTTTCTAAATTCCGCTCAAGTCGGGGAATGGAAACGAGGTCACGGGAACCTCTCCCACGATTTATCGAATCATCAGATTCATCTTAAGGTTCGTAACGGTTAATTCCTACAAATGAAATATTTCATTATTTTTTTTGGATTTTTTTTTTTTTTTTTTTTTTTGAGTTTTGATAATAAGAATAAATCAAATAAATAAAAAAATATCAAAAAATAAATAATGAAAACATCATTCACCTAACGATCGAGGGTTAAGTTTAAGCACGAGAAACCCACCCCGATGTTTTCATTGGATCATCGGACGACTTTATTTTTTTACGTTTTTCTTTATAAATTTGTAAACAAAATAAATAAAATAAAATAAAAATGCAGAAAGTAAAAAAAATACAGTGATATGGTATCCTCGTCTAAACGCTCAAAGGTTCATATTGAGAATGGAGAACCTCATCCCAGCGTTTTTCATCGAGTCATCGGACGATAATAAATAAATAAAGCTTGCAGAAATTTAAATTGCGAAGAGAATAAAATAAACTGAAAGAAGAATTAAAAATTAAAAAACATACCTGTTCGAGGCCAAGAATCTCGATACCTGGGTTTTTCTCTCTCGCAGACGGCTTCCCGAAAAGGTTTTGAGAATCACTCTTCTAAAGGGAGTGACTCCTCTCAATTTTTGAATGAATAGAGTGGGTAAAAGAAAGTCCTATTTATAGGAAAAGATGGGGCATGAAAAACACGTGGGAAACCCTAAAAATAGGTCTGGCCGCCAAAGCCGAGTCTAAGTTGGACTAGGAAAGGGTAAACTAGAAAGATAAGGGCAAATATTAGTTCTAGGGTTGCGGGTGCGTGAACACACGCGCCCTGTCCACCGCCTCCATCAGCGACACGTGGCAAGGGGCCATTGGCCCTTTCTCTCTCTTTCTCACGTGCACACACACATGTAGCAAGGGCCCCACCATTTTTTTCTTTTCTCTTCCTTCTCTTTCTTTTGTTTTCTCGTAGCTGTCATGATAAAAAAAAATATGGGACCCACATTACAATTTCTCTCTCTCTCTACAATTTTTTACCAAAAACAAGGGGCCCACTTCTTTTCCTTTATTCGAATTTACTCCCCCTTTCCTTACTTCTTTCAATTTCGCTCCCATTTCTTTAATTTTCTTTCTTTTTCTCTTCTTTTTTCTTTATCAATTATTTTTATATTTTTTGGAAAAAGAATAAAAATTAAGCAAAATTAAATAAAACAAAGTTAATTATAAAATAAAGTAAAAAAATTTGCGAGACGGTCAAAATATCGTGTCTACAGTTGCCCCTCTTTGTCATGCGAGTTCTACGTGCTTGACAAAGACAAAAGATCACGTCATTTTGATTGTGCCATTTTCTGAATTTTTAAAGTATTTTTTTTTTTTTTTTGAAGTTTTATAACAAAAGACAAAATTATACAAAAGCGATCATTTTCATGGCGTGATGGAAACAGATGGGAATGGAATATGGATGAATTGCAACCGAACCCTCCGAAGGTTGCCTACGTATCTTGACAGTGTCAAGAATCAGGTCACACGTAGTTCAACATATACCCCAAGCGGGCAATGAAAGAATGCAAAAATAAAGTGACTCTCATGGAGAGACAATGCAGAATATAGAAAATAGTCATCACGGAGAAGCCAAATACAAATGAAAAAGCCATCACGGAGAGGCAAAAATGCAAAAAAATGAAAAGTCACCACGGAGAGGCATAATGCAAAAAACAAAAATGACAAGCCACCACGGAGGGGCATAATACAAAAATGAAAGGCCATCACGAAAAGGCACAAATGCAAAATGAAATGCCATCACGGAGAGGCCGAATGCAAAAATGGAAAATCCATCACTGAAAGGCAAAATGTAAAATTAAAAGGCCATTACAGAGAGACAAAAATGCAAAAATGAAAAGCTACCACAGAGGGGCATAATGTAAAAAATGAAAAACCACCACAGAGGGGCATAATGTAAAAAATAAAAAGCCACCATGGAGGGGCATAATGAAAAAATGAAAGGCTATCACGGAGAGGCAAAATGCAAAAATGAAAAGACCATCACCGAGAGACCAAGTACAAAAATGAAAAGGCTATCACAGAGAGGCCAAATGCGAAAAATGAAAAGCTTCCACGGGAGGGGCATAATGCAAAAAGAAACGCCATCACGGAGAGGCAGCATGCAAACAGAAAAACTGTCACGGAGGGGCAGGTGCGAACTAATGGTAGAATATAAAATGTGCCCCAACCACTGCCCAGTTCAAAAACTCCCTAAATGCAAAAATAAACAAATTCCATATAATATGCCCCAGCCTTGGGCTGGGATAAAATTGACACTTTGATGACCGAACTTTTACAGGTTGCCTACGTACCTTAGTATTACGCTGAAGACCAGATTTAGCGTAGTTCACTGAATGCCCCTTTCAGGGCAAAACGCATACTTGGATGTTCATTTAGAACTTCTAAATTTTCAACAATAAGAGTTTCCAATATGAGTCGGGAGGACGGTAAGAAATCCTAGTAATAGGGAAATCCATGCTTCCAGTCCTTTTGAGATCTCTATAAAATAACACTTTCAAAACAAAATCTTAGTCTGAAAAATTGTTATTTTTTATGACTCACAATTTCGTTCCCCCCTTTCGGTCGTAATTGCTTCGGATGATTGTGCTTGGATCAGAGTGATATCGGGAGATTCTTCCATTTGAATTTAGAAGTTTTGCTTTCAAACTCAAGGTAGGCCATGTCATAAAGGTCTCCTTGACTTACTCGACTAGATTCTTGTCTTTTCAAATTTCTAAGTGTTTCGATGCTTGGGGTTCTAATACTCCTGCATGCTCTGTATTTTCTTAAGTCCTACAAAAAAGATTTAGTCCAAAAAAATGGGCAAATATCGAAAATTACTAAAACGAGTACCTTCAATGCCCGATATGATTTTCTATGAGATCTTGAGTCGGATTGCAGAGGAATACGGTTCCAATACATTTCCAGACCACGACCAATGTTTCTTTTCACAAATTCTGATTCCATTCAAATCTATCAAGTTCTAATCTCGAAAAACGTCGTTTGCCTACCAATTTGGACCGAGGCGGAGAACTTGAACAAATCAATCTATCTTCTTTCTTTTCTCTTCAAATCTCTTCCATATTTGTAGTAGCGCTTCTTGCTCGGTTACCGCACTTTTTATTTATTTATTTTTTTTCTTTTCTCTTTTTTTCTTTTTTTCTTTTCTCTTTTCTTTTTTATTTTTTTTTTATTCTTTTTTCTTCTCTTTTTTTTTTCCTTTTTTTTTTCTTTTTCTTTTTTCTTTTTTTTTTTTTTTTTAATAGATGATCGAACTTACAATGGTTCAAGGGCGAACGAGCTTATCAATGAACTTGATCTTCTTTGCGAACTGAGATATTCTTGCAATATTTGAGAGTTTCTTCATTGGGATCAATGGCCTGGGATGATTGTGTTCTTTTTTTTTCCATTGGGTCTGACAGCAAGCGAACCAGAATGTTTATGCCCGGTTTTATCAAATCACTAAAGGACTACTGGAGACGGCTTGATCAACATCATTTGGCATAACAAAATCTTCCTTTGTTTCTATTCCCATCGGATCGTGGTCTAACTCTGTATCAAAATCATATCGTCACATCCTCGCTCAGTCACATCACATACAACATATGCAGGCAATTTTGGGTACCTGAAAGAGTAAAATTTAAACATTAGACCGCAATTTTGGATAAAACAGTATTGCATTTATTGAAATTTAAAAACTATTACAGAGCAAAATCCCTTTCCATCCAAAAGACCAACGGGATAAAGAGGTGAGTACATGAAAACGTCCCAATTTTATCAAAACTTCTAGCAAATTGAAAGTAAACAAGAAAACCCAGTTTTGCAGCCTTTAGATTTTTCAAATCGAGCCCCAGGCATATGACTTGCTCCCATCTCCACTAATATTTTGGTAAAGATTGACTTCTCCACTCCCTAAAGGTACATGCTCAGGTAGTGGATTTTGCTAACAGTTTGGCGAACCAGTCTCAGGTTTTTTAGAAAACGTGATGGCTCCTGTTTGTATGAACTCCCAGATCTTGTCTTTCAAGTGATAGCACTACTCAGTCATATGTCCTCTAGATCCCGAGTGGTACTCAGAGAAAACATTGGAAGAAACGGCTTTACTTCCAAGTTTAGGCTCGTAGAATGGAAGGGGTGTCAGCATCCCTTGTTTTAAACAACTCTGGTACAGCTCGGTGATTGAGACTGGAAGGTTTAGCAGTTCATTGTCATCATTCTGAAAGTTCATCCCAGTAGTGCGAGGTGGATAGCCTGGGTAGTATTGGGTACCTGGCTTTAAGGTGTGGTTAGGAATTTGAGATGATAGATTTTGGTTTGGCTGATATGAGGGTGTATGGTAAGCGGGTGTTTGGTAGACTTGAGGGTAGTATTGGGGAGTATGATTTTGGTAAGGTGGATGTGTGTTTTGGTAGTAGCAGGGATAGCTTTGGAAATAGGGTTGGTTCCGAGGGTAATGTTGGTTTTGGCAATTTTGAGGAGAATAGTTGCGATATTGGTTATTCTGGTTTGAGTAGTTTTGGGGATAAGAAGCTTGGGGGTAGTTCTGGTAATGGGTTTGTTGGGGAGAAACAACGACAGCTACTTTATCTTCTCTTTTCTTTGGTAGGGGTGACTTCTTAGTCGGATCGGGCGAGGTCCCTTCAATCTTTCCACTTTTTATTCCCTCTTCTATCACCTCGGCATGTTTGATCGCATTGCCGAAGGAAGTCATTGCTATGCTCGATAGATCTCGATAGAACGGTGGCATCTGGATTGACTTGAATATATCTAATTGAGCCTCCTCGTTCAGCCTGGGGAACACTTCGGCAGCCTCCTTCCTCCAGCGGGCAGTATACCTCCGAAAACTCTCATCTTTCTTCTTCAATATCTGGTAGACGATATTACGATCCGGTGCGACATCCTTATTGTACACATACTACTCACAGAAGGCTTCTACTATATCCTCAAATGTTTTAATCTGCGCCAGGTTTAAGGTCGTGTACCAGCTGAGAGCCGGTCTTTTCAATGATCGTCGGAACATCTTCAAGCAAAAGTCTTTGTTCCGAGCATAAATCCTCAATTCCTCCTTGTAGATGCAGACATGCCACTCTGGGGGGGCCAGTACCGTCATACTTCGTGAACTCCGAAACTACAAAGTTTTTTCGGATACACCACTCGGGGTAATGTTGACAGCTCCTTGTACGCCGCTTTTCTGGATGGCTTCTCCATTTTTAGTTCTTTTGTGGTTTTCTCCAATTCTTCCATTTTCAGAACCCAGGCCGAAGGGGGTCCATCTTCGTTTCTATTTGCGGTTTCAACGGCCGGGCCTAGTCGATTAGCATTCGAATCGTTCGGCGAAGCAACGACCCTTTCCAGGTGGATGAAGATCTAGGCTGCGAGAAGGCCAAACCTTCAGGTGGAGCCTGATAGATATGCCCCTAGCTGGGGTATACCGATGCTCCATAGGCAAAAGGATAAGGGTCCATCTAGGGTCCATAGTAGACTGGTCCAGCAAAGTTCAGGCCGGCATAGTTCGGATTTGGCACGGAGTATTCCATCCCGGCACTTGGAGGGTTTCCATTTGGTAATTCAGTCACTGGAGTTCCACTGGACAAGAGAACAGGCACCTCCTGAGGCCGACTAAGTTCGTTGATCCTTTCCCTCAGCATGTCAATGGTTTCCTGCATACGAGCTATCTAGGTCGCACGGGGAGATTCGGGATTGCTTTTGGATGTCATCCTAGGGTGAGTCTGGGCCCTGCTGCGAGTAAAGACCGAACTTCGGATGGGGGGAACCGGAATTGTTTTTTTGGGACCAATTTTTCTATCTCGTCATGTTCTTACAACAAACTCATTTATTAGTCCACGTGGGTCTTAGGTAGGTTTAAAACCCATCTGAGTTCAAAATTTTCAATTCCGATGCCAATCAAAATAGATAATGATTTATGAAAATTCTTTCGTAGCTTAATCGATATTAGAAACTCCGAACTCATTTGATTTTTAAGACTTCCTAAGACATCATCAATCCATCAAATATGAAACCCCCGTCTTGTATCAGAGAATCCCTAGGGGATAATATGGATATAAGACGACCGTACTTGTGTCGGAAGCTTTACAACAATATAAGATCCCGAGAGAGAAGAAACAAAAGAAAAGAAATAAACATCACAACTTATTTACAAAAATAGAAGGAAAAGATAACAAAATAAAATATAATATGCGGACATGGAAATAAGCCTTGGAAATAGATTTTCAAGCTTTTAAGTTTAAAACGATTTTCTAGGCAATCTTAAACCAAACAAGTAATAATAATATAACTTCAAATTATATATCAAAGCTTGGAAAGATCTAATCAGTAAACACCGAAGATAATAATAGTATCACAATAGAACAAAAGTCGGTGACGCCAAACCACAAGCGCTTTAGATCACGAACAAAGAATAAATCTCTCACAAAAATCTCAGTGCAAATATAACTCTTAGAAAAGCTTGAACTGATTGTTTTTTATGTATTGATCTCAATTCCCATAGGTCTATATTAATGGACAAATACCAAGCCCTCCAACAGCTAGTTTTTCAAAGATATACCTCTAAAAGACACTCTTAGACCCCATATATGATACATTTTGAATTTAGGAGTATTTCACTTAAACATAACTTTCGATTCTCTCAAATAAGTCCACAAAACTATTCTCAATTTGAAATCATAAAGATATGAAGTATTAGTCCATTTAAATTAGGAGAATCTCAAAGTACATGAACCAAATCAATAAGAATAATAGAATAGGTAGATAATATCTCAATTAGGTTCATATCTCCCAAATCTCTCCATTGGAATCCTTAAAACCGGATAGATTTTGACCAAGACACCAAATCTCTCGATTTTTCAACTGCCTCAGTTGGTTGACTGATCCCCACAGATTGATTAACCGACCTGTCCAGAACAGAATCCTACCGTTGCTTATAGGCCAGTCGATTGACCGACTCCCTCTAATCGATTGACCGATTGGTTCAAGTTGTTCTAATTTCTCTTCGATTTACCTACTGTCTCAAATGGTTGACCGACCAATTTCATTCGGTTGACCGACTGGATCAATGTGCTCACTTCTTTCGCCAATTCAGCCATTGTTTTACATTGTTAACCGACCTATTCAATTCGATTGACCGACTAGATCAGTAGCACCTCATTTCAGCTTCAAAACTCACTGTTTAATTAGGTTGACCGATTGCTTTTCTCGGTTGACCGATTTGACCAGATTACTTCACTTTTTACAGTTTAAAACATGTTTTCCATTTAGGTCAATTATCAAAAATTCATTTCACATAAGGAGCGCATTCAATATCTTAAATTAAGATTTTAAACTCTATCATTTTACATCAAAACACACATATAAAAATAACTCATTTAAAGTTTCGTGTATGAACCTAATTCGGGTTGCATTAAGAGTATATAAGTAGAGACTTGTTTTCACATATTTTTCTTCAAGGTCTTCAAAACTCTTCATATCTTCATTGTGTCCATCTTACACCATTTATGTTTTCTTCATGAGATCTTCTTCTTAATCATATGCTTGGAATTTATAAATCTGAAACACTTGACAAAATTATTAGTTTCCACAAAAAATATCAATACTTAATTATTTATCAAAACATTGGATTCCACAATCTTCCTTTTTTTATGATGACAATTAATTTTGATATTTTCTTCTATAAAGAATGTAACCACACTCCCCCTAATTCCGAGAACGGGTATTTAAACCCATTTAAGCATAATTATGAAAATACAAACAAACAATGATAAAGATATGCAATATAAGTCCAATTTAATCGGTATCTCCCTTTAATCAATGCAAGGCTTAGGCTAACAAATTCCTAAATATCAACAAACAACATCAACTTCTCCCCCTTTGTCATCTCAAAAGTAGGGGCAGAGAACCAAAAATATCACTCTAGGCATACATCGTTATGCCTATCCATACTTAAACCTCGAATAATTTTCATGAATTGATCTTCTGCTAGAGGTTTAGTAAAGATATCGGCAAGCTGATCAAAGGTATCAACATACTCAATAGTTACATCCATTTTCTGAATGTGATCACGAATAAAATGATATATAATCTCTATGTGCTTAGTTCGTGAGTGTTATGTCGGATTCTTACTTAAGCATATAGCACTTTTATTATCACAATAAATATGGACTTCCTCTATACATATTCCAAAATCATATAATTGTTGTTTAATATATAGAATTTGAGCGCAACAATTACCAGTTGCCATATACTTAGCCTCAGTAGTAGATAAGGAAATTGATTTATGTTTCTTGCTAGACAAAGAAACCAAAGCATTCCCTAAAAAGTGACATGACCCTACTTTTATGCTCAACTTTGCATTCGAAAAAATCAGCGTCAGAATAATTAGTTAACTTAAAAGTCACTCCTCCCAGGATACTATAATTCTAGGTCACTCGTCTATTTCAAATATCGAAAGATTCGATTAACCGCAGTTAAATCTGATTCTTTAGGACAAGACTGAAATCTAGCATACAATCATACACTAAACATTATGTCAAATCTTCTAGCAGTAAGATACAACAAGCTACCAATCATACCTCGATACATTTTCTCATTTACGTGTTTGCCCATATCATCTTTGTCTATTTTCATAGTTGTTGTCATGGGAGTTTTGTACCCTTTAGCGCCATCTAAGTCATTTTTTTTCAATAATTATTTAGTGTACTTGGCTTGATTAATGAAAATCTCTTCTTTAGTTTGCTTGATTTGCAACCCAAGAAAGAATGTTAACTCTCCCATGATACTCATTTCAAACTCAACTTGCATAATCTTGGCAAACTCTTGACAAAAATCGTCATTAGTAAAACCGACTATAATATCAACATATATCTTTATTAATATGATGTCAGAATCATTTTGCTTGATAAATAAAGTTATATCGCTAAGACCCCGTTGAAAACTATGTTCGATCAAATATCGACTAAATCTCTCATACCAAGCTCTCATAGCTTGTTTGAGCCCATACAAAACCTTCTGAAGTTTAAACACATGATCGGAAAATTTATCACTCTCAAATCCTAGTAGTTGTGCAACATAAATTTCTTCTAATAAAAAGTCATTCAAGAATGCACTCTTTACATCCATTTGATATAATTTAAAATTCTGTGAACATGCAAAGGTGAGTAACATTCTAATAGCTTTTAATCTAGCCACAGGAGCATAAGTCTCATCATAATCAATTTCTTCTTCTTGGTTATAGCCATGTACTACTAATCTAGTTTTATTTCAAATTACCATACCTGATTCATCCTCTTTATTTTGAAAAACTCATTTAGTACCAATTACATGAGGAAAGTCCGGTCTAGGAACTAAAGCCCATACCTTATTATGTTCAAATTGAACTAATTATTCTTGCATTGCAGAGATCCAAGATTCATCAGCTAACACCTCATTCATATTCGTCAAATCAATTTGAGATAGAAAAATAAGATTAATTATATCCCTAAGAGACGATCTTGTACTTACACCTCTCTCAAAATTACTAATAATTTCTTTTACCTAATGTCCCGGCATTATCTTTATAGCACGTGATAAAGTTCGTCTCCTCTCCTTTTGATTCCTCATTATGTGGTTTATTTATTGTATCTCCTCCTTGGTTTTGGTTATTTTGTGTACCTTCATCATCATCATCCAAAACCTTTCTCGACACAAGTGGATCAGATTCCTCAAATACGACATGTATAAATTTTTCCGCTACTAAAGTGCATTTATTATAAATTCTATAAACTTTATTATTAGAAGTGTACCCAAGGAAAATATCATAATCAGATTTAGCATCAAATTTATCCAAATTATTCTTATCATTAAAGATAAAACATTTGCAACCAAAAACTTTAAAATATGATATATTTGGAGTCTTAACATTCAAAATTTCATAAGGGGTTTTATTAAAACCTCTTCGGATAAAAACATTGTTTATTACATGGCAAGCGGTGCTTACAGCTTCAGCCCAGAAATATTTAGGAAAACGATTCTCATTTAGCATTGATCTGGCCATTTCCTAAAGCGTTCTATTCTTCCTCTCCACAACACCATTTTGTTGTGGTGATCTTGGTGCAAAAAAGTTGTGAGCATACCCGTGCTCATCGCAATAACTTATTACCTCATCATTCCTAAACCCTCTGCATCTATCACTATGGATGTTAATGATGCAACATTACTTCTCATTTTGAACTCGTTTACAAAACTTAGAGAATATAGAAGCAACTCCACTCTTCTTAGCTTGGAAAAACACCCATGAATATCTAGAATAGTAATCCACAATTATGAATGCATAAAATTTATCTCCTAAATTAGCAATGGCATTCGGACCAAATAAATTAAGATGCAATAATTCAAGACATTTAGATGTGGATGTGTGCAACTTCTTCTTAAATGATGATCTAGATTTATTACCTAATTGACATGTATCACATACTTTATCTTTCAAATATTTTAATGCAGGTAGACCACGTACAAGACTTTCCTTAGACAAATTTAAAAGTAATTCCATACTAGCATGCCAAAGTCTTTCATTCCATAACCAACCGCTCTCAGATAATGCATTCAAACATAATAAATTTTGAGAAGAGAAATAATCAAATGAACATGTATAAACATCCTCAAATCGTGATGCAACAAGTGATATGCTACTATCATACTTATTCTTAATAATGCCTATAGTATGATTAAAAACAACGTTATAACCTTTTATCACATAATTAACTAATACTAAGCAGATTATATTTAAGACCATCTACTAAGAAAACATCCTTAATAGAAGTAGACATATTATTGATATTACCTATACAGATAATTTTACCCTTTGTGTTGTCTCCAAACATCACATGATCTCTGTCTTTAGGTGTCAAATACATGAATTTAGATTTATCTCCCGTTATGTGCCGAAAACAACCACTATTCAGGAACCATTTTTCCTTGCCTATTGATGTTTTCAAAGTAACCTGCAAGGAGCACCTCAAATAGTTTCTTAGTACCCAATCTACGTGAATCCGATCTTCTTAGTCGGGATAATTTTAATTCCTTTAGGAACCCAAACTTATCTGTATTTAGATATTTTAGAAAAACATTTACTAATAGTATGTCCCACAATATTACATTTAAAACATCTAACAAGATTCCTGGTTCAGAAAAGAATTTATAAAATCTTTTTTATTTCAAATTTTTCTGAAACTCAATTCCAACTTTATCAAAGATATCTCGTAACCTTCTCAAAAGTATTTTTTAATTATTTTCACCACCTGTGAATTTGAGAACTATCGAATGTAAATCCGACATCTTGGATTTTAATTCAATATTTTTATATTCGAATTTCATTGCTTGCTTGTTAAGTGTGTTACTTGTACTTTGTAGGGCATTAATTTGATAACACTGTTTTAGAATCATATGTTAGTTCTTGATAAATATCAAATAAATCATCAAAATCTAAATGACAAGAACTAGAACATTTCGTTACCTCATCTCTAATGGCCATCAAAGCAAGCATAAATGAATCGTCACTACCTGATTTTTTCAAGCTACTTGACTCAGAGTCATCTCAGGTGGCTTTCATTGATTTCTTCTTACTTTTCTTTGCCTTCTTTTTTCCTTTCTCTTCTTCTCTTTTTCTTTCTTTGGTTCAGGACAATCAGATTGGAAATGTCCATTCTCATGACAATTGAAACAATCCACATTACTCACGTTGAAATTTCTCTTTTCCCGGAATGTTCGTCAAGTCATTTTTCTGAAATGTTTCGTGAGAAGCGCCACATCCTTTTCTTGCTTACTGTCAAGACTGCTATCATCACTGTTATCCTCTTCCTCATTTTTCTGAACTTTCAATGCCAAGGACTTCTTTTTTATATTTCCTGTTTCGTCCTTATATCAAGACACATATAAAAATAACTCATTTAAAGTATCGTGTGTGATCCTAATTCGGGTTGCATTAAGAGTATGTAAGTAGAGAGTTGTTTTCACTTATTTTTCTTCAAAGTCTTCATATCTTCATTGCGTCTATCTTGTACCCTTTATGTTTTCTTCATGAGGTCTTATTCTTAATCACATGCCTGAAACTTATAAATCTGAAGCACTTAATAAAATCATTAGTTCCACCAAAAATATCAATATTTAATTGTTCATCAAAACCTTATATTCAACAACATATATTAACATTTCCTATCAAAAGTCAAGGAGGTAAAGCGAACGTCAACTTTAGTTTGGAAAGTAGAAGTGTGACAGTATCCAGGTAGATGGTTATGTGTAAAAATATCTACAGCCTGATCAGCAAAACTAACTGAGTGGAAGGGAACAATATTCTAAATAATGTGATAAAGGATAAAGCACCAATCAATCTCTATGTATATGGTGCACTCGTGAAAAACGCCATTGTGCGTGATCTGCATAACACTCTAATAGTCATAATTGAGAACAGTAGTTGTAAGGATAGAATGTTAGAGAGGAGCCATCGAAGGCAAAGTAGTTCTTGAATTACATCAGCGATAACATGATAGTTAACTTCAGTACTAGAGTTAGCAACAATAGTTTGTTTTCTCCTACGCCAAGAAATAATTGAGTCACCAAGAAGAAACATTAACCATGTTGAATATAACCCATATAGTCAATCCGTTTTATTCATTTTATTGGCTTTTTTTATATATAAAATTAGAATCTCGAATATTTATTAATAAATGACGTTTTTTGTAATATACATCATTATACATTTTATTTTTATTTTTTTTGCTTTTTGTAAGCAAGATATATATATATATATATATATATATATATATATATATATATATTAAATAATGGGAAGATTCTCCCTTAGTACACACCTACAATTAGAGATGCAATACGCAAGACTTCACAAACTCCTAGTACGACACACATTTAGCCTGTTACAAACACAAATGGATTGAGCCACAATTATACAACTAGTGGTCTGCCAAAAGACATTGAAGCTCAGATCTAAAAACTGAAACACAGACACACTTACACCCTGACCAAGAATTTAGTCAAAAGCAGAACATTATACTCAAAACTCAAGCTAAGCATCAACCCTTATCTTAAAAGAGCTTGACGTCGTCGTACTTAGAAAAGAGGCTAATGTCGTTGTTGTGCTGGACTCCCAACCGCCTCTTTGTCGAAACCAGCTGCAAACAAAAACAAAACATGAGCAAACGACTGCAAATATAGACCCCTTGATCAACGATAAACACACCAACCTCCAAGGTTGAACTCTGCTAAAACCAATCTGAATAGTAGTTTACATCTACGGATAATTCCAGAACGCTTGTTGCAACCAATTTTATACGACGCTTATCAAAGAACTAGAGAAGTGCCTAAAATCAGTCCATTCCAAAGCTAACTGAAGTTGATGCCTGAAATCCTTTCGGATCTTTGCTGTCGACTTCGGTTTTCGATTACAACCATGAACACTCTTCTATCCTTATCAAATATCAATTGCCAAAAGATCCAAATAACCTTATGTCATTAACCGAGTTCCTCGAATGAAAGTTATCCCATCATCTTTGTACTACCAAAGTTGAATTCTAGCTTGAATTCGCAAATACTTACATTCTTTGCAAATTTTGAAATGGTTCTCATCCTTCACATTGACCTTCTCACAAGTCTCACCCTCCACTCATCATCCTTGCTATTATAGAATCCATACTCATGGCCTCTCAACCTCTTCCCCATATCCTTTCAAGAATCCAAAAATATTTTATCCTAATAAACCCAAACCGCCAATGAATTGTTTTTCCTTTTCCTTTTAAGTATTGAGAATAGCTTCTTTTTAAATCGCATATGACGTTTAGTTGCAATTTTGGAGAATATCTCATCAATTTCATTTTTTGATTTTGAGTTACAACTACCCTATGAATCACTAGTGAAAGACCATTCCTGATTCGCAAAATCAATATCACTTTTAGCACTTGATTTATTTGATTTGCTTTGGCGAAAAGACTCCACAACTAGCTCACCCTCTTCCGAGCCTTAGCAATCATTTTCATGGTTCGATAGGTTCTCTCCTAGATCAACATTGTGAGAACTTTCAATCACTATTCTCGTGTTCAAATCATCCTCTAAAGTGAGGTTCATAGCGCCCACTTGATCCAAGCCCTTGCCTAAATCTATAGACAATACACCTTCAATACCACTTGAACCCACTACGTCCCATTCCCTAAGAATCAAATTCACAATCATATCTCTAAATTCCAATCTATTCATAGACATAGATAAACCAAAAATTTTACCATATTTCAACACCATTTTTCTATTCTATGCAGCACTAATTTGATTATATTTATCATATCTTTATTAGAAGTAGAGTTCTCATTATTACCAAGATCATTTGACAATCAAACTATTGAAAAGCTCATAGGACTTGAGGATGTAGAGTTTAACGTACCAATACCTTGACCTAGGGGTGTGCAAAAAGCCCGAAACCCGATGGGCCGATCCGAACCCGCCCAAAATAGGTCCGATCCACATAGAAATAGAATAGTTAATATAAGAATCGGCCCATAAAGATGCAGGCCCGAAATATCTGGATCGGTAGGCGGGTCTGCAACGTACGGATCGGATTACACCCAATCTGATCCGAAACTTAATCAAACGACATCGTTTTGATACAGTATAGCCAAAGCCTAGATACCCCCACTGTATATGCTCGTTGATCAGTTGTAAGGCCATTTCACAACCGCTCTCCGAAAACTCTCTCTTCTCTCGACTCTGTCTTCACTCTCACTCTCTCAATATCCACTCTCGACGAGCAAACGATCATCTTCCCTGCCACAGCTAGCAGTCTACCAGGCACCGGCCACCGCCTAACCACGTTAGTTGTTGGTGTGTGTTCATGAGTTAACGTTTTTAAATTAGGGCACAATTACTCGAAATGAAGTGATATTTTTTTATCTGAAACTTACAAATTTTTTTTGTATTGTAAATCTTTTTAGGGCGAATAGGTATTGCTGACAATGATTTGGTTGATCTGAACAATCTTCATAAACACTAGACAAGTACAAGTTTGAAACACTTACTCAGATGATGTTTATGTGCAAACGTTTTTGTTTATGTATTATGTTTAATCTGGTTGATCTGAGTTTTTTTGCTAATCTTTATTATTTAATATTGTTTAATCCATTTATGTATTATGTTTGCTAAACTGTATTATTTAATTTGGTTTAATCCGTTTATGTATTATGTTTGCTAATATGCTAATCTGTTTAAATTTTCTTATGTGAACACATTTCATATTGATTTACTGCAAATCTGTTGTTTAATATTTGTTCTTAAAATTTAGTGTGGTTGATCTGAATATTTTTGTTGTCCAAAGATATTGAAACTCTTTTTTTTTTTTTTTTGTTAAATGTTTTTAGCTACATAATGGAGGGTGCTGATTGTGATGTGAATCTTGTGCCCAATGATGGGATAAGTAATGTGAATGATGAACCTTCTACAAACTTGATTAATAATGAACTTCCACCAAATCTTTCTAAAAGAAAGCGTTCAGTCTTTTGGAAGCACTTTACTATGATAAAACAACAACCTGAATGTGCCGATTCACGTAGGGCTGCTTGTAACCATTGTGGAGAAACTTATTTTTGTGATTCCAAGAAACATGGTACTTTGACAATGTTAACTCATGCTGATATTCAATGTAAGAAAAATAATGAAAAAGAGCTACCTAAGGGTCAAAACAACATTAAGTTTCAAACCAAAAATTGGTAGTAGTGAGGGTGTCAATCAAGTTGTGCCTTGGAGCTTTAGTGTTGATAATTCTAGGAAAACACTTGCCAAAATGATAATTGTTGATGAGTTGCCATTCAAGTTTATCGAGAATGAAGGGTTTAGGGAATTAATGGAATTTGCTCAGCCGAAATGGGTTAGAATACCATGTCGAACAACGGTAGCTAGAGATTGTGTTGATCTATATGGAAATGAGAAGAAGAAATTAAAAAAGTTGTTGAAAGGACAAAGAATATGTCTTACCACAGACACTTGGACTTCTTTGCAAAACTTGAATTATATGTGTCTAATTGCTCATTACATTGATAGTGATTGGAAACTAAATAAGAAGATTTTAAATTTTTGTTTAGTTTCAAGTCACAAAGGGCAGACTATTGGCAAACAAGTTGAATCATGTTTGTTTGAGTGGGGTATAGACAAATTTCTCACATTAACTGTTGATAATGCAAGTTCTAACAACGGGGTAATTCATTTTTTGAAAAAGAATACAAAGTATAGGTGGGGAATTGTTCTTGAGCATGAATTTCTTCACATGAGATGTTGTGCCTATATTTTAAATCTCATAGTGTGTGAGGGTTTAAAAGAAATGGACAACTCAATCATTAGAATCCGAGGTGCGGCAAGATATGTAAAGGGCTCTCCATCTAGAATGGCAAAATTAAATATGTGCGCAGATAAAGAAGGCATCGAGTGTAAAAGTCAAGTTTGTCTAGATGTGTCAACTAGATGGAATTCAACATATTTCATGCTAGATAGAGCAATCAAATTTGAAAAAGCATTTGATCGTTCAGAGGATGAAGATGCAATGTACAAATTTCTTTATAGAGATATTAATGGTGTAAGAGAGGAAGGTGATGGGAATAATAAAGGAAAGCAAGTGAAAACAGCGTTGGGACTACCGAATAGTGTTGATTGGCAGAAGGCTAGATCATTTGTCAAGTTTTTAAAACTTTTCTATAATGCAACCTTGAAATTTTCTGGCTCATTATTTGTCACTTCCAATTCTTTTTTTATGGAGCTTATGATCATTAAAGGTACAATAATGAATTTGTCAAAAAAATCTAATTTGTTCCTCTCTTTAATGGCCAAAGGTATGCAATCTAAATTTGACAAATATTGGGGAAAACTTGACAAAATGAATTCGTTGTTGTTGGTTGCGGTTGTTCTTGATCCTTGATATAAATCGAAATATATTGATTGGTGTTTGAGAATAAATTATGATGTCGTAATTGCGGATGAGGTAATGAAAAAGATCGTGGATCATTTGTCCCGTTTATATGATTGGTACGCATGTAATGGATTTGTTAATGTCGTCGTTACTCAAAGTGTGAGTGATTCGTTACTTGAGAGTGGGTTGGATGAACAAGAGGAGGATGCCCGCGCTATGCTTTCATCTCAGTTTCGCAAACATGTAGTGGAGGAATGTAATATGACTTCTAAATCAGAGTTGGATAAATATTTAACTTCCCCAGTAGAAATTGAAAGTGATGACTTCGAAATTTTGGGATGGAGGGGAAGTAATTCAACAAAATATCCAATCATTTCTCAAGTTGCAAGGGATGTATTAGGAAATTCGGTGTCTACAGTTGCATCAAAATCTACTTTTAGTACTGGTGGACGAATTCTTGATCATTTCCGTAGCTCGTTATCTGCAAATATGGTTGAGGCTCTCATTTGCACTCAGAATTGGTTGCAGTCTTCAAAGCAGATCAATATTCGTGAAGCAATGTACGATGTAGAACATATAGAAAATATAGAGAAAGGTAATATTTATTTATTTTATATATCTTCATTTCATTTTCAATGGCATCCTTGAAAAAGCATTATTGTGTATAAATTCTTTTATTATGTTATTCTTTTGTTGTAGGACTTGTTGGATCGAGTTCGAAAACAACATTGATTGACAATTGATAGTACGTTTATTTAATTATATTCTTCATTATTTGGAAGTTGTACTTTTAGCTTTTACTTGTTTTCATGTGATCTTGGAACAGGTTGTTGGTGCCCTTTTGCAAATTTGGAGTGACGCGGGCTTATTAATTTATGATCTGTAAATTTGGAAATTTTGTGTCATCTTGAAAAATTGGAAATTTTGATGTGTAATAATAGGTTCAGACTTTAGTGGATTTTGATCTATAATTTTGATGTCGTTTTTATGTTTCAAACTTTTGATCTGTAATTTTTTTTTTGATTTTATGTTTTTACACTTTCAGTAATTTCGGAACAAGTCACTAGGCTTCTATACAAACCCAAAATGAGAAGGAAAATTAAGTCATCAACTAAAAATCCCAACGTTGGGCTTTCATCTCAAAACATGTCACTGGGCTTCTATACAAACCCGACCCGCCCAACTATCGACTCGATCCGAAAAAACGGGCCCAAAACCACAACCCGATCCGAAGGAAAAAAATTGCCCCCAAAACTTGCCCGACCCGACCCACGCCCACCCCTACCTTGACCCAAAGTAGCAAGAGTAGGTTTAAAAGGAGGAGTAGAAACAACAACAGGTTCACATATCGTAGCCCCTAAACCATCTCCTTCTTTTCTTACCCACTTTCTTTTCACACTGAATACATCAGATCTCTTACTTGATATAACCAAACAAACTTGAATCACGTTATCCTTCACCCTAATCCGGTTAAGAACTCTAATATCCGACAGGGCTTCAGCCAAAGTCAAAAATCGGACAAATCCCAATTTTGAATTTATTCTAAGATTTCTCTAATTTTGAATATAAACATGACACACCACCCCATGCCATTGAAAAATGAAACTTAGGTCTCTCCTACCCATCTTCTCCGGGATTGAATCCACAAAAATCGACACCCAATGTTCTTTTCACTAACCATAATTCTTCTTCTTACCGTCAGTTTTTACAACCCATAATGCGATTTAGAGTGAAAAAATAGGTCCACAAAATACAACAAAGTCCCCAAAACTCAAGAAAATAGTAAGTCAGATGGGCATGGAAGTTCAATAATCTATGAAGAATACCTAAGTAGAGAATAAAGGTTACTCACCTATATGAATCTGACTTATGTTGCAGTTCAAAGATGCCTTTGCCTCTGATAGGCACAATTCCAAACTCCTCTAACACCACACCTCATATTCGATGTCGCGAACAGAATAAACCCAGCTCTGAAAGCTCCAATTGTGCAGGGGAGGGTGTCAATTTTGGGAAAATAAACCCAACTCTATAGATCGAGAAAGAAAGTTACGAGGACCACCGATTACGACACCAGAAATGTCTAATTTGAAGATTCTCTATTCTGAAACTAGAAATGGTGTTCCGCCAAATTCTTCTTAGATTTTTCAAATCCACTGACTTTGTTCTTAGATCTAGTCGTTTTCAGTTCCAAAAGCCAGGTCTTCTTCGTCGATTGTTTACTCAAGGATGGCTAGCTGCAAAGATTTGGAGGTGGAGAAGATAACGCCATCGAGAACCCCTTTACCAAGTTTTCCCTGTAAACTATCTTTACCAGCAACTTTCAAGCGATGGAGACAGGCCACGAAGCTTCACTCAAGCCACTCAGAAGGACCATTCTAGAGGTTGGCGATATCTGTTTCGAGATGACGAAGCTTGAACACAACAAAATCCAGATGAAGAGCTCAAAATCGGATATGAGGAGATGGTGCAATGGTGAAGATTGTGGAGATGAAGAGCTCAAAATACAGATGAGGAACTCAAAAGCTTAAATCGGATATGAGGAGTTCAAGAGGTGTAACGCTGGAGATGGCGACGCCAACTATTTATAGTGATTAAAAAGAATGAGATTGTAGATATTTTTGAGAATTAATATTGTAAATATTCCTAGTCTAATGAAATTGTTAAATTACTTAACGATTCAATTAGACTAGCTTGTAGGGTGGTTTCTTTCAGAATAGCAAATCTCAAATCTCAAATCCCAAAATAGAATATCCTCCTTTTTTTTGTCTGATCTATTGATTTGAATTTTACTACCAACTAAATTCAAATTAGATCTAACTTATTTTTTGGGATTAGAATTTTATTCTTAGAAATTTCAAGTCACTATCCTATTTGAGTTTTTTGTGTGAATATATACTCTTAGAGGTAAGGCACTTGTACTGCTTCTAAGATAATCAAATATTTGTTATTGAAACCTGATCAGATTTAGCTGCTCTTATAAGAGCCTTCTCAAATTACAGATCGAGAACTACCGTTTTTTAGACTAAAGCACCAGAAGAGGTAACCAATTAAATGCAATTTAATTTTACCTATTTATTTATTTTATATTGATAGGAATAGTCCGCCTTAGAAGAAAATGATATTAAATTTTGGTTTAATTTTGTCTATATTATTATGCATAAATCTAGTTTTTTTAATATCCAATTCTTTTATTATCATCAATCAAAATTCTTTTTCAATCACAATTTAATTATATAAGAAACAATTCTAGAAAATGTTTGAAGGATCTACCATTTTTTAGGTGCCTTAATGAACATCTATATTGATCTCCGTAGTAAATTCATTGGTGCCTTTATACGTTAATCATAAATCCACCATCATACACATTCATGTTTGATAAATTTCATAGATTTGGCCATTTTAGTTGAATAACTATATTATTAAAATTGTTCTTGCTCTATACTGTGATGTTAAATTGTATGCCTTTACTTTGAAAAAGTAGACGTTGATACTATATGTTTTGATAAATCAATTAACATTGATATTTTAAGAAATTAATAATTTTATTGAGATATTATTTTAAAATTTAGTTCCAGTGCTTAAATGAGAAAAAATATTACTTTTTATGAGAATGAATGATAAAGATCAAGTTGGTTGTAGTAAAGACATTGAAGATTTGTTTTATGAAAGAATGTTTTTTGTATTATTATTAGGTAAACAAAACAATTCTTCTTAAACTCTTAATAAGACCCGATTAGGACCACGCACGACACATAATACTAATATGAAATATATTTTTTTAAATGGTCAAAAGTGATAAATTTATGTGTTAGAAGCATTCTTCAGATTAAGCGATCAAGAACCGCTTGAAAATTGTAAAGAAGTGAGAAAAAGGCCTAAATGGTTAACTGACCTATCAAACAGTCGACCAATAGAATCAGGATAGCATAAAATAGGGTTTTATGCTATTTGGTCAATTGAAGGGTTGGATTGGAGATTCAAGACCTAAATCGGTCGACAGACCAATCGATCGATATGTGTGCAACGGCTAGAAATATAAAAGTTGAGGACTAACCGGTTGACTGAACTAGAAACCGATCGACCGATGTGTTATGTTTTTCAACTTTGACCATAACATTTTTCAAATTCAACTTTGACCATAACATTTTTCAAAGATTTTTCACCCATTTTTTAAGCTTATGAACATTGGAATATTATATTTTAATGTGTTTTGACTGGTTTTCAAAGATATATCATATATTTTAAATATCTTATTATTTAGTTCATATATTCCTTGATTTTGTGATTTATACCGGATAAATTTCTTTCTATTCTCGTTGGTTTTAAATTGGAATATTTTTGGGAATAAATTGAATGTTTTAAGAGTGATATTTAAAGCCAACTATAGCTGATTTAATTAGTCTATCTTATATATGAGGTCTTTATGTGTCATTTTTTTATATATCTTTTGAAAAATAACCGTTATAGGCTATGTTTGAAATCACTTTATATAGGCCTGCATTTTTCACTTTTAAAATATCAAGAATTCAAACTAAGATCAGAATTTAAAAGAGAGAGATCATATATTTTCTAAAATTCTAAGAGGAAAATTTTGAGAAATTCTTGATCGAGAAAAGACTTTCATTGCAAAAATCAAGTCTGATTCTACATTGCGGTTATTTAGATCTTTCTCAAGGAAATCTCGATGAGATCATTCTTATTATATTTATATGCTCAAAATTGGTTGTGCATTACGGGATTCATATATATCTAAATATTTGAGCTTGTCATATATGTGATACTAAAATCATTTTTATTGCTTAATAAATTGAAAATCTTTTTAAAACAATTATTCTATAAATCTGGTTGAAAAAATATTTGTGTTTAATTTGTTAATAATCCAGATTTAGTTTCTCACACATTTCTATCACTAGTATTCGAGTCATTAATTGAATTTATTTTGAATTGATATGGTAAAGGCTCCTGTTAGAAGAAACATTAATTTTTCGTATTATGATGAGTTGTACCTTAGACCTAAATATAGTTAGTCTAAATGAGAGTGTTGATTAGGCATAAAGGGACCTTACCTAATTAGGGATAAATGTTTGATTTTGACTTTGAGAAAAGAATCATTGTAAAGGTCAATCTTGCACCTCGAAAAATGATAGTTGTAAGGGTTTGATTATTTCTTGGGAATCTTGGGAAGGGGATCAAGATTGGATAGTGGATTACAAATACCTTGTAGGAGCTCACGGGAGTGCACGTAGGTAAAAGTAGTTTGTTGACCCATTATAAATATGTCTACCAATTTCTCTATCTTTTATCTATTTGGTTTCGCATCTAGTAATTCACTTTTCCCCTTAATATCAAGATAATAACCAGTTAGGAAAATTAAAGTTATTTGTTAAAATTTTTAAACTATCTAATTCACCCCCTCTCTTGGATAGATCTTTAGGCCAATAATAAGACTCTCTCTCTCTCTCCCCCTCTCCTTTTTTACAATAATCGAATTGGAGACTAAGCATGAAATGAGATAATTACCTTGAGTTGTAGACTCCTATCACCACTTACTAGCCCATAATTGCACTCTAAATTTAACCTTTGAATTTAGGACAAAATACATTTTGAACCCTCTAATTATTGTTACGTTTCTATATAATCCAATAATTTTTTTTGTCTAAATATGAGAGTGGATTTAAAAGGTCCGTCTGTTAGTTTTTCCATCCAAATTGGACGGATATGTCAATGTACTTGCCATTTTTAAGGGCATAATGGACTTTTTACATTTAAAGGGTTTTGTTGGTCTCTTTTACATTTTTTTTTTTTCCTTTCCTCTCCTCTCTCTCTCTCTTTCTCCTCCTTCCTTTCTCACTCATTCCAGTCTGCTCGTCAATCTTCTTCACCTCTCCCTCCCCCTCTCTCTTTCTCTCTCAGCACCAGAAACAGAGGGTTGTGGTGAACCAGAGAGATAACAAGAGAAGAGAGAGGCGCGTGAAGGTGACGGTATTGGAGAAAGAGCAAAAAATGTGATTATTAACCATTACCCTTGCGCATTCGATTCCATCCACCGCAGGTATTTCCAATCCGTAAAAACCATGTTTGTTGGTAGTCCTATTCCCTGAAAATTCAATATGCTTTGTAGACCAAATATGGTCTAAAATTGGAATTTCATTTTCCATGTACACGGATATTTAGTATTGTCTTTTATATATTTAAACTATATTATTTATTCATTTTTGTTCATGATTATAAATCTACTTAAAAATAATATCTTTAAACACGAATACACACATTAATTAATTAATAAAAATTAAGAACTCCAAAGCAAAATTGTGGGATATAAAACATAGATTATACAAGACGAGTTGTACAAAGTGAAGATGATAAGAAAAAGTATATGCCTATCAAAATAATTAACTCTTTTTATTAATTACAATAAGCAAAGGGAAAAATAAAAAATAAAAAAGTTAGCATTGATTCAATCTTCAAAGTGTATAGCAATCACCAACCAGACTGGGGAACAGGTGCACCAGCAGGTGGATCAGAAGAATCACCAAAAATTCCTGTAAATAATCATAAAACGAAAGGAAAATTAATTTTTTTTCAAAAAAAAAAAACTAATAAATATATTATTTCTAAGATTTTCAAGTAAAATGAAAAAAAAAAATGTATTTTTATATTTTTAATTGATATAAATACTAACCGCACAAGAGGAGATTTTGAGGAGGTGGGCGTTCCTTAGCAGGGTTTGGGTCATCGTCGTGAACCCTAATATAGAGTTCTTGGCCCATGTACCAGTGTTTTAAGTGTTGTGATCTTAAGTTCCACATTCCTGGGTTATCCAAAAATGCATATACAGCGGTCCATCTTTCGGGGTAGACCTGAACAGTAGAACGTACAACAGGATCCAACAGATTGTAGGTATTGCGTGATTCTGGTGTCCATTCTCCATCTCCAAATCTAAATAATAAATTAATAATATAAGTCAAATGTAAATTTTGTTCATTTTTCTAGGGTTACTACTATAAAGTCTTTTATATTTTAGGGTTACAATTATATATACAGCCTTGTTTATATTTTTTTTACCCTATTTTTTTGAAGTAATTTAGTTTTTAGCTTTAAATTATGCAATTATATATATATATATATATATATATATAACCAAGAGGTGTTAGTCCGGTTTACAAGGAGAGGTGCACCATTTTTTTTGTCAACCAAAAGTTAAACTCTTATGGAAAGTACTTTATAAATTAAATCTTAAATTTAATCTTGAATGAACCAAGTTGATGTGAGAGATTATATTTTTAAAATTATCTGGAGAGATGATTAGTCGAAGTGCCATAAACTGATCGGACAGATCTTACCGTTTAATAAACATTATGGGGAGAGAAGGGGGGGCCCTTACCCGACAACGTAGAATCCAAAACCATCCAAATGCCAAGAATCCATGGCCCCCAAATCATTTTTGAACACGATCTCCAACCACCCCTTGTGGACTCCACTCACCACCGACACATCATACGCCGCCGCATCGTTGACCGAATGCGCCGGAAACGCGTCCAGTTGATATACGCCGGACCCGTTTGCAAAGAAATCGGCCAGTTTCAACGGGGTGTCCGGCGTCAGATACGAGACGTTGTTGATCAAATAGCGAGGCACGCCGGCGATATTGCCGGCCGATCCGAGGAGGACGAAGGTCTGTGATAAGGTGACGTTGGAGACGTTGAAGGTTCCTTGTGGGTTGGGCCTCGCCGCACCGGCAGTCAAGTTCCACCTGCACACGACAAACTTCAATTAATTACTGAAAATTCCAGCCTAATAAAATTATTATATATTTTCTAAAAAAATTAAAATGAAAATTAATTTTCTTTCATTTTTCTTCATTTTTTAATGAATTATCTAAGTTTTACTCCAACTAAATTTAAAATTTAATTTGTAGTCTTATAGCTTTAACTATCAATATTCATATATAAATACTAAATAACCATAATTTATTTTAAATTTGAAGGTCAAAATAATATTTAAAATTAATTATTAGATTCAATAAACACTAGTTAATATTCAAATATGACATGGGATATATAAATTAATTCACCCTTTTCCTATCATTAATATTTAATATATAAAATATTGATTTGAGGCATCCCATTTATTAATATACTTAGAAATTAAAATATTTAACCCAAAATTTATCAACTAACGGTTATCTAGTATGTTTTCTTACAAACAAGTGGCAAAGCGCACTTAAGTTAAAACAATTAAAGAGCTTTTGCAAAATCAGGGGTTCAAGCTTGCGAATAAATATTTGTTGGGAGGGGCAACCATGCACCCCAAACGAGATTTATCTTACACCTTGTATAGGTGGCGGATACTCGTGGATATACCAAAAAAAATCTAGTATGTCTTCTCAGCGAAAAGTCTAATGTTCAAATCAGCTTCTCTAACGTGTTGTACAAAAAAAAAAACATAATAGATTCAATTTAGTTCATTACAACAAAATTCACTTTTAAGAGTACTAAATAGTTTCTAACATATACAATTTTGGAACTCATTCAATATTGAGATAATTAAAAAATGTCCCATATAAAGTTGTCCCAATAACTTATTAGGACAATTATTTTGTCGCAAAAGTTCATATTTTCTAGGATAATTTTTTATTCTTTTTTATTATTATTTTTTAAAATGTACCTTATTAAATAAATATTATAAGGACATTATGATTGAATGTCTCAATAATAATTTAAAAAGACATATTTACAAATTCTCTAAAATTGTTGTCTTAATATATAATTTTTGCTATAAAATTAGATCTATTATTTAGAACTTCTGGCCGATTAACCCTTTTTAGGGGCATTCAGTGGGAGGTCCCTTATTTCATCCTTAATTTTAACCCAGAGACGGAGACAAAACTTGAGTTTTAGATCTGTCTATTTAAAAAAGGCGAAAATCCACTACACGTACATGCACACGCATGGTTACATGTAACAAATTTATGTGCAAATTTTTATTAGATGTAACAAATATTACTGTATTTTGTAACATATAACTAATTTGTGTGTAAAAAATTGTTAGATGTAACAAAAATCACACAAAATACGTGTAACTAAATGTACACAAATACATATAATTAATATTAAACTAATTTTTGTGTGTAATATTTGTTAAATGTCACAAATATTACACAAATATATATAATTGTAACATGTAACTAATATTACATACGTACATGTAATAAAAATACAAAGATATATGTAAAAATATAACAATTATTAAATTGTAACTAATATTTGTTACATATAACTAATATTCACTATAATAAGAATTCATCCACCAAGTTCTCCCTACAATGCTTACAATGTAAGATTAAAATTCAAGCGAAATCCAACTTAAGTGATTAAATCAAAACCTATATTTTAAACAGGACTTTTTTAAAATTAGGTCTTTTATTTGGGATTTCCGGCCTATTGTCCCTTCTTTTTATAAACCTTGATATTCGATTGATTTTTTTAATTAAAAATATAAAAAGAACTTCATATATATTTAAAAAAAAAAAATTAAGATAATTTTATTTACCTTATGGATTTAGCTTGATTTACTGAAAATTCCAAATCAAACGGGTCGGGTCCACTTGGTATGGGCCCAATAACGGATCCGAATGAATTTGAATAGTGTAAGATCCCTTTAGCCACGAGGGGACTGCTTTCATTAGCGTCCAATAATTTGGGAGAAGCGACGAGGTAGTAATCAGCTGCGGCCTGATCAGCGGTCACAAGGACGGAATAGGACTGGCCGACATGTACATCAAGGGAATCAACGGTGATCTGGTTCGTGTAGGACCCTTCTGTCTCAACCAGCACCATCCGATGGTTTTGGATCCGGAAATTGAAGCTTAGCGTGGACCCCACGTTTGAGATTCTGAATCTGTACGTCTTCCCTGCATGTATACCCGGATGTAAGGTATCCCTCTCCGAACGCCCGCCACTCAAAATGCTTAAATCAACGTATTAATAATAAATTACACGGTGTTTTATATATCTGATAATATTTTTTAATAATTTATCCATGAAATCTTGTTTAAATTTTTTCATTTTTTTTTATTTTTGTTGATGTTTAATTTTATTTTATTTTTTTGTAAAAATTATTAAATTTTAAGCTAAAAATCAAGATCTATTAACACTACTGAATTGAGGATTATTTTTTTAAACGATATCCCAATATGTACTCGGTACACGTAGACATAAAAATTAAAATTTGATTAAATTAAAATCTTAAAAATTTAAAATATAACTCGATATATAGGTTAGAGTACGAAAGTATATTTATTTTTGTTCTAATGACTAAAAAAATTCTTGTAAACCATTTTTTATTGTTTATTATATCACGTTGCTCTTGTCGTATAATTATTTTAAAATTTAAATCGAAAAAAAATATTAAATGACGAAATTGTAACAAAATTTGGAATAAATTACCTTGTGTGACATTGAAAGATTGATAGGAAGTAGCCATGGGATACCCATAAGGAGGTTTTCCATTCATCAGGAGAACATCAGGCATCTCACGCCAATACTTACTATCTAACAAGAACCTAACCGCCTGGTATAAAGTACAATTCAGTCAAATTAAGTGTTATTAATTCAAAAATATTTTATTTTTTAAGAACTATAACATAAATATATGTTATATTTTAGAGTTTTTTTTTTTGCCATTACCGCAAAATTTACAATTCATTGTTCATTCAATCTATTGGATACAATAATATTTTGAGAAATCTAATAATTCTGTCAAAAATTCAAAGTCATTGCACACCATAAAAGCTACTGTAATTTTTTATATAGAAAAATACAGTAACTTTAATGTAGTATACTAATTTTGAACTTCTGAAAAAATTACTGTAGTACGTGTACTGCATAGATAATTTTTTTAATTTCGTAAACTGTTTACCAAGAACTCCTGTATTTTACCTTGTAATTGGCCTTGAACCAATCACCGATGAGAAGATCAAACTCGGCTTCGGGTTTAGGGAAAGGGATAGTTATGACATTTCGATTATTGACCCGGATCGGCCCGAACCCGCCCGCTACTTTGTGGTAATTAATGGATGGAAAATATGTGAAAGTTCCAATTTGGTCCTTGGTCACGAATGAATAGGTCCAGTTCTTTCCGGGTTGAATCGGGCAATTGGTTCCGGATACTCCATCTTGCCATGAATTTAGCCTCTGCTGAATCCCATTCCTAATACCACCAATTAGCCCTTAGTACAAGGGTAAAATTGGAACAAAATCTATTCAATCGGTTGTTTCAAAATTTAGGGACTTAATTGAGAATTGAAATATTTTAAGGACCGATTTGAAATTTACCGCACTTTATATTAAAATAATTTATTCTTCATAAATACAAAATTATTTTTAGATTGAAAACTAAACAGACTGGTGAATAGGGATGACTTTGATTCGGTTTTGGGACGGTTTCACTAGAAACAAAAACAAAAACCGTTAGGCATATGCTAAACCCAGAACCGTCGGTTTTTTAGAAAATGATTTTAAAACCAAACTGTTTTTATGCAAAACCAAAACCGCCCAACTACAAAATCATTAAGGTTTTCTGATTTTATGTAAAACCAAAACCAAAATCGAAATCGCAAAACGGAGAAATGTTGTTTTCTATAGATAGCAAAAACATACACAAAATAATGGAAGAAATTATGAAAATCCTAAAATTAACCCAAATAACCCTAGAACATATATACAACCTAAGGGTCGAAATGTAAATAAAAAAAAAAGTGAGGATAATATATAATAAAATTATATCTAAAAAAAGTGAGGACGATGTATAGATACTAAGGTGGCGTTTGGTAACCGTTTCTGTTTCCATTTCAGCAATGGGATGGGATGGGATGGGAATTTTGTTTTCTTTTTGGGAATAGAATTGCGTTTGGTAACGATAATTTTTTTTTTTTGTTTTGGGAAGGGAATTGTGTTTGGTAACGATTTTATCCTAAAATCTTTTTTTTTTTTTTTTTTTTTCCTTTCTGTTTTGGCCTGACGGTGGTGGCGCCGTCGCCGGCCGGCCGTCGGTGCTCTGGCGACGCCCGGCCGGCGCTCCGGCAACGATCGCCGACGGTTCTCCGACGTCGAAGACGGCGGTGCCCCGCCGGCGATGACCGGACGGCGGTGGCGCCGGCGACGCCGGCCGGAAGACAATGGCGCCGTCGCCGGCGACCTCCGGAAGTGGCTAGAAATTTTTCGGCCTGACGGTGACCGGCGACGGTCGCCGGAGATGACCGGCAGCGGCGGCGGACGGTTGCCGGCGGCGATCGGCGGCGGCGGCAGCAGACGGTGGTCGGCCGGTAGGTGAATAGTGACCATTGGTTTTGGGAATGGAATGGGAATAATGAGAAACAACTTTTTTTTGTTTCTCATTTCTTAAGAAAAAAGTGGGCACAATTCTCAAATGGGAATGAAATGGAAACGGAAACAAAAATTACCAAACGCTATTCACAAACAGAATTCCCAAAAATCTGGGAATGGAATGGGATGGGAATGGTTACCAAACGGGGCCTAAAAGTTACGCGGTTCGGTTACATGGATCGATTTCACAGTTACTATTCCAAAATCATAACAAAAACCACTTAGATCATTTATAATTCTGAAACCCCAAACCGTAACCAAAACCATTTAATCGGTTTCAAAACTGAACCGTTCAGTTCAGTTACCCGTCGATTTGGATTGAATTTCCATCCCTACTGGTAAGGATCTCAAAATTATGGTTGAGAATGAAAGACAATATTAAAATCGAGGGCTGAAAGTGTAATTTAACGAAAAACTAAAAGAACAAATAGATGTACCATGTAATAAGCAGTGGTTCGTCCAAATTGTTGAAGACATTCACGTTTACAACATCATTGGTTGTGGCATTGATCAGAGGCCCTGGAAACAACCCATTGATTGTAATAACCTGAAAATTACACAAACAAGCCCCAAAGTTTCAATTATATGATATATAAGCATCAAAAGATACACACACACACACACACACACACATACAGGCTGAGGAAAGGAGACAGGCTTGATGGTGTTGTCAATGGAAACAACCCATTCATGGTAGATGTCTATGCCTTTTGCTCTTCCAATATGAGCAAGAAGTACAAGCAAAGTAGCACAGAGTACAAGCATCCAAAGCGGGCTGAAATTTGCCATTGACAGAATAATTAGGGTTTAATTTGTTTCTGAAGAGTACTCAATATATATACACATATATGTGTATATATACACGCATACATATATAGAGAAGGTGTGCTATATATTTGAAATGTTCAATGAAGATGAAGTTTAGGGTTTACTCAATATATATGCACATATATGTGTGTGTATATACATAGACATACATAAATAGATATAGATATATATACACTATATATTTGAAATGTTCAATGAAGATGAAGCCTGCTTTCTTGGATTGAGAGGGAGAGGGGGGTGGAGTTCCCAAAGGAATTAATTGAGTTGGAAAAAAAAATTATTATTATGAATATGCATTATATTTTGCATACTTCAATTATTTCTTAGTTTATGATTTGGTCCTTCAACAATTTATATGATTTGACCACAAAACTATTTCTTGATATGCTTTCGCTGACCGGTTCAAAAAATTAACTTTGGTGGTAGCAAGAATATTCATAAAAAACCAACATTTAGGTTTAAAAAAAAAAATTAGAAAAAAACTATTTTTGGAAAAAATTACAAATGTATAAAATTATATGTATTTTTAATAAAGCAAAGGGTAAATTATTAAATATTCAATGATTTTTTTAATCATTTTTTAGGGGTCTAATGAAATAAAGTCGAATATTTGTTGTGTCAAATCGTGTTATTTTTTTAAATAAAAAAATATATAAAATATAACGGTGAAAAATTCCAAACTTTGGATCTCTCTATACATATTTTTGGACAAATTCTTTGTTAATAAATTTAAAATTCCGACATTATCCCTAACCTTTTCATAATTGGTTATCAAAGTTACAAAAATCATGGGTTAAGGACTAAATTGGTGAAATGTATAATTAAAGGATCAAAACACAAACAAAGTATATTTGAATTATACCCCTAAAAAAGTAATATATATATATAATAACAGACACAAAGCCGGCAGAGTATTTAGTCAATAGCGAGGTTGTTTTGTTTGTGCTCTTTTCGGCCTTGTTTTTGTCTAACAACAATAAGCCCAAAACACTTCTTAGGCCAGAGAGACGAAAACCGTTTTCTGTCATTTTTCATATGACCGATGAATTGCAGGGGCAAATTGGGGATTTTAATTTTGGAAAAATAGTGAAATTGTTTAGGAGTTTAGTGTGTTTTTTTGGGTAATTCAGAAAAGAAGGAAGAATACTACAGACAAAGCACCACCACCAACAGCCAAGATCATTCCGGGCAAAAATCAAATTCCCAAGAGGATGTCTTCTAGGTCCATGGTCGGCATTTGGATGATTTTGGCTCACAATCTCCATCTGCACGTTTTTTTGCAAGAAGGTCTACACATCTATTTGTCTCTCTCGGGGCAAATTGGAGAGTATGGTTATATAACTGCCTCCATTAAATCTGTTTCAACCATGACTCTGGGTAGTCTCTGTTTCAAATTTAATTTATTTATGTTTATTTTTTTAATATTTTAATTCTTAGTAACATTCCACTATTTCAACTAATTTTCAGTAACATTCATGAGAAAATAAAATCTTTATAATAATAAAATAATAATAACTAGAAATCATACACAGATAAAGTAGGTTGACTTCTATGATTTAATATTCTAATTTGAGAGATTTCAGGAAAAAATCAATGTTAAATTCAACATGTACAAGTATTGCCAAGCAAAGAAAACTCTTTTTTTTTAGTATAACCTACACATTTGTACATACATACTATATTTCCCAGTACAAATTTAGAAGCAAAAAAACAAAAACATTTCTCATTCACATTATTCCACTCTTCCTATTGTATTTTCCCTAAAAGATTCAACAAATCAAAGAACAAAACATAGCAAAATTCAAAACTAATAAACAGCTAGAAATGTCATCCCGGGAATCGATTTAGAGTTTGAACTAAGAGCAACAGCTGCTGTTCTGTTTTTCTTCAACTTGTTTCTGTTTCAGAATTTGTTTCTTCACCACCACAGATCCTTTCTCCATTAGGGTAGGCATCTCTAGTATCTGGTAAATAAATAGAGTCAACAAAACTAAGCAAACATGTAATATAACTATGATAAGATCAAGGAAAAAAAAAAACTGTTCCCAGTTTGTTCCAAGTTTTCTGAGAATAGAAACGCTAGACAAACCGAACCCGAATGGTTGTACGTACCTTTATGATGAGCTCTTTAAAGCATTGTTGCACGTTCTCTCGCGTCTTGGCGCTGCATTCCAAGAACAAACATTTATGCTCTTGAGCCAAAGCCATCCCCTCTTCTACCGTTACGCCTCTTTCTCTACCCTTTAAAAAAAATCATTTCAGTTTGCAAGATGAGATTCAGTCCAATTTTCCGGTCCAGTTCCATTGAATTTCAGTCAGAGCCAAAAGTTTAATTTAGAGGGGCCAAATAAAAAAATTTATAGTATAGGGTACTGTTACAAGTTAAAATTGAAGCAATTGAATGGGCCTAACTCACCCTCAAAAGATGTCTCGAAAGAGGATGATTATCCCTTAGACTTACATATTATTATGGATCAGTAAACACAAACGATGTGGGATTCAACACGCCCCCTCACACTGAGAATGGATTTTGACAAACCATTGCGAATGAATATCGAGAGAAAAACCCAACATTGATGTGGGATTCAACAATAACAATATTTATAAAAGAAATGTCATAAAGTAGGGTAAAGTTCACTTTACACCCCTGTAGTTTAAACGAGTTGCATTATACCCGTCTATTTTTCATCAACGCTTAATTCCTCCTCTTTTTTTGTTTAGCGCTTAACCCCGTGTTAACTTTCTTACTTTCTTTTGCAAGCACTTAACCAACTTTCTTTTGCAAGCACTTAACCCCATGTGATTGGATGGTTACGTGCTTAAAAAAAAGGACATGGGGATAACGTGCAACTTGAATAAACGATAGGGGTTAAAGTGCACTTTACCCTAAAAAGTACACTATCTGTCTCAAAAAAAAATTATCATATTTGACTTTGCACAAAATTTTAGACAGCGCTTAAATAATTTCTACTTTACCATACTACCCTTATTGGAAATGGTACGGGATGCCTAATCTATTTGACAATAGTTAGAATTTCTTTAGTCGTATATTCTATTTCTAGTGACATAAGAATGTCTATTCGGCGAAAGTCACACATTATACCCTATTCCTCTAAATATCTTTTGATTAGACATGAGTGTTAGGATATAAGTTCTAAGTTTTGAAAATCAAATGGATTAGATGGGGTCTCATTGCAACTAAACAATCTTTTTTTAAACAAGAAAAGATAAAGAAACCCCTGTAAATGCTGGAAATGACAAATTTTTTAAATTGAAACGTGTGGCTGAGAAGAGAGGGGTTTTTTTTTTGGGGGGAGAGATAAAAAAGTGATAATTAATTGGGGCTATTTTAGACAATTATTTTAGGACGGATGGAGTATACAGGTAAAAAATAAACATTTGAGTGGGCACATAGGCCACCCTGTGTTATAATATAGCTACCTCGTTGGACAAAAATCTCGTTTATTTAATGATTTAATTGTGAAGATGAGATGCACTTATCATTTAACTAGATAGAATTGGATTCAGAAACTCACTCCAAAATGAAGAAACACAAAAAGAAATTAGAAAGATACCCGGTCAACTTTGTTTCCAACAAGTATCTTGACGCAATCATGATTGGTAGAGTAGAGCTCTACTTCCTTCGCCCATATTTCCGACAAATTCATGAATGTTTCCCTCCGCGTAACGTCATATACTAAATCAAGATAAATCCGTATTAGTTACTTTAAGTCAAATAGAATTAGTTGGCTATTGCAATTAAAAATAAACAAAAATAATAAATAACTAAAAACACAATTATGTTAACAACTTTTTTTTTTTTTTTCAAATCTATGATTTTTTATTTTTTTTTATTAAGAGATCAATTATACGGATAATGCTAGAATAAAATTTCTACATTATCAATAACACTTTGGAATTTTTAATTTTCTTTTTAAGTAAAGTATTTCATTGTAAAATTATTATTTTTTTTAAAAATAAAAAGTACTGAAAAAAGTGTTACCTAATGATGCCTTAATGGTTCGCCTTTTTCTTTCTTTTTCCTTTTTTTTTTTTTTTTTTTGAGAAAAATTGCAACATATTGAAAAATATATTTATTTATTTTTTTTTAATAAAACTCAAATTAGAACATAAATAAATAAAAATTCATTATGGAAATTAATTTTTTTTTATAGCATACCAAGAATAATTCCATGTGCCCCTCGGTAGTATGAACTTGTCAATGTACCAAACCTCTCCTGTCCAGCTGCAATACAACAAACAAACAAATGTGGTGAGAAAATAGTGTCATAATTTATTTAACTTTTATGATATGTTTGGTAGGATGGAAAAGTGAGGAAAAAAAAATCAATTGTTTCACACAAAAGAAAAAAGGATTTTTACACTTTGTGCCCCTAAAGTTTGACACCCATTTTAGTCCTCATGATTTAATTTCAACGAAACACGCCTTAAAGTTTCTTAATCATCCCATTGCAGTCCAATTCATTATCCCTATTAAAATTTTGAAAGGAAAATAGTCAGTTGTCATACACCTGACTATTTTAAAGAGGTTTTACGAGCGCATTCAACCTCCTCATTTCCTCAAGTTCTCCTTCCCTCCCAAATACTAAAAATATACATATACTCTCCCTCCCTCTCTCTTCCCCCCGTATGTGTGTGCGCATGTGCGTCTGTGTGTGTAGAGAGAGATATTTTTGTAAAAAAAATTGTACAGAGAAAGTAAGAGGTTGGAAATGCGCAAAAAGTCCCAAAAAAATAGTTGGGTACACGAGGATTGATTTTTTGTCATACAAAATTATAATAAAGTTATTAATTTGGACTAAAGTAGGATGATGTGTTCGAATGGCAACTATATGGACTAAAGTGAAATAATAGTCAACCTTTAGGGGTATAAATTAAAAAGTGTTAAAGATAGTCGTCGGACCAAAAGACGTGTACGTTAAATAAATGGTAGTTAAACAATTAATTAACTGTTTAACAATTAACCTTGAAACGGTATCAATGAACAGACGTGTACGTTCATTGGTGACCGTTCAACATGAACATTCACGTGAACAGGTGTCTTTCCAAATTGCATTCATTCGATGATATCTTTTAGTCTTCTACAAATAGGAGATTTCACATTCATTTCAAATTGTCTGATTCACAGCATTATCACTTCATATTACCAACAAAGTACAAAATATATAGAATTTTGTAAGAGTTCAAGCACAAGTTCAGTTTAACGAAGTTTGTGGTTTCAAGTACTTGTGCCAAAAACTTTGTACTGAAAATTTGAAGATCGTTATACTTTGGGAGACAGACGTCCATTTAACCATTAGCACCAGTGTGGAAGCACGAATTTGCTTTAAGGGCGTAGAGTCAAACTCTAACCTCGATTTATTTCGTTATTATTCATTGTTTAAATATGCGGATAGGTCTTTATTTAAAGTTTACTTCACTGTTTCCGTTACATAAATGTTCACATCCAGTCTCTATTTTTTTTTTTAGTTTCTGTTACACAAATATTCAGGTACACAATCTTTTTCTGATTTTGGATAGTGAATATTAACGTTCTGGATCTATCTATGAATGTTCACGTCATGATTTTAGTTTGTTATACACTTTAATATCTTTCGCCTAATTTCCATAATTTGGTTTTACTGTCCATGTATGTTTAGTAATGTTCACATTAATATTATTTAACTATTATTAGTTTTATTTCATGACTATTTAAGTATTTAGTTTGAAATTTCAGTAATTATCACCAACAAGGACTTCAAAAGTCATTTTATTTTCAATATTTTTTGCAGGTTTCGATTACAGGTAATATCACACTTATGCTTATTTTCTTTGTTTCCAATTACAGTTGTTGCCAGTTGATGAGAATCAATGAGCACCATCAGAGGATTCGTTACATATTCCAATTGAGCCTATTATTAGAGTAAGATCAAAGAAAAAACAATGCAGTATTTAATGGGCTAATTCAAATACTTGACCCATATCTATAATAGTTAAGCCCAATTAGGTCTATCGGACAATCAAAATTTAATTTATCTCATCAAGGCAAGTGAAGAGGCTTAAATATGAACTTAAATGGGCCAAAGGCATGAGAACCACGAAATTCAGCATATTTATTTTATTTATTAGTCTTTTAATTTTAATTTAAGATATTTATTTGATAATTTGTAAGGCATTATTGCCAAATTAGCCTTTTCTTTTTTAGATTAGGAATTAGTCATTTCCTTTTTAGATTAGGAGTAGAGTTTTTTTATTTCTCTAGGATTCCTTATTCCTCTAGGAGTAGGGATTTTTCTTATATTATATTGTCGTCGTCTACTGTGCAACGCCACTGTTCATGAGCACTATTCATTAGCTAGGGCTTTTTTTTATCTATTTAAGAGATTTGTATCCCATGGAAAAAATATACATTACTTTTAATTAATAAAATTGTGAGAGTTTTCTCTTTAGTTATTCAAAGAACTTTTTCTGAACTTATCAAGAGTTTTTTGTGGCGTTCAAACTTATATCTTTAGGTCATGATTCATTATAATCATTGGGTTAAGATCATTATATCATTGGTTCGCGTTTCGTTCATAAATGTTGGGTCAAGGTAATCTATCTTTCAATTTTTGTATTTTTAGTTCGCTCAAAATCTAATTTAGTTTTCGATCTTCGTAAAGAAACCCTAAGTTGGTTTCGGATCTCACTAATATTTGGTGAGGTTCGTATCATTTGAAAATCAGAGTAAGATCTAAATCAGGTTTCACCTATCATCTTTATTCTTCTTCGTTCATCGTTATTTTTTCCTTCATACTTGAACTTTCTTGGCCGAAATATTTATACTTGATTAAATTTTCATTTTTATTTTCTTTGGTACTATGCATCTTCAATCTTGATTTAAGTTGCTGCAAAATAAAAAAACAAAAACAAAAAAGAAAAACAAAACAAAAAAAAAATAGTAGCTCCGAATTTCAAAATTTATTTCTTCTTGTTCTATTCCGCAAACTTATTATTTGTGCTCTTCTTGTTCACTTTACTTTTGTCCTAAATCTCATTCTTTGTAAAATTGATTTGTTGAGTTTGAATTGTCATGAGAAATTTCTGATTGATTTTGGTTAAGTTCAATAAAGAACTAAAAGAGTGAACTAAATAGTAGAAAAAGGTAAGAGAATGTGAACTCTAAGAGTGTAAAAGTCGAATTTGAGTGAAACACGAGCGCGAGTGCCATCAATTTGAGGGAAACACATGAGAGAGTGTTTGTAAGGTTTGCTAACTTGGTTTTGCAGATTATTAAACATATCTCAAGGAACAAACAAAGGCTCATCTAACGAAGCACCGAAAAATATGGACGTCGTGGATGTTAAAGTTTTCTACAAAGCCTTAGAGCAAAAGTTTGAACAATTGAACTTGAGATTTGATGAAGTATATGAACAACTAGACAAAGTTTAGTCTAGTTCACGACAACCACCTAAAGCTCCTAATGTACAACGACGAGATAGAAATCTGTCTCGGTATGAATATGAAGATGATGATGGGGATGACCTAGATGAAGAGGATCGCATCTCTAATGCGAGCTTGGGCAGATTTGGGCATAGATATGGCAATAGAGGAGATAGATATAGAGAGCGGATCGATAATACTTTAGAAGCATCAAAATAAAGATTTCATCGTTCCAAGGGAAGAACGACCTTGAAGCATACTTGGAGTAGGAGAAGAAGATGGAATTGAACTTTGAGTGCCACAACTACTCTGAGCATAAAAATGTAAAACTCGTTGTAATTGCATTTGTTAATTATGCTATAATATAGTGAGATCAACTTGTGATGAACAAAAGGCGAAACCATGAGAGCCCTATTGAGACGTGGGCGGAAATGAAGGCCATAATGAGGAGGAAGTTTGTCCCTAATCACTACTACAGGGATTTGTACCAGAAGTTACAAAGTCTTACTCAAGGATATCGGAGCGTAGATGATTACTACAAGGAGATGAAGATCGCTATGATCGGGGCTAATTTCGAGGAAGATAGAGAAGGTACCATGGTAAGGTTCTTGAATGGGTTGAATTGGGAGATTGCCAACGTGGTGGAGTTGCAACATTATATGGAGTTGGAGGACATGGTGCACATGGAAATAAAGGTGAAACGACAACTTAAAAGGAAAGGAACTCGATCATTTCAAAACCCAGGCTCCTCCACTTCATAGAGGCCTAATAAGAGGAGAGATAAAGGGGTTGTTTTTGCGTCCTAAACCGAACCGCCGAACATGAGAGATGATGTGCCCAATACCAACAAAGGTAAAACCGAAACCCAAACTCGTAATCGTGATATTAAATATTTTCGTTGTGTAGGAGTAGGTCACATAGCTTCACAATGCCCAAATAAGAAGATCATGATAGTACATGTTGATGGATAAGTGAAAACCGAAAGCAAGAGTGATGATGACCAGATACCACAACTTGAGGATGCTTGTGATGATGAAGTGGAGTACCCGGTGGAGGGAGAGATACTTGTGGCTTGGCATGCTCTAAGTACTCAAGTTGCGGAAGATGACATGGAACAACAAAAGGATAATGAGAATCAAATGAAATTGAAAAGAGAGAATGAGTTGGAAAAAAAAACTTGTGAGATGAGTTCAAAAAAAAGATGAGAAAGAGGAGTGTGAAAAGAGAAAAAAATAGTGAAAAAGAGAAAGAGAATGAAAAAAAAAATGAGAGAAAAACAGAAAAACAAGTGAGTTTTTATACTAAGGCGAGTGATGTCAAGAGGGTTTTTTTATACAAATCAGCCTATATTTGTACTCTTATACAAAGAGGCTTATTTTACTACTAACGAAATTGACAAATTTTTGCCTAGTGGTGTTGTTTATTTGTTGTAGGAATATAAGGACATATTTCATAATGATGTGCATAGCGGATGTCTTCCTAATAGAGGGATCGCGCATCAAATCGATTTGTGGCCAGCGCAATGATTCCTAACCAACCAGCCTATGGGCATAATTCAGAGGAGAAAGGACACATACGAGAAAGCATGTGTCTGTGTGTGATACGAGTGCTACTTGTACCTAGGAAGGATGGGACTTGGCGAATGTTTGATGATTGTTGAACTATTAGCAACACTGTGGTGAAGATTCGAGGAGGAATCCTTTTGAAGAGATGGGGAATTATAAGAATCAATTAGCACTATCAGAGGATCCATTACATATTCGAGTTGGGCTTATTATTAGGGCAAGATCAAAGAAAAATCAATACAGCACTTAATGGGCTAATTCAAGAGACTTGGCCCATATCTACAATAGTTAAACCCAAATTAAGTCTATTGGACAATCAAAACCTAATCTCATTAAGGCAAGTGAATGGGGTTAAACATGAACTTAAATGAGCCAAGGCATGAGGACCAGGAAATTCAACATATTTATTTTATTTATTAGTCTTTTAATTTTAATTTAGGATATTTATTTGATAATTTGTAAGGCATGATTGTTAAATTAGTCTTTTCCTTTTTAGATTAGGAATTAGTCTTTTTCTTTTTAGATTAGGAGTAGGGTTTCCTTATTTCTCTAGAATTCCTTATTCCTATAGGAGTAGGGACTTATTTTATACTATATTGTGGTCGTCTACTGTTCACGAGCACTATTCACTAGCTAGGATTTTTTTTTTATCTATTTAAAAGACTTGTATTTCATGGGAAAAATATACATTACTTTTGATTAATAAAATTGTGAGAGTTTTCTCTTTAATTTTTCAAAGAATTTTTTCTGAACTTATCAAGAATTTTTTGTGGCTTTCAAATTTATATATTTAGTTCGTGATTCATTATAATCATTGGGTCAAAATTATTATACCATTGATTCGCATTTTATTCATAAACGTTGAGTCAATGTAATTTATCTTTCAATTTCTGTATTTCTTATTTTGTTATAAATTTGAATTTAGTTCAATTTTTCGCGAAGAAACCCTAAATTAATTTCGGATCTCACTAATACTTAGTGAGGTTCGCATCACCGGTGACAAGTAACAACTATTTTTTTTATTTTCTTGGAACAAAGTCCAATAAATTCATTTTCGTATCTATTTGGCAAAACCTTACAAATTCCCAGATTGCAGTTTAAGATTTTAATGATGTTTGTAATTATTTGATTACCAGCTTCTTTTTTGTTGTTCAAATTGAAGAACCAAAATGCAAATTGGGGGCATATTTCTTACCCCATTGACATTTATACATCTATTAGTACTCTTAGATTTGTTGTCTTTTTACTTTTCTTTTTTCTATAATATCACTTTCTGTACTTTTTTTTTTTTTTTTTTTCTTTTTTAACTTTTTAATATATGTTGTAATTTTAAGCATCCAATTATTCTTGGAATAGATTCACACACGGGTTGGATTAAATTTTCTGTTTTCTTTACTAATTTTGCAAACCAAAAAAAAAATATTAGATTCGATTACCCTAGAATCTATGAAAATGGATAATTATATTTATAAGATGTTGGAATATATATGACCTAAATAAATTACTTTGTTGATTCCATTTTATGATTATGATTGAATTAAAATAATGACTTTAGACATAGGTAAACACTACTATACTGATGAAAAAAAAAATTATAGTAATTTTTGGAGGTTTTTAGTGCTTAACCTATATTTAAGAATTACTTTAGTAAAAAATCTTTTTAAACAGTTATGTTATGTTGTAGTCTTTCTGTGAAATATTATTATTATTTAATCATTTGACCGTTGACCAATTTAATAAAGAGACATTTATACTCTTCTATAAATTAGAGCAACTATTTACAAACCTTAATTCTAATCTCACTCCTACCTCACCAGCTACCTGCCACTCTCTCTCTAGCCCCCATCTCTCTCTCTATTCTCTCACATCGTTCCATGGGTGGTGGCAATATGGATGAGGCACCACAAGCTCCGGCCACAAGCTCCAACAAGTTTGAGTTCTCAACCGTCGAATGTCTAAGCCACCAAAAGAAGTCAGTCGTCGGATGCCTAACCGAATGCCTGAACCACCACAAGCTCTGGCTAGTTTCAGCGAAGTCCTCAGCCGTTTTAGCCCCTCTCTTTTTGTAGCCCTCTCTCTCTCTCTCTCTAGCCCCCGTTTCGGCGAAGGTCTGGGTGGCAATATGGATGGTGACCGGCGTAGGAACAACGTCGTTCGTTTCGACGAAGGAACAATTTGAAGTAGATCTGGTCGATGGCGAAGGAACAACTTTGTGGCAATTGGTAGTGGAGACAAACAGTCTATTCACTGTTCCCTCAGCCGCAAGCCAACCACCGTGAACAGTCTTTGTTCGTTCTAGATCTCCACAATCGCCTTCGTTCCAGATCTGTTTTTTTTTTTTTTTTTTTTTGAAATTTGAAATGGTTCTAATCGTCACCTATCTCTCTCCCTTCACCGTTTCACGTGAACGACAATCTGATTTTTTCAAATTTGAATTTTCAAATCATCATCACTCAGATTCCGAATTTCCAGATTTCTTGCATAAATTTTTATGTGATTGTTTCTCAGATTTGTGAATTTGAGTTTTTTTTCATTGAATATTGATGTGATTTTTTTGTTGATGTTCTCGCGTAAATATTTATGTGATTTGTTTTTCAGATTTGTGAATTTGAGTGTGTGTTTTTTGTTTCATGTGAATGTTCATGTGATTTCTTTTGTTGATTTGTGTGGAGTGTTTGTTTATTCACAATGTGTTTTGATCGTTTATCAAATATTAAGTGAACGTTCATACAAAACGTGTGAACTATTGTCGAGTAAAATTTTAGTAAATTGAAATATTGTTTTGAATATTAAGTGGACATTCACACAAAAAATATAAACCATTATTTGAGTGAATTTGAGTTCTCTTTTTACCGAGGGATGGGGGGGGTTTCCACTTGAATGTTCAGATTGTGCCGTGAATTTGCAGACCAGTTAATGTTTTATATGATTTGTGCGAAATTTTCGTTATTCACGATATATTTTGATCGTTTCTCAAAAAATTGAGTGAACGTTCACACAAAAACGTGTGAACTGTTGTCGAGAGATTTTTGAGTGAATCGAAATATTTGTTCTGAAATATAGAGTAGACATTCACACAAAACGTGTGAACCATTATTTGAGTGAAAATATTTAAGTGAACTAATAATTTTTCTGAATATAGAGTGAACATTCACACAGAAATTCCAATGACATGCTTCATAAATAAAAATAAATTGGGAGGACATTTAAGGAAAAAAAATTTCTATAATTTTTATGAGGACCATAAATTTAATTATTTAAATCAAATGGTTATTTTCTAGTTTATACATCTCTAAATAACTAAATAATTAATTACTCTTTTTTTTTTTCATGTTCTATCCTTTCTTACCGAAAAAGAAGTAGATTTTTATAAATAATTAAAAAAGAATTTCAAATCAAAAATAAAATTATAAAAAATCAAAAGTTTATTTAACAATGTAGATAAAAAAAAAAAAAAAAAATCATATTTAATCAAGTGTTGACATTCAATCATGTGAGATTGAATTCAAAGCAAGCTTTCAATTGATTTTGAATCTATTAACTTTTTTAGTTGATAATAATTTGCTGGAGAGAGTGGATCCAATTAGTAGGACGAAAGGAGATGAATGGCCTCTTAAAATATAAATATTAAATATATATATATATATATATATATATATATATATATATATTTTTTAAAACTAACTAAATGTTAAATTTTAATTATTTTATTTTATTTTTAAAATCAATTTTTTAAGTGCAAAAAACAGACATTATCATAGGGTTGCATCATTAGAGGAAGTTAGGTTACCTGTATCCCAAATGGTCAGTTTCAATCTCTTACCGCCTACTGTAAGTTGCTTTATCTTGAAATCTACACCTGTACATGTAATAAATTAATTATAAATAATTATTTTATGACCCCTCAACTATTTTAATTTCAAAATTGGTCCAAAATCTATTAATTTTGATAAATTCAATTCTCCAACCATGATCATTTTTGTCTGAACAAATCCATGATAATGATTCTGATAATTTTATACGCATATCGATACCAAATTTAACATAAATTTGTGGAAATTAATAGTTGAGAAACCAAAGTGTAATTACCCAAAAATTCTTGTGAAGAACAATAGATAATTAGCTACATGATCGCGGTGGTAACCTAGGCTGTGATCTATTTTCTTGCCAATCAAAGTTAGACTCTCTCGGAAAACATTCTGAAAAATCAATCTTAAACCAGAGTTAGACTTTCGGAAAACCTTCCAAAAATTAAATCTTAAATTTAATCTTGAATGCTTTATGTCGATGCGGAAGAGTGCATCCTTAAGATTGCTCCATGAGGTAATTACTCAAAGTACGCGTAAATTGATCCGGACACATTTTACCGTAAAAACTCAAAAAAAAAAATGATGGTATATTAGAGAGAGAAAGTACCGATTGTGGGTGAGAGATCTTGGGGAGAGCACTGAAAATTGGAGATGAAACTAAGGAGAAGAGTGCTCTTCCCCACGCCTGAATCTCCGATCAACAAAATCTTGAAGGAGTAATCGTAATTACTACTGCAATTACTGCTCCCTTTTACCCAATTTGAAGATGAACCCATCTTCACCACCTTTCTGATCGCATATGCATAAGTTATTTAATTAATCTCTCTCTCTCACTCTTCTTTCTCTCTCTAGAGTTTGAGCTTGGCTGATGGTTCCGACAGAAACAATGAGGAAGGAAATAGAACAGGAAAAAGGGTCTGAAACGGCACGCTGACGCAGGGGAGTTTTATTTTTTAACTTAAAATTACACTTTGAACCCCCAAATATTGATTGAGTGGCACCCTATACCATGATAATTTATTTACATCACATTGTCACATGCAAACCTGAGACACCCTGCGATAAATATTAAAAATATTTTTTATTATTTTCATAATTTTATTTATTATTTTTATATTTTGTTTTTTTTACTCTCTCTCATTTTATATTTTTTTATCTTTTTGTTTTATTCTGAATTTTTATTTTATTTATTATTTTATGGTATTTGTAAAAAATTAAAAAAGATGGATAGCTATAATTTGGAAAACAAAAAAAAAAAAAAAAGATTTGTAAAATAAAAAAAAATAAAAAAATAAAATTATTTTTTATTTTTATATTTATTATTTTATTTATGTTTTTTGTTTACGAGATTTTTACTTTTAATTTTTTTATGTTTCATGAACACTATATGTAAAAATAAAGAAATATATATATATATAAAATACTGAACAAAATAAAAAAAATTAAAAATAAGAGAAAGAATAGAAAGTAAAAAATAAAAATATCTGAGATACTATAAAAATGATAAAGATAACCTTAGTATTAGTCGAAATGACAGATAATGTCTCAAGTATAAACTCTTATATTGACCAGTGAAATCAATTTTGTCCTGAATATTAACATGTATCACCAAATAAAAACATTAATATGACACATATATTATTCAATTATGGTGAAAAGAGAAAATTCAAACACAAATGTTAAAATTTATAAAATAATATGATGAAATTAAAATATTAAAATAACTATTAATTGATATTTTTATGCTCATTTTTTTTAGTTCACTTTTGTTTTCGTTCTATGTTTTAAGGAAATTGAAAAATTAAATCTAAAAATTTTAGCACTAAATAAATGTCACCTAAAATCTGAAATAAAATTGGTTAAGATTTTGAAGGTGTAAAGTGTAATTAATATTTTATTTTAGGACTTCTATGTCAGCAGTCCATGATTTTAATATTATACTCTAATTAAGTCCAAAAATATACCAAACCCACCTAACATTCTTCGGACAAAAATATTTCTTCTTAATCTTCGGAAAACGATCAAGATTAAGAAGGTGCAGAACATGCTGCGAAATTTCAAATTGGTTATTATTAAAAAATAATTGTAGGGTTATATCTGTTATTTAAAAAAATATATAACTAGTTACCAACAAATCCTCATATAAGGACAAAATTATCAAATAATTTTTTTTTAAAAACATGTTACAAAATAACCCTTTTGTCCTTTTGTGACGATTTTATCCCTGATGTTATATTCTACACGAGATCATGTTGAATATAAAACGATTTCGTATTAAATATAACACAAACACGAGACCATGTTATATTCTACTTTTGCCGCCGTTCAAATACTATTAAGCCGTCGTACACATTTCATCTCACCCAAACAACCATACAATATACCCAACATAAACTCCACTCCACCAGAGGTATAGAATAAGTCATTTTTCTCTCTCACACACACATTTATTTAGGACGACGAGTTTGAGGCCATCATCCATCGTGTTATATTACAATTTTTCATTCAAATTGATAATTTTTTTCTCTACATTCATTTGCTTAATTTTCGCAAATTCAATTTCTTCTAATCCCTAAATCATACAATATAACCATATCTTCATTAAATCATAACGCCACATAGATTTAAAAAAACAAACAAACCTTCACCAAATCGACGATTTACTAAATCTTACAAACCACAGTCAACTAGTCCATCAATGCAATTACATAACTATCAAGAATCAAGATACATAGATTCTTGATTTAAAGCCTTAGATTAACTGAAATTAGATTTGAATATCTAAAACTGACCATTTGGAGCTATAATCTTTCCCTAACTATCCTTCCAGCATTTCCGATGTATGCTTAGTCTTCAATCAAGATATCGATAGTGTCCAGGGTTGACTGGGAAGATGCTCAAATTTATCAAATCATATGCATACAAAGATACAATTACGATTACTCACTAAAATTGAATGATTCCCCTAAATCACCTAAACACAACAAAAAAACCCTAAAGTCGCCTTAACACAATAAAAATGAGTCACCATTCATTTACAAAAAATCAAACAAAAAATCCACGAACTGCAATCCGGCGGTGTCGCAATCGTTCTCAATCCGTCTGTCTACACCCCTCCCGAGCCTGCTGGACATCGGATAGAAGGCAATGAGGATGTTGCTCGCAACGTAAAACTAAAGTTTTTGTCTGATAATTTAGTCCAGTCGACGTCGTCACCGAGCTTTGGGCGAGAACGCCACGGCGAAGGAGACGAGAACATTGCTCTCACTCAAGATGCCGGAGTCGAAGAAGTTGGAGGATCCGTTGGGCCAGCAGAAGTAGACGGTGAGGATGTGGAATCTCACCACTAGTATGTCAAGATAGAGATCAAGGGAAAAAGGAATAAGGAAAGGTAAAATCGTCAATTCAAATAATTGAGGATTATCTTGTGTAAAGTAGCGTTTTTTGTAGGACTGTTTGGCGCCCAAAAAAAAAATTATGGAATCATTTTGTGGGTTTAGACTTTTTGGTATTTTTTCAAAAAATATTAAAATATGAATTGCAGACAAAAAAGAATTCAAAGGAAGAAAGGGGGTGTTATTTGTGACAAATGTGTTATTTTCATTGAGACGGTTGTGATGGGGTGTTACACGCGCCAGCATCAGGAGGGGTTTGAGTGTCAGGCCTTGTTCCGTCACGCGCCTTCTCTCTCGCGTTGTCGGTTTGTGAATTAGTAAGCGGCCGTTTCAATTTATGAAGAGGGGACGCAGACCACATTGAATTGATAGGGAACAAAATAAATACAGAAAGCTCCCCCTCACAAGACTACAAGATCATGTTCTTTCCAATAAGTTTTTGTTACATTTTTTTTTTAAATTCAATGAAGATATATTTTAAATAAATTAAATAATGATGCAAGAATTTGGATCTTCAGATATTATCCCTTTTAATCCCGGAATATAATCCTCGTAATTCTTAATTTTTACAAAATAATGCATCGTGAGCGTCTCTATCAGTATTGCATATCTGTTTTGAGAATAAGTAGAGTTCTGAGAGAAATTGTGCAGAGTATTAACTTGAAAATATGTGCGTACCTTACCCCGTGCACCCCCTCCCCCTGCCACATACTCAAGTATTTGTAGGCGTGTAAAGATGATTTTCGTCGATTCTCATTAATGTCTGCAAGGTTTGCAGGATTGAGAGGTTTATGTCCATTAAATCAGATATCCGATCTTCTTTCCTTTTATAGTGAAATTTTGCAACTATTCCTAGGCAAGAACCACAACCTGAGCTTAGGGCGTGGTTTGGGATATTCTGACTTATCTGGAAGATGAATCATCTCGTGTAGATTTGAACTCGTGACTCGAGTGACTCAGGATTGTAGTTGGTATTGAAAGTGATCTCGTTGGGGAACCCGAGCAGAATCCTCGAATGTCCACAAGTCATGCCCAATAGCATGTGAGTATCTACGAGTTATGCTCAGGATCATATGTGTCGCACGTGAGTCTTCTCCTTACACATGTCTTTATTCAATTTTTATTTTTATTTTGAAATATCCCTGATCAATAAATATTTAACTTCATCAATTCTCTGTACCTCTGGTTAAAAAAAAAGAGTAAAAATTACGTATAAATCACCTAAGATTAAAAAATAAAAACAAAAAAGTTGTTTGAGGGTGTTTATAAAGTTGTTTTGAGTAATTTTCAAAGATATCATTTGATATTTTTTTTATTTAAAATAAAGAGGCGGCTACCGAAGAGTCCTTATAAAAGGACAAAACTACCGAATACACATTTTTAAAACACACGTTACAAATTAAACTTTTTATTTTTTGACAATTTTGTCTCTCCGCACTTTTCGAATATAACACGATTTCGTGTTGAATATAACACAAGATTCGCCATTCAACTCCATCAAGTCGCCGCCGCCAACTGCACCGCCTCTACCCATCAAATCTTGTTGGCAGCCATTTTGAAAGATGTATTGTGTCCTTTTTTATTTCTCTTTGTACTGGGGTTCCCACACAGATCCCCTTTATCACAAACTCTCTCTCTCTCTCTCTCTCTCTCTCTCCTTGAGATCGTCACTCTATCACGACGCATGGAATCCGATATGATCGAGCTCATCCACTTTGTCGTAGACGCCAGTGTCACCTTCCTCAACACCTTCGATGTTTATGGCCTTCACACCAACGAACAAGATCTGGCCGTGACGGTCACATCTTGAACAAATCTGACTGACGACGAGGAAGCGATTTGAGAGAGGGAGAGAGAGGACGGCGACGGCGACGAAACGATGAGAGGCACAAGAGATAGGACGGTGGCAACAGGCGGTAATTCTGATTTCATCCAAATCAACGATTTGCTTCAAATTTCAGTTCATACAATTTCAATGTGGAAGAGTAAAATTATCCAACGAAAAAATTTAGGACTTTCTGGTAACAAAAATCGCTAAATAAAGGATTATTATGTGAAAAAAAAATCTCATGAGACCATTTGGTAGATTCAATAACTTTTCGATAATTTTTGCAAAAATAAATGTACATGTAACAGAAAGAAAAATAATATATAAAAAATCACCGTAATTTATTTTATTTTTTTGTAAAAAATAGCTAGCCGAATCCCTTATTCCTGGAAATGAGCTAAGCTTCACTTGTCAGTTTGCCTCGATGAACTTATCCACTATTTGTTTATTTATTTATTTTTACGATAAGATGTACATCGTTAGTTTATCCACTATTTATTTATCCAATTTATTTTTACGATAAGGTGCCTTTTGATTAATTATCTCCTTAGTGATTTTGAAAACACATTTTTTCAATATTTTTAAAACCAGATGGAACACCAAACCAAAAAAATTATCAAATAACAGATCACCAGTTCACAAACCGTTGGTGAACCGTGACGTCATAATGACATCATTATAAATTTTTTTAAATATATATATTAAAAAACACTAAAAAATAAAAAAATATATACATTTCAGAAAAAATTAAACACAAATATGAAAAGATTATTAAACACAAATATAAACAAAGATATATGAACAAAATACACAAACATAAATTGAACAATCTATATGAAAATATTATTAAATAATAATTGTATTAAATACATTAAATCATTAGCAAGCAATAACAATTAAACTGAACAGATTATTAAACAAAAAATTTAAAACAAAAATTACATTGAAATTAAAAAATTAAAAATACACTTACTCATTCCAGTGCCATCATTCGTCTGTCGTCATTCATCTGCCATATGTCGTTATCGTCATCGTCAGAGACTGCACTAGGAAGAGGAGTTCCAAGTTTGTTGTCTTTGGAGGCAACAACGAGCTTGTCGTCGTCTTCGAGGGCAGCAACAATCAATTGAGGTAGATTGGAACTAAAATAGAGGGATCGGAGCTAAGAGAGAGAGAGAACGAAACTGAAGAGAGAGATCTAAAGCGATGGACGGTGCACGAGAGAGAGAGAAACAAATGAGGAGGCAAGGCAGCGGCTGCCAAGGACATCGAAAAAGGGTTTTTTTGCAAACAATTTATATAAAAAATGGGACATGGAAAAAAACCGGTCGGTTCTCTATGAATCATTTCGGTTCGGTGGTTCAGTGGTTGAACTGGTCCAAACCCGACGGTTTGGCTGTTTTTGGACTAAAATAGTTTTTAATGGTTAACCGGACCAGAAATAGATTCGGGTAACGGTTCAACCGGTTGAACCAGATAGTCCAGTCGAATTTTTAAAATATTGATTTTTCCTTATTAATATGGTACATTCAATATTTAATTTTTAGAATACTTTTGATGAGAATCAACCATGGTTCTCCCTTTCGTTTTTCTTGTCATTGCTAAAAATAAATTAAAAAAATACGAAATGGTTTTTATTTTAAGGAGAAAAAGGATTTATTTTAAATAAATTTTTTCTATATTGCCTAAATATAATCAAACAATAAGATATGTTTTAAAAATGTTTTATCAGGAGTTTTTTATATTTTATTTAATTCAATAATATTATTAAGATTTAAATTACATCATGAATAGACAAAAATCAACTCCAAATTATTTTATATATATATATTTTATGGTGACTCATTCCCTTTTTGTGATGCAAGAAGAGGGTGGTGTGCCACGTAATAAGTTAACTCCACCTAAAAAATAGTCAAATGGCTTGCTATTATTATAAGTGCTCACATCAGCAGTGTATGTTTCGCCATCTGTTCGCATGCAACGCAAATGAAACACGTAAGGCTAATAGATGTGAACTCCTCACCATTTCCTATTTTCTTTATTAAGTCCAATTTTGGATAATATATTGAAAAAAGAAAAAAAAAACTTAGATTGAACCCAAAAAAGAAAAAATAGACCAATTTTTTTCATTGTTTTTTTTTTTTTTTTTTTATTTCTAATTCTTAATTAAAAAAAAAATTAACTAATTAAAAAAAATTATATATTCATTATGGTCGCATCGAGACCATCACTATTTTCTTTTTCCTTTTTTTGATATACCCACGCGTGTTCTCACACTCATACAGATTGTGAGACTAATTTCATTCGAAATTCGTAATTGTCTCTCCTAATAAGTATTTTTCCGTAGGCTCGAACTCCTAATCTTACAGAAATCTCTCAACTACTTTAACTCAAGCGAATCTTACCACATCAGTCATAGAAAATCACTATTTTCTAATGCTACTTTAAAATATCTTTGAGTTTAGCTAAAATATATATTAAAAAAGTTATATACAAAAATGTTATTTTTTGTTGAATTCAATTCAACTAATACAAATATAAAAATAATATATTTGACATCAAGTTTAACTAAAATATATGTTAATATACTTGTTTATATATAGAAAATTATGTACATCTCTATATCTGCTTTACATATCAATAAGATCATCTCATATTCTCTCAATATTCGACTTCTCAATTATTCTAACATGGTATAAAAAGTCAATATTTTATACCTTTGTTTCTACTAAAATTCCACACTTCTAAATCCATTTTTTTTTTCGCCGCCACCACTGTCTCAAATTTTCGTGTCACCATTCATCGACCCTACATCAAATCCGTCACTACCATCAAACTCGCCTTTCAACGACGAGTCCAATGCCATCAGGTAGAATCCAAATCACCACTCCACGCATTCCCAAATGTCGTTGGAAGTTTTCAGAACCGCTATTACACTACAAGAATAAAGTTTTTTAGTGAGAAAAAATTTCGTCGCTAAAAGTAATAGATTCATCATTAAAGTTTTTTAGCGAGGAAATAAGTTCGTGGCCATGGTCGTTGCAAAAACCTCGTCGACAAAATTCTTTAGTGAAGAATTTTTAATTCCTTGCTAAAAATTATGTCTTTAGCAAGGAATTATTTCGTCGCTAATTTCCTCACTAAATGAACAACTTCGTCACTAAAAATCACCTTTTACAACAAAATTTATTTGAATAATTTTGTCGTTAATAGTTAGTGACCAACTAAATTTTTCTCGAAAAGTAACAATTTGCAACAAATTTTATTTGAATAATTTCCTCACTAATAATTCACATTTAGCGACTAACTAAATTTATCACTAAAAGCAAGATGTTGCAACGAAATATATTTGAATAATTTCCTCGCTAATAATTCATATTTAACTACCAATTCCTTTCTCGCAAAAAGCAAGAATTTGCCACTAAATTTATTTGAATAATTTCCTCGCTGATAATTCATATTAGCGACGAACTAAATTTCTCGCAAAAAATAACAATTTGCAACAAATTTTATTTGAATAATTTTCTCACTAATAAAAGCATACATCAATCATGCATCATTAGAATTTGGGACAAATTAATATTTAGAACAATATTTGTTTATCACTTCCAAAAGTCAAAAAGAAACAAAAATCTATAATAACATACATTCCAAACTTATGTAAATAAAACTCCCATAACAAGCGAACATGTCTCAACTCATATAATATAACTAAAGCAACCTCATTTTTGCCAAAAAAAAAAAAGTAAAAAAAAAAACAAAAGTATTTGTATCAAATATCTTCCCTTGCACAAAAATAGTCTTCGTAATTTCAGATTAACGAATAATTAATCTGCATCATAAACAAATCAGATAAATTAATAACTCACATCTTACTTAAAGTACACGAGGCAAAGTGTAATTTTATTAATTGAGTCATAGTGAACGATTTAAGTCTTTAACACATTGATATCTTGATATTTCTCTAAATTTCAATTGCTCGTGAACAACTAATTTGTTTAAGAACTAACGAGTAAACATGAACAAGATTCACCAAGAAGTTTCAAGCGTCAATTTAAATCAAACAAATTAGCAAACATGAAAAAAAAAAAAAAACTCTTATTAACTCTAGCCTTTTAATGTTCTGTTTTTTTAACTCTAGATACTCAAAAAAAAATGTTTTGTTTAGTGTTTGAGAACTAAATTCATTCAGTGTGTTTTTTTAAGTGAACAAATACTGAAAATAAAAAACAGAACATAAAAACTGAACATAAAACAGCACGGACAGAAGTTTTAAGGGAATTGTACGCTAAAGGAACAGTATTTAAGTGCACTATACTAGGATCAAATAAACTAAACAAATGGAACAAAGGAAGTGCACTGTTTAAGTACAGTGCGTTAGTGCCACTGAAGTCCATCACTGCATTTACCAGCCAAAAGGGAAAAGTTTTTAAACACTTCAAACATTTTAACTTATTTTTTAACTTCATTCAAATTCTATATTTTTATATAACTCCTAAACTGGTTATCCAAATTCAATTCAGTCTCTTTCTACAAGGTTTAATAGTCATGTCGACGCTAACCCTTGAATTTCACGTCAATCGGACCCCATGTCAATGTCAACCAATAATCCCTACGTGGTAAGCCATGTCAACAAACGTTCAACGCCATGTCAGCAATCCATGTCATTTAGGCATGTCACTCTACCACATCATCGCCCTTTACTACATCACTCACCACATCATCTAACAAGTAGGCTGCCGCGTTTGTACAAACCGTCTATATTATTGCTACATAAGTAGCCATGTCAGTAGTCACGTCATTTCCATATCATCATTGTTGCCATATGACTGCCACGTCAGCTTGATCAACTCTGTTGACTAGTTCAGCAATTCTGGTCTAATGTTTCTTTTACCGGTTCACCACTTTTTAGACTGGTTCTTGAAGTTCGGGTACTGGTTTCGGTTGGATGTAAAGCCCTATATTCAATCTTGTCTTTATATATTTATGACTTTTATCTATAAAATATTTCAATGTCAAGTATTAATAAAAATGTATTTTGATATTTTTCTTTAATTGTATCAATATCGTTGTAGACGTTGGATATTAAGTTGAAATATCTTAATCCCTTAATGTAATTGAAATGCTGAGACCAAAGACATTTAGTAACTTATATATTCTTAATTGTTCATAGTTTGTATTGGATTGTTGAAAACTGGTCTTCAATGATCTACACTAACTTGCTCTGTTGTTTTCTCTTTTGAGAGTGGTGAGCCTCAAACCATTAGTGTGGGAGATACTAGAATAAGCACAAGGGGACTTACTAGTATAGTAAGGGACCAAACGTGGTCATCCTTGATATCCTACATAATGACTTTGCTTAATATCAAAATAAGATGTCTGGGATATGATTGTATTTATGATATTTTGACTTGAGGTATTGTATGTTATATGTATGGGTTGCTATACTTTGATAATACTAAGTGTTGTACTCGAAAACGTCAAAGGTATTTATTGGGTATAGTGGGACATACATGTGAATATACGAATATGCAAGATATGATCTATCACTTTCAGCAAAAAAAAACTATAGGATCCATCACTCTTACTAAAGAGAGACATGTCCTATGTAATTCAATTTAATATAATTCATTCAAGCCTCTGGCCAAAACAGTATGACGATTGGGATGAGATTCCAATTCATGTTACGAGGAATTATATTATTAATCAATGTACATATGATACGACGAGGGGGTTTTCACTTTATCCAACCTTGTTGATCTTTTTGGGAACATAAGAGAATGAGATCGTATAATACAAAAATCATATCTAAGAATATTCTCTTGGTGAAAATTCTATCAACTAGACATGCATGTAATATGTGAGTAGACGTGACTCACAGTCGGAGAAAATGCATTGGAAAAAAGTGTTTTCTCCTAGAAAGGCCAAATTAGACTTGTTCCAATTTTAATTAATTAATTAGTACATAAATTAATTAATTTTTAATTTTACCATCTAGATTTTAGTACTAACATAATAGGTCACACATAATAGGAAATTTATATTAGAAGAGTTTGAAAAATGAATGGGTAGTAATAATGAACTTAAGAAATTTAGGGGGAAAAGTGCAATTAAGAAAAAAAGAACGATGTAGGGTTTTGAACCCTAGACAATATTTATAAGGGTAGAACATATGAGGAGAAAATTAAGGTTGCACCTAGCGCTGTTGTAGTTGACTGCTAGGACTTGGGAGCAGGAGCAAGGTTCATGGCATTCCTAGCACCGGCTGGAATGAGGACAACGACAGGCAATTACTATTGGTTGGACGAGTGGCTGTGGACAGCGGCCTCAGTCTTCGCAGTTGCAATTGCAACTCCGCGAGCAGGGAGAGGGGGAAGGGGCTACAGATCGCAATTCGGGAAGAAGGATTAAGAAATTAGGTTTTTTTAGGGGTAGAATTATCGTGTATGAGTTTAGTGTTAATAGGTTTCGGGTCGTTATCGTGTCAGATACGATAAACACGAAAATAAGCAAGTTGTGTTTTGAGTTTACTTGCTAACACAATAATTAACACAAATTGAAGCGATAATTTTGAATCCTATTTTAGGTTACCCATTAATAAGTGACATGATAAGGCACAAAAAATTGATTAATCAATTTAATATATATATATATATATATATATATATATATATATATATATATATATATATATATATATATATATATATATAACAATTAAATTAACGTGTCATGAGTTAAAGAACTTTCGTGTGACATAATTGATTATTGTGTTGCGACATTATGTTGTATTACAATGTGACACGAGTAATTATAGTGTTGTATCAGACACGATATCGTGTTTCAATATTTTGATATACTATAATATCATGTCGTGTTCGTGTCAAGTGTGATTGTGTTCATGTCAGCAAATGACGCGATATGAAATACAACCCGATCCCACGAATTGCCCGCCCATAGGGGCTTTACATTTTTTTTTTTTATCAAGTTTACAGAGGAAATTACAACTTTATATAAAGCATGGGAAAAATTCACTTTCGACCTTTAAAATTTGGAGTGGATGTTTAGTTGGCCCCTATAGTTTGAAGAACAAAAACATTTGATCCTAAAGTTTGGTCTATGTGTCAACTTAGTCCAATTAATAATGGTCTATTAAAATATGAATTGAAATGTGCAGTTGCAAAACATAATATTAATTTTATGGGAAATGTTTTCACTTCAAGAACAACTAATATCACAAAGAAAATTTAGATATGTATAATAAATTTAATAGGTATATTCCATTAACCTCCTCTATAATTTTGCAGAATATCAGATACTTTCCCTGTTATTTTATAAATATTAGAGACCTCCCTATCTTTTTGCTCAAACACTACTTGTCTCCTTTATTGATTATAAAATAATAAATTTTTTATTATAATACCAATTTTACCTTGAATATTTAAAAAATAATTAAATAATAAAAAACTAAAATACATAAACAATCCTTTAATTTATATATATCCATCGCCACCTCCTACCACCGCACCCACCGCCACCACCACCTCCTACAGCTGCCACCACCCACCCAACACCACCTCCCATTGCCGCCGCCACCTCCAACCACCGCCACCACCACCCGCCGCCACCTCTTACCACCGCCACTCACTACCTCCCACCACCACAACCCACTCCCATTTTAAAAAATATATATATTTTAACCATTTTATTAAAAAAAAAAAAAAAATTAAATAAAATAAAATAAAATTAATCCTTTCATTAACCATTCTCTCTCTCTCTCTCTCTCTCTCTCTCCGGTGGTGGTAGGGGGTTGGTAGTGGCAGTGGTGGGCGGTGGAGGTGGGTAGTGGTGGCAACGGTGGATGGTGGCGGGGGAGTTGGACGGTGGGTGGTGGGAGGTGGCAGCGGGAGTTGGCGGTGGGAGTTGGGCGGTGGCGGTGGGTGGTGGTGTTGGGTGGCGGCGGTGGGAGGTGGCGAAATGTGGTGGATGGTGGCAGCGGTAGGAGGTGGAGGTGGCGGTGGCAGTGGGCAATGATAGTTGGGCGGTGGCGGTGAGAGTTGGGTGATGGTGAGAGGTAAGTATAATTATTTAAAAAGTTAAAGGTAAAAAATATAATTTTAAAAATATAGGGGTGCTAATGATTTATTTTTTTAAAATAACCTACGGCAATTTTGTCAGAAGAAAAATAAGTGATGTTTGAATAAAATGATAAGGGAAGTATCTAATATAGTGTAAAATGATAGGAGAGATCAATAGCATATACTCTAAATTTAATACTACAAAATATAACTTTTGTTTTCTTCTCCATACTAAGAAAACCAATTGTTCACTCCTTCACATTGGCAGCCGTCATTGCTGGTTTGAAGCTTCGCCGGTGACGTCCTAAATCTACGACATCTTGTCTTTTACGTCCAAATTTTAATAAAATATTAATAATTGGAGCAACTTGACAGGAAGTTCAAATATCTGTTAAATATATTGCAACCCTACTTCCCAACCCAAGTCCATCTCTCTCTCTCTTCTTCTTCTTCTATTTCTTTTTTTTTTTTTTTTTTTTTTTTTTTTAAGTTCCAAAAATCTAGGACCACCATTGTATTTTATAAACCCAAGACTTGAAGTATATAAATATTGGTTATCTAACCTCCCAAATGTTATCTTATGCTGAAGTCCCATGTCGTCCTCATCCACACCAATGGAGAAAAAAAAAATATTTCAAAAAATAATTTAATGACAAAATTTATCTTAGGAACTAAAAAAAATAACTAAAATTAAGTTAATAATTATATGATCAAAATACGATTTATTTTTTTTATTTTCAATCTAATAATATATATTTAATTATTTATACATGTAATTTATTTTAATTATATAAAATATGTATAATTTATTTTAATTATATTATATTACCGGGCCAGTCTTAGATAAATCATTTATGCCTAAACCCAGGCCCTAAGTATGAGCCTTAACCCAACCCAAACTCTCATCCTAAGCCCTAAAACAAAGATGGACCAAGAAAGCTACATTAGATTGATCTTCGATGTTGGAGTAAAAGCCATATTGCTTGTACCATAATTCAAAACCAAGGTTCCCGGGGAACTAAATCAATCCCAAAATTCATGTCATTATTTTAAATTTATTCAATATTTCTTTTTGGGCTCTTTTGAGTGAGATTTTAAGAAAAGTTGCTCTTTAGAGGTCAGCAAGCAGATTAAAATGAGACTTGTAAACAAAAAAAGGAAACATAAAATGGGCGTCTTATTCAAAACCCAAATTTTTATTTTTATGGTAATTCTTCTAATATACGGGTTTTCGATGTGGCAACGGGAGTTTCATGAGCAAGCTACTTGTCTAGATGGACTGAACAAGGCTTTCGGTCTAAATAGAGGGTTCTCGAATCATTTTGTTGAAAAGAGATTTAGATAAATAAAGAAGCGGGATTGTGGTTATACCTTCCACCGAACAATCTTTTTTTCCGGTTACTTTACCATTACCTTCGGTAATTAGCCTTTAGGTTGCGTTTGGATAAGGGGTTTGATAAATCCAAAGGATTAGTGAAATGAAGAGATTTCAAAATCCTGAATTTTGAAATCCGTTCATTTCACAAATCTTTTTTTTGACTAATTGTTTGAACTGAAGTATTTGAATAAGGGATTTGATATTTGGTTCTATTTTTTTTATCAAGAACAAATCAAAACCAATAACAAATCCAAGAACCAAGAACAGGAAATCAAAATCCAAGAACAAGAATAGGAAATCGAAATTCAAGAACCAAGAACAGGAAATCAAAATCAAGAACAGGAAATCGAAATCCAGTTCGTGTTTGTCAGAACAACAACCAACAAGAACAAAACCCAAACGACAACAAACTCAAATGGGCGACAAAACCCAAAAAATCGATGGCAATTGCTGCTCGAGCAAGAGAATCGCAACTAACCCTAATCGGCGACAAAGAACAGGACAATGAACTATGGACAACGAAGAAGATCGACCATGGAAATCGAAGTCTTTCGTTCGTGATCGAAATCGAAATCGAAATCGTTCATTCGAAATGGAGTCGAAACCCTAATCTGCAAACCCTAATCACAGATCGACGTTCGATTTCAATTTCAAAGACGAAATCGTCTTCGAAGGCCCTCTTTCCTCATTTCACGAAATCGAAGATGATGGTGGCTTCACAAGGCCCTCTTTCCTCATTTCACGAAATCGAAGATGATGATGGTGACAAAAATTGATTTCAAAATCTCCTAACCAATTGAAATCCCTCCTACAAATCCTTTATCCAAACACAACCTTAAGGTCAAGTCTCATATTGTTAAAAGGGGCCTTTGGGAACAAGAATCCATTAGAAATGGAGAGCGATTTGAAGAAAATCAGCTTAAATCTATCCCTAGCCAATCGAATCAAGAGATGGGGAGAGGGAAATAGGATATAGATTATTGATTCCGAATTACTTTTGTTAGTTATTTGCTATTATCTATACACTATGTTTAGGTCTATTAGTCTATGCAACACAACTTTTAAAATGATTACGAAGATTTTGGTTACTAGACTTGGGCCTCTTCCTAAGGACATTGTAAGACCCCGACTTTTTAAATACAAATAATTCAAGTCGCGTTTTAAAATATTTTAAAAATGTCGGGATAGACGACGATATTAATTATGTGAATTAATATTTTAGGGGGTTATACTGAAATTTTTACAAACATTAAAACATAGTTTTGGGTTTAAATTTATACCCCCAACAAAATATAAAGGGAGGATTGTGTAAGTTTACAAATAAATATCTTTATATATATATATATATATATATATATATATATATATATATATATAGAGAGAGAGAGAGAGAGAGAGAGAGAGAGTAGAGGTTTGGTGAAAGGGGTAAGGGGGGTATGCGCTATGTCGGCTAATTTAGTGTATATATGTATATATATATATATATATTCATACAAAGGAAAATTCGAGAAAACGAAGAGAAGGAAGAAAGAGAAAGGAGAGAGAGAGAGTTCGGGTGCAGCGTCAACGGTGAGGTGCAGGGCGGTCGGCGGTGGGCTGTTCTGTTCAGGGAGTTCGTTCAGCGTGGCGGTCGGTTGATCGTGTTGTCGTCGGCGGTATTACAGTTCACTGAAAATCTACGATTGTCCGTTCGGTGGTGCTCCGAGGTGATTGTGAGTGTGTTCCGGCATGAGTACGGTGTGTGTATATGTGTGTTATGTGTTGTTCAATCTCCGGCGAGCGTGTGTGTGTGTGATCGGTGAACGGTGATCGGCGGTGTGGCGTCGTTGTTCGGTCAGACGTGTGTATGTGTGTGTCGGACGTGGTGTATGTGCAGGCCGGCGGTGCGGGTGTGGTTGTTGCTGTCCGGCGGTGGGTTTGCATGTTCCATCGGCATGTGTGGGCTTGCGGTGTGTATACCTCGTCGCCGATGTGGGTGGTGGTCAGTCGTTGGCTGGTTGTTTGGTTGGTGGATGTGGATTGTGTGCGAGTAATTGGTGATGGTGACTGCCGGATTTAGTGAGGATAGAGAGAGTGGTCGGCTGGAAAATTGTCAAAACAGAGCAGAAACGAGAAGGAGCGCCCGCTTAGGCGGTGAAAAGTTTGCCTAAGCGGTGGTTGATCAGTGTGCAAAATGAGAGAGAGTTCGCCTAGGTGGAAGTTTCTCACCTAGGCGGTAGGTCGTCAGTGTGTAACTTAGATCGGTAAAGGAGTTTGGTCGCCTAAGTGGTGGATTGGCGCTCAGGTGGTGAAACTGCAGTGTGCAGTTGAAAGTAAGGGAGAAGCAGTCACTCGTTCGCTTAGGCGGTGGGACGTCGCTTAGGCGGTGGGGAGCAGAGTCAGAAATACATGGAATTTTAGGAAAATCCACGATCGGTTCGGAACGGGTAACCTTTCTAACTTATTTTGTAAATTCTAAATTTAGTTTCTAACCTTAGAGTAATAAAATGAAAATAATAAATCTTGAAATTGTTTATAAGAACAAAGTTTATAAATAGTAAACCGTAATGAAACGATACTAGTTGAATAGTTATATTTTGTAATAAAAGATGGGAAATAGGAAATTAAGGAAATTAGGATTTCATGGCATGATTAGTTTGCTTTTATACAAAAATATTAATTTAGGCCCTGTCACCGTTAGATTCGCAGGCACTGGAATTCGGATAGGGGGATAGTCGGTTAAAGTTTACGAAAGCGGATATTAGGTGAGTGTACTGCCCTTCTTACCAAACTATTTTCATATAAATATGATGAGATTTGTGTTTATTTAACTGTACGAATTTGATAAATTATATGGATCAAGCAAGTTGTGGGTGAGTTGGTAAAATGGATTTCCATTGAAATGTTTGGGTTTTAAAAAGAAAGACTTTATAAATAATCTGTTGAATTTGGTGGTTTTAATAAAAGGTGGGAAAAACATGATTTTTAAATTAAAGCGGGTTTTGTTAAAAAAAGAGGTGGACAGGGGTGATTTTGTCAATATTATTGAAGTGGTGATTATTATTATGGTCTGTCCGGAGGACGGTCCAGCAGAGGGAAAATAAATTGTGATTTAGTGATAATATTATTGAATTGATTATACCATAATTTATATTATGATCTGTCCGGAGGGTGGTCCGACAGATGGATAATTACTATATGGTGATTGACGTTATGTGGTGATTTATATTATTGGCCTCCGGAGATGTCCGGTTGGCGGTGATCTACGTAGTTAGGTCCGCTAGGAAGGCATATTCTACGGATGGTTACGGTACCGTTGCAACTCCCAATCGTGAGGTTAAAACAATCACTATGGCTTAGCCAGTGGGTATGGGATTGAGATGTGTATTTGAGTTGGGGTGTTTTATATATATATATATATATATATTGGGTGACTTATTATTGTTTTGGTGTTTGGAAACTGAATTATACTGCTTTACTTTCATTGCTTATTTGATACTAGATATTTTACCAACTCTGTGTGGTGTTTTTATTTATTTACGCTTGATCCATTTATATGTTGGATTTTATGAAATGTATTGTTGCTATGTTAAAAATGGTTTTTACTAAAAAGGTAGTGCACTCACAGGTGAATTCTTTAGAAGACGGTCCCCTACTGGCATTAGGTGGAGTCATCTGGGAATATGTTTGAGTTGAGCTGTCAGAGAGGAACAATAAGGAAGTAAAAGATTATGTATATGTTGTCTAATGAATTGTATAGTAATTAATGAAATTTGTAATGTATAAGAAGATTTAAATGTAATAGGTGATGTCATATTATCGTCACGCCGGTCCTGGGATGACGGGTGTCCGGGACGGGTCGTGACAGACATAGTGGGTCCTTGTCAAAGTAGCTTTGTCCCATGGAGAACAACCTTGGATGGCATCATTGTTACCTGAGAAGCTATACATAGTCTAAGGAAAACTAAAAATAAATTTGGAGGTATGGTTCTAAAATTTGATTTTTAGAAAACTTATGATAGAATAAGTTGGGATTTCCTTGAAGAAACTTTAAATGTGTTTAACATTCCTCCCAACTAGACCAATCTTGCTTTAAGTTGTGTTAAAAGTGCCTCGTTTAGAATCTTGTGGAATGGGAAGCCGCTAAATGAATTTTAGTCCTCTAGTGGACTCAGATAGGGTGGCCCTCTTTCACCTTACCTCTTTGTCCTTTGTATAGAACGGCTCTCACACCTAATTGAAGATAGTGTCAGAAAAGGGTAAGTGGAGAGGGATTAAATAAATAAGAATAGTCCTTATTTTTGCTAACGACCTTATTCTCTTCTTTAAGGTGGAAGAAGAGCGGTGTGACAACATAACCAAAGTGCTTAATATTTTTTCAGAATGTTCTAGTCAAAAAGTTAATAAAAAAAAATCTAAAATGTTTATCTCCCCTAATATTTTAAGAGAGTTGAAGCTAGAAACATAAGTAAAAGAATGGGTATTCAGTTAACTAATAACCTTGGTCTGTACCTTGGGGCTCAAATCATCCATGGTAGAAATAAGAAGGATCAATATATACATGTTGAAGAATTCAAAAAAGGTTGACGATGTGGAAATCGAAAAATCTCTCCATGGCAGGTAGGACCTTATTGATTAAATCTGTCACCACCGTTGTCCCAAACTATACTATGCAAACGAACATTCTCCCTAGGAAAGTCTGTGATGATATTGATAAATTGAATAGAAAGTTCCTCTGGGGTAAAACGGAAGAGAAAAATAAATATCACTTGATTAATTGGGAGACGATATGTAAAAATAAAGAGGAATGGGGGTTTGGAATTAGAAAAACAAGATTTTCGAATGATGCTTATATGACCAAATTGGATTGGAATGTAGCTTCTAGGAATCATCATTTCTGGACTAAACTTTCCAAATTCGAAGTACAAAATGGAAAAGAGCCGTTGTTCTTGGGAAGTTAGAATGAATTGTTCTAATTTCTGGAAAGGGATTTTTAAAATTAAAGATATTATGATTAAAAACATTAAAAGAAAAGTGGGCAATGGTGCTATAAATAATTTGTGGACCGATTGGTGGTGTGGGGTAGGACCTACGGGAGATGCTAGTGTCCAAGCTAGTTGAAAATTAAAAGTTTAGGACATTATATATGATTATGGCAATTGGAATCTCTTGTCTATCCTCCATATTATGTCGAACACACAAAAATCTGCTATTCTTGAATCGGACTCTCCCCAATTAATTTCTAAGTGTTTTCTAAGAAAATCGAACCCTGATTAATAAAAATATAAACACCTTCTTTTCGGTTACGAAGTAATGGGTAAATAATTCTATATACAGTGTCATAAAACGTGGTGCACAAACAAAAAACAAAAACATTATTTTCATATACAAAATTCGTCGTCAACAAGATTGAAAAGTATGATTTTTAGTTACCCTGCCAAGCAAGTAATGGGATTTCTTGATAGATGGGCAATCGATTGCTTTACTTTAAATGAATCGAATCAATTATTGACATGATAATGGATTCATAAGTGGACATTAAACACATTTCTTACTAGAAAAATCATTTTCCTCTTTTCTGATATCCGAAATTACATTATCGTTTAATAACTATTATAATTTTTTATAGAAAAACTAATAAATTGTTTATTTGTAATTATATTTTTAATTTAATTTTTAACTCTTATAATTATTCTTTTGAGTAAATTCTTAAATTTTTAATCTTTTAATTAACATCAACAAAATTATATATTTAACTATAATATTAATAAGGAGTAAAAAAATAAATTAGTAAAATTTTAAAAATAAGTAAATGTATAAATAAATAAAAAAAACTATTATATAATAATAATTCCTATATTTTAAAAATAAAATAAAACCCCGAACCGTAAAATCAAAATAATTTTATGATATTTACGACAAAAATATGTTTTTATTTTTATAAAATTTATTTTAAAAAAACAAATGAAATGATATGTGAGAGATAAAGACATAAGACAGAGACATCAACCACTGACTTGGTCACGATGGGCCATGATGGAAGAAACTTGTACTAACTGTAGTTGCAATATGCTTTTTTTCATCTATTTTTTATGGGAATACTATTGACACTCCATGAAGGTTTACTTGCACGCCGATTACACTAATGTTATTATGGGAGAACAATAATAAAAATAAGGAGTCACGTGAGTTAATTCAGTTGGTAAGACTTTGTTGTTGGATTATAGAGCGGGTCAGATTGACCGGTAGAACGTTCACATTGGCTCACTATATAAATATATATGACTCTTGATTTTAAGGATCATGTATATTTGATAGAAATCTATTGAAAATGACATAATCTTTAGATTTATAAATAAATATTGATACTTTTAAAATTTTTAATCCTATCAAATTACAAAAAATTTGAGTGGTTTTAATAAGTTAATAAGTGAGTGTGTGAATATTATCGGAAAAAAATTTAGTTGTGTTTTTCTTGCCAATAAGAGAAGAAACAAAAAACGAGTTGTAAATGAATTTTCTAAATTTGAAAGGTACGGCTCTGTTTAATATTTTCACGTTAGTTTACACTAGTCAACTTGGGTTTGATCTTGGTGGGAAGTACTATAGAAGTGAAATCATGAATGTATCAAACCAATATTGTAGGAGATTACGTCTTTAAGATCGTTCGGAAAAATAATTAGTCGAGGTGTGATCCGAACACTTGAAAAATAAATAAATAATAAAAATAGGTTACAGCATAATATCATTAGAGTGCCAATAGCACTTCCATTTTTTAATCCCCCCTCCCCCACCACCCACCCACACACACACACACACACACACAAAGAAAAAAAAAGGGGGGGAAACAATTATTTAGAGATAAGAGACATACGCTTGGGTTGAAAGAAAAGGCATCACGAAGATTACTTGTACTGTTGAATTACTTAACAATGATTTGGAATTTTAATTTACTCTTTATTTTTATTTTTATTTTCAGTTAAAATAAATAAACCATATATGTAATTTTGGAAAAAAGAAAATTACACGCCAAATTTATATATATAATTTTTGTAATTTAAAAGATAATAGTTGTTAAAAGATAGAACTATTAATTCAGAATGTATAGAAAAATTAAAAATAGACTTTTTTATTAAATAGTCCTTATTCAAGATGGTGGATAAAAAAAAAGAGTTTTTTTTATTATTTAGTCCCTATTTAAAAGATTCAGACATTTTTAAATTGTTCACTTAGTATTCAGATCTCAATTAAATTTTTAGTCCTTGAGTAGACAAAACAGAACGTGAAAAGACACATATACTCTTCTCTCTTACATTTACGTTAACTATCCATCTTTTATTAACACCTCAAACATGACCCTCACGTTAACTTCACTCTAAACTCTCTCTATTTTTCTCTCTCCAAACCTAACATCTCTATCTCTCTCTCTCTTTCTCTCTCTCTCTCAAAACGTGAGGGTCTTCTCCACCACTGTCGATCCCATCACCGCGTCAATCAGTCCGTCCTTGCAATGCGACAGCGAGCAGTGATCGATCCATATGTCCTTGGCGCCGAAGATCGAGATCTTATCGCTGTCCAATTTGGTTCTATATCCGTAGTGCGACGGCGAAGATCTGGTGTTTGTTTCCCCTGCTTGGTAGCAGTAGTGGATGTGGATGTTATGGATGATAACGGACTGAACCCAAACTCGACCTTTACTCCTTCGGAAACTAGAGCCACTAGCCACATCCGGCAACAGGAGGTTCTTCTTCACTTTCGATGACGCCGGTGACTCTCCCACCATCACTGTCGAGGTCAGATCTAGCCAATATGAGGTCAAAATCTGTCCAGATCTGAGTTTTAGTCGGTTCGATTTCATTTTCTTCTCCCATTTCTTTCCATTTCTTAGATTCTTACGAACTCGAACACCATTTGTTCGATTTATTCTTAGATTGTTCAATTCGTTCTCAGATTTGTTCGATTTGTACGATTGTTGAAGAGTTTTGAAAGAATTGAATGTCATTTGTTTTTTTTTGTTTTTTAGTGATTATTATTTTTGGGATCTGGTTTTTTTTTTTTTTTTTTTTTTTTTTTTTTTTTTTTTTTTTTAATGGTAGGGATATGATTGGTGTTAGAGGTGGGATGGTGTTATTTTTATGTTAACGTTAGACCCAGTGGTGTAGTTTGACGGTGGTGATGTTTATTTTCAATTCGGACAATCATCGGCCACCACTAGCCAGATCTGGCAACCACTGCCAACCACCAATCAAATCCGACCCTCCTCCATTCTCTCTCTCTCTCTCTCTCTAGTTCATGGTATTTCTGATTTGTTTTCCTTTTTTCTGGTTTTAATGTTTGTTTCAGTGGTGTTGTTCGTTTTGGTAGTGTTTTTGGCGGTGTTGATGTTCGATTCGGCAGTGTTGTTTGGCGGTGGTGATGTTCATTTTCGATTCGGACAACCATCAGGCACCACTAGTCAGATTCAGCAACCACCGCCGACCACCAGCCCAGATTTAACGTTAACATTAACACTGGTTTAATGTTCGATTTAGCGGTAGGGTGAAAATGTTCATTAACGTTAATGCACACCAATTTACGTTTACGGTGTTCGATCTATTTGACAATCTCAGTTCGTAAACTCCCTCGCCACCTCTCCCGAGTGCAAGATGAGGGATATAACGCGACTTCATGTCAACGAAGAAGTCCCCCTCAACGTCTTAACGACCCTAGGTCACGTGAGTCTCACCCCAACGTTATTGATTGCATACAATCCAACTCCTGACTGGGTTATTGGATCATCGCGTTATGTTTACCCTATCGACAATCTCAGTTCTAAAACTTCACCGCCATCTCTCTAAAGTGTAAGACGGGGGAATACATGACTTCGAGTCAATGAAGAAGTCTCTCTCAATGTCTTAACGACCCTAGGTCACGTGAGTCTCGCCCCAACGTCATCAATTGGTGTTATGTTTACTTTAGTCCAAATCCGAGATTTGTCAAACCCCGTATTCTTATATATCTATCTAAGTATAATAAACATAACAATATGATAAACACAATCAAACTACGAAGAACAAATATAAACGCAATACCGAAATCATCTGAATCACATATTTATAAATATAGTGTTAATCTCTATACAATCCATGTTTAACTACGGCCATAACCGTATTTATAATGAAAGCACGAGCTAAACATGCTCACAAAATTCTAAGTTAAAGAAATAAGGGAAGAAATCAAAGAACTTAGCGTCGTTCGAAGATTTGTCGCTAAAAACCGTTCAACGATTGCTTTGTCGTCTTCCTCTACCTCGGGATGTGAGCTCCTCTTCTAAAACTTCTCTATCTACCCTTAGATATATTCTAAGGGGCTCCAAATGGCAGGGGGTGCAATAGGAGAAGAAAGGAGTAGATATTTATAGGCAAAATATCTCAAAAATATCTAATAAATATCTTAACATGTGTAGAGGTTACTGCCTAAGCGGTGAGTATGTCGGTTGGTTGATCGCCGTGGCGGTGAGGACAACGGTAGATTAGGATGACATCCTGCAGTTTCACCGCCTAGACGGTGAGTGTCCGGCAAGAATAGGTCATTCTCTGCATTTTCACCGCCGTGGTGGAGGTCTGGACGCCGTGGCGATGGGCTTCTTTTAGAATATTGTCGCCTTGCTTATTTTTCCACCGTTCTTGGTTCGATCTGATCGTTTACGCTCCAATTTCATACTTTTTCACCCCCACACACCTGATTTATACAAAAAGAATAAAAACTAATTAAAACGTAATAAAAAATAATTATAAAAATACTCTAAAACTAACAAAATCGGTTTGGAAATATGTAAGCAAATCACACCTATTAATAATAATTGAACATCAATAATTAGTTATACAACAATAATAACAAACAATCGAGTCCACAGGCGCAAAAAAAAAAATCAACGTAAAAAAAACACTCTTTGGTTTTTACAGAATTCTTCACCTGTTTTATTAAATATCAACAATGATTAACAATTAAATAGCATTATCTAATAACTCACATATTCAGTTAATAAAATAACAATTAAGACAAAAACGTGTACTATCAATCCAAATCTCATTACTGATTTTTTTAGAGAATGAATTTTTTTGTACAATTGGGATATAAAGAACAATTAAACATAAATAATCAATTTTACAATAATAATAACAAACACTTGGAGTCCCACATTTGTTTACCTTTGGCCATGAATTAAAAATAACAATAAAAAATTAAAAACGATCACAAATAAACAATACTCCATCATAACACACAGTGCAACTGAAAATTACCGACATTGCTTCGAGTGTGATTAAGTGAAGTCGTCGCGAACACGCAATATAATTGTCAAATAATTGAGAACAATTAAAAATGTAAATTTACATTAATGACGTAATCATAGGGTATGAAATGAGATTCAAACATGTTCAACCAATAAAAATCATAAAGATAGTTTGATAACCAAAATATTTATACACGTTGAGAAGGACATTCTCTTTTCCCTTCACATTTCCTTTGCAGTTTACATCTTTATTTTGTAGAGCCAACTGAATGATGAGTCCATTGTGTTGGAAACCACTTTACCAATCCAAACTCTGATATCTAAACAAATAAATACAAATTTAAAAAATAAGTTGTCCTTTTAAATCTATAAAATGCTTGTTTGCCCAAAATGGTACCTGTGGTGCGGAGCCTAACTCAATGCGACGCTGAAATGCACTTCGTTATGAAATCGAAGCCAAAATTGAAGTTGTGACGATGGAGATTGAAAGATTACCTGTAAATCGGCAGTGGCGACAATGGCGATCTTTGTTCATCATGATGCAGGTTCGGCAATAAGCAGAGATCGATTGTTTGTGGAGTTCAAACTGAGGTGGTGGAGGTAAAAAATCAAGATTGTCCAGATTCGACCACACATCGTCATACGTTGTCCAGATCCTACCACTGTCAGCCAACTCCATCCAGATCCAACCGTCGCCGGCCATCACCATCCAGATTTGACCACAGTCGGCCAGCGCTATCCTGATTTGACCAAGTTGAACTTAGATATGGCCAAATCAAACTAAGATTTGGCCAATCCAAACTCAAATCTGGCTAAATTGACAGCAACTGCTATTGCAATAGTGGTAGCAGTTGTCGATAGCGAAAGAGATGGAGACAGAGACGGAGGCTAGTGATAAATGATATGTCGGTGGTGATGGACATGGAGACAACAATGCGGTTTCCATAAAAGTAAGGAAATCGTTGAGAGGGAGGTCGTGAGAGAATACATGGGGAGAGGAGAAAGAGATAGACGGGTTTGAAATTTGAAAGTGGGCAACATGTTTGAGACATAATCACGGTTAGGGGGAAAATGTAATCGCAATCGTTGGATGATGATTGATCCTAAGGCTACAAATGTCTCTTACCAATATTTGATCTTGGCTCTTGGATATGAGATCTAAGGGTCAAAATTGTTTCCCACCCAAAAATAAGTCCTAGTTACTATAGGACATTTTTTATTTAGGATGTGATTTGTATTTTATATATATATATATATATATAATAAGGGTATTGTCGTGCACCACTAAGTCAGCACCTGGGCCCTAGCCACGTGTCCACCCTCACCGTGACATGGATGCATTCTGGATTTTAAAATGCCACGTTGGAGCATACACTGACCAAGGCTCTTTACTGAAATCTCCTTTGTACCCAGGAAGGAGTAATATGTCCCGCAAGGACACTACTACCCAGAACTCTACGCCGTACCCCCTAGACGGCCAACTTCTACCCCCTAGACGGCCAACTTCAGAGACTTAGTCGTTTGTCTCAACTGGCTCACCACATCAGTCGATTTTTCCTCCAGAACTCTACAAATATCCACTCTCCTCCACCAACTCACCTCCACATTCCTGATAGAGGCCCGTGGGCTTCTCCAAATGGGCCCAACAGCCCAAGCCCCGTGATTATCTCCTAAATGCCTCAGATTATCAGCTTAACACATGGTTTCGCCTAATTAATTGTGTTTAGGCTCGATAAGGTAAAATTAATCATCTCCAACGCCTATATATACCAGGGGATATGCAAGTCCGAGGTACGCATTAATACACGAATGCTTTGAGTTTATTTATTTACTTGACGCATTTTTTTACCTCTTATCTCTGAGCTCTTATTCTCACGCCGGAGGGGTTTCGCCAAGATAAATCTAGCCCAAGCCTTGTACAGGTACCACTCCCTAAGAAGTATAACTCTGGACTCAGTAGGTCCGTCCTCCCAGGATCCATTACAGCTTGCATAAAAAAAAAAATTTAACCATCAACTCCAACTCAACAAAAGAACATTTGTCACCTGACTGGACCATACTCGAGGTGTTGACCACTTTAGGACACCAACAGTTTGACACCGTTTGTGGGAAACGTGCAAAAAGCCTTCCCTTGATCATTGCTCCCTACTTAACTAAGCCTAGGTGATCACAAGGTTTAGTCAAACAAGCAAACACAGAACAGAAGCTCCCACTGCGAGCAACTGCCTTTCTCCAAAAGAACCAAGAGAGATGTCGAATGATCTAAGTGCTCACCCCTTAGCTCCAACCAATAAGGATAATTATCTTCAGGATCAGACAGAGCCATTTACCCTACCCTCCGGGGCTTATACGGGATAGACTACAGAGGCATCTTGAATTGATCTTTTCAGCACCAGATAGGTGAGTTCAAGTAGTGTGTGCAACTCCTCCTCATGCGCCAATTGCTGACCCCTGTCCAAGAGGGACTAGCTTTCCAAACTGCAAGGCCCGAGGAGTGACCCCAAGACCCTAACGCTCGTGTGGCATCCTCAAAGGGGTGCGCGCTTGGGGACCGCCCTCCACCTCGCAAACATGAGTCTCCAGGACTGGAAAGAGCTTCCTCAGCTATGTCAAGATCTCCTTATCCACGAAGACATGGTGTCAGGAACTGACCAGGGGTAGCCCTGGGTTTAGCTCTCAACCACGTAATAAGGACCAACCTAAGGGCCCATTGTGGGCCAAGGAGCAGGTGCCTATTCATTGTCCTCGCACTACCACGGCGTCAAAGCAATAGCCAACTGTGCACAGGTAGTACCCAAAAGAAAAGTTGTCATATAACATCGTCTCACCAATATAAAATGCTCCTGCAATAGATACAAAATAGAGAAGGGACATCTGAGCTCCTTGTCGTGGTGAGGTCTCCTTTCGTGGAAGAGGTCCTAGGTGAGGTAGTGCCTAGACATTTTGCACACCCCAAGATAAACCCCTATGATGAAACCCTCTACCGCTCTGTCCCTACTTGCCAAATACCAAAGAGAAAACCCTGGGGCATTCATCCAAGCTCTTTTCTATTGGGCTCATCGCGAACTCATCACTCTGTTTTCCTCCCGGTTATCCAAGTTGAAAAGTTCTTCATCACGGCAATTTAGTTCTACGAAGATTTGTGGAAAGTTCTTTGACAATAACCAAGTGTTGAGTTTTACCACGACTAAGAACATGCCACAGATGAGTGCTTCGAGTCAAGAAGCGAGCGCAACTCAAAGGCAGAGACGAGCGTCCTCCAGCCTATCTCCAAGCGAGGCTTAGAGGCAGAGATGAGCAGCCCTCCATCCTACCAGAGGTAGAGACGAGTGCCCTCTAGCCTATCTCAAAGTGAGGCTCAAATGTGGATACAAATAGCCCTTCGTCCTACTAGAGGCAAAGACAAACGCCCTCCAGCCTATCTCCATATTAACATCCCGACTCTCGGTGTCGCGAATGATTATCCAGGAGGCATTCTGACCCCCTGAGTCGCGAATGATACTCCAGATCAACATCCTGACTCTTGACGTCGCGAATGATTCTCCACAATGGTATTCAGACCCTTAGAGTCGCTAATGATTCTCCAGATCAACATCTCGACTCTTGGCGTTGCGAATGATTCTCTACAATGGCATTTCAACTCCTAGAGTAGTAGATGATTCCAAGTCAACATCCCAACTCTTAGCATTGTGAATGATTCTTTACCTCAGTATTTCGACCCCTAGAGTTGCGGATAATTCTCCAGGTTAACATCTTGACTCTCAACATCATAAATGACATTCCACAAGCCTTATCTCAGTGCTCAGCGTCAAGGGTGACAATTAAACCCTCTTCGGAGGTCAATAGCCCATACCCGAGAAAAGACCAAAGTCATCTGCCAAGGGCGGGACATTGATCAGGTCCGAGGGCCTGTAACAAAGTACTTCTTCTTACTAGTTTACTATAAGTCCGATATTCTAAAAAGGAAGGTGCTTCTGCATGGACTGCCCAATAACCGGTCACGGAGGACCAACCACCGTATTGCGCCCCTGCAGACCGAGAGGACCAAGCACCTTGGGAAACCCTCCTCCTGAGTCCATGACACGATTTACTTATAATCAACTCATGTCTTGGATTGGGGGACTAATGGTTTATGGCCCTGGGCAGAGATGAGAAGTTTTTTCAAAATATTTTCAAATTTTTACAACTTTGAAAATAGTACCAAGCAGAAAGAAACTTGGCAAAAATGTCAGGAGAAATGAGTGGACTGTAAAGTACCCTGGTTTTTCTGTTCAAAAGCTTACATGCTCGCACGCAGAAAAGTAGGAATAAGTGAAAATGAGTCTACAAAATCCTAAGTAGTGAGAAAGCGATAGCCTAGAGCTCAATCCTCTTCGAGGGGGGCCCTCATCAACATTGTCTTTCTCAGAACCTCTCTGTTAGGCAACTTTGTGTTCGACACCATCCTCCGGCTCTGAGAACTCTATCTCCATAGGGCCGACAGGAAAATCAGGATGCAGGTAGTAGATAACGATCACGGTAGCCCAGTTCTCTGCGTCTAGAAAGTTGTTAGTCATCTTCTCTTGGAGCTCCAAATATTCGAGGCCCTTCATCCATTGTTTTACCGCCTCCAATCTAGCCTTCTCCTTAACTCGACCGACAAAATTTACATGGTGATCATCTCCAACGGCGTTGTCCAAGAGTCTAGCCTCAACGCCCCATTGTTGGCATCATAAGGTTTGGCGAGCACCACCCTGCTATGTTAATCCTAGCCTATGGGGTCTAGATGACGACCCTTTCCAAGAACGCTAGTCAGAATTGCCTTCCCAAAAAAGTATCATCCAGGAGCGTCGTCCAGAAGCTTTACCTCAGCTCCTCTGGCTGGCATCATCTTATCTTGCGCTCACCGTCCTACCGTGCTACATCTTTCCTGTAGGGTACAGATGGGGGCCTTCTCCAAATATATCAGCCAGAGTTCTAGGCAATCAGCACCTTAACGTTCTCAAGACATTCTCTCCTCAGGTCTCACCCGTCAAAAGGGTAGCAGTAGAAATTACCGTGCCAAAATAGTGTCAAAGTTTCAATGGGGGACAAAATGCTAAAGTGATAAAAAAAAAAAAAAAAAAAAAAAAAAAAAAGGTGGTCAAACTTCAGTGGGGAAAAGTTGTCGAAAATGAGCCCAAACTTCAAGGATGTTAATTGTCAAAATTTCCTATTTGTCCAAAATTCTCCCTACAACACTTGAGGGGTGCAAGGTGCTGAAACAATGAACAAGCTTCAAAAGGGTGCAGGGTGGAATAAGTGATCAGAACTTCAGTAGGTGTAAGCCTAAAAAAGTATGCAAGGTGAAATAATGGCCAAGCTTCAAAGAGTGGTGTAAGAGGAAATAAGTAGTCTTCAGGGGTGTAGAGTGTTAAAAGCTCAAGGGTGCAAAGTGTCAAAAACTCAGGGGGCCAAAGTGTCAAAAGCTTCAACCTAGTGCCAGTAGGGGGCCGACTCCTAGCCGTTGTACCTGCGAGTGTACTGCCTTCTTAGTAAAATATTTTTATAATAATAACAGTTCATTCTGCATCATCTAAATGGATCAAGCTTAAATATATAAACATTACGTAGCTCGCAAAGGTTTGCATAATATTAGTTGTAAGAATAAGGCACTACCTATAAGTTCAATGCAAAAATCATTTAGTATAAGAATCATGCCAATCACCATATAAATAATAAATCACTCAGTAGGAGCAAATTATCACATCTCCAAACATCTTCTCAAACACACACACACACACGCTAGCCAGCCCTAATGATCGTTTTAACCTCACGATCGGGAGTTGCAACGGTACCGTAACATTCATAGGAATGCCTTCCTACGAAATATCCACACCCCTTTTTGGGGAGAAATATAATCCACACCCCTTACGGGGAGAACAACCATGGCATCGTCAAAATCAAATACAGCCTCATCGAAACACAACTCAATAAATATCATCTACTCAACATTGTCAACTCACCACACCTACCACTTTTCTTCAAAACCCGCTTTTAAATTCAAAAATCATATTTCGCACTTTCTTTTTAAAGAAAACGTCCGATTATATCAAAACCATTTTTCCTTCCTTTATTTTTAGAAAACCAGACATTTTAAAAAAAATAGATGTTTGTTATTCTCTTTTTTTAAAAAACACCATCTAATTTCACCAAATCTAGTGGAAATTCATTTCCAACTTCTTTTTGAAATCTATCGAAGTCTAGGTTGCCAATTCATTCAAATCCTGCTTGATCCATATCATTTATAAATTCATACAGTTTAGATAATCACAAATTTCATCACACACATATATATATATATATAGAAAATAGTTTGGTAAGAAAACAGTACACTCACCTCAATATCCGTTTGCAAAACTGACACTGACCTCACTTTATCTGGACGCCAGTGCCTGCGAACCTAATAGTGGCAGATTCTAAATTAATTTCTTATCGAAAACATTCTAGTCATGCAATGGGGACCCTATATTCCGAATCGATACTAATTTTATGTACTACATGCTTAAAATTAATTAATCGTCACGAAATTATTATAATTTTAGGATTTGTAACACTAAATAAAATTTAATTTAACAAGAATTAATAATCGATTGGAGTTTCACCTGTTTTCGAAACGTTTGGCGACCATGAGATGAGTTTTGGATTCTCCTGGGGTGGTTTCTGCAATTCCCCCCCCCCCCCCCCCTTTTTTTCTTTTTTCCTTTTTTTTTTTTTTTTCTCTTCTTCTTCCGCGTTTCCTGTTTCTGCTTACCGGCTCTATTCACTGTTTGCTGTTTTGGGGTGTCTACCGGCCGGCCACGCACCATCCGTCGGCAAGGCGGTACCCACCGACGCATATCGTCACAGGCAGCCGATGACCGTCCACCCGTACATCCACCGACCAATCGAACCGACGAACGCCCTCCGCCGATCTCTCCCTCTCACCAACTCCGGCCACCCTACTAAATATACACATCCACATCCATACAAACAAGTTTAAAAACACTCACGCACACCGACAATAACTCAAAGCAGAGCACACACGCACGGCCGAACATATTACCGAACACTTACCGGACGACCGGCGACGATCACCCACCACCTGAGCCAAACCACCCTCTCTGTCCCTCTTGAAAATTGACAACGGCACACCACGAAGCTTCCCGTCGACCACCGAATACCCACGCACACCCACAACCCTGAAACCGGAACACCCTGCCTTCGCCGGAGAAGCCTCCGATCTTCTCTCTCTCTCTAGATTTCCTCTCTTCTCCTCTTCCGGTTTGCGGTTCCTGTTCCGAGAATTGTCTCTTCGTGATCATTACATGCATAGGTCAGTATTTATATGCATGTAGCTAGTGGATTAAGTGGTCACTCCTCCTGCCACGTCGTCGTCCATGCTCTGCTCCGGCCGGTGACTCCTGATCACGTAAATATATATTTTTTGTGAAATTACCCTTTCCTCTCCTTAACTTCTTAAAAGCTTCATTTTAGTTTAGGTCCACTTTTAAGATTTTTTTCTTAAATTGCAGTTGCACCCCTAAAAGTTTTAATTTTAAGTTAAATGTCAATTTACCTTTCTAAATTGGGATTTACTATTTTCATATTTTCAATTTGACCCCTAGACTTTTTATTTAAAATTTTAATTGTCCCAATTCCACCCCGAATTTTCACAATTACTTTAAAATACCACTGAAATGACGCACATGCTACAATTGAGGTCTTACAAACTTCTTATCGCTGCAGCGGACAGGCACCAGATTGCAGTGAGATTTTGGGATATTTTTGAGATATTTTTTATCCATTATATATCCCCTCTTCTTCCCCCAAACACTTAGAATGTTTTTGGGACTAAAAATGGAGCTCCAAACCCTATCACCCAAGAGAAGATCATAAAGCCAAGAAGATGAATGTTCTTGGAGCAGTTTTAACGTCGGTTCTTCGGATAACGGCTAGTCTCCTTGTTTCTCTCTTTATTTTTTAGTTTTAGTCGATAGTTTTGTATATATTTAGCCTGTATATTGTTGTATATGTGGTTATGGCCATGAGAAACCAAACATATATTGTCTAGGGAGCGATTCATTTATAAAAACGTCGTTTGTTTAATCTTTGTTTCGTTAATGGTTGTTCATTTGTATTCGATTATGTTTACCATTCTTCCACTATTATATCCTTGTTATGATATATTGAGAATATAGGGTTTGACATTCGAGAGAGGTAACTCCAGATTCAAACTAGGGTTAAAACACAACGTGACGATCTAATGTCCTTGGAGGGCATTAGAAAGTATGCAATCCGTGAGGTTGGGGCGAGACTCATGTGACCAAGTGTCGTATAAACGCTCGAGGGGTACTTCGGCGTTGACGCGAAGTCACATATTCATTCACTTTATACTCGGGAGAGGTAGTGAGTGAGATTTCGATACCTAGATTGTCAAATAGTGTGAATGTCGTTAATGTAAACTAGATTGAATTGAATGCGTTTAAATGAACGAAATTAATCCCTAGACAATTTACTCCCTTAAACATCAATATTAGTATATTAGGTTAATTAGTTTAATTAACTTAGTTTAGTATATTATTTATTAGCAAAAACTATAAATTGAGTCACCTAAATAAAGTTAGGTTATGACAATCACGGTACTCAACGACCATCTAATCCATTCCTTATGGATACGACAACCTCTACTCTTCCCACTCTACTAAAACTTGATCTGTATACTTGCAGTAAAAGTAGCGACATAATATTCTGCTACCAACGAGCCAGCCGTCTCGTGTGCCTAGCATCTCTGGCGAGTAATCCTATCTCTCTCCCCTACCCGCTCGCTGCACGTACCCTTCTGAGATTCACTTTTGTCTTCTCCGCAATGAAGGTTGGTCTGCACCTGGGAGTTGTTCACGGTTCAAACAAATGCCGCCTAGGAAATTGAAAAACTTTTGTGGTTGCGCTGTCATGCTGTCTCTACATAGAGCGCGGCCATATGGAGGTCTATTCCAAATTAGTTCTCCAAACAAAGTTAACCATTCAAAAAGTATTGCTCGAAAAATTAAGAAACTTTCGGGGTTGCCTTGTCATGCTGTCTCTGCCCAGATCACAGTCATATGGGGGCTTATTCCAAATTAGTTCCCCAAGAAAAGTTGACGGCTTGAAAAGTACCGTTTAGAATTATGTCCGTCAACAAGGTTGCCTAGAAGACATGTTTGCCTCCCAAGAGCTCCACTGACCTGGAGGTCGACACCGCAAGACCCAGGGCTTGTGTTTCCAAGAGGACTGACCTCTGCTCAGCAGAAAAATCCAAAAAGATGACCATGGGTGTTTCTCGTGCTTTAAAGTCTCCGAGATGCCCGTTCCAGTTAGAAATTGATATCCTTGATTATCTCGCTTCCCTCACTGCCCAGAGCTAGGGGCAATTGATGAGGGTATTTTCTGGTACCATCGAGTCAGTACATGAGTCCTGGCCACATGTCCACCTTCGCCGTGACATGGACGTATTCTGGAATTCAAAGTGCTACGCTGGATCATACACTGACCAAGATTTTTCCCTGGAATCTCCTTTATACCTAGGAATGAGCAATGTGTCTTGTAGGGAAATTACTACCCAGAACTTTGCATTGTGCCCCCTAGACAACCAACTTCAAAGACTTAACTGTTTGTCTCGACTGACTCACCACTTTAGTCCATTTCTCATCCAGAACTCCACTAATCTTCGCTCTCCTCCAACAACTCACCTCTACAGGACTAACAAAGGCTCGCGGGCTTCTCCAAATGGGCCCAAAAGCCCAAGTCTAGTGATTATCTTCTAAACGCCCCTAGATTATCGGTTAAACACATGGTTTTGCCTAATTAATCGTGTTTAGGCCCGATTAGGTAAAGTTGATCATCTCCAATGCTTATATATACTAGTAGCTATGCAAGCTCGAGGTACGTATTAATACGCAAATGCTCAAAGTTCATTTGTTTACTTAACGTATTTATGTACTTCTTCTCTCTGAGCTCTTATTCTCATGCCGGAAAGGCTTCACAAGGACAAATTCCAGCCTGAGCCTTGTGCAAGTAGGGATGGTCATAGGTCGGGACGGGGCAGGTTCGAGTCGGGCTTAGATTAGGGCATTACGAAAAATTGCGAGGCCCAAGCCCGGCTCAGCTCTATGGTCGGGCCTTAATTCCATACTCAAGCCCGGCCCTATAAAAATAACCTAAGCCCACAACCCAACCCTATAATGTTTTTTTAATTAAAAAAAAAAATACAAAAAATACAACAGAATTGAAAAATATAATTTTTTTTATAATTAACCAAAAAAAAAATTGCAATCCAATTCAGAATATAATACACTTATTAAACACAGATTTAGGATTCTGATAAAACCTTATAACTAAACACTGCAATCCAAACCATTTTTTTTTTTTTTTATAATTAATTAACATATAGTATAGTAATATCAAATAAATCAAGAATCTAACATGTCAATCACAATATTTTCCCATGTAAATTAATATATATATATATATATATATATATATATATATTTAATGATCAGGCCGGGCCGGGTCGGGCCTAAAAGAAAATAGCCAAGCCCAAGTCCGACCTTAAAATTTATCGGGCTTTCATTTTCAAGTCCAAGCCTGGCCCACGGGCTCAAAACACAAACCTAAACCCTAAAAAAAAGTGGGCGGGCTTGGCAGGCCCCCAGGCCCATGACCATCCCTATGTTCAGGTATTACTTCTTGAGGAGTAAGACTTTGGACTCAGTAAGTCAGTCTCCCTAGGACTCAGTTCAACTCACGTGAAGAATTTTCAACTATCAACTCCAATTCAACAAAAGAAAACACATCACCTGACTGAACTATACTCGAGGTGTTAACCACTTTGGAACAACAACTATATATATATATATATATATATATATATATATACTTATAAAAAAAAAATCTTACACTAAAAATCAAACACCTAGATTTGGCCAATTTTATTTTTTTTCGTTTTTAAAGAAAGAACTTGAGAGAAACGAATAAAGAACCCAAAAAAATAAATTAGAATAGTGGTGTTTTGTTGGGTAATTAATTATATAGTCCCCCCATAGTGAAATTGGAAAAAGAGACATTTGACCCAATTATTTAAGTTTTTAGTCCTCGTAGAGTTTGTAGAAAAAAGGTCTCTAATATACCCCCCCCCCCAGCCCACGTGTATTCGCGTTAACATTAACTCACCGTATATAATATTTTGTCTTCCCCATCTTCACTGAAAGTGTAAACTCAACGAACTCAATTTACACATTTGCGCCAACGTTTACGTATCATATTCGAACATAGAAAAATATACACATTAACATTCATGCAATTTAACCAAGAACAAAATTCAGATATAAATTTTCATTCACGTAGTAAAATTATCAAATTTGAAAATGCAGATCTGAATTTTCACAAAAAAAAAAAACAGATCAAACAAGAAAAAAATCGAACATAATCGGAAAGACTTATTTAAAATTTCAGATCTGGAAATCGAGATCTTATTTTTCATATCTGTAATATGTATTTGTGTGTGTGTGTGTATAGAGAAAGAGAGAGAGCGACGAGGAAAGAGCAGCGGTGAACGACGAAGACAAACAGACGATGGCAATTTCGACGATGGCGGCGGCGTGATGAACGACGTTTTTTACGGTGGAGATTTTCATATGTGGTTGGCTTGGTTTAATGGCGATGGTTGTTTGTTTGTCTAGCCCTTTGTGTTCCAAATCAAGTGGCCCATAGATGAGCTTCATATCAACCCGTCAATCTGTGCCTGGACAAAAATGCAGATAATTACAGTTCAAAATAAAGATTTTGAGATTAAAAATGCAGTGATTTTAAGGCCGAGAGAGAGAAGAAAGAGAGAGATTAGGGTTTGGATAGAGGATAGAGAGAGAGAGAAAGTGTACGGGTGTGGTTTGGGGAGTGAAATTGATTAGGGTTTATTCAAATATATATATGTAAGGGTATGATAGTCTATTCATTCATGTTGTCGATAGTCAAATAACTAAAAACTAATCTGGTTGTACTATGGGGACTGAAGGTTAACACAACTCTTTTTTTAGTTTTTTTTCCTACATGATCTCTCAATTTAGGACTATTAAATAAATGTCTCTATTTTGTTCCGCATAAACATAAACTTTACAATTGAAAAACAAAAAAAAAATATGAAAATGAAATCAAGAAGTTGCGGTAGCATATATGAAAATTTCCTAATTTTGAAAAAAAAAAATGAATTTAAATCCAAATGCACACATATGTGTTTGGAATTAAATTCGAGAATATATATTTGTATAGATAAAATTCCAGTAATTCTAATACTAATTAACATGCAAGAAATGCATAGATTTTAAGATGGGTAAAATAATAATTCTTATTCTTAGATAATTGTAGTTAACAAATTATATTTTTTTAATATAGTGATAACATTAAAATAGTAATTTTAAATTTCAAAATAACGTAGTTTTTCAAATGTCAGGGAATATGGCTAACATTTAGCCAAAAAAATTATGTAATCATTTGTAAGGGTAAAATAGTAAATATAGACTACCACCTTTTATTATTGACTGCAATCACGTCACAGTCTTCAAACTTGTTTTCTTTCTTTATTTTTTTAGCATGTCCTATCATTTCTGAACTGAATTGTTTTCTGTGGCGTCGGCGATTAGTCCAACCCAGATGAAAAAATTATTTCTCTTTTTTGACATCTTTAACAATGCTCCAAATTGAATTATTGGACAATAAATTTAATAAATTATTAGAATTGAGGTGGCCATGGCACCTCAAATGGAGATATATATGAAATTTATGATATTTTCTCAATTTTGCTAAGAAATGGTGGAATTAGAAACAAAATTTTAAAGAATTCACCTTATAATAAAGTTATTAAGAATAACTTTATGCATGTATTTATGCCATTAAAATTCTCAATAATTTAAGAAATATCTAATTTACTTTTCATGTTGAAGATCTAGAGTTCAACCCAGCTCTAATATATTCACCAAAAAAAATCCATAAATTAAATGCCACCCATGTAAAGCAATTCACCAAGAACAAATAATGCAGCATTGGCGGGCCCTCATTCTTTTAATCTTCTAATTTTAGGTTACTTACATACATTATATATAGATTATGCATTAGGAAATTTAAACAGTGCGAAGGCCACCAACAATAGAAATAGAACAGTGTGTGTGTGTGTGTGTGTGTGAGAGAGAGAGAGAGCAGATTGCGTGTGTGTGAGAGAGAGAGAGTGTGCTAGATTTATCGATTTCCGTGTGGAGCAAGCATTCCACCATTTCTGATTTCGTAACCGATGGGGCAATGGCATCAAACGCCTATGCCTTTCGCTTGCTTCACTTCTAATCCGCTGACCTAACACCTCTCATCGTCTTCTTCTCCTCCTTCCTTCCGTTTCGTCCTTCATGCCTTCGCGATTATCGGAAACCCTCACCTAGATTCCTCCCCCAAATCGTTTTCGCCATGGGTCAAGAAGCGGTGCCGCTCGCTCCGTCGCCATCAATTCAGCCGTCTTTGCCCCCGCCGACATCTCTGGCGCCCGGATTTCGATTCCACCCGACGGATGAGGAGCTCGTGACGTACTACCTGAGGCGGAAGGTCTGTGGGAAACCCATTCGATTTCATGCTATTTCGGAAACCGATGTGTACAAATCTGAGCCGTGGGAGCTCGCAGGTCAGTCTAATGCCTGATTTCGCCTCTATGTTCAGTAATCGAAGTTGTTTGATTGGAAAATTTTCTTGATTAGTTGTGGATTTTAGGTCTAATTTATCTCTCATGAACAGTGTTTCATCTCCATTATTGACAAGCCAGTGCTATTGCCTTGTGTTTGGGAGACTTCTTTAGCCTTTCCATAAGGAAGCGCTTGGTTTCATGGAATTGGAGTCTTGAAATTGAAATTAAAAATGAACACATTCAAAAACTTTGATAATGAATTTCTTCATTTTGGTGTTGCTTGTGGCCATTTAGGGTTTTCCCCATTGAAGACCAGAGATCAAGAATGGTACTTCTTTAGCCCTGTAGATAGGAAGTATGGAAATGGCTATCGATTGAATCGAGCAACCGGGAGAGGTTACTGGAAGGCAACTGGAAAGGATCGAGCAGTTCGTCACAAATCTCTTACGATCGGAATGAAAAAAACCCTAGTCTTCCATTGTGGAAGAGCTCCGGGTGGGGAGAGAACCAATTGGGTGATGCATGAGTATAGGCTTGTTGACGAGGAATTGGAGAAAGCCGGTGTAGCACAGGTTAGATGTTATAATTTTTCATTTTGCTGTTTAATTTTGACAAATGATATCAATTTGGGGAACTTTCAATCGTTTAAGGTTGAGTTTGGATTGAAGGATTTGAAATGAACGGAATTAGAATTGAAAAAACTACAATTTGAATTTAAAATCTATACCAGAGATGAATATCAACAACAACTAAGTCTTTGTCTCACTTAAGTAGAGTCGGCTAAATGAATCCGTTTATGCCTCAAATTCAATGTCGTAAAAGTTGTGAGAAAGTTTTATGCTGGTTGTCAGCTACCTAACGCAATCCTCTTCTTTTACCCAGACTTGGGACCGGCTGTGTAAAGAATAAAGCATAAAACACCCACGTGCAGGTCTAAAAATTGATTTCCCCATAAAAATACTTAGTTTCGAATCCAAACATCTAGATGGTGCATAGCATAAGGATGTGTTTGGATGGAAGGATTTGAAATGAACGGATTTAGAATTGAAAAATTATAACTTAAATCTAAATTTAAAAGAGACAGATATCAGCAAACTGAAAATAGACAGTTAACAGTCCAAATCTAAGGATTTGAAATGACTTTTGTGAAAAAAAGTTTTAGTTTTTCTTTTCGAAACTTCCTTTTAGAGTCACATTTGATGGAATTTATTTTGTGATGACTAATATATCTCTTGCAATGAAAATACACGAATCCCTTGATTTCAAATCCATGCCTCCAAATGGAACCTAAGATTATTCTCTATTCCTTTTGTGTTTTTTTTTGGATGGAAAAAGGATGCCTTCGTGCTGTGCAGAGTTTTTCAGAAGAGTGGTTTAGGGCCCCCGAATGGGAACCGATATGCTCCATTTCTTGAGGAAGAGTGGGATGATGATTCTGGGCTATTGGTACCGGGAGGAGGAGGAGAGGGTGAGGACGATATGGCCAATAATGAAGAGGCTTGGGTTGAAGGAAATGACCTTGACCAGGTTAGTTTATTATTTTATTAGATATTATGTTATGCCTTGTTTGGTAGCCTTCGTGCGCTGGGTTGCTTTGTGTACAATGGTAAGGTCTGCCCTATTGTGACCTGGGGGTCTCATATTCAAATCTTGGAAACAAGTTCTCTGTATACGGTGGTAAGGATGCGTACATCTGACACTCCCCAGACCCAGTAATGGCGGGAGCCTTCATTTGTTTGGTAGGAGGAAAGGAAGAAATGGATGGAAAATTAGGAAGGAAGGATATTGATTATTGATTTTTCATTTGTTTGGTTTCAAGGTAAAGAGGGAGGATGAGAAAATAGGAATAAAAAATGGAAGGAAAATGGTTGACTGATTGAAAATTGTGATTTTTACATGCGTTCATTTCTAATTTCAATTTCAATGCTGCAATTCTGTGTAACCAAACACTACCTAAACAATCAAACGCCGTTACGGCCTCTAAAAGTTGAGTTTCGTTGTTGTAGAACACTCATCATCATGTAGAGTTTCACACCCTCGGGCTCATTTGCAAGAGGGAAACGTCGGAGGATCTCGAACCCTTCTCTCTAGGGCAAAATAAACGGCCAAAGCATGACCACCCAAACCCAAACCCAGACCCAGACCCGAGTCTGAACCCGAACACGAGCCAGCCGAATATTTCGGAAGATTCAACCACAACCACGACAAATTTTTCGTCTGGTGGGCTCTTGGAATTCCCTCTATTGGAACCAAAGGAGTCAAGGCCAGTCAAAGCGCTCGCCTTCGACTCCTCAAACCTGGAGAAGTCGGTCCCGCCGGGGTATTTGAAATTCATCAGCAATCTGGAGAGAGAGATACTGAACGTGTCGATGGAGAGAGAGTCGTTGAGGATTGAAGTGATGAGGGCGCAGGCGATGATCAACGTTCTTCGGTCGAAAATCGATTTTTCAAACAAGGAAAACGAGGATCTGAGAAGGCTAATTTGCCGGGGTATGTAGTAGTAGTTGGTGTATTAGTTAATACGATCGTTGTGTATTAGCTGATTCTGTTTTCTTTTCGTGTAATCTCAATTTTAGATGTACAATTTACTAGACATTGAGGTTGCTCTGTCTCTTCTGATGGAATCTATCCTTCCGAATAAAATGCTTCCGTTAAAGGTCTACATTTGTCATGGTTAATTGTAGGGCTGATCATGGGTCGCCTAGGATATTACAGCAAAAATAGTAAGGCCCAAGCCTAGGACCGACCCTATTGTTGGCCCTATTATCCTATCCAAATTCTCCTGCTGTAAAAAATTTCAAATTCAAACCCGATCCTAGGGCTAGTCAAATCCAATTTTATTTTTTATATATATAATTTAAAACATAATCACTAAAATAACAAATAAAAATTATAAAATATAATTAGTACTTATCAATATTAATTTTCATAAAATGATTTAAAAACATTCATCTAAATTTCACACTAAATTTTAATATATATATATATATATATATATATATATATATATATATATATATAAATTGTCTGGTCGAACTGATCCTAAACAAAAATAGTCATGTCCAAGTCCAGGTCTAGAAATGAACGAGCCTAAATTTTGGGGTTCTAGTCTTGTCTATAGACTTAAAAATCAAGTTTAAACCTTAAAAAAAAAAAAAAAAAAAAAAAAAAAAGGTTAATCGGATTGGGCGGCGCCCAGGCCCATTACTACCTCCACCCCCAGTTAATTGTACAACTCTTCCATTATACTTTTTCTTTTCTGGTTTTATGTGGCGTACATTGTAAATTTTGTTCGTGTACTTTTTTATTTTAAGGGTAAAATATGTTGGGGTCAGCTTATGTTCCTCAACTAATAATTTCTCTAGACGATTTTGAGAATGCACTCTCTTACATCAGCACGATATTTTGTGAGTTAATTTTGTTAATTCACTGAAATTGAGGATTATTGTCAAATTTGTTGGAATATTTTATGGGTTAACATTAATTAAATTAATTATTTTACAAAAACGGGTTAATGGATAATCTATTATTTAAGCAACCCAAATAATCAGTGATCATATTTTGATTTAGGTTGTGGCGTCTTTTATATAGAAGCCCAATTAAGTGGCAAGTGTAAGTTATGGTTTCGTTGAAACCCATTATGGGAGGGCCCAACGAGAAATTTTATTATATATATAACTAGGTCCCCTTCCTAGTCTAAATTAAGGGATTTCTTCCCATTGAGAATCGCCATCACGAAATCTAGATCATAAGGAGGAAGACCTAATTAGTAATCCGCTGCGACAAATTCAATATCCTGCGATGGCCCAAACAGGTACGCTTTCGATTACCGTTCTTAATTGTTGTGTCTAATAATCATATATGCTTTAAATTATTATTTAATTTCATTTTATTATGATTACGAGAAATAATCAATAAAATTTACTACTATTAGTATGTAATTCGAATGGAGTGGAAATTTATCGTCTTCTCAAGTTTGTTCCCTTCCCTGTCCTATTCAAATTATTCATCTACCTCACCCACCTAACAAATGTAATGGAGACTTAATATATTTTTTCAAAATGTGAGCATATTTATTTAATTTTAGAATAAAAACAAAAATTTGAGAAAAAAATATTTTTATTCCCTAAATAGAACGAAAATTTTGAGAAAAAAATGCACTTTTATTCTCAAAACAACATATTTGATAGCATCTTCAAGAGGTTAGATTTAAATTATAACTAAATATTTTGTAATTTTCTTTTACAATTTTTGGAGCTATAACAGGTATGTCATCACTGGTACTAGAACTACCACGTTAGACTACTTGTGCGATATTAAGTTGAGGGATCTTCGATTATTGGTTGAAGTGGTATTTAATTGGTTTTTTAGTTTATTTTTTATTTTTAATGCATATCCAAAATATATTAAAATATCATATGTCTAATGATTTGGAACACATTGTTGGAACGCCACCATATGATAAAACACTAGTCATATGCAATATGCTCTATTTAGCACATTAAAATGCCATTCCTTATTAGAGATGCTCATCTCTAACAATTAATTAGTCACTCTATACTATGGTTTGTAGATTATTTCTCATAATCACAATAAAACAAAATTAAATAATAATCGTAAACATACATAAATATTATGACACAATAATAAAAACCGGTAATTGAAAGAGTACCTGTTTGGGTCATCGCAGGATATTGAATCTATCACAACGGATTACTAATTAGGTCTTCCTCCCTATGATTTAAATTATTGTGGTGGCAGCTCTCAATGGGAAGAAACCTTTAATCTAGATTAGGAAGGGGACCTAATTATATATATTAGGGTTTCTCGTTGGGCCCTCCCATAACGGGCTTCAATGAAACCATAAACTTACACTTGCCACTTAACTGAACTTCTACATAAAAGACGCCACAACCCAAATCAAAATATGATCACTGATTATTTTGACTGCTTAAATAATAGACTATCCATTAATCCGTTTTTGTAAAACAATTCATTCAATTAATGTTAGTCCATAAAATATTCCAACATTCTTCTACTTGGGTTACATTAATTGAATAAATTTAATTTTGAAAATAAGACTTTCGGGTTAATAACAAAAAAAATTATTTTTGGTGTGGCCACACCTTTTGTTTAAAGAAATGATAGTTTATAAGTAGCATGTTGATAAATTTATCCGGTTCAACATGATCTTAATATTGGATTATGATAGTGTATATGTTAATCTCAACAAATATAAGACTTTCATATTCACAAATACTTATAATCATATCGACATGGATCGTAAGCCTAGTAGTGTAGTAAAAAATCAATGCCAACATGTGATCATTATCAATATGCATTGTTCTTATCGGTCCTCATTACAATTTCTCAACAAAATGAAATTGTAATTGCAGTTTCTCAACAAAATGAAATTGTTGCAATTTCTCAACAAAATAAAATTTCTAATTGTAGTTTCTCAACAATATGAAATTGATAATTGCAGTTTCTCAATAAAATGAAACTCCTGCAATTTCTCAACAATATGAAATTGTTTGACTTAAACAAGTCATCTGTCACTAACAATACATCACGAGATCTCAAAATAGTTATTAGTGATAACCAAAAGTATACAACTGTAATTCTTAAGGCATAATATCTTAAGAGACCATATTGTATAATCAATTCAAATAATATGATATGCGACAATATAATACGCAATAATGATGATCATCAAATAGATTTCAATTTTGTAAAATGCATAACAATAGTGGTCACAACGTAATCACCGAAATAAAGGGAAAATAAAAGCTCCCACTAAACCAGAGAATCAAAATACTCAATGACACCCATATTTACAACATGTTCCTTGAACTCTATGGGTCTTAAACTTTGATTTAATATAATCGATTCAAATAATATAATATGCAACAATACAATGTGTAATAATGATGATCATCAAATAGAATTCAATTTTGCAAAACGCATAAATGTAGTGGTTACAACGTATCATAGAGTTAAAGAAAAATACAAGAAAACTCTCACTAAATCGGAGAATCAAAATACTCAAATAAGTATAAGCGACACAATATAAGAATCAATTGCATCATCATAAACTCTCCTTTGAGCAGAGTCTACAATAAACAATTATTCTTTAAATATGAAGATCAACAAAATAATGAAAACTTTATAGCAATAGTGATCAATGCTTACACGACACAATCATCGAAATAAAGAAAATTACAAAGATTCTTATTAAATCAAGGAATCAATTTAGAATTTCATTGTGACGTTATTATTGTTCACAACCAAAAAAAATTATTTTCACAAAAAATTGTAATTAGATCAATTATGGGTAATGGGGCAAAATGCTCAATTAAGTATAAGCAATACAATATAAGAATCAATTGTATTATCATAAACTCTCATTTGGGCAGAGTCTACAATAAATAATTATTATTTAATCAGAAGATAAATAAAATAAGAAAAATTTACAGATTTAAAAATTCATTCTCTTTGAGTAGATTGACTTTCAAATCCATATATTTCCTTCAAAATATAATGAAACAAATAATCTTTCAACATTCGTTCCCTTTGGGCAAACAAATTTATCAAATCATTTATTTCACATAATATCCTTATGCAATTAAATCAATCTGCATAATAACCCCCTTTGGACAGGTGAATACACAAATTAATCTGAAATTTTTCCATCAACAAAATAAGAACTCAAAAACTTACAAATTATATTGGTTAAATCACTTTGGTAAAATAACTTCAATAATTGACAAGTAAACGTTTCAAATTGAAAAAAATTAAGCTATATTATTCAACAATTAAATTAATCTGTACAATAACCCCCTTTGGGCATGTGAATGCACAAATTAATTTAAAAAAATTTCCATCAATAAAATAGAAATTCAAAAATTTGCAAATTATATTGGTTAAATCACTTTGGTAAAATAACCTCAATAATTTACAAGTAAACGTTTCAAATTGAAAAATTTAAGTTATATTACCCAACAATTAAATTAATCTGCACAATAACATTCTTTGGACAAGTGAATGCACAAATTAATCTAAATAATTTTCCATCAACAAAATAGGAACCCGAAAATTTGTAAATTATATTGGTTAAATCACTTTGGTAAAATAATCTCAATAATTCACTGGCAACCGTTCCAAATTGGAAAAATTAAATAAAATTGTCCAACCATAACAGTGCATATTAACGACATATATGCATATGATCAAAATAAGATGAAGTGCGTTACAAAATGTACTTTCAGTGATCAACAAACAATTATATTTGCACAAATTTGAACAACAATTTTACTGCACTCTAAAACTAATTATTAAATTAGTCTCTATATAGAATAAAAAAAAATTAAGGGCTTAAAAATTGGTAAACTATAATTAATCATAATTAGTGTTTTTATGAGTTCCTTAATATGAACCTCAAAGGCCGAAAGTTGTAACTAAAAAAAAAATCTAGTTGGTTGAAATATTACATAGGCCCAAAACACAAAATCAATATCTGTATAATGAGTCCAAATCTGGATCCCTACCAAGATATTCTAGTCACAATGATAGTGTGCCCGATTCAAGGCCTTCTCATATATTCATGGATAATTTATCCATATTAGTAATTCCATCAGATTTCTTAATTAATAAATAATTAATGGCCCATCAGAATATATATATATGACTCATTAAACACTTTAAGGTCCAAGCAATAGAAGAAGAAATCTATACGAAATTGTACAAAAATAACTCAGTATTTTTTACCATTCCAAAACGCAAATATATTGCCCTAAATATAACCCAAATTCGAAAAATAAAAGATCTTATTTTCGTAATAACCAAATTAGTTATTAATATTATACTTAAACCACTAAAAATCCTAAATACATATCATATATATGATTGTCTACGACCACTTTTCAATAGTACTCTATTTAATTTAGTCTCCATTAGGTTATTAAAATAAAATAAGGATATAATTCTCTCAATCATGTCACTCATCATTTAAGTATTTCACAAAGATAACAAATAGAAAGGTAAGGAGATCCACTTTAGGATTCCTAACCATCAATTACATGAATAAAACAACCATATGGACAATGATCAAAACAACCAACTTTACACAACCTCTAAACTTTAGGTGTTAATTGTGTAATTAACCCTTCTTACTAATTTCAATTCATTACACTTTAGAAAAAAACATATAAAATTAATAAAACATCCTATATATTTAAATTGAAAAAACTTGGAATAAGTGAGATTCTAGTTAAATTTTCGGGGTACTTAGTGTCAAGACCCCTAATCCTAATTTCAATCCCCTCTGCCATACCACTTGAACGTCGCCACTATCTCGTTACCACTCTTCGACTCTATCAAATGAACGTCGACGTTCTTATCAGGGATAATGTGGACTTTTGACAAACTATTACGAACGGATATCGGTTGAAAACCCAACATTGACGTGGAATTCAACACGCTCAACATCAAACAAGAGTCTTAAAGTAGAAAACCCAAAGGGTCTAACTCAGTCTCAAAGAAAATCTTAGCTCAGGATTAAGTAACACAAGTAGTGTGGGATTCAACAAAGAATAATATCCCCAAAATAAAATAAATACACCATTTATAGCTCATTCTGTAAGCAATATGCAACTACCTAATCATCTAATCCGAACTAGGACCACATCTTCATGATCAATTGAAAAATACTTAGGATATGAAGAAGATTTTAGGATGCTTCTTCATGAGTCAAGATAATAAAACTCAAAGCATGAGTTAACTTCTTTGAACCCTCATATTTGCTCTTTAAAATAACAAAGACAAATCATCTTTTTACACAAATAATAACTTATCATAGTCTATTAATTATATAATCAAACCAAGAAAATGATATATGCATTATCCCTATAATGCTTACTCTATTCATTTACAATTAATAAGAACTACTCAAGTAGTATGGAGTTTGTTGTATATAAATTAATAATAAAGCAAGAGGGTGTATAAAAAAAAATGTCCAATTTCCTTTATAATTTTCATTATCAAAAATCAATTCAATTATCTAAAATGAGGCAACAATTAAAAGTAGAATTTATCCACCTTCTACTAGAGGATCAGTACTAATCAATAATTGATAGGTATATGCTCATAATTTACAGCAACAAAATAATTTTTTCAAATATATCAATATGTTGACTTATTAATACCTAATTTTTAGCAGTCGGTCGCATTTCATATTCCTCCATTTAACTTTCAGATTTGTAGTAAAAAATTATGGTAGTGGAATATAATTCCATCATATATTCCACTATCACAATCTCTAAATGTAATTAATATTAAATGGAATAACTAGAAATGTAACTAAATGAAATTAGAGAGTAAGTCAAAAGAATCGCAATGTTACAATGTACTTAAATTATGATACCATAATTTTTCTTAGTATATATCTGAAAATTAAATGCGACAATCAAAAATTATAACTGATTATTAAAAATAATTTAATCATAACTGCTAAAATAATCCACCAAAAAATTTGATATGCTCCAAGTGATATCAAGAAATCATGATTAGAAAAATTAGGCAATTCACAATCAATCGCAAAATAGAACTCCAATTCAATAGTGTGATTGTTTATTATCTCACTTTTATTTCATATTAACCAAAAAAGGAAAACGCTAAATGATATATAGAAAAGCCAAGAATAACAGATTTGGACAATTGAAAAATAATAAGATATTCCAAAAAAAATTTAGTGATGAATTAAAGCACCATAGACAAGTTAAAATCATAAGGATGACATTAAAATCCAAATCGGTTGCAATAGTTCTGCACAGAATAATTTGTCAAACTTGTTTCTATTTTTGGAATACTCCAAAACGAAAACATATTTCATATCCCATCTCATCCCAGATTATTGGAAGTTTTCATATTATACTCTATTCAACCCAAAATCTAAGAAATTGGAACAACTGAAGCTATTAAACTAATTTATTTATTTTTCGTGATTTAAAACTAATTAAGAGAGGACACATCAATAAATCTTAATTTAGGAAGAGTGAGTATAATAATCCTATTCTAAATCATCCAATATAATTTCTATAAAATTTTCAACAAAAAATAATGCTAAAAATAAGTTTAAACTAATTAAATCGTATAATAAGTAATAATTAACTAAAAATTATTTTTAATCCTCAAAAAATAAAATAAATTTTACAGAAAATTATAAGACGAAAAAACAAATGCACAGAAAAAAACGGGTCTCGGATGAGCCTCCACGCGCCCCCACGCGCATGTACTGCGCGTGGGACTGAAAACCTTGGCTAGAGGTTGTCTTCAACCTTCAGCCGGGTCCTGAACCGGGTCGTTCGACCCGGTACTTCAAAACCCCAAAATATGTCATTTTTCTCCAATATTTTTGTGGGTTTATGTAAATCCACTAATTTCTAACACGTATATAACAATTAATTGAAGAAAAATTAAGAGAAACATCACCAGAAATCGAAAACAAGTCGCAGTTTTGAGCTTTCTCACTCCTCCATGGCCAAAAACCTAAAACTTTATTTTAACCCATATTTCTACCGAATTTTATATGGGTTTGTACCTAATATTAATTTAAAATATTTATATGATGTTTAATTGTATCAAAACCACGTATATATCCTTTAATTTTAAAAACTAATCTCGGTTTCACTAGGGTTTGGAAGCCGAAAATTAAACCACGAAATATTTCCTAATTACACAACCAAATAGCATGTGTAATATATCAAATTAAAGATTGAATCAAGAGGAATAAAATCCCTAAGTTTTTACATTCAATCAAATAAAAAAAAATATGAAATCATGGTCCCAAGTTTCGGTTTCAGGAGTTTTCTAGGGTTTGTAGCCGAAACTTCAACGTCAAAATTCTCTCAGATTATGCAACCAAATTGCATGTATCTTATTTCAAATTAAATCTTAAGACAAGAGGAACAAAAGCCCTAATGTTTCATATCTAATTGAAACGAAAAATCACATGAAATCGTGCCCGCTAGTTTCGGTTTTGTTAAGAATAGAAAATAAATAAAGTTTTAAAAAAAAAAATTGTCGATCCTAAATCATGTACGTTGGCTCTGATACCACATGTAGATTATTTCTCATAATCACAATAAAATGAAATTGAATAATAATCGTAAACATACATTAATATTAGGACACAACAATGAAAAATGGTAATCGAAAACGCACCTGTTTGGGCCATCGTAGGATATTGAATCTGTCGCAACGGATTACTAACCAGGTCTTCCTCCCTATGATCTAGATTATTGTGGTGGCGGCTTTCAATGGGAAGAAACTCTTAATCTAGATTAGGGAGAGGATCTAGTTATATATACTAGAGTTTCTCGTTGGGCCCTCTCATAACGGGCTTCAACAAAACCCTAAACCTACACTTGCCACTTAACTAGGCTTCTACATAAAAGACGCTACAGCCTAAATCAAAATATGATCACTGATTATTTAGGCTGCTTAAATAATAAATTATTCATTAACTCGTTTTTATAAAACAATTCATTCAATTAATGTTAGCCCCATAAAATATTCTAACATGGTTTTCTATACCATGGTTTTAATTTAGGAACGAGCGACCATTCACCAATAATAAATCAAAGTATCATTCGTTTCCTTCGAAAATATTAAAATAATATACAAATGTTAACATTAATTAGATATTTTATTTTCAAAAAAAATATTTATCCTTTAAATAAAATTTTCATTCTATTTTTAAATCCAACAAGTTCTCAGTCGTTCGGTTAATAATTTTATATTTTAAATATCAACTAAATTTTCATTTAATTAATATCTGTTGGTAACAAAAATTAACTATCACCCGCAGTTGGTTTTATCAGGATCCACAAGGAAATTTTTACTAAGTTGGCATCCTAGTGTATGGTGTTTTTTCATCCTGTGAACAGTTTTAGGTCAATGTATTCGAAGTCTGAGTAAGTACTTGCACAAAGCCCTACTGGGGTGTGCCCAATGACGTCCTCCAACATGAGAGTAAGAGCTTAGAAAATAAAAAAACAAAAGAGTTCAAGAGAGTTTAGTTAGAACTTCCTCTCATGCCTGCTACTTTTATTACCCATTATTCATAGGAGATGGATCAGATTAGTCCCTGTGAAATTCAGGCCCTTGAGCCCAAATCATTAGTGTAATTCAACGCATGGCCAATGAAGAAGCATGTGACATGATTAAGTATTTTAGTCTTGCATCCTGATCTACTAAGTGGAGCCTATGAGTCAGCCCAAGTGAACAGGAGACGAAGCCCATTTTATGGAAACGTACAAGTCTTCCTGATGGTCAGAGGGTTGCTCGATACTCGTCAATCGGGACAATAGAGTATAGAATTATGGAACATCTGGGATACTTAATGGAAATATCTCTCATCAATATCAACTAAGCATTTTTTTTTTGGGTAGAATATCAACTAAGCATTTAATCTGTCATGTATAGATAAAAATGTCAATCGATAGAAATTTAGACATAATTTATCCCCCCAAAAAAAAGGAATAATCAAATTTAAAGGACTCAATTCCTTTGTAAAGAAGTTAATAACAACGGGTGGGTTTATCCGACCCTGTGACCCACCAACGTTGCTTCGTCGAAGCAGCTCTTTTGCTACATGACGCATTGGTACACGTCTATAGTTGAATCTGCTTTAGACGTGTTCTCGGAAAAGCCATGAATCACCCCATACTCTTTCACGTCCATCGGAGCTCAAAACCCTAGACTTCCTTCCGACTCAAACTCCTCTTGACTTTCTCTCTCTAAAATCTCAGAATTCACTCCATCACGAACTCAACATTTTCAGATAATTTTTGTTTCATGGCTGTTGGTTCATCATCATCGGCTTCTTCGACCGCAGCATCGCTCGCTCCCGGGTTTCGATTCCATCCGACGGATGAGGAGCTGGTACGGTACTATCTCCGGCGCAAGGTTTGTGGAAAGCCGTTCCGATTCGATGCCATCTCCGAGATCGATATCTACAAGGCCGAGCCGTGGGAATTGCCCGGTATGTCTCATTGTCAATAGATTGTTGTGCATTTAAAATCTGTTATTCCGATTACGAGCGCCCACGTTAATTGAGATTGGATGTATTAATTGTTGACTACTTAGGAAATATGAGTTCAGTCGTTATCTGAAATTAAATACGACTTCCGCTTTCTCTCTAAATTGGGGGTTTGTTGACATATTCAATTATTCTATGGTTTTGGGGGTTTTCATTTCATTCATGTAAATCTATGTGTGCCGCCATAGATTTCTCTCTCAAACTTTGGGGTTCTTATTGATTAACTGTTTTTGTACATTACCAAGTCCCAGGTTATTTCTTATCTTCAACCCTCTCTCAGGGACTCTGCATGATGTAGTTAAATTGGTGAATTTAAAATCAACAACTTCTCCATCTGCGTATTGTTGGTTCTAAATCTGTGGATTTTGAATCATTTGTTAAACTGGGATTTGTTCTTTTTTCCCTTTTCATTGTGTTTTTTTTTTTTTTTTTTTGAGAAATTTGGTGAATATGGATTTTAGGCTTATCGAAGCTGAAGACTCGAGATTTGGAGTGGTACTTTTTCAGTTTCCTTGATAAGAAGTACGGAAATGGATCAAGGACAAATCGGGCAACTGAAAAAGGTTATTGGAAGACCACGGGGAAGGACCGGGCAGTTTACCACAGGTCTCGGATTGTGGGGATGAAAAAGACACTGGTTTTTCATAGTGGTAGGGCTCCACGAGGGGAGAGGACTAACTGGGTTATGCACGAGTATAGGCTTGTTGATGAAGAGTTGGAGAACGTAGGGATTACTCAGGTATGGATTATATCGTTGTTAGTTGATGAATGCATGTGTAGGTGTCTTCTTTCTAAATGCTATCCTGCCTTTTCTTCCAGGACAGAATACTGAATTGTATTTGATGTATGTGTTCCTTTGAGATGGGAAGAAGTATGAATAAGCATAATCCTAGAACAAGTGTTTGTTCCTTACAAATAGGAACCTTAAAAACAAAATGTTATCACTTCAGGTCTAATAAATCAAGGTTTTGAATAGTGTATCAATTTACGTAACGGTTGTGGTGAAACACTATGGGGCAGTAGCGGTGTAAATGTTATGGAACTCTGGTGATGATGTGATTTTTATTTCCGACATTCTTGCAACTTCTTAAAACTTGATGAAATTCATGTCTTGACCCTCTTAACCTCAAGTTGTGACATTTTGTTAACCTTTTGATATATCACTGGGCCTTCTATTCATTGCAATTTGCAAGTTACGAATTATTAGTGATTCTAAGGAATCAATATTATTTCCAATAAAACAAATTCATGATCATGATCGTGATTACTCAAAATGAGAAACTCATGACATGTGTAAAGTAGACATCCAAAGCCATGTTATTTTTATTATTGTCTTTGACGAAATTATGGAATGTTCATTTGGTGGTGTTCTAAATTTAAAATGAATAAAAATGTAACCTGCATGAAAATGATGTTAAACTATTTGACTATGAGATTTCGTCATTTTTTTGGATTTGATTTTCTTTGTAGTCATTATAAACAATTCTATAAGTACAAAATGTGAAATGGTCGTGTTCTATTTGACACACATGACTCATGAAATACTCTAGAAGATGACTCATGAAATACTCTAGAAGACTTTCATTACGAATGGGATAGAAATATTAAATAAAAATGAAATGAGATCTTGTAATGGTTCTAAGAGAATAAAACTGGAATCATCACGCCATAGGACATCAATTATTCAACTTTGAAGAAATTTTACATAAATCTTTCATTCTTTCTTGAAATGACAATTAATTGCGTTTATTTTTTCTGATATATGTACGTATGGGGTCAAATTTATTAGAAAATAAAAAAAAAACTTTAGAAATTAACCTTTTATTCTTTAATACGCGTCGTTCTAAATTCACGCCCGTTGTTGCTGTAAATTTCCGTTGCAGCCAATTAGCGGTTGCAAGTTGTTTTTACACATGAACTTCCATTGCACTGCTATATTGTCCTGTAATAGTATTGACAATTTAATATTCCATCACATAGCAGCTGACGTAAAAATCACTTTTTAATACCTTGGTAATGATCAATGAGTTACTCAATCAAAATGCGAAATTTGATCAAGTAATCGTGCGCTTCTTTGAATTATAATTTATATAATGATCATTGATAAGTTTTCCCCTTTTTGATTGGGTTGGAAAGGATGCATTTGTTTTGTGCCGAGTGTTTCACAAGAGCGGTTCGGGCCCAAAGAACGGGGAGAAGTATGGTGCACCTTTTGTGGAGAACGAGTGGGAGGATGATGAGTTAGAAATGGTCCCAAAGGAGGAGGTTCAAGAAGAAGTGATTTTTGATGATGCCTATCTAGATGGAACTGACCTTGAACAGGTTTGTATTCTATGTATGTCGTGATATATATACACTCTTACACGTGCACGCGCGCGCACATGCTCTAGTGTGTACCCTTGCCTAAAGACACTAATTCAATTGGAAAAAATTGTAAAACACAACAAAAATCATTGTGAACCACAAATCAAGTTGAAATCTGTATTATATAGCAAAATGATCACCTCACTTTTAGTAAATCAAGAATTTTCATTAGAAGTTTAAATACAATAATACTTTTGGATAAAAATATTTGTTCTGGATAAAGATCTAATTTCGGGCAGAAGTAAACTTAATTGATCAAATGATATGCATCTTGATAAGCTTACATATAGTTGACCATGACTAAAAATCGGTGTAGTCACAGGACAACTAAAAATATCGTGACTTCTTCTACCTATCCTATCTTGTTATATAGATATATTTAGTGACAATTTAAAATGTTAAAATTAAGTTGTCAAATAACGATAAAATAAGCTACATTTTTTCCGTAAAAATTTGTTTACAATCAAGAAAATAATCACTAAAACATAACGATGCTTACTAATTATGCTGGCCATGTTTCTATTAGTAGAAAATAGAAAGTTCAATTAGAAAAAGGGAAATGTAATTAATTTAGGTTTCGACCAAGCAAGGCATAGGGGTTGTCACTTTTCACGATGGTGGAAGGTGTTTTCATGTTCAATTCGACATTTTTATTATAATATTATTAATCACTACCCTGATTTTATATCCTTGTCATTTGTTTATTAGTTATTTATACCAGGAGTGAATGGAAGTACTTGTGTAACTACAAATTTATTAATACACACAGACACACATATATAATAGGGTTTAGGTATCTTTTAATCTTAACTGTTCTTTGTCTTACATGACATCAAATGGCTGAAAAATATCCAACCTTATTATACTCATCCTATCTTATTAAATTGATTTATTGACAATTTCAAGTGTCAAAACTTATTTGGCAAATAAAGATAAAATAGGTTGCATTTTTTCCTTAAAAAATTATTTACAATCAAGAAAATAATTACTATAACATAATTATGCTTAATTATTATGTTGACCGTATTTCTTTTAGCGTGAAAATAGGAAGTTAAAATTTAGTTAGAAAAAAAATGTAAAAAATATTTAGTTTGGGTATCAACCAAACATGGTATAGGGTTTTCCATGTCGGGGGGAAGGTTTTTTCATTTTTCATTTTTCATTTTTCATTTTTCATTTTACAATTTACAATTTTATTGTAATTTATTATAATTATTAATCATTACTGATATTTATAGCCTTGTCATATGTCTATTTATAAAAGGGCAGATCTTTTATAAATATTCAGATCTTTTATTCCCATCCTAACTTCTTACATAGATTTACTGACAATTTAAAATGCCAAAACTAATTTGACAAATAAGGATAAAATAAGTTGCATTGTTTTTCCTTTAAAATTTATTTACAATCAAGAAAATTATTATTAAATATAATTATGATTGATCATTATGCTGACCGTGTTTCTATTAGCTAAAAATTAAATTAAAAAATACACACACACACACACACACACACATATATATAAATATTTGGTTTGGGTTTCAACGAAACATAGGACTTCTCAAATTGGGATGGTTTTTTCATTTTTAATTCTATATTTTTTGTTATAATTAATTATAATTATTAATCACTTTCCATATTTATAGCCTTGTCATGTGCCTATTTATTGCATGAGTGGATTGAATCACTTGTGCAATTACCTATTTATTAATAGATTTATATATAAAAAATAGAATTAAATATTTTTTAATCTCAACCGTTTGACTCACAAATATCAGACGACTGAAAAATAGCCAGGTCTCTTATATCTGTTCTATCTTATTATATAGATATTACCCCCTTTTTTTTTTTTTTTTTGCAGCCTCTAGGCGCACTCAAATGTAGCAAAGATGCCAGTAATAAGTTTCTATTTTTGTTGTTGTCAACCCCTCCCTCTCCCCTATTTTTTTTTTCCTGCATTATAATCTAGCAACACCGCTCAGGTCACTTAGAGCTTTCTCACAACGATCCTCTCTCGAAACAGAGAGCTCCCTCTGTCTAGGGTGAATTCAAAGATGAAAGTTCAAGGTAGGCTGAGAGATTAGGCACAAATCTGTTTCTCTTGTTCACACAACCGAGGGCTTTACTTTTAGGTTACGAAGTAATGCTACATCCAGCCATCTGTAGAATTGAATAGCTCTGATATATCATAAAAATGCACAAAGTTTCTCATTAGATGCTATCCCTAATGAAAAAGTCTAGCACTACCCACAGGTCACTCTAGTTGTCCCATTCCAATTTCAAAATTGGTCAAGTACCAATTTCAAACAATTATCGAAGGCCAAAAAGTAAAATTTTTAACACTATTTAAGGCAAGATGAATTTTGTGGTCTTTACAACAGGGGTTTCTCATGTCATGCAAAACAACAGGGGGAGGGGGTATCAAGGGGAATCCGAAAATATGATACAGAGTGTGAAATATTTTCAATCCATTTATTTCTTGATTTTGCAACTACATATATGAATTGTGGATGTTTTCCTTGTATCCGTAAATGAATTAAAAATGTTATCTTTGGTGTGTATGCTCTTTCTTTCTCTCTAGATTCTAGGAGATGGCATTTTGGACGTTTCTCCACCGCCTTCGGACTCCTATTATGGAGGTAATAACAATTATGCTGAGGAATCGGCTGACTTAATCAATGATGCTCAAAGGGCCTTTGTGGATATGGATGAAATTCATTGCAAACCAGAGCAGCCTGATGAGCAGAAATTTTTTAATTTACCGGTTCAAAATAATATCGATGGAAATCCCGTGAAGCGTGAATATATTGGCGAAACAAGCAACACTGATAATTCCGAGGATATAGATTACTTGATTGATGAAACTTTCGTGGATGCTTCTTCTGCCAACCCTCAATATATGAATGAAGCAGCACCATACCTGGAAACTAATGACCTTCAGAATCCAATGGAATCAAATACCTCGGGCTTTGACATGCTTGAGGAGTACCTTACGTTCTTTGATGCTGACTATGACGGCACTCAGTATTTGGATTTTGATTCTTCAGCGATCATGGGAAATGAGAACAAAGTTACGGATCAAGCGTCTCCTATTCAGAAGGTAAAACCTAAGCATTGTTTGGTTTATTTAATTTCACCAAAAACTTACTTTTAAAAATTATAAATAAACAATAAAAAAAAACGAAACATGATTTTAATTTTTTGTTCTCTAAAAGGCATTTTTATAATTTAAGAGGTCAATGAACTAGGTCATCTCCACTTGATTTTGTCAACCATCTATGAAATTCTTTAGGATTAAGAGATCTTTAATCGGGATAACATTAAAATATCATCTCTATGTTATCAAAAACAATTTTTTGAGGGGGTTTTAGGTAAAAGTATTTTTTTATTCAATTAATTTTTTTTCAAATAAAAGTACTTAAAAAAATGTTGGCAAACATTGCCTAATTTTTAAATTTCCATGTCAAGAACACTGCAAAGAGTATCTTGGCTTATCTTGTTGTTCTGTTTCAGCAGATGGATGGAGAAACTGAGGAAGCAGTCATACCAAGCCAGGAGTTGTTACATGGACACGATAATGAAGTTGCATCCTCTTTGAAGCAGGATTCTACAGAATTCGAATCAGGTACTAATAAACTAGTGTTTGGAGAGTTTGGATCAAAATTGGAAACATACAAGTGCAATTGTTTTGGTGGTGTTTGGTTGTTTGAAATTGAAACACCATTAAAAACTAAAAATTAAGAACCAAAATTATGACACATATTAACATGTTTCTCATTTTAATGTATCATGGCAATCTTTTAATGGTTTCAGATTTCAAAAATCCGATCATTAAGCATGCGAATCGCATGCTGGGCAGCATCCCTGCTCCATCGGCATTTGCTTCAGAATTGCCTTCGAAAAATGCAGCGGCTATTCGTTTCAACTCTCAATCTTCCAGCTCTTCTGTTCATTTCACTGCCGGTCTCGTCCGCATAAGAAACCTCACTCTCAGCGGCACCACCGATTTTTCATTCGGCAAGCATGGAAATGTCAATATTACCCTTTCCTTTGACCTGTCTAGAGAACCGTACGATTCCGAATTATCATCGGTTGGGATTGTTGAAAGCAAGTCCGGTTCAGCTATGCCTCGGGCTTGGTTTTACACCTTAGTTTTGTGTGTCCTGATTGTTTGTGTGAGCTTCAAGTTTGGGACCCACATATGTGCCAAGGTAAACTAATGGGGAAGGATTTTACAAATTGTAGTGAATATATACATGTGTTTTTCACTGTTTGTTGTTTAATTGAAAGCAACGAAACTTATGCTTCTGGTAAAAACTAATCTCATGCTGTAGAAGAAACACTCTTTCTTTTGGTGCAATTCTGGGTTAAGGTGAACCATGTGGATTGTAATAAGCATGTCTGGAAGCCTTTTGACAAATGAGCCCTTTTCATATATAAAGACCAGACCTATACTACTCCAGCGTCTGAGATTTTCAAGTCATGGAGTTCGCTCACTCTATATGCATATGTGTGTGTTTTGCTATGATAGATATTCGTGTGGATTTATTTGGAAAATCTATAGAGACAACTCTTACGTTGTAAATATCACTGACGCTATTTGTCTGAGTTTCGACAAATTAATAATTTTATTTTTTATTTGACCAATTTATCATTCTATTTACTTTTGTTATACAAATATTAAAAATTTGAGAAATTCTTCGCTCATTTTAAAGGAAAAATTTTATTTAGTAGATTTTTTTTCCCGTAATTTCATTCTTTTTAAAAATATATATATTTCTACAATAAAACTCAAAATACATAGATTCGCCTATATTTTTTATTTTTTAAAAAAGGAACTTAAAAAAGAAGAAGGAAGAAATAAAAAATTAAATAAAATAAAATTATGTGGTAGAATAATATGAAAAATGAAATCAACATGCTTTAGTGCAATAATTTAATTTTAAAAATTCTTCAATTTAATTTGGCGTATATTTTTTTTTTTTTTTCACATACATAAACTTCAACTGAACTTTTTTAACGTGAGTCAAATAATTATCAAGGAGCAGTAGAGAAAAAAAAAATCTAATACGAATTAACATATAAGAATGCAAAGATTTTAAAATGGGTAAAATAATACTTCTTACTCTTAAAATTATTGTAGTTGATAAATTATTTTTAATAATAGTGACAAGATTAAAATAGTACTTTTACTTTCAAAATTATTTACATATTTTTAAAATGATAGGAAATAGTGGTTAAAATATACGCGAGGGCATAAATGCGCGAGGGTATATGATTGAATGATAACACCAATTATTATATTATCTCCAATTATTATATTATCTTTAAACAACTAACTTGTCAATTTTTATCATAAACTAAATTGAGGTATCAATTAAATGTCAATTTTAGTTAAAATCAACAAAAATATTAGAATATTCTGAACTTTGCACACCCGAAGTTTTGGTTAAAGTCTATTTTAGCCCCTATAATTTTAAGGGCTTCTTTTTCAAAGATCATAAAAATATAAAAAACAACTTTCTAAGGACTATTAAAACTAGATTTGTTCAAAAGTACCAACATATTTATTATTCCAATATTACATCTCTTCTATATACACATATTTCACTTAATTTTTGAAATTCTACTTAATTTTTGAAAATTCCGCTTAATTTTTAAAATTCTATTAAAAATTTAATTTTTTAGAAAAAATTAATTAATTTTATTTTTTATTAAAAATTTACATTTTAAATACCCTTATGTATGTTTTATTTAAATTTTTTATGTAATATCCACTAAATTTCATTTTCCAATATAAATTCTATTTAATTTTAAATTTTATATTGGAATTCCACTTAAATTATTTTTTCAATAAAAATTCCACTTAAATTTATTTTTTATTCAAAATATATGATTTTTTAAAAATATCCTAAATACCCCCAAAAATCAAAATCACTTATATAACTCCACTTAATAATTAAGTGAAAATTCACCAAATAAAGTGAAAGCCCACTAAAAAATCAAGTAGAATTCCACTAAGAATTATAGATTTAAAAAATTTAAATTTTAAACTAAAACAATCAAAAATTGAATTATTCAAACAAGCTATCACCTTATCCAAATCTCATGAAATCAAATGGAGATGAATTCTAAAAAAAAAAAAAAAATCACTGAAAATTAATTTTCAGTATATTCCACTAAAAATTTTACACAAATCTTTATGTGGAAATCCATTATAAAATCAAGTAGAAATCAACAAAAGATTATAGAATCCTAAAAATGTAGAATTTGAACTGAAAAATTCAAAAACTACAACTGATAGAGGTGAATTAATATCTACAAATGCGAAAATCAAATAACGATTAAGTAAATCATCGAGATTCAAAAAATCAAGAATTTTCAATGTGTTACGAAGAAAAAATCAGAAATCAGATCTAAGTAAATCTACTCAGATCTATGTAGATCTTAATACATCTACTCAGATCTGGTCAGTTCTAAGTAGGAAAAGTGGCAATGAACAGTGAAATGGTGACGGTGGGCTATGGTCAAGCAACGAGGCGACGACCGTGGGTGACAAGCAGCGAATCGGCGAGGCTATGGTAGGCAGCGAACTGAACAAAACGGTGAACTAACTAGATCTAACCTGATCTAGGGTAGATCTGGAGATGACAAAAATTAACAGTAAGCCAGCAAATGTGACAAACAGACGAGGAAGAAGATGTAATGGGGCGATGAACACCACAAATACTCTTTGAGTGACTTTGTATGGGATCAAAATCAAGTCTCATCCATGGTGGCCGGGTCGAATGTACGATCCATCAGACGCACCACCATTTGCAACCAAATATATACAGAAGAATTGTAAATTCGCCGTTAGCAGCAAACGTTGGAATTAAGGCTGACATTTTAGCAATCGGAAGGCAGCCTGGCTGTGCGATGGCAACGACGAAGGCAGCGTGGGCTGCGTGACGAACAACAACGGTTGTGAAACAATCGAGCAAACAATGACGACGATAATGACAGCTGCTTGGCAGCGATGACGGTAGGGCGACGAACAACGACAATAGATTGAGGAGACGAGAGCGACGACGACGGTAATGGTGAGAGACGAATGGAGAGAGAAAGAGAGAGAGACAACAGTGAGAGAGACTCCTACTCATTAACAAATATGAGTAGAGTTTGTTCTAATTTTTCTTTTAAAATAGGAGTTAAGAATGTGTTTTATTGGTACGGAAGTGACAAAAGAAATTTGTTTTTTAAATAGGAGTTTTGAAAGGAAAATCTAATTTTAATTTAAACACATTAAACTCTAAAATATCCAAATTATGTGAAATCAATTCAAATCAGTAACTCCGTCAACCATCCGTCTTTTTTTATAATGGAAATCAATCGCATATCAAATACGGAATCTTCTACGTGAATAAATACCTTCAGTTATTAATAACTGAAGGAATAATGAACTTAACACGATTTGAATACTTTAAGATTTAATATAAATTTAAATTGAAAAGACAGACTAGAATAAAATTCCTCTAAAACTTTAAGGGTGCAAAGCTCAAAATGTAAATAAAAATTAAATAACAAAAACACCATTTTTTTTTTCCCTACACATGAAAAATATGACCAAAAAAAGTGTTCCATACAAGAATAATATTAGCTTCAAAACCCAAAAGCCGATAGAACGAACACTAAGGCAGAGTTTCTCAACCTTGAGATTTAAAATTAAACGTCTCAAAATATGCTATAATTATTAAGATATATTATATTTATTGCTCGAAAATTTTACATAATTAATATATAGTACTTATTAAAAATCATGCTTTTCTTTTTTTCGAGATGCTGGTGGTTGTGTCTACATTTCTCCAGGAAGCATAGTATCCCCAGGTAGCTCACATACAGCAATACCCTGAGAGAAAAAAAACCAGAACAGATTCGTATAGAACGAGGCCATGATAATGAAGATATAGGTGGCTTTTATTTAGTGTTTCTGTTCCCGAAAAACTTGTAACATAAATCGAAACACGGGTTGAACATATTTTTTGTTTCTGTTCCCAAAAAATTGTCATAACAATCTGAGAGCAGAAGAGAAAAATATTTCTGTTTTTGTTTTTCATATTTCTGTTCCGGTCCAGTGTAGGAACATAAACAGTGAACACTAAGAATCAACCTAAAACGAGGCTGATTATGAAGATATATGTGACTTTTGTTCCAAAATTTTGTTTTGCAGAAACAGAAATACAGGGGGGAAATATTTTTTGTTCCAAAATTTTGTTGTAAAAACCGGGGAACAGTACAGGAACACTAAAATGGTTGGTAAATCTCACCTCTCCTGTAAGGTGCGCCACGCATCTCTTCTCCGCTAGTAACTCGGCTTCACTCTAAAAAAAATGATAAAATGAATATTTCAGATGGAGAGAGAAGTAAAAACGATTTCTCATAATAATTGGTTTTGCTTCTTTTTTGGTTTGAAGAAATTTCCAATGGTGGCGTTTGGTTACATGGAATTAAAGTGTCGGTTCCGATTCCATTTATTTTTTCCAAGTAGAAAAAAACACGAGAACGGTATTTGAGGTTATTAGGTGGCGTTTATTTAGGGCCCGTTTGGTAACCGTTTCATGCTGGAGCGGAACAACTTTTTTTTGGTTGGGAATGGGGTGAGAATGATGAGAAACAATTTATTTATTTTTTTGTTTCTCATTTCTATACAAAAAGTGGGCACAATTCTTGGGATGGGAGTGGTTACCAAACGGGACCTAAATGTTTCTCTGTTTTTCTTCTATTATGATAAAATATGGTGTTAAGAAATCTCGTTTCCTAATCTATTTTGGATAACATATTATTAACTTAATTATATTTGCTATTTAAATTTAATGGGCTAAAATTAAATGATTTAATTAATATGCATAAACTCGTAGACTACTCAAAAAAATGTGAATTAAATATGTAGATACCAGATTATTAAGAGGTGATTAGGGGATTATGGGAACCCTAATAACACCACTTATAAAAAAAAAAATTAAGGTTATGGTCCCCAAGATACCAAATCAATCGACGGCTCCCTTCTCTCTATCTGGAAGAGGAAGATCACATACCCACTCGATCCGTGTTCTACTCATGATCGATTATCGCAGATTTCCGCATCAGTAGTCGATTGTTCATAATGGATCCAGATATGCTATTTACGCGTATATTAGAACTCTAGATTATTTGACATGTTGCGTTAGGTGTTATAGATTCATATCTAAATGAATTAAATCACAGCAAGAGGTATCAAAGCCTACTTCATGTTAAATCATTAATGTTCCTAAGTTTTTCAAGTTCGTTGAATTTTAGGGTTTGTATTTGCTCCATTAAAGTTTGATAATTTGTGGAATCGTGAGAGAAAACATTAAGATTTTATGTGGTTTATGTAATTTGATTTAATTTTTGCTAAAAATTATGGATTTGTTACGGACCTAAGGAAAGAAAAACCCTTTTTTCGGAACTTTTGGGTGTTTTTCGTTGCACAAAAATAAACGGATCAAATTTTGGATCTGACCAAATCGATCAACCAAGCCTAAAAATCGGTCAACCGATTCGACCAGAGGGATTCACCGTTTTCGGGTTCTGACCGAATCAGTCAACCGACCACCCATAATCGGTCAACCGATTCAGTCGGAAAGGAGTCACTCTTGGCCATTTTGTGTTCTGACGGAATTGGCCAACCAAATTTTAGAATTTGGTCAACCAATTGCTACAGAACAGACAATTTTTTTTTTTGTTCTGACCAATTTGGTCGATCGACCGACTGCTTCAAAATAGAGGCCTATTTGGCCTCTGCCCAATTCAGTCGACCAAATTTTCAGAACCAATAAACCAATTGGATGCCCCCAACGCCAGAAACCCGTTACACGGCATTGGATCAACAGACCATTAGGACAGTCGACTAATAAAATCTTGTATCTTTGAATAAATTAAAATGAAACAATATATCGCCAAAGTAATCTCTTAGTTTATTTTATTTTGGGATATTAAGATGTTGATGTTAGTTATTTATGCGAATAATAGCCGGCCCAAAAGAAAATTATTGTTTAGCCAAATAATAAGCATTGGTGGTTGTTGATGTTTGTTATTTATGCGAGCAATAACCGGCCCAAAGGAAGGTTATTGTTTGGCAAAATAATGAACATTAATTGGACATTTATTATTTATGCAAATAATAACCAACTCAAAAGAAGGCTATTGTTTGACAAAATAATGAACATTATTCATGCAATCAATAATCGGCCCAAAAGAAGGTTATTATTTGGCCAAATAATAAACATGCATGCGGGAATAAATATGTGATGATTATCAAGTTTTCATGTGAATTGTAAGTCAATCCAAAAAAAGGCTTATTATTTGACAGAATTTATTGTAAATATTTGATTACTGCATAGAGAGTACCGCTTACAAGTTAGTGTTTCTGCCCAAAGGTTAAACATTAATATTGTGCTAGATATCTTATAATGGGCCCTATCAATACAATTATTTTGTTTATGTCATATGCGTTAAAGTTTTAATTTAACAAATTTTTATGGTATGAGCTTGTTGTTCGTCATTATTTTTTGTTTAGTTACTGCTACTATTATTACCAACATGAATTTTATTCCAGTACTTAACGGCACGAACTTTAAGGATTGGAGAGAGAACATTTCAATTATTCTCAGCTACATGGGTCTTGACTTTGCACTAAGGAAAAAACAACCTTCACCTCTCACTAAAGAAAGTTCCCCTAAGGCCAAGGAAAGAACAACCTTCACCTATGAGAGGTGAGACCTTTCTAATCGCATAAGTCTTATAATGATCCAACGCAACGTTCCAGAAACATTTATGGGCGATATATCCGATGAGGTAACTGCTGAAACGTTCCCTGAGGAATTAGAAAAAGATTTTGTAAAAAAAAAACGAAAAGGTAGAGACAAGTACGCTTTTATCTAATCTTGTCTCGATAAAGTATAAAGGAAATGGTACAAGGGAGTACATTATGGAAATGTATAATGTCGCTTCGAAATTAAAGGCACTAAAGTTAGAGATATTTGAGGACTTGCTCGTGCATTTAGTACTAATTTCTCTTCATGCACATACAATCAGTTTACGATAAGTTATAATACGCAAAAGGATAAATTGACTCTTAATAAGCTCATGTCTTACTATGTGCAAGAAGGCGAAAGAATTAAGGAGAAAAAGCAAAAAGTGTTCACTTAGTCACTACCTCTAAGGGTAAGAAACGATAAAAAGATAAAGGTCAGAAAGCTGCAGCTGGAACACAACGGTCCAAATTGCAAAAAAATCAGGATCAAGAATATTTTACCTATTTCTTCTACAAGAAAACTGTACATATGTGAAAGAAGTATTTCAAGTATGGTGCATGGCGTGTAAAGAAGGGTATGCTTCTCACTTTAGTTTGTTTTGAGGTTAATTTAGCTTCTATACCCAATCACACCTAGTGGGTAGATTATGGTGCTACTACTCATGTAAGTGTGTCTATGTCAGGTTATTTGTGAAGTCGAAAGCCAATTGATGCTGAAATATGCATCTATGTGGACGATGGCAAAACGGTTGTTGTAGAGGCAATACGAACTTTTAGATTATTTTTAAAGACTGGTTACTTTTTGGATTTAAAGGATACATATATTGTACTGTCATTTAGACAATATTTGATTTCTATTTTTACTTTGGACAAATTTGATTTTTCTTGTTAATTTAGAAATAATAACCTCAGTCTTTTTCTAGATTCAACTAGTTCTTTAATTGATAATCTATAATCGTTGAATATTATTGCTTCACATAATGAAACATTGCAAACGACTACTCGTGGTACAAAACGCAAATTGGTTGGTAAGAATTTCATCATGCTTTGGCACAAGCGTCTGGGACTAATACAAAAGCTTATTTTTTACGGAATTCTTGATCCCCTTGATTTAACAAATTTCAAAGTTAGTATTGAATGTGTAAAGGTAAAACAGACAAACATAAGGAAATTGGGTGTCAATAGGAATTCCGGTATCTTATAACTAATACATACTAATATTTGCAGACCATTCCCTACGGTTTCTTAGAACGAACAATAATATTTTATTACGTTCATAGACGACTACTCTCGTTATGGGTACCTATATTTGATTCATGAGAAGTCTAAATTCTTAGACGTATTTAAGGCTTTCTAAGCTGAAGTTGAAAATCAACTAGGCCATAAAATTAAGGTTGTTGAATTTGACCTTGGTGGTGAATACTATGGTCGATATGACGGATCAGGGGGACAACATGCAGGACCCTTTGCTAAATTCCTAGACGAATGCAAAATCGTCCTACAATAAACCATGTCGGGCAAACCTAGTATGGATAGTGTTGCTGAGAGACGAAACAAAAAGCCTAAAGACATGGTAAGAAGTATGATAAGTCATTCTTCTTTGCCAAAATTACTCTGGGGAGAAGCACTTAAGACTGTAGCATATATCCTGAACAGGGTATCAATTAAAGTGGTAGTTAAAACCCTTCTATGAACTGTGGTTAGGCAAAAGGCCTAACGTAAAGTATTTACACATTTGGCGTTGTCCAGCTAAGACAAGGCCTTATAGGCCAAATTAAAGGAAACTGGACTCAAGAACAATTAGTTGCCTTGTTGGGTACACTGAACGGTCAAAAAGATTTAAGTTTTATGATCCCTCATTTAAGGCCCTTTTTTCCAAAACGGGAAATGTGAAATTCCTTGAGGGTGTTGAGTTTGAGGGGAAAGGAAACATAAAAAATGTTGTCTTTGAAGAAGAATCTGCTATTGACGGTGATCAAGTCTCTGTACCTATTGCTAACACAGTTTTCTTCAAAAGGGAATTTGTTATTAATGGTGATCAGGCCTCTATACCTATTGTTGTTCAAGACACAGTTCTGGAACTAGATAACATTGTTCAGACATTGTTCCAAACCAAGACAACAATGAGATTCTTTCTCAAACACAACCTATAGAGCAAACTCAACAACCTCAAGAAGTGCCATAAATGAGATCCACTAGAGAAAAGAGAAGTGTGATTTCAAGTAATTATATCGTCTTTCTCCAAGAACATAAGTTTGACATAGGGACAATAGAAGATGATCCAATCAACTTCCATCAAGTCAAACAAAATTCAGACTCTCAAAAGTAGATTATAAAGAGACTTTCTCTCCAGTTTCATCGAAAGACTCTTTTAGGATTATCATAACACTTGTAGCTCATTTTAATTTAGAGTTACATCAGATGGATGTAAAGACTATGGTTCTCAATGGAGACATTGAGGAAGCGATATATATGGTGCAACCAGAAAACTTTGTATCAAGCGATCCAAAATCCATGGTCTACAAATTGAAGAAATCCATCTATGGTCTCAAACAAACTTCCCATCAACGGTATCATAAGTTTCATCAAGTCATCATCTTGTACGATTTTGAGGCGAATGTTGTTGATGATTGTGTATATCACAGATTCAGTGGAAATAAACTTATTTTTTCTAGTGCTATATGTCAATGACATACTCATGGCTAACAACGATATAAACTTATTGCACGAAACCAAGAGATTTCTAACTAAGAATTATCTTGGGGACGTCTCTTTTATATTAGAAATAAAGATACACCGAGATCGCTCTCGGGATATCCTTGAGTTATCATAAAAGAACTATATCGAAAAAAATGCTTGCTAGATTTGGCATGGAAGATTGTGCACTAGGAGATACTCCTGTCACTAAAGGACACAAGTTTAATCTCGCTCAATGCCCCAAGATTGACATGGAAAAGGAAGAGATGCAGAATATTCCTTATGCATCGACAATAAGGAGTCTTGTGTTCGCTCAAGTATATACGCATCCGGATTTAGCATTCATATTTGGAATGTTAGGCAAATACTTAAGTAACCCTTGGATGGATCATTAGAAAACAACCAAACAGGTTATGAGGTATTTATTGAAAACAAAAGATTACATGCTCACTTATCGGAAGACAAATCATTTGAAGATAATTGGGTATTCTGATTCCAATCAAGTTTTTAGTTGCTAAAAAGAGAATTCAGAGTAAGATAGTATCTATAGAACACATGGGAACAAACTCATGATTGCGGATCCGCTCACTAAAGGTTTGTCACCTAAGGTATTTCATGAGCACACTGCTCGTATGAGTATAGTTTTATCTGATGATGTGCTGATTTAGTGGGAGTTTGTGTTTGTTGAATGTTCTTTTATTAGATACGTATATTTGATTTCTGCAGAATAAAATAGATGGATTAAATTTTATTTGCTTTGAATGTGTTCTTTCTAATTGTGGTTTAACATAAGGATAGAAAGATCAAAGATTAATCTCACTAAAAACTGAAGAAGGATCAATTGGAAGTAGGCATGTCTGAAATTACATTGCATGTAATTTCCATGCTACTCATTCACATTTAATCTGCCTCATTGAGTATATTAGTATGGTGATCATCGTGATTTAGTCACGACTGTATTGTGATAAAAGCCGCAGTAATTCCATTGTTAGTATATGAGATGGACCAGATTGTTTAAGGAGAAATTTAAGAATAAATTGCATATAGATGCGCGCCTAAGAAATTTTGTGATATAATTGTTTCAGGAATAATATGTAGCTCAAGTGAGAGATTGTTAAGAAATCTCGTTTCCTAATTTATGTTGGACAACATATTATTAACTCAATTATATTTATTATTTAAATTCAATGAGCTAAAATTAAGTGATCTAATTAATTTAGGTAAACCCGTAAACTACTCAAAAGAATATTAGTTAAATGTATAGATACCAGATTATTATAGGATGATTAGGGGGTCATGGGAACCCTTATGACACCATATATAAAGAAAAGGTTAGGATTATGGTCCCTTACATACCAAATCAATCGATGGCTCCCTTCTCCCCATTTGGAAGAGGAACCACAATCCCGAGAAGAATTCAGGCAATTTGGTTGAGGAAGATCACATACCCACTCGATCCGTGCCCTACTCGTGATCGATCGTCGTAGATTTCCGCATCGATAGTCTATTGTTCATAATAGATCTAAGTACGCGATTTACGTGTATATTAAAACTCTTGATAATTTAACATGTTGCGTTAGGCATTATAGATTCAGATCTATAGAGATTAAATCCCAACACATGTAACAAAAAACATAAATTTGTGAGGGAAAAAAAATTGTTTCAGTTGTTTTCCTAAAGTTTTGCTTTGAAAGATGGAGAAGAGAACAAAAACATATTTCCGTTCCCAAAAATTCTCTGATCCGATTTTTCTGGGAACGGAAACACCAAACAAACGCACCACCTTAAGAATCAGCATACCTTTTTTATTCGGTTGCGAAGAAAGTCATCAATGAGTACATCCTTCACAAGTTCATAATCACCATCTCCCTGTAAAATTTGGAAAAAAATCCATTTAGAATTTGAATTAAAAAAAATCAATATTAAATATATATATATTTATATATGTTATACCTTCGATCTGCATGGCATGCTAAAGACGATATCGTCTGCTATGCCGTAAGGATTTCCAGTCGTATATACCTATGTAAATATGTAATAAAATGAAAAAAAAAAATATAGAAAATAGAAAATCTTAGGATAGAGGTTATGGTATCAAAATTCTGGATTCTTGGTGGAAGAACCGGTTAGGTAGCGTTTGGGAGGAGGGAATCGAAGTGTCATGAAATAGGAATTCGAAATAAAACACATGTAAATTTTAAGATTCTAATTCTAATTCCAGAACTCCAATTCCATGCAACCAAACACAGCGTTGAATGAGGACTTACTCCGGAAGAAAACCAATCACCCTCAGGGGTAGGAGTTACGAGAGACCTTATAGCGTCGACAATCGACACAGCAGTCGATGCAGCCGAAGATCTTCCCCATTTCTTAATAAGAACACCTCCTCTCTGCAACAAGTGCAACCCAAAATGTTAAGGGGCGTTTGGTTAGTTTATTTATTTATTTCCGTTTTTTAATTTTCCTAAAAAGAAAAATCTGATCTTTAAAATTTATCCTAAAAATCTAGAAAAAAACAACATAAATTTATATATATATATATTGCTTTTGAGAACAAGAACAAAAACACTCACGGAAAGCCTCTTACCTTCTGAACCATTTCGGTGAATTCTTCCTGTAACCACTTGGTGTCTCTAATAACATCTTTAACCGGTAAACCCTTGATTTTTGCATTTAAAAAGTCCGGCACCTGATAAAAATCAGGTAAAAAATCCAATGAAATCGTTTTAATTCATTCTCTCGTTTTTTTTTAAACCTCATTTTTCCTTCTCATTTTCTTTATTTATTTTTGTCCACACACACAAATAAACGAGTTCAGTAATATATTTTAGTAATTGACCTGAGTGGTTGAATGGTTTCCCCAAATGGTCATATTCGATACTTTGTCGTAGAAAACTCCTGCTTTAAGAGCTAACTGCAAAAATAAAATCAAATAAATAAAAATAAAACGAAAAACATAGAAAATTGAGATTAATTCATTGAAGTATCATAAACCCAAATCATGAAACAATGTTTGCCGAAAAGGGTACCTGGCATTTTGCTCTATTTTCGTCCAATCTAGTCAAAGCGTGAAAATTCTTTGCAGGGATATTTGGGGCGTTTTTCAAACAGATTAACGCACTGAAAATAATAAAAATTTAAAAAAATGGTTGAGAAATTGCATAAACAACGGAATATTGCAGATATTAGGATCAAGAAATAGAGAACATAAATTTACTTTGTGTTACAGGGATTGCCCACAACAATCACTTTGACATTTTGAGATGCAACGGCGTTTAGGGCTTTACCCTGTGATTTTTAAACCAAAAAAAAAAAAAAATAATAATAATTCCAAAAAAAAAAAAAGCAAGAATAATAAGAACGTACAAAAAAATAAAAATAAAAACCTGTTCGGCAAAAATCTGGCCGTTTATGTCTAATAAGTTGGCCCGTTCCATTCCAGGGCCACGAGGCTTTGCTCCAATGAGAAGAGCCCATTCAGCGTCTTGGAAGACCTCATAAGGATCTATGCCTATACTCACCTCCCTCAACAGCGGATATAATGAATCCTCCAGTTCCATGGCTACTCCTGCATCATTGCGGGTTTTTTTTTTCACATTAATCAACATCGAGATATATCAATCAAAAATGTTTTCCGAAACTGTTTTCAAACTTTTCGGGAAACAATTTTGAAGTTTGAACCAAACAGTCCCTTAGTGTTTATGTTCCCAGAATATTTGCTGTAAAAATCTTAGAACACAAACAAAGTTTTTTTTTTTTTTCTATTGTTCCTCTATTTCTGTTTTGGCTCCAAGTTTATTGGAACAGTACCTTCAAGAGCCTGGATTGACCTTTCTGATCCCAACAATTTGAGTGCAATAGGTTGATGTGGCCCAAAAACCTCACCAGCTGCAAGCTGAGAGAGAGAGAAAGAGATTATGTATTGTATTCTAAATCCGATTTCAAGGCTCGAATTATGTGCCTCCAAACACTACCTAAGAATTTATCTTACTTTGAAGAGTAGATGATTAGAAATCATCCCAGCAGCACCAGAGACAGCAATATTGATCAATTTCTTCCATGATCTTGTCTCCTCTTCCTGTCAAAATTTAAAGATACAATTTTATTTTTTTTTAATTATTATTGTTTGTTTTTTCATAAAATAGGTAACAATTATTTTTTCTGGTGTAACAAAAAAAACGTTTTCCAATCAAAACATAAACATGAAAGGGAATTGATTCCCATATCCCATGAAATAGGAAGAAAAAACAGGAGGGGGGGGGGGGGGGGGGGGGGGGGCGTATGGTGAGAGAACCCAATTTTAGCGTAAAATCCATGTTTTTTCCGACTCGCAAAAACTTGTTTTGGTCGGCTTTATATATAGCTCAGGACCAAGTAATATAAGCGATGTGGGATTCAACACATCCCCTCACCTGTATAATGGACTTTGACAAGCCACTGTGAACGGATATCGGGGGACCCAACATCAATGTGGGATTCAACATATCCAAACAAATATTCAAATTCATCATAAATAAAGCTTCGAATCAACATTCATTTGTACACATATTGCAAAATTTAGGATTTGTTGAATTCAACAACATGATATGGAAAAAATAGTGACATATGCTGTTAAATTCAACACTAACAAGTCCTAAATTTGCAACAAATAGATACAAATGGATGTAGTTTTAAAGTTTCGTTTATGACGAATCTAAACATGTATTCGGATCATCAAATCACAACAATCAGCTATAAGAACACAATAATCACTACAATATATATGTGTGCGTATACACATACATATATATTTATATGTGTATGTGTGCAATAAAATATATTATATTTTGAATTGTAGATTGTGATAAAACAAGTCACATGCAATTTGTTATCTTCAATTTTTATCTTTTTATTCTTTAGTCCTAATTTTTATACCTTCAGTTGATATCAACTAAGTTGATATCAACTAGATTGAATTATTAAGTTAATGTTAACTAGATGTGAAATTTATATTTTGATATTCAAGAAAACTTACAGCCTTGAGATCATAAGTGAGGCAGAAGACACCATAGCACTCGGCCTTCTTCTTAGTGTCTTCCGACAGCACAGCAACCGGAGCTTGAACTTGACTGATTATAGTTTATCATCAAAAAAAAAAATTATAAAATTAAGTAATTTGATCCAAAAAATTCATGAAAAAATGTAAATTTTTTAATTTTTTTTTTTGGGAAAGAACGAACAGTAAAAGGTGGCTTACTCGGAGGTAACAGAGCAATGGATTCTTCTGTCTTTCTGGGTCCGAGGAAGTGGTCGTAGAGAGAGCCGTCGGTGATCGGACAAACGAGTCGACAAATAAGGGAGCTTTGAAGAGTAAAGGCTAGTTTTAGTAGTGTGTGAAGAGGTTTGGATGGTCAGCTCTGCTACCGCCATGGCAGCAGATGTAGAGAGAGAGAAAAATTCTGAGAGAGAGAGAGAGAGAGAGAGAGAGAGAGAGTTTCAGAGAGAGAAACAACGAGGGAGTGAAACAATTTATAGAGGGAGGGAAGAGAGTGTGTGGTTTTGGAGGGAGAAGAGGGTAAAGAAGAAGGGGAAGGAAATTGAGTAAAGGATTAAAAGTGGGATATTTGAAATATGGGTGTAAGGCTATGCATACGACACTTGTCAGATCCTCCTCATCCCTAAAATCTTCCCAAGTTCATCTTTGTGACGGTAACGGAAATCTAGTTTATTTTATTTTTTGTATATTCAGTATTCACTACATGTAAAATTAACGTAATACTTAGTTAATTTTAATTTACCTGTGAAAGATTTAGACTTCAATTTCTTCCTTCAATATTATACATATATATTTTAATTTAAATTTGATAAAATATAAAGTACTGAATATCAATCTCGTTTATTGTATGTAATATATTACTACATATAAAAGTATTTTCAATTAATTTCCTAGTGGAATATCACTACATTTCAAAAGAATCTATTTCTTAATGTCGAAATCTGGTTAACCCTCGTTATTGGTCCGGTCAGGATTTAAGTAGATTTTCTTTTACTAAAATGACATTCTTGTAAACGGTCAACAGTTAAAAGTTCTTAAGGTCCACGATTGTACCTGTATAAAAATCCGTTTGGGTGTACCCAGCAAAGTCCATTCGGCGTGAGAGTAAGAGCTTGAAAAAAAAGAGTACGATATTGCCTAGAGTGGAAACTCTTGGAATACTTGGAGCATTTACTACCTTAATATTATAGGAGAAGAATTGGATTAGCCACGCCAAATTAGGACCCTGAGCTCAGTCAATTAGTGCAATCTGGCACATGCTAATGAAGAGGCATGTGGCACGACTTAAGCAAATGAGCCTTGTGTTTCGGTTTACCAAGAGAAGCCCATGAGTTGGCTTAAAGGATCAGGAGGCTCAGCTCAGCACACGGACATATAGGAGCTCAAATGGTGGCTTGGTGATTCTGTCTGGTAGCCATTAGGCGAAGGCTGGCCCAGAGCATACGGTGGTGAACGGCCTAACTCTAGTCACTGGGCGGTGGGCGTGAATGAGTATGTGGTGGGGGTTGTCGAATAATGGTTGGTCCGGGAAGGAACCCTAGGTGGTCCAGTCGGCGTGACCGTTGAACGCCAATCAATTAAATGGTCTCCTCAGGGTCCCCACCTTGTCGAGTGTAGGGTTGTGAGTAGTTGTCGATGGCTAGTGAAAATACCCTTCATCGGTTGGCCCCTACTCTCGAACAACGAAGTGCAAGGTACTTGGAAGTAGTGGTTGCTACGGTTAGTGTCGATCACCACTTCATGCGAAACGAGCTGGTTGTTGGCGGGGAATTAGAGGAACCATTAGATGGTTGACACGTGCCTCCTATTATATTGGGCACGCAGATCAAGGGTCTCTAGTCCATTGGATCATAACTCTTCGTCTTCCCCCACTCAAGCCCTATATAAAGAGAATCCTAGAGCCTCATTTGTCACTTTGCATTTTTTTTGAGATTTTGGGAGTCATTTGGAGTCCGGTATTCGTTGCGCGATACTCTTCTCATTTCCTTCTCTTTGCTTGTCGTTATGGCCCGCAAACCGATCATTCTTTTTTCTTCTTCTATTTCTGACCTTAGTTTCTGGACCTCGTCATCAAAGATGACACCTTCTCCTTCTTATCAGCATGGTGGGCGGTTCTTAGATCCCAAGAGACTGTTATTCCCCTCAACCCCCCTTTCCCAATTGATGCACTCTCGACTGGCGGCACGGTTCTGGCCGGTTCGCTGCCTGAGAAGGTGGCCGAAAGATCTAGCAGAGATGGGAGAGTGAGCTCTTCCCAGAACCCGATGCCTAATCGTAGACCGGATGAGGTATCGGAGGCCTTCATATCGGTGGGGGTGCCCTTGGCTTCCCGGGCTCGTATGACACCCTAGAAGTTGTAGGGTGTTGTTCGCTTTGAGGTGCCCCAAACCAATCTCGTCTGGAAGTCAAAATCTATATTGATTGAAAAGGAGTTGATGGAGAACTAGAGTCCATATACCTTTCTGGGCACTATCGGTATGTCACTCCTAGACCCTGATGACCAGGCGCACCGACCACCGCCAGGGCACATCGTCGTCTACCTCGACCAATTACGGTTGGGTCTTCGGTTCCCGCTGCACTAGTGGACTTGGGCCGTCAATTGGTCACTAGTGTTGTGTTTGTCACAACTTGCACCGAACATCGTTTGTATTGTGGTGTCGGTATACATAATATTCCGGGCTGATGGGATCACCCCGACCACCAAGCTAATCTGAGCGTTGTTCTTCGCCAAATCGTTGCCCAGTGGAGAAGGGTGGTGCTACTACATAGATAGAAGGAAAAGTTCTTCATCCTCGATAGAAAATGATGGGAGTTCGGCTCGTGGGAGAGGGACCGCACCACCTTCGTCCAGGAGTGAGGGCTAGTCGATAAAGGGGTTATTCCCAATTGGTCGGTGATAGTTGTTTGTAGCTCGTTTCTAATTGTTGTTTCTTTTACTGTGTAGTGTGCAGTGAACGAGATGTTCGGGAAACTCGCCTAATTGAGCCCAGAACTTACCGAGCTCCACGATCAAGTGCTCGGCACCGAGTTCTACGAAACAAAGCAACTGATCCAGTCCACCTTGTTCGACATACACTTCTATCGCTACTGTCGCTTCCAACAACTACTTTTCCAAACAGCCTGGACAATGGTATGTCTTGTTTGCTGGTGAGTCATTTTCTTTCACTTGTACTTTTTGATCATTTAACTGACACCCTTGTCCTTCCTCCTTCATAGACATGGACAAAGCTACCATGCAAAATGCCACCCTTGTCCTTTCTCCTTCATAGATATGGACAAAGCTACCATGCAAAATGCCACCATGGCCAAGAAGGCGGCGATGAACAGGTGGCCAAAGCCAAAACCCCCCTTCTGAAATTTTATTTGATTTATGTTCAAATATTTTTTATTTAAAAAAATTATATGCTTTTCAAATGAAAACTTTATTGTATATATGCAATCTATTTCTAATTTAAACACTCACCAAATGTAATGTACATTATCAATCCGATACCACATCTAATCATTTTTCACCGAACATAAAAATAGGAATGATACCATTGTAATTCCAATGCTAATATATTTCCATCCCAACATACTAAACACAACATAAGAACATACATTCTACAGTCCTATTTTTGAAATCGTAACATATTTAACAAATTTTTAAAACCCTGTAACATGAAACACTGGGATTCACCTTTTTTGACACTACCTACACTTGTAGGCATGCTATAGTAATTTGTAAAAACACTCGTTGAAAACCATATAGGCCATTAGTTTGAGAGAAAAATAGCAATTCTGATACCACCCACAATAGTTTAGCAGCATAATACTATACTCTTTGGAAGTGATACAAATACATGATACATAGGAGGGGGGAGGTCTTCATGTTTTAAAAACAAAAAGAAAGAGAGAGATGCTGCTGGGAGACGCCATTAATAGTCTATAGGGTCTACTGGGGGTGGGGTAAAGCCTGGTTTAGTCTTGATCAGCCTCAGCTCCCTCTATTTCGTCATCCTCCGGAACACCACGAAGATACAGAACATTGTTACATCTGCAAACCATGTACTAAAAGATTAATCTCTGTCTTCCTCTGTTAAGACCTTGGAGGAGTTAATCACTAATCCTACAAGTTGAATTAATTTTTTCGCTCTCAATTCATCCAAAATACCAAGAGAGACATTTTCGATATCAATTCATCCAAAATAGAGAGAGATTTGGATATCAATTCATTCAAAATACCGTTTGGTAAAGATTTTTCAGTATTATTTTTTTTTTTTTTTTAAATAATCGGTCAAAAAGTATCTTTATTAAGAAGAACAACGACGAAGCCTTTGTCCCTCCAAGTAGGGCCACCTACATTAATCGGGTCATCCCCTCAGTTCAAAACAATCAATATATCAATTCCTAATTGTCTCATCCCATGAAAAAAAAAAATCAGGTCGACCACTACTATTTCGTGCACCTTTCACTTAAATTGTATTACGATTTCGCACTGGTGCATCCCTAGGTGATAATGTAGAGAGAATAGTAAAACTACGTTTGGCCATATACTTAAAATTATGTTTTTATTTTTTATTTTTTATTCAAATCAAACGCTACTTTTTTTAAAAAAAAAATTATCTTACTTTCTTGAAGAAAGTGTAACCAAACAATGATTAAAAAAGTACTTAATATTATGCTTCTATTTTATTTTTATTTATTTTTGAAGTGCAAAACAAGCTAGTTTATAAAATTTTTTGCTTATTTTCGTAAAGAAAGTGTTACCAAACAATCCCTTAATTATTTAAGCTCATACTTTTTAAGTACTTTTTTTTAGTGCAAAACAAATTCTACTTTCATTTTTTTCCCCATTAAAAAGAAGTATTAACCAACAATAGCTTAGTTATTTGGGCTCATATAAGCTAAAGAGAATTTGGTTAGAGAGATCCTAATCGATCAAACTCTCCAAATATAAAAACGGAACAAGAAAAAAATTGTTTTTTGAAAAAATTACTTAAAACCATGTTCCAAAATTACTGATATAGCAAAATAAATAAGGTGTTATGGTTAAAAATATGTGTCTGAAGTACCTGATCAGAATCTCTCCAAGATTCCCAGTAAACTGTCCATCAATGAATTCCTCTGCATTAGCCAGCTGCAATCGCCAACAAGTAGTAAAATACTAAATCAACTTCCGAAATGCATAAAGAAGATATAAGAAAAACCTAAAGTATTTACTATTTGAATAAATAAATAAATAAATAAATAAAATTGAAGACATGATTTATATTATTATATAGAAGGCAAAAATACCCTATAATATATATTGGAAGCACAGTAAGTCCCAGATATTTGAGTGAATAAAAAAAATATGTCTCTGACAAAAAAAAAAGGAGTATCGACAGTAGTACCTGCAAGTTCATGTATGAGTCCACCGAGACGAGATAACCTGAAAGGAAAAAAGCCACCTTAGAGAGAGAGAGAGGGGGAGGGAGAGAGAGACCCTTGTGAAATCACAGTACCTTTGTACTCCATTCCCCACTTTAGTTTTACCATGACAGGCTTTCCGGTCAAATTGTTCAAGAAAGGCTTGGGATTAACAGGTATAGTCTGCAATGATCAAATAAAAATCTTTCAATTTCTATGTATAGTTCATTCCCCTTTGAAATCGAGAAGCTCCCTCATAATATACACACAAGAAAAAGTTTACCCATGTTGGTAGCAAATACAAGTTCATCTTAGGTTATACATCTAGATGCGTGTCTATTGAATATGTTGAATTCAATAAATGTGTTGTGACATCTAAAATTTGATGAAAGGGGATAAGTATCCACGGCATGAATTAATTAATTCCCCATCACAAGGACATATATCATCTACTAACCATAGTTTTTAAAGGCTCGCCTAGGCTCACGCCCAGGCACGAGATGCATCGAAGTGCAGGTCATGCGCCTCGCCTGGCTTGAGGCGCGCACCTATGGCCTTTAGGTGCTGGGCGCAAATATTTAGGGATAAAAAATTGCTTAGGAAATTGTGCATTTTCCCTTTAATTTTCACTTTGTACAAAACAAGCATTTTTTTTCATTTTCCTTTCTCTTTCCCATCCATCCATTTTTCCACTCAAACAAACACAATGAAAGAATTTTAGGTTTACATGTTTTCCCCACGTTGAATGAAAATCTATAAGCACAACAACAGCTAACAAAATAATACATAAACTAACACAAAAACAACCACACCACCAGCGCCTAAACATCCATCTCCTATCTTCTTCTTCGTTCAGTAATTCAATTAATACAGTTCAAAATTCATACACGTTAGCCTGTTTCTAACAGTTTTAAAGACAGAATTGAGGAATGAAGGGGTCTCGATACACAAAAATACTCAAGCATAGACATGAAGGGGGGACCATTAAATTCAGATCTAAGCACTATACCGGACTGAAAATGAAGCAAATTATTAACTTGCCTAGATAGAAACTTAAAACAAATCCCGGACAATAACAGACTTAAACAAGATAATACTCACAGCCATTGTAGATCTTCTTTACGCTTGGTAGTCGAGGGTTTAGGGTTTTGGTCCCAGAAGAATCAGTCCGCTTGAGTTGCAAGTAAGCTGGAACAAAGATCATGATAAGGAAAAGAAAAGGTTAATTGCTTTTTAGCCCTTATACTTTGACCTTAATTTATATTATCGCCTCTACTTTGAAACCCTACATTTCACCTTCTTCAACTCTTTACTAAAAGCAGAAATTAATTATTTTTTAAAACACTTTTCATTTAATTTAATATTTGAAGGTAAAAACAAAAAAAAAGTTCTTACTCTCTCATTGTCTTTATTCTCTCTACTATTTTTTTTGTCTTTATTCTCTCTACTACTTTTTTTTCTCAACATTTCACCTTCTTGTAATCTTAATGAAAAGCAGAAATTAATATTTTGTTAAACACCTACACTTCCTTTTACTTTTTTCAATTTAATTTAATATTTAAAGATAAAAAATAAAAACTAAAGTTCTTGCTCTCTCATTGTCTTTTTTCTCTGTACTTTTATTTTAATAAATATTTAAATAAAATTGAAATTGAAATAAAAAGTAATTTTATTAATTTTTAATAAAATTTTGATGCAACATTTAGTTCATCTATTTTTTAGCACTTTCCTTTGAGTTAAATGACGAGTAAATCTTCTAATCTAAGAAAAGTTAAAGAGATCAAAATGTAGATTTTCAAAGTAAAGAGGATAAAATGAAACAAGATAAAAGTAGCATTAGCCATTATTAGAGCCCTGTGAACAACAGAAACTATAATAAGCCTACATAGATATTAAAACCACATAAAATACACATTTCTTGGAATGGTTCCCAGAATTGTTCCAAGATTTTTATAGAGGAAGTGTTAGAATCGTGTTCTCAGAAGACTAAAAACAGAAAAATAAAACAATAAACGAACCCATAACTGTTTCAATCTGGGAAAAGAACACTAAACAAATGCCACCAAATGAACAAGAACACAACAAATGGCAATTGTTCCCTGAAGTGTTCCCAGAATACTATGAACAGAGCAATACAACAATAAACAAACCATAAACTAGTTTAATCTGGGAACTTGGGAACAGAACACTAAACAAATGCCGAACAGAACACTAAACAAATGCTGAACAGAAACACTAAACAAATAGATCTAGGGTTTTTATTAATTAAAACAATCAATCACGAAATCCGAAGTAGGAACAGAAATCGATCTAGGTTACCTGAACTCCGTCGCAGCGGAAGCTGTGAACGGCGGGATTGTGAGCGGTGGGGAATGGAAAGACGTGAGCGACGGCTAGGCGAGATCGGCGGAGAAGTGTGAGAGGCTGACAAGCAACGGCGAGGCGTTAGAACGTGACCGGGGGCGATGCAAGGCAGGCACCAGGCAGGGAGTGTAGTTCGGGACGGGGAGGCTGGAGGAATGGAATGAAGCCCTAGGTTAAATTTTTTTTCGTTTTTTTTGAATAAATGTTCAGGGTGGATCGGCCCGGTCGGTCTGGGTCGGGCCTAGTACAATCTTTTGTTCTAACCCAGTCTTGAAAATGCGCGGACTTAAATCTTGGAGACCTAGTTTTGTCCATAAACTTAAATATCATGCCCGGTCCTAAGAAAATAGCTAATAGACTAACGACTCGTTTAGTTGAACGGAATGAAATAAGGGTAAAATAAAATAGAAGAAATAATTAAATGAGAGAATAAATGAAATGAAATTGTAAATGGAATCACTATTTCATTCACTTGTTTGGTTGATATAAAATGAGAGAATAAATGAAATAGTAAAATATAATAAAATTCTCATTATACCCTTATAATAAAATTTTATTATATTTCACTTTTTCATTTATTCTCTCATTTTATTATATTTCACTATTTCATTCAATTTTCAGTTTTTATTCTCTAATTTCTATTTATGTCAATTCTCTAATTTTCTATTCTTAATTTTCTGTTCTCTAATTTTCTATTTTTGTTCTCAATTTTCAGTTCTCTAAGGTGGTGTTTGGTTAGTGTTCCCATTTTTCTGAACCCAACTGAAATGTGTTGGGTTGAGTTGAATTGGGATTGGATTGAGAATTTTGGAAACAAAATTGTGTTTGGTAACAATTTTTATCCCAAAACTATTTTTTTTTTTTTTTTTTTTTTTGTGTACGGCGGCGGTTGGCGGCAGCCGGACGCCAGCAACGGCGGTGGTGTCAGACGGTGGCCGGACGGCGGCGACGGACGAATGGCAATGCATGGTGTCCGGCGACGGTCGCCTGACGGAGGCGGCGGGTGGTCGTCGGACGATGGCCGGAGTTGAGAACTTCGGGTTGAGTTTTTTTGGCAAAACAAAAAAAAACAAGTTTTTTTTTTTTCTCATTTCCTTAACATTTTGATAATCAATTCTTATTTTTTGGATTAGGTTGGATTGAGTTTTGTATTTGTCAAACGCGTTCCCAAAAATCAAACTCAGAATTTTTGGGTTGGGTTTAGTTGGGAATACTAACCAAACGGGGCCTAATTTTCTATTTCTATTCTCAATTTTCAGTTTCTGTTCTCAATTTTTTGTTTCTGTTCTCAATTTTCTGTTCTTTAATTTCTGTTTTTGTTCTCTAATTTCTTTTTCTGTTATCTAATTTTTGTTTTGAGTTGGATCAACAATGGACTTTTTTGTAATTTTAATTTTGATTCCATTGGATTGGATTTGATTCCCAACTCGTGGTTAACCAAGTTAACGGGGAATACCTAGAGAAAGACCTGAGTATGGTGGCTTACTTGGAGAAAGTAAAAAACCTGACCAAACTCTTCGAGAAAGTGCAAGTCATACAATACCCCCGAGAGGAGAACATGCATGCTGATGCGTTGGCCAACCTTGCCTTGGCGGTGGAGTACACGCTGAAAATGATGATTCTGTGGAATTTCTGGTCGAGCAGAGCACTACCTCTTCAGACGAGATCGCCACGATCTGCCCGACCTAGATGGATCCCATAGTGAGTTATCTCACCGATAGGACGCTCTTGAAAGATCAAGCTCTTTTCTGGAGAATACGATACCAAGCGGTATGGTACACTCTCAATGATGGTGTTCTATACTGCAAGTCCTTCTCGGGTCTATACTCCAGGTGCCTCTGGCCTAAGGAGTCCGAGTACGTTATGAGAGAGGTCATGAAGGCATTTATGGAAATCACTCGGGGGACAGGTCGTTAGCTTAGAAACTACTCCTGAACAGGTACTACAGGCCCAAGATGCTCGAGGATACGGGAGAATTAGTCAATAAATGTGACAAGTGCCAGTGATTCGCCGCACACCCACCGCGCCCCACCGACCGAGATGATGCCGATAACCAGCCCGTGGCTATTTGCCAATGGGGAATGACCTGCTCGACCTGTTCCCTCAGGGGACCGGCCAGAGGAAGTTTCTGGTCGTCGCCATTGAATACTTCACCAAATGGGTAAAAGCCGAGCCCCTTACCAAAAATCACCAAGCAACGGATCCGGGACTTTGTTTGGAAGCGAATGATCTTCCGATTGGGCATTCCAAAGACCATCGTCTTAGACAATGGAAAGCAGTTCGACAACCACCTGTTCATCGAGCTATACGTTGGGTAGGGGATCAGAACGCACTTCTCTTCCCCTGGTTACCCCCAAGCTAACGGTCAGGTCAAAGTCACTAATCGGACTATTTTGCAAAACTTGAAGGCCAAGCTAGACAAATCCAAGGGGTTATGAGTGGAAAACTTGTACCACATGCTGTGGGCTTACCATACAATAGCCCGAACACCTACCGGTGAGACGCTTTTCGTGATGACATTTGGCTCGGAGGCCGTCATCCCGGTCAAGATCGGCATGCCTTCACCCCGCACTGCATGACCGTATGACCTAGCTAAAAATGAGGCAGACCTGGCGCTCAACCTTGACTTGTTCAAAGGAATGAGGGAAAGGACCCAAATTCATCAGGCCGTATATCAACGAAGAACAGCCTGATACTACAATATCTGGGAGCGGCCTCGATCCTTTGAGGTCAGCAATCTCGTCCTGAGAAATGTCTCACTGGACACCAAGGACCAAAATGTTGAGAAGCTAGCACCGAGCTGGGAAGGGCCTTACCGAGTCACTCGAATCACCCGGCCTGGAACCTACAACTTGGAAACCGAAAAAATACTACCGTAGAGACATCCCTGGAATGCCGAACACCTGAAACGTTACTATCCAAGAGAAGAGCCGACCCCTTAGGCTTGTCAAAATATTTTTTTTATTTATTTTGATCTTGGAAAATTGTAATGGAAAAATTCAAAATCAATGAAAATTGGTGTTTTGGCTTAAGAAACTTCCAGTCTCCCGGATTTTCCAAGTATAAAGACGAGGACGAGCAGCCCTTCGCACCGAAAGGTCGGGTGAGCCGTCCTCTAGCTCTTCTCCAGATCCCCGTGTGGAGGTAGCCCTCCCATCAAGGAAGCCCAACAAAATACTAGCATCGCGCCGAAGAGAGGGACTAGCGGCGGAAACGAGCAGCCCGTCATGCCAAGAGGTCGGGGTAAGCCGTCCTCCAACCATTCTCTATGTAAAGATGGGGATGAGCAGCCCTTCATGCCCAGAGGTCGGGTAAGTCATCCTCTAGCCCTTTCCCCTTCTAAGACGAAGACGAGCAACCCATCGTACCGAAAAGACCGGGGTGAGCCGTCCTTCTACCATTCTTTCATGCGAAAGTAGCTCTCCCATCGAGGAGATAATCCAAAATAAGACTAGCATCGCGCCGAAATTGGGGATGAAGCGATCTCATTTCAGGTCGGATCCCCTGTAAAACGATCAAAAAGATCGACAACCAAATTCCCTATGTCGCCTGGGGACAGGACGACCAACCTAAGCATACCGGGCTTCTATACCGATCGAGTTCAAAAATAGGGCCATTGCATGTCTCAGTCAAGTAAATTGTGTTGCATAGGAAACCAAGAGGGCCGACGTGCAACCAAATGGTTAGGGTCAGCTGCCTAGCGTAAATAGCCCAAGTGGCAATGAATTGTCGGATTTTCGAGGTACAAAACCTAATATTTGGTCAGTCTGGCTCCAAAAGACGACCACAATAGCTCGACAATACCACTTCTGATGGTCGCCTGGGGGGACAGGGTGGCTACAACTCTGGTTTAATCTGGGTTGACAGATTTTTCTCTATTGTCTAGGATAAGAGATTTCTCAAAATAATGTGATAATGTACTAGTGGCCAGGAACCACTAGGGTAAAGACGGGCTCCAGTCAGTAGCACCCTGGCAAGTAAAGCCTTTGTTGGGCAGTTGAGGTTCGCCTCGGTCATTAAAATCGACGACTTCCTAACCCGAATGTTCGAGGTCAGTAAGGTTCGTAAACTTGCAATAAATATCAAATGGCATTTGTTAGTTATAGTTGACGGTCGGCCAGAAAAGACGGAACAAGCAAAACCAGAAAAATAAAACATATGACACATGATTGGCAAAGAAGATGAGTTCTATTCATCGTTCAAAAAATGGCGATTACAAAAAATTGACACTTTTGCCCGTGATTACAAGTCCGCTTCTCGTTGGACCGAACAAAAAGAAAAAACAAGAAAAAAAAAAAAAAAGCAAAAAAGTTGCAAGTTTTGCTGATTGGCTGGGCTGAGGGGGGAGACCTACCTTTAGAATGGGTCTGAGCTGGTCTGGACCTCACCCACCGTTGCGCTACCGTCCTGGCTACTAAAGCGTCCACTCTCCACTCCCTGTCCCCCCGACAACCTATGCGAGCCGCCATGGTCCCAGAAGGCCTGCTCGGCTCAGCGTCGCGGATGCTCGGCACAACCCCTTGTCCGTTCAGCACCGAGTCTTATTTGGCCTATGACTCGTCGATGTCTGCCTAAAAGGGTTCGAGCTCGATCTTCGTATAGTCAACTTTCGGGAATAGGTATCAGAGCGAGTTGATGGCTTCCTTAAAGCCGACCTTAATCATGCTTACCCCAATCTAATCTCATAGCCCGGTGAACTCCGCACTGTTCTTGAAGTTCGCCACTACTTCGGCCCGGGCACGCTCCAGCTCAGTTGCCTGGCCTCTGGTAATCATTTTGAATAGGTTGAGGGCGGTCTGTTCGGCAGTCCTTACTCTGGCCAACTCTTCCTCGACTTGCCTCAGATCGTCGTCCCTTTGGGTCAGACGCTTGTTCTTAGCCCGGAGTTTGTCCAACTCCCCATAGTACTACCCCATGAGAACGACGTGCTCATCCTTCTCTTTCTCCAGCCCCTCACGCGCCAGGTTGGATGTATGTAACCGAAGCCCCATTTTTATAGAGGAATAGAGGGCCTACGAGGTCGGTAAGAGAGACATTAAAAAATTAAACCTTCAAAGACCAAGTTCAAGAACCTTTTCGAAGTGAAAATTTATCGTGAGCTGGTACCAATACAGGTCGAAAGTGAGTCGACCGTCGGACTTCTCAGCGAACCTTGCCATGTCCACCGGAAGAGTGATCTAGTAGATAAAGGTCGGGAGGATGGTCGGGGTTTGGAGAATGCCCTTGTCAATGTGGAGCCCGGTCGTCGCAACGAACCGCTCCACCTCCCCCTTCTCCGGATGGAGCTCCTTACGCCTAGCCTAAACCTCAACCCAACTCTTTTTCTGCTGCTCGGTTGCGTTATCAAACACCTCGGCCTTCCGTTTTCTTTTATCCCTCCTCTCAGCGGGGGTCGGGTCCACTGCGTCAATTACTATCATCGCTGGCCTAGTTGTTTGAGTATCTGGGACAGGCTGGCTAGTTTGGCTTCTTTTCTTAACGCCCTAGGCTACCAACCAAGCTAAAGCAGCGATGTCCATAACTGTAAAGAAAAAACAGATAAACATTAGTGGACAACGGAAAATCTCTAAAGTTTAAATAATCAGACGGGCAAGAGTAAATAAACTTACTGTTCTATGAATCCTCTTTTAAGGTCGGCTCAGGCAAAGATGGGTTGCTCCAAAAATATAAGTCGTAGAGGCACGACGTGAGCAAGGCACCGACGTCAAAGAACGGGGTATCAAAAATCTGGTCTCTCTTTGCGATGATCTCTGGGCTCAGCTCATGCTTCTTTGTGGCTGAAAAACAAAAACAGAAGCAACTCATAAAAATAGACCGAGAGAAAAAAATAACGTGCTCGTAGCTGGAAAGCTTACCCACGGTCCCCGAATACCTCTAGACCAGGAACTAATATTGTGGCACCTCGTCAGCCTCCCATTTGGTCCCGTCTAAAAAAAAGAAACCCGACTTTCAATCCTTGATGGAGTCGGCATAGCCCTTAAGGAATTTTCGCTAGGCCAAGATGTAACACCAGCTCTTCCCATATGGCATGGACTTTATCAAGAAGATGGTGTGAAATAGTTCAAGAGTCAGGGTGATACCATCGGCCAGGCAGATCACGTGAAAATCCACGACCATGCGCATACTATTGGGCACGAGCTGTAACGGGCATAGCCTAAGATCCTATCAAACCTCCCTCACCTAGGGATGAATGGGAAATCGTATGCCGTTCTGTAGCTGTTGGTCGTAGACTGTTATAAACCCCTCTGGTGGGGCGCAAACCCAGTCGTCTTCCCAAGGAACGCACGTAACCACCGAGTCAGGGATCACGTACCTAGATTATATCTGTCACGTTACCAGCGCCACGTCAACAATGGTCCAGATAGCCCAGTGAATAGACATCCGGAGCGACTGCTTAGGTCGGTAAACATGGAGCACTCGGGTTATCAAGCAGCAATCTCCTCGGAATATCGCCACAGCGGGTAGGTCGGTGAATGTAGCCTGACCTGCATCTCATGCCCGGGCCGACCTGTCTATCTTAGTAGGCTTGACCCATGAGCTTCTCCATCTACAGTGTAAAGGCCCAAGCCCATAGCTCTAATTCGCCGTGTCGCCACGCGCCTGACTACTTAGAGCTAAACTGAGCTTAAGGCCCTAATTTTGCGAAACGCTAATCACTCTTCTGCCTATAAATAGTAGGCTTCATCAACACATTTGAGGGAGAGAAAATCCGCCACAGATCGCCCGATAGGTCAAGATAATCATTCTTAAATGACCTGATTTCTTCCCCCAAGCTCTTACTCTCACGCCGGAGGGGACATGCCGGGAACACCCCGACCCGTCCTGTGTGCAGGTGACAGATTGCAGATTAGCCTGGATAACAACTCAGATTAGAAGACACCATCTTGTGCCTCAGCCCAGACAACGCCCATCCAGCCCAGACCCAGGATTTCAGCAAAGACCAAGATCATCTCGAGATCGACTTCAATCATCCCCGAGGAGTGGCCGGACCATACTATTGGTCGGACCCATTTTCGACACCAACAATTAGTTACATGTATTTGTGTAATATTAGTTATATATTACAATTTATATGTAACTATATTTATGTACTTGAGTAATATTTATTACATTTAACAAATATTTTACACACAAGTTAGATATATGTAACTACGAGAGTGCAACGCTTGTGGTGGGCCTTCCGATTTTTTTTAATATGCAGGATTCAAACACAAGTTGTAATTGTGTATGAGACCTTTTAAAATTAAAGGTAAAATAAGAAATTTGTTACATAAACACCCAAAAAAAAATATAAGGGGATAAAGAAAATTAACCCAAACAAAAATCACTTTCTACACTTAACCTTTGGGAAAATGTAAATGGGCTCCTGTTCTTTTGATTTAAACACCTTAGACTCCTAAGATTTTAATGTTCTGTAAACTGCCGATTTAGAAATTCGTTCGGGAGGAATATATAATATAATTATTTTTTTTGTTTCAAGAGGTGTTTATATATGAATTAGGAGGATTTGTATAAAATTGAAGAGTACCCTAACTATACTAAATCCAACTAGGTTTTGGCACTTGTTACTTTTAAAATTGGTCTCTAAGGAGTGGTTTGATTAGTGTTTTTGTTTTTCTGTTTCTACTTCCATTAAATTGGAATGAAAAATATTCTTCTATTCTAAAGTATTATGGGAACAGAAATATGCTTGTGACGATCATTATTTTGAAATTATTTTATTTAATTTATGAGAACAAAAATAAAGAAACATGTTTCGTCTCCCAAACACGTTTCTATATATAAATTTCAAAAATTTGAGAGTAAGAATAGAAATAAGAGAATAGAAACACAAGGCCCCGTTTGGTTAGTGTTTTCAACCTAACTCAACCCAAAAATTCTGAGATTGATTTCTGGGAACGTGTTTAGCAACACAAAACCCAACCCAACCCAACCCAAAAAATGATAATTGATTCTTGAAAAGGTAAAGAAATGAGAAACAAAAAAAAAAAATTGCCTAAAAAACTGAACTCAACTTTAGGGACACAATCAGAATTTACTGAATTGTTAGTGAGTTTCCGTGTTCGACTTTTGTGAAGCTCAAAACAAGAGTTTTAATTTTTCTTTTTCCCCAACACATTTTTGCTTTCTCTATATCGCTCTCGTCTTCATCTTTGTCTTCGTCTGCTTTCTATCGTCTTCTTCGTCTTCATCTTGCCATCATCGTCTTCGTCTTCTCGTTGTTGTTATCGTCTTCGTCTCTCCATCACCGTCGTCGCGGTCATCGAAAGATTGGTTGCTATTCTTAAGCTCTTCCTCTTCATCATCGTTCGCCTCTGTTCAACCTCTTCGTTCGTCGTTGTCTCCATCATCGACGAAGTTATAGATCGCAAATCCTCAACAAGTTATAGATTTGTAATCGTCAATCGTCAATCAATCCTCATTCGTCAATGAACAAAAACAAACAGAAGAAGAAGAACCAAATTTGGAAATCGACAGTGTGTTTGTCGATTTGGAATTCTACCAAGCAATCCTCACGAATTAGGGTTTGGTTAGGGTTTCAATTTCAATTTCGTTACTGAAATCAATTACGAAATTGATTTCAATTTCAATTTCATTGCTCAAATTGATTTAGGGTTTGGTTCTTGAATTTGGTTTGGGGTTTGTTCTTGATTTTGGTTTAGGGTTGGTTCTTAATTCCTTGCTGAGTGTATATTTCAATTGGTTTCGTTTGCTTTTGTTGGTTTCGTGAGCAATTTATTTCATTTCTTGTGTTGCTTGTGTTTCAAGTGGTTTCAACTTCTATTGCTTCTGTTTCATTTCCCACATTCAATTGGTTTCGTTTGCTTTTGAATTCTGTATTATTGAATTGTTGTGTGATTGATCTTGTTTCGGTTTGGTCTCTTGTTTGTTTTTCGTGTTCTTGTTGTTTGTTAATCGATTAGTAGTGCGTATGGTAGCTCTGAACGTGGTGAATTTATTGTTGAGAAAATAATTCCAAAATAATATGGTTGCCAAATGCAATTATGTTCCCAGTACACAAAAAAAAAAAATTGTCGTTATCAAATGCAATTCTGTTCCCAGTAGGAAACATAATTCTCAACTCAACTCAACCCAACTCATCCCAGTTGTGTTAAGAAAAGTGGGAACACTAACCAAACGCCACCTAAGGGTACATTTAGTTGAAAGAATAGAAAAATAAGAAAATAATATTTTTATTCATTGTGAAAGAAAAATTATTTTTTCTAGTGTTGTTTGGTTAAAAAAGAAACTAAAATTTTGATGGTTATTTTAATTTGGTTATTTTGTCACCCAAAAATAAATAATATGTACTTCAAATGCTTGTTTTTCGATTCATAATATTAATCGTGTTAGTCAATCAAATTATAATAGGATAATTGTAAGCTTTAAGATGTGATGAAATTGTTGTGAAAAACTATAATGATCTAAACATGCTCATACAATTAAAATAACAATTAGATCAATGCAGAATTAAAAAGACGGATCGAATGCGTACCTCCAGCCATAGTCATTCTCACTCACTCAAGGTTATGGAAAGTGTTGGTTTTGGGTTAAGGTTATTCTAAACCTCATTCAATCTTTGTTTGGTGGTGTATTTTGTATCTGAAATGAGATTTCAGGCTCAAGGAACCAAAACCAGTCGTACAGCCCCTTTAAAGACACTGCCTATCACAGAATCATTCTTGGACGTGCACAGGTAGTGGGCAATTAAGTCATGCATGAACCCATGTTTTGTAACTCATATAACCACCTTCTTGAACATGGTCATGTATGACCACTCTCTCTCTAGCTTATAACCATGCATGGACACTCTCTCTCTAGTGAACGTGATTTATACAAAATAAGTGAGAGATTTATATGGGTTCATGCAAGCACTTTTCAAGGAGAAGTGGGTTTATCACACAACGTGATTATCATGCAAGGAATGTGTATGCACAATATAAGGAGACATGGGGGGATGGGCATGTTTTTGAAACCCACGTTCTAAAAGCATGGAATGAATATGGATCACTTTCTTGAGAATTTTTAGGGAAAAAATCCAACATTCTCTCAATTGGTCCATATATATTCCATCATTTACCACAGTAAGAAACAAAATACATGAATCATAGCGATAGGCCCTCTAAAACGAATATTATCTTCCATGTATTACAATTCACCTTGTTTCTCATTATAGCCCATATAACTTAATGAATAAACCCTATGTTTATTCGAGGTTCCAACCTCAATGATATTTCTCAACAAATAAATGTGTACACAAAAGAAAGTCAAATATGAGAAGACATCACAAATAGAGTTTTATTGATAATAAAATTTGTTCTTACAATGAAAATCACATAAATGAACCAAGTCCCATCCTATCTACGTAATCCTTAAATTTCAATGGTGCAATGCCTTTAGTCAAAAGATCAACAATCATCAATTCAATGCTAATGTGTTCAATAACCACTATCTTATCTTTTACATGTTCCTTTATGGCTAGATTCTTGATGTCGATGCGCTTACTTCGACTTCCACTTTTGTTGTTTTTAACCATAAAAATAGCAGGTGAATTATCACAATATATCTTCAATGACCTAGAAATCGAATCCATAATTCTAAACCCATAAATAAAACTATTCATTCATACACCATGCAAAGTAGCTTCAAAATAAGATACAAACTCAGCCTCTATAGTGGAAGTAGCAGTCAAAGTTTTCTTTGCGCTTCTCCAAGATACAGCTCCACTAGCTAGCATGAAAACATATTCTAAAGTTGATTTTCGTGAATCAATGCAGCCAGTGTAGTATGAATCAGAGTAGCCAATCACTTCCAAATTTTCAGTCCGTCTGTACATAAGCATGTAGTCTTTGGTCCCGTGAAAGTACCTCATCACTTTCTTTGCAACTCTCTAGTGGTCCATTTTTGGATTACTCTGATATCTTCCAAACATCCCAACAACAAATGCAATGTCAGGTCTAGTGCGAACCTAAGCATACATTAGGCTTCCAATAGCAAAAGTATAAGAAATGTTCTCCGTTTGTTCCCTCTCAAAATTGTTCTTCGGCCACTGGTTCAAATTGAACCTGTCACCTTTCACAATGGGAGCTATACTTGGTGAACAATTATTCATCTGAAATCTCTCTAAAAATTTGTTGATATAGGTCTCTTGAGACAGACCCAAAATCTCTCGAAATTTGTCTCTATGTTTCTTAATGCCAATGACATAAAGTGCATCACCCATATCCTTCATGTCAAATTTTTCAGAGAAAAATTGTTTCACCTCATATAGATATTGCTTGTCATTGATTGCAAGTAAAATGTCATCCACATACAGAATAAGAAAACAAATCTTACTCCCACAATTTTGGTATATGCATTGATCCATAATGTTCTCCACAAATCCAAATGAAGAGGTAATATCATGAAACTTGAAATACCATTGACGAGAAGCTTATTTCAATTCATATATGAATTTCTTCAGCTTGCACACCAAATGCTCACCACCACTGGAAGAAAATCATTCTAGTTATTTCATGTAAACCTCTTCCTCTAGATCTTAATTGAGGAAAGTTGTTTTCACATCCATTTGTTACAACTCTAAGTCAAATGTGCAACTAATGTAAGAATAACACAAAGAGAATCTCTTAGATACAGGAGAAAAAGTCTTTTTGTCGTCGATTCCTTCCTTTTGAGTGAATCATTTAGCTCTAAGTCTTGTTTTATCTCTTAATGTTGCCCAATGAGCCTCTCTTTGTTTTGAAGATCTATTTACATCCAATGGATTTTGCACCATTAGGCAACTCAACAAGATCCCAAACTTCGTTTGATGCCGTAGAATTCATCTCATCTTTTATAGTATCGTACCATAATTTCAATTCTTTGCAACTCATGGCTTGTGAAAATATTTCAGGATCATTTTCAGCTTTAATGTTAAAGTCTTACTCTTGCAGATACACAACATAATCATTAGATATCGCTTATTTTCTCATTCAAGCAGATCTCTTTAATATTGTATCATTATATTCTTGAAGAACTTGTTGTTCAACTGGTTGATCAATAATTTCTTGTTGTTCCTCATCAACAACAACTTGATTTACTGGATCGCCATCAACAGTTTCTAGAGCTTCTACAATTGGTTTTCCAACACCAGTTTGGATTTGAGGGGTGTGAATGATAATCAATCTTTCTCTTGAGTAGGAAGGTTGAGCATTAAGATGATGTTTTTCAGAAACTATGCCCTGAGAACGATTACTCTCACTAATCAAGTCATTCTCAAGAAACTTTGCATTTCTTGACTCCACAATCTTAGTGCTATGAGATGGGCAATAGAATCTGTACTCGTTGGATCTTTCGTCATATCCAATGAAATACCCACTTACAGTCCTTAGGTCCAATTTCTTCTCTTGTGGGTTGTAAACTCTTACTTCAGATGGGTATCCCCAAACGCGTATATATCACAAACTCAACTTCCAACCTTTCCACAATTCAAATATACACTGTCATTTTAAGAGCTTCAGTCCACAAAGATTCAAATATATCACGCATACTCCTAACCATATCCATTAAAGTTCGGTTTCTTCTTTCTGTCACACCATTCTGATCTGCGGAACCAAGCTTGGTGTATTCGGCAACTATCCCATGCTCTTGAGGAAACTTCACAACTGGACCAAGTGCTTGTCCATTCTCGGTATATCTACCATAATATTCTCCAACTCTATCAGTCCTCACAATCTTAATTTGCTTTTCACATTACTTTTCTACTTTAGCCTTAAAAACCTTAAAGGCATCCAATGCTTCGTTCTTGTTATGAAGCAAGTATATATAACTGTATCGTGAGCAATCGTTTATGAAATAGATGAAGTATTTTGGACGATGTATGTCCATTTTTGGACAACAAATATTTGAATGTATGATCTCTAACATCTTTATACTCCCCTTTGTACCTTTCTTGGACTTATTGGTCTGCTTTCCCTTAATGCAATCCACACAAGTCTCAAAATCAATAAAATCTAAAGTATTAAGTACTCTATCATTTACTAATCTCTTAATTCTCTGTATGGAGATATATCCCAATCTCTGGTGTCGCAAACTAGAGGATTCCTCATTATAACACATTGTTTTATACTAATGTGAACATGCATAGCATTATTAATGGCATAATTTTGTAAATCAATAGAGAAAATACCATCAGACAATGTACCATTTCCAATAAGATTAGATTTATAAAATAAACTGAAAGATGTCTCATTAAAATTAAAGGAATAACCCAAAGGTACAAGTCTCGAAACCGAAATCAAATTCCTAGAGAAACTTGGAATATAAAATATCTTTTCTAAATTCAAAATAAAGCAACTACTTGAAACTAAATTGCAAGTTCCAACAGCCTCCACATATGAATGCATTTTATTTCTTGAATAAATGCATTGCTCACTTGGCATTGGTTTCCTAAGGTTTCGCATACTCTGCAAGGTATTTGAAACATGGATTGTAGAACTAGAATCAATCCACCATGTGTTATAAATAACATCAACCATATTAGATTCATAACAAACAAATGAGATTGATTTACCTTTCTTCTCAAACCATTTCTAGAATTTAGTGTAGCCCTTCTTCATGCGCCCTGTCTTCTTATAGAAAAAACACTTGAATTCCTTCTTGATTCCATCTTGGGGAGGTATTTTACCTTTTTCTTTCTTTTTGGTTTGGTTCTGATTCTTTCCTTTCATTGTTATTAATGCACTCTCTCCCAATTCCATTGACAACCTTCCCTCCTCCTGAACACACATGATCAAAAGTTCATTAATTGACCACTTGTCCTTATGTGTGTTGTAGGATATCTTGAAGGGTCCAGATACATGTGGAAGAGTGTTTAAAATATAGTGTACAAGGAAAGAGTCAGACATCTCAACCTCAAGTGTCTTCAATTGAGCCGCAATGTCCGTCATCTGCATGATGTGACCACGCACACCTCTCACAGTAGTGAGCCTTAGGGATGAAAATTTTATTATCAATGTGCTAGTAAGTGCCTTATTTAAATACTCAAATTGTTCATCAATAGCCTTTAGCAATGCCTTGACCTTGTTATGTTGATCGACAGAACCACGAATACCAGCAAAGATCTTGGTCTTTATGAACATCACACTAAGGCGATTGGATATCTCCCAATATTCATAAAGATCAATTTCATCTGGAGTGCTGGTTGAAGTAATGATTGATTCGTCTTTCCTTATAGCATAATCAATATCCATCCACCTCAATTGAAGAAGAACTCTCTCATTTCAAACTTTATAGTTATCATTCCTCAGTTCAGAAATGTCACATTTCATATCAGAGAAATTCGCAGGTTGTATAATTACATAAAATTAAACATACATGTTTATAATTAAAATTGAGACTTATAAACTTATGTCATGATTTACCAATGTAAATCATGCTCCAAAATCTATGAATCTAATGACATAAATTTGTCTGTCGTCTAAAGTTCTAATTCAATTAGATCCATTTATAATCTTATGATAAAACTATCAAATTATGCTTATTTCCTAATTCATGTGGGTAAATTAAGAAATATAATTTGATATTTTATCCTAATTAATTATGTAAATATAATAAAAATTCATGTGAGATAAGACCTATTATATTACGCACGATTAACCACAATTAATGTCATAATGTGATCTTAAACACTTAATATATAATTCTAATTAATTAAAGATATTGTGACTACTCCCTAATTAATTAAAATTATATGGCACTCAACATTAAATAATTCACAATAAAAGCTCATATAGTTGCATAAAACTCCAAGCAATATAAACACACATACAAAAAAAAAAAAAAAAAAAATGAACATCAATGTACTAATATTATTCAACTTAATATTGCATGTATAATAAAATAATAAATTATATACTCAAAATTACATGATAATGTAGGTACATAAATATCCAAAATTAAATTCATAAAGAGCCTCGAGGTATTAATTTCAAGGGAAAAATACATTTTAAACCCTCTAGGTATTGATAGATTTCTAAATAGTTCCTCTCCGTTTGAGCATTTCATTTTAAACCCTCTACGTATCTGCACGTTTTTATTTGGTCCTTTTGTTAGAAATTATGTTAAAACTAACAGAATTTGAGGGTAAATGTATCATTTCACATTTTTTTTCATTTTTCAATATTTTTTCTTTTTTCTCTCTCTCTCACCCTCGTAACAGGGGGTGGCGGGGAGATGGAGGGAGGGAAGGAGGGAGGAAGAAAGAGAAAGAGAAAGAGAGAGTTGAGCATAAGAAAGAGAGAGAGAAAAAAAATATTAAAAAAGGGAAAAAAATGTGAAATGACACATTTGCCCTCAAATTTTGTTAGTTTTGACATAATTTCTAATAGAATGATCAAATAAAAACGTGCTGATACTCAGAGGGTTTAAAATGAAACACTCAAACGGATAGAGACCATTTAAAAATCTGTCAATAACTAAAGGGTTTAACATGTACTTTTCCCTAATTTCAATGTGCATTATTTAACCTAATATTGTATGCATAATAAATAAATAAAAAATTATACATACAAATAACTTAAATAAATAAATGACATACACACATTAAAAAACCACAAATTAAATTCATAAAAGCCTGTAATTAATGCACAGTGACTTGATTATTAATAAACAATGCGCTAATTTTCAGTATATGGTTGCTTGTCCTAGCGGTAGTGTGTGTTGCTCTGATGCTGGACATTTGGGGTTCAAATCCCTTAATGACTTAAAATCCCTTTTGTTACTTAAAAAAAATGTAACAACAAAGTGAGAGACAAAGATTCGAACCCCGGACCCCAGCTCTCCATGCGATTCCGATGCTTGGCGTAGTTGCCACCGAACCAACACAAGGCTTTGATAAATTATAAGATAGTGTCGATTAGCAAACTATCAAGACGATGTAATTTTGTGTTGTCTTCTTCGCTGACCCAAAACCAAAACCAGAAGGCCATGAACAACAGAATGATATTCTACATTTCTTAATCTTCGAAAAATCATATAAAATTAACCTTAAGTCCAAATTTCATAAAATTTATATCGTTGAACTCACCATGAAATGTAGAATGTTTTAATATAAAATTCTCAAAATTATTAAAATTTTCGAAAATATCATTTTCGACTATTAATGAAAAATCATGAAAAATTAAATGCAAAAATAGCTCGACAAAGGCAAAATGGCTTTGATACCAACTGTTGTGAAAACCTATAATGATCGAAATATGCTCATACAACTAAAACAACAATTAAATCAATGAGGAATTAAAAAAACGGATTGAATGCGTACCCCCAGTCAAAACCGTTCTCACTCACTCAAGGTTATGGAAAGTGTTGGTTTTGGGTTAAAGTTCTTCTAAACCTCACTCAATCTCTATTTAATGGTGCATTTTGTATCTGAAATATGATTGCAAACTTAGGGAACCAAAACCAGTTGCACAACCCCTTTTATAGATTATGTTCATCACATAATCATTCTTGGACGTGCAAAGGTAGTGGGCAGTTAGGCCATGTATGAACCCACGTTTTGTAACTCATATAACTACCTTCTTGAACACACCCATGCATGGCCACACTCTCTCTAGCTTATGGCCATGCATAGACACTTTCTCTCTAATGGACGTGATCTATACAAATTAAGTGAGAGATTTACATGGGTTCATACAAGCACTTTTGAGAGTGTGATCTAAGCAGACTATTTTGAGAGTATCTAAACACGAACAAAATTTACTAGGGAGATCAATCCTCTCAGAAGTGACACGATGTATCACCTCTGACAGTATCCACATTGACAATCTAGGATTAAAAAGTGTTCTTGGGATTTCTAAGATCAAATATAATACCAAGACTCTAGGATAACTCTGATTTGAATTTTGGGGAAAGTAAGATTCAAATCAGTAAGTGAAAACATGAAAAACGAAATCTTGCAGACAAAATAAGATCATTATTCTCTTCGAGAGAATAAGAGTGGCCAAAATTATAAGGGTTGGCGGACATATTGGTCTACCTCACCTCACAAAGTCTGTCTAGAATAATGATTTAAGTATCGGCCTTACGTAACGTAACGGCCGATACATAACAGAATTTGGTCGTCCGTTATCATTATGGGCCAATAAATTGGTTGTAGGCTTATTCCCATGTGAATCGGCCCGTAATGGCCTAATGGTCGTTATGTGTTAGTGTAACATCTATTACAGGTCGCTACATCCTATACTTCATCATCTGACTCAGACAACTCATTTTCCTCACACCCAACCCTTCTTCAAACTCAGCCAGCCAATTTTTTACCATGAAAAGTCTTCTCGCAATTCGTTTTGGTTTTGATACATGTTCATATATATAGTGAAAAGCATTTGTAGTATATGAATTGTGGTTCGAAGATTCATGTATGGTAGTTGATTAGTGATTAGTTGATTGTGGTTTTGATACATGTTCATATATATAGTGAATGTTAACTAATTCATATGTCAATTGAACATTGACCATTAAATTGACAGACAATGTTATTTAATGTTACTAGTTGTGTGCTCATGATTTATTCATGTATCAATGGGAAGCCGTGTAGGGTCAATGTACAAATTAATGAGCATTTTGTTTTGCAAAGTTGGCAAAGGCAATAATAGCAATTTGTTTTATAAAGTCAATCTTAACTAATAATATAAAATCGTTGTCTCCAAGCATGTACATCAAATTTAGAATGTATAATGAGCAAAGTAAATGTTCACTGATAACTCAAATAGAATGGACCCGCCTTTAGTAGAAGTCAAGAAAATCTTTGAGTATTCCCATCCAATCTTGAGTACTCCCAAGGTGCTTCTTTGGTATAGAACATCTACCCGGAGGTGAACTGTATGCAAAACCATCCTAATCTATATAATAATAAATAGCTCTAAAGCTTGTTCTACCTCAGAAATGTATATCCCAAAAGCCTACAGCACGAAGCCGTTGATGCCGAGTCGGCTCCTATGTCACTAGCTAAGCGTTGCTTGGTCCCCCGGCACGGTAGAGGTTCCGTAGAGAGTCATGAGCACTAGGCTAAGGGGCGGTTGAGTAACTCAAGCAAACTGCCTTACTTTACGAACAGAAGAGAGAAGGTTATGAATGTGGCCTTGTTATCCACACCTCCAGTCAGATGAATGGAGGATCGACCAGACCCGAGTTTTCACGAGCGTTGGTAGGTTCTGGAGTGCTTGTCAAGGGCACTAGCGCATACCCTAGGGTGATCATCACAACCTGCACCTCAAATCTCAGTACAGTGGAACATGTAACCCGCCTGCTATTCCATTCAACTACATTTGGTCCTGTAATCCATAGCCTGAGGAGACAAACAGACAGTTTAACTAGACGAAATAAGGAACGACACCTTAACTAAGACAAAGAACAGTACTATAACCAGACAAGTCACCGCAGGTTATACTAGTTATAATAATGCATAATTCAAGGAAACGGAACGTTTCACTAATTAGAGTACCGTGTTAAGGTGTCGTTCCTTGCTTCGTCTAGTTAAAACTGTATGTTTCCCTGCCGCATTACCCTCGGTAATTTGCCTGTCCGATTTTCCGCATATATACTCTTAAGCGTAAACCCGTTTTATTTAATTGAATTTTGCACTACTACTTCTACAAAGCAAGCACACACTACCACGAACAAGTGATTCACTATTTATTCTGGTTGAATAATAAAAATGCGAAGTGAACTAGTAATATATGATAAAAGTGAATGAAAAACTAGTAAATATTTACTATTGCTGAAATTATAAGATGTTATATTTGAACTGGTAGTGCAACTCAGTATTAGTGAATGTTTAGTACTAGTGAATATTCACTACTGGTGAACATTTATTATGTGATATTGCAATAGTGGATTTTTTATAGATGTGAAAATAATTGTATCAATGTTCACTGTTAACAATAATGATAGTCATCAATTACAGGAGTAATAGCACGAAATATATGAACATAATCTACATTGTGATGAACAGTAATCAGTCAACTTAGCAAATGAATGTTTGCTAATTTTTTAATGCAACGGTTAGAAATAAATTGAAGTAAATGTGAACAAATTATTGTAAGACACTATAGCGTATTTGGGAACTTTTAAGATTGGTTATTTAGGCCGCGTTTGGTTAGTGTTCCCACTTTTTCTATCTCACTTGGAATGGAATGAGATGGAATAAGAATTCTGTTTTTTTATGGGAGCAAAATCGTATTTGGTAACGATAATTTTTTTTTGGCTTTGGGAACAGAATCGCGTTTGGTAATGATATTATCCTAGAATTGTTTCCTCACAAATGTTTTTTATTTATTTAAACTAACACCGAAGAACAAGAAATCAAGAACACTAATTCTGAGAAATCTTCAAGAAATCAGAATCGAAACCCTAAACCAAAATCAAGAAATCATCAAGAAATCGAAATCGTTGTTGCTCGAAATCAAAAATTGAAATCGATTTCGTAATCAATTTGAATAACGAAATCATAATCGAAACCCTAAACCCTAATCGAAATCGATTACATCTCGAAATCGAAACCCTAATCTATTACAGCTTGAAATCGAAACCCTAATTTTGTTGTTGTTCGATTACAGCTCAAAATCGAAGATGATAGTGACGAGCGAAGACGATAGCGAGGACGGCGAATACGATGGCGAGGAAAAAGTGGACGACGACAATGAGGAGAATGACGACGGCGAAGACAAGGAGAAGGAGGACGACGAAAACGACGACGAGTAGGAGAAAGACGACAACGAAGGCGGTGGCTGGAGAAGATGACGCCGGTGGCTAGAGAAGACGATGCCGGTGGGTGGAGGCTTGAAGAGAGAACAAAATGAACATAGAAGAAGAAAAAATGATAAGGAAAAGAGAGATTTACAAAAGTTGATGGTCAAACTTCACTAACAATTTCAAAAATTCCAAGTGTGTCCTTTTTTTGGAATGAGAATACGTGGGATGAAAAAAAAAAATCTTAAGAAAAAAGGGAATGGATTCTTGGTGTGGGGATGGAATGAGAACGGAAGCAGAATTTATCAAACTTGAATCTGCACATCAATCCCAAAAAATCTAAGGATGAGATGGGATGGGAACACTAACCAAACAGGGCCTTAGGGAAAATGGTTTCTAAGCATATATTTAGAAAATGGTCCGTACACTAAAATAATATTATTTTTTAAAGTGAATGTTCATAATTTATTTTATTTTTTGAATGAAAAATACTCCATATGGATATCAAATTGAAAAATGTGAAATATAGATTAAAATGATATTTTTTAGAAATTTAATTTAGTGTAACATGTTCACAAATTGTATTATTTTGGTCGGTGTTATTTCCATATTTGATGGTTTATTAAGTAAATGATGGTTGACGTTTTCTTCAAAAAAAAAAATGTCAAAAAGTTATAAATTAACTATATATTCGGGGCGATAGTTTAAAAAAGTTTAAAAAAGTACAACTAAATAGTGAACATTCTTTGTGGACTAAAAACTAATACTTACTAAAATATAGATTTTTTTTATAGACCGTAGTATTTATAAGAATTATATAATAAAAATTCCAAAATAGAATGCAAGATGCTTTTTTGTAGTTTTGTAAATTTGAAAAAATGAATGCACTTGTGATGATACCTAAAATTGAGATCACAGTAATTAGTGAAAAGTCCTCGCAATCTTTTACTTTTCACACTGAATAAACCTATACAAATTCTTACACCGGGGTTCAGATCATGGTGAAGAACCTCTAGCGTAGGAGTAAAAATGTAAGTATCTTAGGAAAGAATAACTTTTAACTCGAATGTATGGGAATCCTCACTTTGGGCTCTTCCCGGATGGCCGTGGGCTTGGTCCATGGGCCAATCCTCACTTTGGGCTCTTCCCACTGACATAGGAGTTTGGACCCCCACTGAGTCCTATTTTTGGACTCAACCCATTGCTGACCTAATTACAAGGCCCAAGACTAAATAGACCCTCGTCAGCTTGTTTGGCCATAAACATATTACTTCAAGTGTAATTAATTTTTTAGTCCTCTATAGAGACCCAATAGAAAAAAAAGACCCTCTGACATGAACAATTAAGTTTTCAGACTCTACTAAATTTTTAGAAAAAAGTCCTTCATTATGGCCCTCCATGTTAACATTTATTTACAAGTCTGTCATTTTGTCATTATGCAACAAGACAAATTTGAACAATAAAAGATATTAACGTTAACGTAACTTATTCAAGTAAATACCACTTACCTATATTACAATATTACATTGGGATTGACGTTAATGTTGTTAAATCCATTTTTTTTTGTTAACGCATCATCTCCCAATCTGTCTGTTTGTGCATTACGTTAACGTTAACTCATTTTATCATCAGACGTATTGTATATTTTTTCTCTTGAATATTTATCATATTTTTTGTGTGTGTGTTAACATTAATACATTTTTTTGTGTGTGTTTCATAATATCGTCTCTTTCATTATTTGTTTTGTGTGCATTAACGTTAATGTTAGTTGCATTAATGTCAATGCAAATACAACCCAACATATTAATTTAATTGTGTTAACGTTAACGCGATTACAACCCAATACATTTAATTTTATTGCGTTAATGTTAACGCAATTACAATCTAGCACACTTAACTTAATTGTGTTAACGTTAACGCAATTACAAACCCAATACATTTAGTTGTGTTAACGCTCAACACATTTAGTTGTGTTAATGTTCAACTTTAGAGAGTGAGAGAGAGAGTGAGCTTAGAGTGAGAGAAAGAGAGAGTGTGAGTGATAATTAATATAAATAAGAGAGAGGGTTTGTTTAGGGGTACATGTGTCTTTTTAGTGTTCTTTTTGTTTTTTTGGAAGACTAAAAATTTAATTGATTGTACTATTTGGTCTGAATTCTAACCAAACATATGAAAAAGATTTTTTTCTCAATGATCTATGGGGGATTATATAATAAAAAACTCTTACTTCAACTTGACATAAAAATACCCTATTTTTTAACAAACAATTTGGCTATGTCATTTAAACATAAGTTGTACAACACTTATTTTGTACTTAAAATTGCTTTTAGAATAAAAAAACATACAATACAATATTAATTTAAAAAATAATAAAATATACTCTTATTTTATTATTCAATTTTTATATTATAAGAGATCGCTCAGTTATGATTACTCTATCCTAATATATTTTCTATACATTAATATTCAATTTTGTATAGACCCATAAGCTCAATAATATGCTATACTAATCCCACGTTTTACCAATTAAAAAGTTCAAATTAAAATTAATTTCTAAACTATTTTTTATAGAACTCCACCAAAAAAAATTAAATATATGTTTTTGTTTAATTAAATAGGTCAAGGTGAAGTTTACAATTAAAAAGAAAAAAGAAAAAAATGAGTTGTTATATATTCCTCTATTTTTTTATTTTATTTTTTTTATCTTATTTGTAAATAATTTATTTTTAATCTTTATTAATTTATTTTTTAGTTTTAACCAGAATTTTAATTATTGAATATAAATTCAACATTAATTAACATTACCTCGATAGATTTAATTTAATTAACATTAATTGAAGAAAAAAAATAAAAGAAAGAAAATCATATTACAAGTTAGTGATTTGGAGGAGAATCAAATAATTTAATATACATACATGCATACATATATATATATATATATCAAATTCATAATTTATATATATATGAAATTCATAATTTAAAAAATATATATATATCAAATTCCTTAACAAAAAGTGGAAAACATTCTAATATGGGGTAAATGTGTACGTGGACTTTAAAATTTGTCAAATTGCACAATTAATCCCTCAAGTTTTTGTTTCAATCCTACAAAATTAAAAACTTTGAAAATAATTTTAGACAAAAAATATATTGTGTTCAGCAAGTTTAATAGGATTTATTTATTTATTTAATTACTCTATTAAACCTAAGATATTTTTCCTAAAATTTACTTAACAACGATTTATCTAAACAATGAGATAGAAAAACCTAAATCGTTATTAGAAAAAATGTTAGGAAAACATGACTTCGAATAATGAAAGTAACAAAAATATCCTCATTAAAAGACCATATATGCTGAACATAACCCATTTTTCATAGCGTTTTCAATTTTGTATCATTAAAACAAATATAAAATTTAAATATGATTTTGTTTAATTAAATAGGTCAAAGTGAAGTTTACAATTAAAAAGAAAAAAGAAAAAAAATGAGTTGTTATATATTCCTCTATTTTTATTTTTTACTTATTTTTTATCTTATTTGTAAATAATTTATTTTTAATCTTTATTAATTTATTTTTTAGTTTTAACCAGAATTTTAATTATTGAATATAAATTCAACATTACGTAACATTACCTCGATAGATTTAATTTAATTAACATTAATTGAAGAAAAAAAAAAATCATATTACAAGTTAGTGATTTGGAGGAGAATCAAATAATTTAATCTATATATATATATATCAAATTCATAATTTATATATATCTGAAATTCATAATTTTAAAAAAAAATATATCAAATTCCTTAAAAAAAGTGGGAAACATTCTAATATGGGGTAAATGTGTACGTGGACTTTAAAATTTGTCAAATTGTACAATTAATCCCTCAAGTTTTTGTTTCAATCCTACAAAATTAAAAACTTTGAAAATAATTTTGGACAAAAAATAGATTGTGCTCAGCAAATTTAATAGGATTTATTTATTTATTTAATTACTCTACCAAACCTAAGATATTTTTCCTAAAATTTACCTAACAACGATTTATCTAAACAATTAGATAGAAAAACCTAAATAGTTGTTAGAAAAAATGTTAAGAAAACACGACTTAGCTTTAATAGAACAATGAAAGTAACAAAAATATCCTCATTAAAAAACCATATATGTTGAACACAACCAATTTTTCATAGCGTTTTCAATTTTGTAGGATTGAAACAAATGTAAAACCTAACAAGTTAAATGTACAATTTGTCTAATCTCGAGATTCAGATAGACACATCCCCATATACTTTAAGAGGACCAAAAATGTAATTTTCCCAATGACGTGTAGTAGAGTTGCCAAGATGAGAATGATATCCCCACTCACACTCAGTAATGGATGACAACAAAACCCAAGCATGGATGTCACCCAAGGCATGAAGAAAGTAGAATGACATTTGTCGTTCATTCCTTGTAAGCGTCCACAGTAAGTAAACAGAGCCACCAACACCGGCTTATTTGAAAACGTTCAACATTAGTGTTTGGGTAGCTGAAGCTCACTTAGTGGACCTTGCTGGGATATCTATATATTTAGTTAGTGCTCATGCTTTTCAAAGACTCCCAACTCAATGTTAAATGTGTTTTCATTTTATTAGAATTAGAATTAGAAATAAAAAAAATACATGTATCCATTTCTTATTCCAATTGCAAACAACCAAACACTAACCTGTTTGATGATGGGTATTTTCACCGGCCATCACGAACCACTCACGGCTTTACGCGTAACAGAGTGAGAACCTAAGAAGACTCCATTGACCGGTCAGCGTTCACCAAGTATGTTGATTGGACCATCCATGGCTCCCGCCTTATCGACCACCACCTAGCTATCTGCTACGTCCATTCACAACCCAAAGGTCCAATTTGACCAGTCGCCGCCCACCGACCGAAGCTAGGGCATTCACCTCTGTTTATTCAGTATGACCATCATGTAACGACTCGGTTTCTCAGAGTCGTCACACGGTTTCTCCTATGGAGAATTAACGCTAAAACTGATTGACCGAAATTTCAGTTTCACAAAATCGGATAAATTTATAATGCGACGGTATCCAGTAATTAATAATTCGTCTTATGAAAATATTTTAATTTACAAAGCGACGACAAAACTTATAATTATTGAATTCACCGATTTTACAAACAATGACGACAATCACAAATATCGAATTGATTGATTTAATTTTTAAACCGGTAAATAATAAATTCAACTATTACAATTTAATTAGAAATTCAGCCGAAATTCTTGTCACCGCATTATTTTTTAAATACACAAATAAATTCTTAGCGCCGGTCAATTTAATACTAACGTTTAAATTTATAATTTACTATACCATTACAGCGACAATTATAATTATCGGTTTAAATTTTACAATACGACGACAATAATTATATTCGCGTTAGTTTTTTTTCAACGGTAAATATTAACAACAATTATTACAAGCAGAATTTTTTATATAATCCCCGACGCCATTTCGCTCTCACCGGCTCTGCAATCAAAATTGTGGGGTTGTGAGCCAACGCTCAGTAGAACTCCAACCCCTCTAATACGTGCATTTAATTAATACGACAAATAACACATTGGCATGATTTCCACGTAATTTTCACATAATCATAATTATTTCATGCGAACTAACAACGATAAATTCACCGACAATAATAACGTAAATCACTCAATAGACAGATTAAATACAAATATATCGAAAATATTCCGAACCGAGATATTCTATTCTCGCTCTAAAATATATTTTCTCTTATAAATTTTCCATCTATCTCGGCGAATATATATATATATATATATGGGTGTAGGAATAGCATATTTCATGAACTGCTTCGATTCCTTCCCCTTTATTAATATTATTATTATTATTATTATTATTATGTTTTAAAACAATATGGGGTTCATAATTTTATATACAGCAACGGGATAATGATCAAATTCATGTAATTTATTATTATCATTATTATATAATACGTGTCATTTATATATGTTTAAATGAATTGTCCTATCTTAAGACAACACAATTTAATATATATATTTTTATTATTATTATTTACAGTTAGATCTCTCTTAAAATAAAATAAAAATATTAATTATATCCCAAAACTCTTAAAAGTATATTTTAAATAGTACAATAGTTTCAAAACTTCTAAAATCAATTTAAAATAAACATTTAACTCAAAAAAATCATCAAATATTATTTGTACCATAAATTCGCAAAATAATTCCAAAAATATTAAACTTTTATATAAAATAATATTTTCAAAAATATAAATTTTCGGGTATTACAATCTACCCCCTTAAATAAATTTTGTCCTCGAAATTTCATGTAAAACAGTAATAATTACGAATCGCATCGCACGGTCATATTAGTCACACTCGATTCTAGAACAATGGTTTTCTATGTAGTGTCCCATAACCGAAAGTTACCAATAATTCACAACCGTCAAAATTTATTTCACTCATCGTTTACCTCATGATCGAGAGTTATCATATCCACCCTGTAGGACTTGCCTAACAGGTGACAACATATATAATATATCCACCATGCAGGACTTGCCTGACAGGTAACAACATATATAATATATATAATATATCCATCCTACAGGACTTACCTAATAATAAAAACATCTTGACGAGAAGACAACTATGGCATAACAGGATAATAAAAATCATTTTTCACTTTTAAAATTTTATTTGATCTATTAATCATCGTAAAACGGTTCATTTCCATCAACACTTTTTTTTTCCCCATAATTTAATACGAAAATAAAATTTGACAATTTATATAGAAGACAGTAAGTACCTTTAAATTGATGCTCTCAATTCAACGACAAATCATATGGTCCACAACTAACACAACACTCACCAATGCTTATTTAACTTACTATTGGTAAGTTACATTAATCAAACGCCATCTAAAATGTTAATATTTTCAACTTGAAACTTGTAGGGATCAAAGTGAAATAATGGTAACAATACATGGGCGCAAAGTGTTAAACCACCAAAAATACGTAGCAGAGACGTCAGTGCATACGAAAATGGACCAAACAATGAAATAATGGAATTCTCTACCTGCTAACTGAACATTCTCAAATTACGTAGCATATCATCTATAGCTAATAGCTTTTAGTTAATCAGCTTTTTATTTCATTGTTTCTTGTCGATCTTATCTTTTCTTGCACTTTGCAATTTTACTATCAGTTAATAAGTGAAATCAAACAGATGAGAATTAGTGAGAGTGAGGGATGTCAAATCTATCGAATAGTAGTGATTTTACTTGGAAAGCAAAGCATTTGTACACGTAAGGGGTGTGTGGTGAGCCATGTATGCTAAAATTTGACTTCTACCATTAGATATGTGTAACATACATCAAATCAATTATTAATTTGAAGATTTTGAGAATTATACTGGAGTACGTTGTCGTTGTCACTGCCGCTCTCCATTTTAAGAAATTCTGTTTGTTATAATTGTAATTAATATTTATTAAAAAAAAAAAAAAACTAACGCGATAAATTGAATATAATTATTGTCGTCGTATTGTAAAATTTAAACCGATAATTATAATTGTCGGTGTAATTGTATAGTAAATTACAAATTTAAACGTTAGTATTAAATTAACCGACGCCAAAAATTTATTTGTGTATTTAAAAAATAATGCGGTGACAAGAATTTCGGATGAATTTCTAATTAAATTGTAATAGTTGAATTTATTATTTATCGGTGTAAATATTAAATCAATCAATTCGATATTTGTGATTATCGTCATTGTTTGTAAAATCGGTGAATTCAATAATTATAAGTTTCGTCGTCGCATTGTAAATTAAAATATTTTCATAAGACGAATTATTAATTATTGGACACCGTCGCATTATAAATTTATCGGATTTTGTGAAATTGAAATTTCAATCAATCGGTTTTAGCATTAATTCTTCATAGGAGAAACCGTGTGACGGCCCTGGGAAATCGGGTCGTTACAGGTGATATCAAAGCGGAATTATTAGTAATATTAATTTATTCATAAATAATTAAATATTTGGGATAGAATTCTCTATAGGAGAAATCAAGTGGCGGCCCTGGGAAACCGGGTTGCTACACATCACCTAGTAGCCGTCGGGCAGAGTCTCTAGGTCACCAACTAAGCTCCTATGCATTCGTGGACAGAGCTTCTCGCCTTTTGATCCTTCAGACTAGCCCATGAGCTTCTCTTGATGGGCCGAAACACAAGGACCATTAACCTAAGCCATGCCAAGCGCCTCTTCATTGGTCACGCACCGGATTATGCTAATTGACTCTCTAGGGGCCCTAATTCCATGGGACTAATCCGACTTCTTTCTTATAAGTAGTAGGGTAGTAAATGCTCCAGATATGCTAAGAACTCTTACTTAAGTCAACCCTTTTTCCGTTAAGTTCTTACTCTCACGCCAAAGGGAATCGGGCACAACCCAACAAACCTTTGTGCAGGTACAAACTTAGACCTAAAAACCCTTCTATAGTTGATCGTTCACGTGACAAGACTTTCCTTATACAAGACCTCCACCTAAGCACAGAAAATCTACTTGGACCCTGACCGTACCAATTACATGTGTTAACCAGATTTCGACTAACAATGTCCTTAATTGAAATACTCAAGATGAAATTGAGATCAGATCTTAAAAACTAATTAAAAGGTATTTTTCTTTTAGAGATTTATTAGAATTTGGATAAAATTTCAAAATTTTAAATAATTTTTTTTTTTTTCCAAAAATGAAAGAATGGACGTGCAAATTTCTAAAAATTGAGCGAACTGGAATTCTCCGGCACAAGGTGGCTCCGCCACTTTCAAGGACGGAGGATGAAATTATGTTTGTCTCGAAAGAAAGTGGAGGGAAAAGGCGGACGAAGGAGGGAAAGGAAATATTTTTCCTTATTTGATTTGCAATAAATGGTGGGTGTATAGAAAAAAGAAGGGAAAAAGTACAATTTAGACCATTTAACTATTGACACATTTCTAAGTGATTTCTCTAAATTTAAACGTTTCATTTTAAACCCTCTACGTATCATAACGTTTCAAAATGGCCTCTCTGTTAGAGATTCCGTTAAAACTACCAGAACCTCAAGTACAAAATGGTATTTTCACGTTTTTTTAATTTTTTAATCATTTTTAATTAATTTTTTTTTAAATTTATTTATTTATTTTATCTCTTCCTCCCCTTCCCCTCTCTCTCTCTCCCGCCACCTCCCTCTCCCTCCTTCCCTCTCCCCGCCCTCTCCTTCTCCCTCTTCCTCCCCTTCCCTTTTCTCCCTCCCACCCCACCCCCTGCAACAAGGGGCCCCTGTTGCAGCTGTTGCAGGGTGGGGTGGGAGGGAGAGAGGGGAAGGGGAGGAAGAGGGAGAGGGAGGTGGCGGGGAGAGGAAAGGAGCTAGAGAGAAAGAGAAAAAAAAATTTAAAAATGATTAAAAAATTTAAAAAAAACATGAAAAGACTATTTTGCCCCTAAATTTCGTTAGTTTTAACTAATTTTCTAACGGAAGAACCAATTTGAAACGTTATGATACGTAGAGGGTTTGAAATAAAACTTTTAAACTTAGAGGAATTACTTAGAAATATATCAATAGTTAGAAGGTCTAAATTGTATTTTTCCCAAAAAAAGAAAGAATCACATTTTCACTTGTATGGTTTGCATGAGGGGAGGAAAAGAGAGGGAACCCCACCCACTTCCCCCTCCCACCTTTTGGTAATTACTCCAAGAGACTTCCTTTATTTTTGTGATTACTTTGTTTAATTCTTGGTTGAGAGTCATTGTACTGGTTAAAATATATTGATATACAACCTTTTTAATTTATCTCTGTGTTAGCTTCCTAGAGTTTTATTCTCCACCCCAAAAAAAAATTAGAACAGAGAGAAATCTAGGATCAATGTATCCCTTAACAAAAAATTGTTCTACAAATCAAATAAAAATTCAAAAATAAATTATTTGTTCCAAAGTATCTGGGAACAGAAACAGAAATATGTAAACATAACTACGAAGATGGTGATTGTAGTGTTTAAGTTCCTAAGATGGTGTTTGATTGATTTTTTTGCTTTTCTGTTTCTGTTCCCAATAAAAAAGAGATAATTATATTTTCATTTTAGAGTATTCTGATAACAGAATCGCGTTTGAACGATAATTATTTTTAAAATATTTTTGTAATTTCTTAGAGAAACAAAAACCAAAAAACACGTCTGGTTTCAACTAAGATTGGATCGTTTTATATGTGCATGTGATGGAGGGAGGGAGGAGATGAGTAAACAAGATGAAGATGTGCAGTGGACCAGTGAAAGATTTCGGATCGGAGTGGTGGTGGCCGGCGTGGGTGGTTGTGGCCAGTGCGGGTGATGGTTCTCAACATTTACCCTTACGAAATAGATTGGGAATAATATAGTTTTGTAAGAGTGAATAGGAATTAAGATTTTTTTATTTTTCAAATTCTTAAGGAATTCTAGAATTACTCCCAAAATTTTGAGAATATTTGGGGGAACAAAAACATATTTACCAAATACGTTTCTATACATTGATCCCAAAAATTCTGGGAGCAATAAAAAAAATCAGGGAAAGGAAAGAGTAACCAAACGCCACCTAAACTTCTGTTTCTATTCTCAAAAAAATAAAAATAAACTATATTGAAACAGAAACAGAAGCAAAAATGCTAAACAACAAATGGAATGGGACCTAAACAAACGCCAGTTTAGAGATAAAGATCATCTCCAGGTTTGTGCCTTAGAATCATCCAACCCATTAAAAAATAAGAGTAAAATGAGTTGAAAGTTGTACTCCACAACTACTAGTATTCGTGTCTAAAACTTGAAGTATGAACATATATGGCCCCATTTTTCTTAAAAGTCAATAGTGGGATCAATCTTTAATCTATACAGTATATACCATAAAGAGAATTTTCACAGAAGCCATAAAAGGACAGGACACATCCATCCATCCACCACCGCCACTATCATTGCCACTGACGCGTCCTCACATTACAAGTGAATAAGAACATACTACCCCCCCCCCCCCCCCCCCCCCCCGCATGAGACTATATATAGGGGACTTTGCCTTGCTAATCTTTCCTCACATCTAATATATCACTTCTCTAGCACGTACAAAAAAGAGAGGAAATATTACCCAACTTACTTGGATCTTGTTCGGCAAGTCAAAGATGGCTAGTTCGAAGGTTATGGGAGCTGCTCTCGTGGTTATGCTCTTTGTGGACCTTGCTTTTGCTTCTAGGTCGGGGAGGATGTTGTCTGGCGGTAAAGGAGGAGGTGGGGGAAGAGGAGGTGGGGGTGGTGGTGGTGGAGGCGGTGGTTCTGGCATTGGGTTGGGTTCTGGTTCCGGGTATGGATCTGGGAGTGGTTTTGGCTCTGGGTACGGTAGTGGTGAAGAAGAGTATGGTGGCGGTGGAGGTGGAGGTCGAGGCGGCGGCGGCGGTGGTGGTGGAGGGTCTAATGGTGGTTCTGGCTCTGGATATGGGTCCGGCAGTGGCTCGGGGTATGGGTCTGGTGGTGGCAATGAAAGGGGAGGAGGTGGTGGAGGGGGGAGAGGGGGTGGAGGTGGTGGAGGGGGTGGCTCTGGTCCAGGAAGTGGCTCCGGCTATGGGAGTGGGTCTGGCTCTGGATATGGAAGCGGCAGTGGAAGAGGAGGAGGCGGTGGTGGTGGTGGTGGAGGTGGAGGAGGAGGTGGTGGAGGCGGCGGCGGCAAAGGAAGTGGTTCAGGATATGGTGGTGGCTCAGGAAATGGATCAGGATACGGCGGCAGTGGCAATGATTATGATGGTGGTGATACATAAATCACACTAAGAGACATTTTATGACTCCTTTTACGTAGAGAATACAATGGTTTGGTATTTGAAACTTTCAAAAATAAAAATAGGCAATAGCTCTACTATATATGCCTCCATATAGACTTGTTTGTTGTACTAAAAAAAGCATAATAGACTTGTTCATCTTTCCACATTACTACATTAAATAATATTTGCTAAATTTCTCTTTATAATTATCATTTTCCTGCGAGAAAATTGTCTAGTAAATTTATAAATCTGACTAGAAGCTCTCTTCAGTGGAGTACTTTTTTTTCCTTCATAATTTACCAAGTTTAAAGGGTTTGTGAAAAGGATTTACCCTGACCTATCAGAAGCAGATGCGATCTTGTGTGATATCAAGGCCCCGGCTATGCAAATTGCTTTCTCTGAACCCGTGATAGTCACTTTTCTGAGAGAAAAATATGCAAGAAATTTAAAAAAAAAAAAAAAAAAACTCAAATATTAATTGCTCGATGCTCAACCAAGAAGAAGGCGGTAGATGATCAAAGATTCAAAGTTCAAAGATTTTCTCGCACCTGTTAGATGTACCGGAAATGAAGTCACCCTTTTCCGATATCTTTATCCTAGCTCCACTTTCCTGCAAAACCAAGGTTTATATATATAATTTTTCAAAGGTAAAAAAGTTTTGAAGCGGGAACTTTTTTTTTTTGGAGGGGGTTATTATATTATTCTTAAAATAAATCATTTATAATTTTTTTTCTCAACTTTTTTTTCTCTCTATCTTTGAGTTCTTCGGTTAATATCAACTAGATTGAAAATCGAATATATCTAATCAACTAAATGTTGAATTTGTACATAATATCATAGATTCATAGTCTTCAACTACAATATTGGTAAGGATTAACAAATAAGCCAGTAAGAATTAAAGAATAAGTCACTCTTAAAGCAGGATAAAAAATATAAATAAAAAACAAATATAGAAGACTAAATAATAAGAACCCTTGTTTTACAAACCTGAGTGATCTCAAAAATATTCTTCCCACCACGGCCTAGAACTATACCTATATGCTCATCCGGAACACCAATAGTCAAAGAGGAGTTGTTATCTTCCTGTATCACCAAAAGGCCTACTATTATGAGATGCTCATCCCTCGTGATTCAAGAGCAAATATAACAAAACTTCACAATAAAGTTAAGACAGTGGATTAGAATCAAAGTCGAAGCCTGGTGATCAAGAGAATCAACCTTGTTGTGAAATCTGTCGTTCTGAAATTTTCCTTCAGTTCCATTCAAACCTTGATTTACGGCATATGCTGTTGAAAACAGAAGAGAATCACACATCTATAAATGAAATACCATGAAAAATCAGAAACAGAAAAAACAGAGAACAGATCAGGATTTCAACTAAGGGTGTGTTTGGATGAAGGATTTAGGGAGAGAAATTCATTTTGAAAAGGGATTTCCGAAATTGTTAGGTTGAAATTTCTTATTTGGCTACTTCGTAAATGAATTTGTAAAATTCTTTTGAATTTCGAAATATAACTTGAGGGTATAAAATGACATCTTCAAATGCCTCCCAAAGGGGTTATTTAAAAAAAAAAAAAAAAAACATTCCGAACAAAGTATACCTCTCCATATTAAGGTGAACTTACATTAATAAAATTTCAAATGCAAAAAATATAACCCAAACAATGACGAGATTTTAAAATTTAAAAACCCCATTATTTTTAAACTCCACGAATTAATCAAATTCCTTATTCAAATGTAATCTAAGTCATACCAGCAAATGGAAATGGGGCATTAGTTGAGTGCATGTAACGACGATCATCTGCCAACTTGAAAAGAATCAAGCCAATAGCCCTCATCTGTTCTTTTAGAGTACCGGTCAGCGTCACCAGCCTATCACTCACCCCATGGTAATTGTTATCCTGAGGAGAAACCTTAATGCCAGCTTGAGAGTCTTCTATGAATGACCTGAGTAGATCGGAGTTCACAGAAAAATAAATCACTAAGGCACCATTTGGTAACACTTTTTTTATGTACTTTTTTGCTTTCAAACAAAAAAGTAACAAATTCTAAAAGTAAAGTCTATTTTTGAAATTTTAAAAAGTACTTTTAAACATATTATCATTATTTTAATTAAATTAGAAATCAAAAAGAACATAAAAGTGTAGCACATGAAGTTATGAGGTGAGGCATAAATTTTATCCTTCAACCCATCTTTTTATTTAAAAATATATATATATATAGTAAACACATTGAGCCGCAATCGGCAAACCAAAAAAATCATATTTGTATTATTCTATAAACAACAATCATAATATAACATATGACATCACTAATCAAAAACTCTTAGTCTGATGAGCTCAAGGTTTTAAATTATTTTTTATGTTTAAAATTTCATAACAAACTAATGTAGGTGAGTATATTGATATGGAATTTGAAACAATATAAAAATAGAATTTGGCTGTTTCTTGAAAGATACGGTAAAAACTAAAAAGAAGTGGATAAATGTTGGATGTGCATAAAATAAAATAAAAAATAAAAATTATTGTGGTTCTTACTTTATGGTAGCTCCACCCTTCCCAATAATCCCTCCACAACAACTATTGGGTACAATCAGACAAACTTTTGATCTTGGGTTAGCATCACCGTCATCTTCAGCATAAAACTGACCAATGAAAGAGAAACAAAAATAATTAATAAATAACAAAAGCACTATTTGGTAACACTTACTAAATTATTTTTCAAATTAAGAAAGTTATTTTGACAAAAAAAAAAAAATACTTTTACTTAAAAACAAAAGCAAAATTCGAAAGTATGATAGATAATTCAGAAAAGATAACTTAGTGGGATCCTTCTAAAAATTTCTTAGTCCGAAAGAATTTAAAGATGGATGAGAGAATTGGATAGAGAGTTCCTAGTCGATCTCTCAAAACATACAAATTAAAATATATATATATATATATATATATATATATATATATATACTAGCGTATAACCCGTACCTGAAGGCAAGGGTGTAGAATAACCAAACCCAAAAAAAAATGATATAATTTTATCTATTATACAACATTCTACATCTATTACATTTGAATATTAATAATAAAACAATCAAAACCAACATAATACACCTATTCATTTGAACATTAATAATAATTAACAATCGAACATCAATTGTAATTAACAATCGAGACTAAAACTTGTACTGATATAAAAAAGTTCAACAATATAAAAAATCCAATGATATTTTACGATTTTATATATAATTTAATCTTCAAAATAAGTTATAAACCAATTGAAATAAAAATAATGACAATTATAAAATTATCTAATCAAACTAATGGTACCGAACAATTAGTGCATAATGCATGCCTAAAAGTACTATTATGCTTCATTAAGAAAGCCCAAAAACACTATTATGCTTCATTACGAAACAATCTTATTACAAATACAAACACTTAAAAAACATTTTTAAGAAAAATCTTAGCCAAATAAAAAAAACCTATAAAACGCATTCAAAAACCAATTTCTTACGACAATAATTAATTTCGTAAAATGAATCTCAAATGAACATACACATTGCAAGGAAAACCAATAATAATATGATTTTACCTCCTATTCGGATAGAATCAAGGTATAACTTAAAAAAATAAAGAATAACGTGTAAATTTGACAAATTATTTACCCTGGAATTAAAATAAAATAAGCTCACAAAAAAAATCACATTTTCCTGAAACCTCAATATATATTATCTTATATATGTGTGTGTGGATGTGTGCGCACGCATGTATGTGTATGTAGTGCACGAACCTTCAAGCAATGACCAATGACAAAACAACGTATTTAAAGAGATTTTCTTTATTCTTTGTGCTAAAAATGATAAATAATTCGATGAACATGCGATTATGATTTTTAAATATGATAGGTTTAATTAATATTTTAAAATATGATTTTAAAAGTTAACTGACAATCACATGAAATGAATATTTCAGGTCTGATAAACACATAACGAACTAAAATTTAGCAAAATAAAGAGGTAGAGACAAAAGATTTCAAAGTCAGCATAAATTATAAAATATAAACATTTTTAACAGTAAACAGTTGATCACATGCTCACAAATAGGATGTGTTCTTTAATTACTTAGGGTGAGTAACTGCAGAAAAGAGAGAAAAGCACACTGCAGTTGGGGAGAGAGAGAGCTGAAAGAAGGGTTAATTAAATTGAATCCTACTTAGTAATTTGATTAAGAAAAATTGGATGAATCAATGTCTAAATTAATTAATTAATTAGTAATTTAATTAGAGAAAAATGGATAAATCGTTACCTAAAATAATATTAATGGCTAAACTTTTGGCTCTAAACTTAATATGTTAATTTTGACCCTAAAATTAATTAATTGAAAATTTAATGTGATTAGGACAAAAAATTTAGGCATTAATGTTATTTTAGACATTATCTTTACTAATTAATGTTAATTTAGGGCCATATATGTATTCCAATATTTTTTGCCCCAAATTCAATTTCAATTTCCTTTTATGGCCCTAAACTTATATCTCGAAAATATCCTAGTCAGCAAATTTGTTTGTCCTAATCAGCATTTGTCTAATTAATTAATCAATACTATATTAATTTGATTTCCATTTACATTAATCCAATTTCCTGTTTGACAAATCTAGTTTCCTTACACGTCCTCAACTTATATCTTAAAATGTCCTAGTCAGCATTTAATTTGTCCTAATCAGCAACTTTATTTTGTCTTAGTCATAAGTTTATCCTAATCAACCAAAAAATCGTCATATTTTATATAATAGATACTATAATATAATAAATTAAAAAATGACTAAATTTTTTAATTACTTTGATGTCTCTATTTAAGACCATGAGATAGAGAATTAAGAGTAGAGAGAGGAAATTAAGTAATTAAGAAATTATATATATTTTTATAAGTCAAAAATAATATTAATATAACTTTATTTTCTTTTAGACAAATTTAATTTCCTTATATATTCCTTAACTTAAGACTGCAAAATGCCATACTCAATAAATTTGTTTATCCTAGTCAACAATTTTGTTTGTCCTAATCATATTTTTTTGTCCTAGTCATAAACTTGTCATAGTCATTTTTTTTTGTCTTAATCATAAGCTTATCCTAGTCAGCCAAAAAGTCATCATGTTTTATATATATACTAGCGTATAACCCGTGCCTGAAGGCACGGGTGTAAAATAACCAAACCCAAAAAAAAAATGATATAATTTTATCTATTATACAACATTCTACATCTATTACATTTGAATATTAATAATAAAATAATCAAGACCAACATAATACACCTATTAATTTGAACATCGATAATAATTAACAATCGAACATCAATTGTAATTAACAATCGAGACTAAAACTTGTACTGATATAAAAAAGTTCAACAATATAAAAAATCTAATGATATTCTACGGTTTTATATATAATTTAATCTTCAAAGTAAGTTATAAACCAATTGAAATAAAAATAATGACAATTATGAAATTATCTAATCAAAATAATGGTACCAAACAATTAGTGCATAACGCGTACCTAAAAATACTATTATGCTTCATTAAGAAAGCCCAAAAGCACTATTATGCCTCATTACGAAACAATCTTATTACAAATACAAACACTTAAAAAACATTTTTAAGAAAAATCCTAGCCAAATAAAAAAAATCCCATAAAATGCATTCAAAAATTAATTTCTTACAACAATAATTAATTTCGTAAAATGAATCTCAAATGAACATACATATTGCAAGGGAAACCAATAATAATATGACCTTACCTCCTATTTGAATAGAATCAGGGTATAACTTAAAAAAATAAAGAATAACGTGTAAACTTGACAAACTATTTACGCTGGAATTAAAATAAAATAAGCTCACAAAAAAAATCATATTTTCCTGAAATCTCAATATATATTATCTTATATATGTGAGTGTGGATGTGTGCGCACGCATGTATGTGTGTGTAGTGCACGGACCTTCAAGCAATGACTAAAAATGATGACAAAACAACGTATTTAAAGAGATTTTCTTTATTCTTTGTGCTAAAAATAATAAATAATTCGATGAACATGCGATTATGATTTTTAAATATGATAGATTTAATTAATATTTTAAAATATGATTTTAAAAGTTAACTGATAATCACATGAAATGAATATTTCAGGTTTGATGAACACATAACGAACTAAAATTTAGCAAAATAAAGAGGTAGAGACAAAAGATTTCAAAGTCAGAATAAATTACAAAATATGAACATTTTTAACAGTAAATAATTGATCACGTGCTCACAAATAGGATGTATTCTTTAATAACTTAGGGTGAGTAGCTGCAGAAAAGAGAGAAAAGCGCACTACAATTGGGAAGAAAGAGAGCTGAAAGAAGGGTTAATTAAATTAAATTCTAATTAGTAGTTTAATTAATAAAAATTGGATGAATCAATGTCTAAATTAATTAATTAATTAGTAATTTAATTAGAGAAAAATGGATAAATCGTTACTTAAAATAATATTAATGGCTAAACTTTTGGCTCTAAACTTAATATGTTAATTTTGACCCTAAAATTAATTAATTGGAAATGTAATGTGATTAGGACAAAAAATTTAGTTATTAATGTTATTTTAGGCATTATCTTTACTAATTAATGTTAATTTAGGGCCATATATGTATCCCAACATTTTTTGCCCCAAATTAAATTACAATTTCTTTTTATGGCCCTAAACTTATATCTCGAAAATATCCTAGTCAGCAAATTTGTTTGTCCTAGTCAGCATTTGTCTAATTAATTAATCAATACTATATTAATTTGATTTCCATTTACATCAATCCGATTTCCTATTTGATAAATCTAGTTTCCTTACACGTCCTCAACTTATATCTTAAAATGTCCTAATCAGCATTTAGTTTGTCCTAGTCATATTTTTTTGTCCTAATCATAAGTTTATCCTAGTCAGCTAAAAAACCGTCCTATTTTATATATATATATATATATATATATATATATTGTATTTTTAGAAGTACTTAAAATCATATTTTCTTTTTTTATTTTAGAAGTGTTTTTATAAGTGCAACACAAATGCTACTCTTAAACTGAAGTATTTCCATGCTTAAAAGCAAAAAAGGTAATTTATATAAAAAAAAATAAAAAAATAAAAAGTTATCAAATGGTGCCTAAAACTATGTTTTCTTTTATAAGTATCTTAAAATAAGCTATGTTATGTCAATTACCTCACCCAGCAATTTAGCAAGAATTAAGTCCACCGCCTTGAGTATGTCAGCCATGTTTCCAGATACCGTCATAATCCTGTCAGATGTTCCAGGAAAAACTTCGTAGTTGCGTGATAACTGGATCCGAGCTCCAGATTGTGACTGAAAATCATTAATAGCTGAGCCACCTTTCCCAATAACAGAACCTGCTTCAGCATTTGATACCAGGAACCTAATGTATGTGTTCTTCTCTTCATGATCTAGGCAATGACAATCATGACAAAGGACAAAACAATCAGCAGAAGGAACAAAGAACACATTCATCAACATGGAATTGGTGAGTTTATTACTTCCTATGTATATGTTCTTGGAAGCAGTTACTGGAAAATCAATCAGTTAAAGGACGTAGAGAAAGCAAAAGAAGATGTATCAAAAACTCAAGAAGTCAAACAGTGAACACCAGTTTCCAGCATAAGAATCAATTACAATTAGCCACAGCCATCTATTTTGTGTTTACTTTTATGCCTAAATCTTTCAATACAATTTTCATTTGTAGCCCTTACGATTTTAAGGTTGGCCAATTGAAATTGATTATTTTTCTTATTAATCAGTTCAATCTTTATCTCACCAAAAATATAGCATAGTCAATATCCCCCTATATTTAAATCACCTTTTCCTTATCTTTTCTCTCTCTTTTTCTCTCCTTCCCTCTATAGGAGATGCCTCCTCGAACCTAGGCACACAAAGGCTTCTTTCACCTCATCTACTATCACGCACCAAGGGAGCCTAGGCGCAAGAAAGCCACGCCTAATTGAAGTTTCATCAACCATTGTTATATAATTAGCTGACTTGAAGTGTTTAACAGTAGTGTGTGTGTGTATTGGATTATATCAATGTTGTAAAAGGCGGCGGTGTTGGGCGAGGCGTTTTCACCTGTTCGAGGTAAGGAGTAAGCCCTAACGCGTGGGGTTTAAGACCCAAGATACATAATTTTTTAATATTTTAATAATATTACATATAATTAAAAAATATCAAAAATAAATAAAAAGAATATATATGAAAAATAAATATAGATAAAATCATAAGATGACAAAAGTTATGAATCATACATACTAATTTAATTGAAATTCTATTTTCCATATGGGCCAATCTATTTAGGAATGCTATTAAATATTATTCTTTATTTTGTTATCTATTCTCTAAAAAATAATAATCTTCATTGAATTCTGGTCAAAGACTTCAAATTTTTCCTTTATTAATTTAAAAAATATATAACTTAGAGGAAATTGTTGCTCTATTTCCAAATAAAGCATAAAAAAACCATATGAACTAACCTTAATTCTCCTATTTCCTTTGCAAACTCTGTTTTCTCATCTGAATGATAACTTCTAGTACCCCAAACCTTGGTCGCACCTCCGGGCTCCAGCCTTCGAGGTCTGGCACCTGCGAAGCGATGAAGACAAAGACGAACACACAAAACAGGTGCAAAATCAAGTTTTGTCTCTGTTGATTTTTCTGGTGATAGAAACATAAGGCACAAGCCCTGTCGAACTTTACCCAGGGCGAAGTTGGGAGTTTTTGCACGCATCTCTGACCTCGAAGACTAGGGTATACTCTTTCAAAAGTAGTACGCTTCCAATATCAAGCAATAAAAAGGAAATTACAATACTTCACAGTTCGGATCGATATTCAAGTATTTTCGAATCCCAAGTTAAAAAAAAGATATGTAGTTCAGAGTTAAGATAGATAGTAAAGCAATTTACATTGCTTAAGGTGGAGGTATAGTGTTGGTGTTGGATTGTGGAGCTTAATCAGTAATTTACAATAGGTCCAAGCCTGTGGATCTGAATTTTCAGTTGTTGGGGGGGGGGGGGGGGAGGCAAAATTTTAGGAAGATGGTATTTCCAATAGCCCAATGTTGTCTTATCAAAAGAGGCAATAGGTTTGTGGCCAGCATATTGATCTCTCTAGTAATTCTACTCCGAAATATTATACCGTTGCAGCAACTCCAAGGACAAAGCCAAAACTGGGGAACTACTAAATCTTATTTCTCATTTGTATGCGTTAGATCTTGTGTTTAATTTACGTTTTTTGGTTTATTGCATCTCGCCGATTCTAAATTAGGTGTTGTTCCCAAGATATAGAAATAGAAGGTGTAAATCAACAATCAACATTACAAAATTTGCTTGAATGCAATAAATATTCCTTAGCAAACACACAATATAAAAACTAGAAAACAAAAAGGCACCACAGCATCACATAAAGGCCTTAGATATCAGTTTCCAGCTATCATCAATTACAACTTCAATTCCAGATTTGCAGGCAACATTCTATATGCAAAAGAAAGAACTAGTAGAGAAGAAGATGTTCAACTCTCGTTTCCATCCTTGAACCCATTAGTTAGTCATTAATTCATGAATTATACGTAATCACTACTGTTCCCAAGCGCTTCCATTTCCGGTAAGAACAACATACACATTGTGATTTCTACATTGACTACTCTTTCCGAAATAAGACATCAAAAAAAAAAAATGCATCCGATTGCATTATTGTACAATGTACATTAGCGCGAAATTAGGTATGCGCAGGAAGGTTGAGACGAAGCACATCAGACAACAGAAGAATTCAAACCTGGAGCCGGTGAGTTACGCAACGAAGATTGCTCCTGAAGAGAATCCGGAGATTCCATTGCCATCTTCTTCTCTTCGTTCAAAACACAGACAAATATATATGAAACAATTATACGAATATATAAACGATTACATGAACACACAGAGAGAAAGATTCAGGAGATTTTCGAATTGCCAGAGAAAGGAAGCTGAACTTAAAAGACGTGATGTGAAACGCGTGCGCTGGTGTAGAAAGAGAGAGAGGCGACGAGAATGTTTGGATACAGGAAAGGCCGCGGAAATGGAGATAATGAGGAACGAAGCGGAGGTGGTAGTGCCGGTGGCGGCGGCGGTGGTGGTGGAGGAGGAACGTGTGGGGGTGTGGCTGTGTCAAGTCTGCTATGTGTTCCGTTTCCGTATTCCGCCGTCAAAAACGCCTATTTTGTTCTCTAATTTCTTTTCGTACACGTACTCTATTATTGAAAATCCCATAGTAATTTATAATTTACTCCACATTGTCTTCAAATTTTCAATTCAGTCCTTAAAAAATTTATTATTTTCACCTAATAATTTCGTAAAAGTTTACATGAAATAATCAAAATCTATAGAATTAAGAGGCCTTATATTTATTTTTCCTAATTTCGCATTGAAGATCATTAAATTTAATTTAAGATTCTTGATTAATTTCTTAGGGTTTATATTTATCTAGATTTTTTATTGAAAAATTTAATATATAGACCTTATAGATATGGAAATAAAAATATGAACCCTTGACTACCATAATAAAAATTTCAGTTCCCGAAGTTTTTAGAAAATAGTCATATGTTCTTTAACTATTTTTTTTTCCTCATTATTTACATACAATGTTATTCTGTAAAAAAAAATAAAAAAATAGCAAGACGTGAATATTTGCATTTTTTATTTCTCTAATTTTTAATATTTTAATACATTTTATCATTGAATGTGTTATAATAAATGTTCACAATTTTCACCGTATTTTCATCAAAATACCAAAACACACTGATATAAATATTCAAAAACCATTCCAATGTGTATTTTCGTCAAGACACCAAACACACAACGAAAAACATCGTATGAATATTCACAAAGAATAAACACAAAATCAACAAAAATCATTCACGTGAATAAACACAAAATCAATAAAAATCATTCACGTGAATAAACAAAAAATCCACAAAATCAACAAAAAAATTACATGAGCATTGATAAAATCTATATGTCAAACATAAAAATAATCAACAAAAAAATTATATAAACATTCAAGATCTGAAAATGCACACAAAATCTGTATTTTTATCAAAATACAAAAAACACATCGATATTAATATTTATAAAAAATACACTGAAATGAATATGCACAAAATACACCGATATTTATTTTCACCAAAAATGCACTGGAAATACATCATAGGAATATTCAGAAACCAAAAAAAAAAAAAACGAAAAATCATTCTGAATAAACAAAACTCCATTAAAAAAAATGTTTTCTTTTCTTGATGATCATCTTTTATTGACGTCATTTGACTCCCAATGAATGAGTTCACTATCATGCTGAGCATCTTCTAAGGTGGTTTCTCTTCTCATTCTCTACACCGCTTTATCGTCTGTTTATATTGTGAAAATCAATGAATAACATGAAAAGTCTAAAGAGAAATGACTACTATGGTTTATTATCTTTGAACAATGAATATAAGAATACAATAGAAAACATAGGAAAGAGAGACTTATATAAACGTACAATGGAAAAGTTAGAAAACAAGTAAAAGACTATTCTACCCTTACTAAATAATAATAATAATAATAAACCCAATTAAGGTTCTATACTCTGCTTTCTCGATCTCTCCTCTCTGTTTTTGTTCATTGTTGTTGATTCATGTTCATTGCATTTCATTGATAAAGATACTCTATTTTTGTTCATTGCATTTCTGGAAAAAAATCTACAACACAACCACATAAATAGAATACAAGAACTGCACTATTTGACACTGGTGTGCCTGGAACAAAATGAGACCACAGACAGCACAAAGTGCACCATAAACAACACCTGAACTAAAAAAGTATTATAACACAAATAAAACCATTTAAACCATTTAACTCTAACAAAACAAAATACCGACAACACCATTGAACCATTCCATTACAAAACTGAACACAAAAATAACTGGAAGAATAGACACACAAATTGCACGTGAATTGGGAGTGCCTCAAATAATTTATGTGCCCAACACCTGAAAGTAAATTCTCCATTGATGTCTTCGACCCTATTCAATTACAAATGAATAATAAAAAATGCAAAATAGCTATAAAGTGTCTAGAAAATAAACAATAGAGTCTCAAGAAAATTGATAGCAAAATACTTTTAAAAAAAATAGAAAATTATACATTTTATTGATATGAAATAAATGTCCAGTTCTATGAGTTCGTCACCCCAATGTCATTCACGAGCAACTTTATGAACCAGCTCCAGCTCTGTGTACTATGAAATAACAAGTTTAATAAATATTTATCACTTTAGAAACTAGCTCATTTCCTAGGGAGCATGTTCACCCTACTTAACTGCCTTCTCATCTAAACCTTTCAACTTCTCCATGATCTTCCCAAGATAATGCACATGATACGTAGAACCACAAGATTATTATTCATTTTTCATGATTGTTACCTCTGAATTGCTTCTTGTAGTTGTCATATATATGCCTCAAACAATTTCTATGCTCAACACCTAGAAGTAAACTCTCCATTGTTGTCTCCAATCCCTGTTCAATTACAAATGAACAATTAAAAATACATAAAATTATAAAGTGTCCAGAAAATAAACAGCAAATTCTCCAGAAAATTAATAGAAAAAAATTAAAAAGAAAACAAAAAATTGTAGGTGTTATTTATCTAAAATAAATGTCCAATTATGTTAGTTTGCCACCCCAATATCATTCACAAGCAACTCTATGAACCATCTCTAGCTCTGTGTACTCTCAACCTCTATCACAGGATATGCCATAGGAAACATACTAATATTCCCATCTACAACAACTACACTCAAGATCTGCCCAGGAAATGGTCCTTTAATGAAACATACATCTAAATACAACACTTATCTGCAACCATTAACAAAACCCTACTTCAAAGCTCCAAGACAAACATATGTTCTCTCAAACTTAGGTTGCCCAACCCCTTCATCAAACTCAGACTTCACAACAATTGTTGTTCCACAGACTCCTTAAACGTTTTCATACTCCATTTTGGATTATTTCTTTAACGACCCGATTTTTCGAGGCTGTCACTCAGTTTCTCCCATTGGAGAATTTATACTAAAATCAAATATTCAATTATTATCCAAATTGGCAATCATTACAAAGGAGGTAAAATAATTAAAAACATTGAAGATTTGGGAAGTCAAAGGTGTAAAAAAAATTCCAAAAAAAAAAACATGATGTCATTTAATTTATCTTATTACGTTATTCAACATTACTTGAATTTTCATCTTTCCTCAAATCCCATACAAAGCACGATTCACTGTAAATACTTCTCATGGATAAATTATGGATTACTTTAGGCTCTAAATCCATTGTTGTTGCACCTAGATCAATCGAGTAGGGAGAAAACAATATACATTCTTAGGCCTCCCCATATCTCTAGGGACATCCATGCCTTCTTAGGCGTATGATCGATCTAAATATCACCTAGTTACCAAATCTCGCAGGGCTAGTTACCTAATTTAGTGTCCAATCTGAATTTAACAGTAAAATCGATTGACCCTTTTTTTAATTTCATAAAATCTAATAAATTTTATAATGCGACGGCGACAAGTAATTAATAATTCGTTTTATTAAAATATTTTAATTTTACAATATGACGCCTGATAATAATAATAATTTCTCGATTTATAGATTCAATTCTGACAATAGTAAATAATAAATTTGACTATCACAAATTAAATACAAATTAAAATTCTTGGCCCCATTAGTACTACAACCGAGCGTCCCAATAATTACATTTCATAAAAAATTGACAGTAACAACGATAATTAAATTTGTCGACTTATCGAATAAATTTTTCAACGGTAAATATTAACTACAATTATTACAAACATAAATTCTAATATAATTCTTGATGCCGTTTCGCTCTCACCGGCCCTGCAATCAAAACTGTGGGGTTGTGAGCCAACACTCAGTAGAACTACAACCCCTCTAACGTGCATTTAATTAATACAACAAATAAAACACTTTAGTATGATTTCTACATAATTTTCACATAATCATAATTATTTCATAAAATTTAACAGTTAAAATTCAACAACAATAATAACATCAATCTCACAATGGGGAAATTAAAAACATATATTAAAAGAGTTAGAAATTCTACCTGAAATCCGAAATCGAAATCCGAACCGAAATATTTTCTTGCTAAAAAAAACCATCCATAATAATTGTAACATTTTTCACCCATACATGTGTATAGAATATATGTTTCATGTATATATATTATATTATATATGTAATTCATGGTTGGATTTGTTTCATTCGGCATGAAAGAAACAAATTCAACCATTTATTTTTTTATTTATTTATACAATTTCTCCCTAAAATAAAGAAAATATTAATTATACCTCAAAATTCTTAAAAATATTTTTTAAATAACACATTAGTCCCAAAATTTCTAAAATCAATTTAAAATAAACATTTAACTCCCAAAAATTATCAAATATTATTTATACTATAAATTCGCAAAACAGTCTCAAAAATATTAAACTTTTATATAAAGTAATATTTTCAAAAATATAAAATTTTGGGGTATTCCAATTTCTTATTTTATCCAATTTATGGTTTGCCAACAATGAAGAACTATAATTATTATTCCAATAAACCTTGCTACATGTGTGGTTACCATTCATCTCTTCATCTGCATATCACTATTTTTGTTCAATAAAGATTGAATGAACCACTTACAACCCTCTTCTTTACATATAGCCCTTATGTTTTTCCTCATTCTTCTTTAACTTTACATTTTTTCCATATTTTATTGTACACCCTCTCAAAGTTGTGACAAGCTCTGTTCCATAACTGAACAACATCCCTAATTCCCATGGATCATCTAGGAATTCTATTATTTTCCTATATTCTGGCTAAATATTATCATCATCTTCTACTTCCTTATCACCTTTTACACATCTAAGATCATTTTCATCATTAGTTTCTAAGTCAATTCCATATCATCTACATAAGGGGCAACATAATGGGGATGGCTATTTTCTCCATTTCTTTAGGTCATATCCATTCACTTTCTGAATTTATGTTATTTTCAAACAACACATCATCATCGATTTCATCTTCCTCTCTCTCACTGAATCCAATATCCTCATATGTCTCCATCTCAATACCATCCCCTGTCAAATCTTTAGACCCATCTCCTACTATTGTCTGAACATCTACCCCTGTCTCAATCCCTATCCTTTCCTCAAAGTCTGTTGTGTCTCAGTCTATGTCCTTCCTCCTTAATATGTTCACTTTGCATCAAAAGTAGATGAGCAAGCACATGTTCATCCACAATATTGGAACCCACTTTAACTTTGAAATATGAGCGAGCACACGTTCTTCGCTTCCTTTGGGTTCACGATGTCGAGTATCGGTGATCCTATAGCAAATCAATGGGAATTTGGATACTCTGGGACCCAAACCAAATCTCTACCCAAGACTTCAACGCTAATCAACAGGTGATTAGTGCTACAATTCACAAGCCTAATTATGAGGAATGGTTACTATTTGTTGTCTACTCCAACCCCATCTGTGAAATGAGCTCAAATCTATAACCTTCCTCGACAACATACCTTAGATGATTGCTAGGGACCTTAATTTGTTTAGTGTGAACAAAGAGACACCAGGAAGCTACTCTAGCCAAGACATCAGGAGGATTCACAACTTCAATGATAATACCAATAAGTGCAACTTAATGGACCTGGTGAGTAGTGAACCTAAGATAATAATAATCACAAAGGTATGGCTAACATTTGTAAAAACCTTGATCATTCCCTAGCTAATCATGAGTGGAGAATCTGCTTTCCAGATGCCAAGGTCCTTAATCTTTCTTGTACTTATTCCAATCATTCCCCTCTTATTTTAGTCTTTATGGTTTCTTTAAACCTAAGAAAAACAATCGACCCTTTAGGATAGAATCTATGTGGTTTACTGATGAAACTTTTCACTGCCTAGTGAAAGATCAATGGAATAACTAATTCAGCCTTAATGATAATCTTATCCAGATAAATGAAAAAGTTAAATCTTGGAATAAAGATACTTTTGGAAATTTATTCATGAAGAAAAAACAAATTGCAGGCATGCAATCACTTGTGTCTAGGATCGGTTCCCTTTCTCCTAAAATAGAGTCCCTTGAACTTGAACTTAGATCTTCTTATAATATTGTTCTTAGGCAAGAACCAATGCACTTGAAATAAAAATTTAGAAAATAGTTGGCTTATTTTACATCTCTATTCTTAATAGAAGAAGAAGAAATATCATTGACTCACTTAAAGATAATGAGGGCAATTAGATTACGAACCCACACCCAGATTCGTAATTATGTCCTTGACTATTTTACTTCATTTTTTGCCACTTTTACGGGCTCTCTTGATAAGGGAAACTATCCTTGTGTTTCTCGTAGCTTCACTAACCTTGAGACCTCCCTACTTGGCGCCTCCTCTCAGCTGAAGAAATTCGAAAAATGGTCTTTTCTATACCAATCTTAGGGCCCCGGGGCCCGATGGGATCCAAATACTTTTCTACAAAACTTTTTGGGATGAAGTAGGAGGTTCTACTTGCCAATTTGTCCAAGACTACTTCAATTATCAATCTCTCTCGAATTGTTACCCTTATTCCCAAAGTTGACAAACCGAATCTCATCAGCTAATTTATCCCCATTAGCTTTTGTAACACCTCCTACAAAATCTTGACAAAAATCCTAACGTGTAGACATGAGTTCATGGACACTATCATTGGACCTTTCCAGAGTAGCTTCATTCCGGGTTGTACCACCATTGATAATGTGATAATAACCCATGAAATTATCTACTCTCTTAATAAGAAAATAAGCAAATAAAGGGGGGCCTAATTTTCAAAATTGGCCTTCAAAAGACATATGACATGATTGAATGGTACTTCATACTATCCACACTCAAAGAATTTAACGTTCCTATTTGATGGATTAACCTCATCACGAGTTGTGTTAGGGGTACCGATTTCACCGTTATCTGAAATGGAGAACCCCTCCCACCATTCAAAGCTAAAGAGGTCTAAGGCAAGAAGATTTGTTATCCCTTAACCTTTTCACCTTATGCATGGAAAAACTCTCATTTATGATCCTCAAAGAAGAAAACTTAGGCAATTGGGTGGGATTAAAAACCTCTAAGGAGGGACTTGCTATTACACACATATTCTACGTCGACGATCTTTTGTCATTTGCTAAAGTCAATCCTTGGAACCTCGTTTTCATCCTTTGGACCTTGAATAACTTCAGTAAAATATTAGGGCAAAAGGTTAATTTTCAAAAGTCCAAACTTTTCGTTTCCCCAAATATTCTGAACCATGTGCTTAAGAATTTTAGTACTAAATTCGACATTTCGCTATCCGAGGATCTTGGTACGTACCTGAGTATCAATCTCATACAAGTTAGGAAAAAGGCTTTGCACTTCCATAATATCATTAACAAAATCTAAGCCAAATTGTTCGGTTAGAAAGCTAAAACCATATCCCTTCCTGGGAGAGTTACTCTTATTTATTCGATCTTATCCCACATCCCTGCTCATACCATGCAAGTTGCCCTCCTACCTCAAAGCATTAATTTTAAAATCTGCCATCTCAATAGAAATTTCCTATGGGGGGGGAGACGATTAACTCTAAGAAATACCACTTGGTCAATTAAAATCAAATATGTCTTCCCAAGAAACTTGGAGGTCTAAGAAATTCCAATCATTCCAATCGCTCTATCTTATCGAAACAGGGATGGAACATTGCTTCTAATCTCAACTTCCTTTGGGCTAAAGTGCTTACTACGAAATATAAAATTCTCCCAAATCCAAGACTTTGGCCTACTCCGAAGGGCGCCTCCCCTTCGAACGGCTATCGCCAAAACAAAAGACCTTGTTAGGGCACCAAATGGGTCATTGGCAATGGTAAATCAATTGATTTTTAGCAAGATTGGTGGTGTGATAATGAAATATTTGTGGCTAGCCTTCAATTCCCCACCCCACTAACCTCTTTCTTCCCTTATTGACTCCAATATGACTTGGAAGCTCGTTGTACGACGAGGTTTTTATGCTCGCGTATTGACTACTCACAAGTGCACGAGGTTCAGTTTTAATATAGTGGATCTTTAAGATCGAATATCGTTCCCACAAGGACGGGTTGAATAATTTATTACCGCAATTGGCATAGTCTCCTATTATCCAGACGGTTAAAGAAATGATTTAAAATTAAATTAATTAAAACTAAGCTAAATTACAATTAGTGGGTTAATCCTAACTACGTTGATTACCTAGGGATTGATTTTGTTCACTTAATACATGATTGATTTCGTTTAGTTAACAATAACGGTGTTTATGGTATTTGACAATCTCGGTTCGTAAACTCCTCCGCCACCTCTTCCGAGTGTAAGACGGGAGAATACGCGACTTCGTGTCAATGCCGAAATCCCCCTCAATGTCTTAACAATGATAGATCACGTAAGTCTTGTCCCAACGTCATCGATTGCACACTCACTAACGCCCTCCCGGGTCGTTAGATCGTAACGATGTGTTTACCCTAATTCGAATCCGGAGTTACCTCTTCCGAGTGTCAAATCACGTATTTTCAAATCCAACCCCAATAATACCTTAACAAGCATACTAATATTGTCATAAAATGATAAACACAATCGAAATTAAAAGCAAACAACCATTAAAGAAACATATATTAAATCAAATTAATATTTACACAACTACATCAATCCCTAACTAATATTTATCTAATCTAACATGATCTTGGCCATTAGAATATTAAACCAAGAGATATTCATCATCATTTACAATAAAATATTAAGTTACGAAGAGAGAAACAGAGAGAGAAAGATCAAATCTTAAAATGGAGTGGTCTCTACTTTTGCCGAAGATTGATCCGCTAGTATTTCCTCTTATCCGGATGATGAATCTCCTCTTTGAGCTCTTCAAAAATGTCCAAGGATCACCTCCTAAGGGTTAGGGACGTTCCAACCTTCCAACTCCTTTCAATGGAAATGGGAGAATGGGAATTTATAGGTGCAAGGCTTCAAAATATCTGAAAATATCTTCTTTGCTGTGCAGAGGTCACCGCCTAGGCGATATGTCGGCCAGCTTCCCAAACTCTCTAATCTTTCACCGCTTAGGTAGTGAGTAAATCGGTTAACATTCTGATCGTTCACCGCCTAAGCCGTGGGATTGCTCCCAACTTTCTGCCCTTTCTCTTCCTAGGCCGTGGGACTGCTCAAATTCAGCACTCTCTGCAATCTCACCACCGCCTCGGTGGCTTCTTCACCACGGAGGTGGCTCTTGTGTTCTTGAAATCTTGTTTCTTCGACGTTTCTTAATCGTTTTTCCACAATTTTCGCTCGTTTGTCGCTTGTTTGCGTCTCTACACCTGAATTACCTAAAAACAAACTATACACAATTAAATATTAATAAAATACTTGAAAACTACCAAATCCAATTTAGAAGTAGATAAGTATTTTACACCTATCACTCGCTAATATCAAAAGAGAAATCTTTTGAATCCATATATCCCAATTTACATGCTCCCAAGATGTGCCCTCCTGGGGCTATTCGAAATCCGGCAAATTTGCCATTGCCATGACCTATAAGCTTCTCAAAAGCCTCAACAAATCTTCCCTCCATGCTTTGGTCTTGGATTTGGAAACTCTGAGTTCCAGAAAAAATCAAATACTTCATACGGAGTCTTTTTAAGGCGAGAATCCTTACCAATAACTTGAGGGCAAGTTGGGTTTCCAATATATTCGTAGGTTGTGCCCGATGCCCCTCCTCTCGGGAGGATATGGATCATGTGTTTAGAAGTTGTCCCAAGTCTGGGGCGGTGTGGATATTATCTATCTTCATGCGGTGTCTCTTGAGAATTGGATTGGGCTCAACCTTAAAGGGAGTTTATTCTCGTCCCTTTGCTTTCAAATCTTACCTAACTATCTTTGTTCTCTTGCACATTTGGAAGGACAAGAACAACGAATCTATTAATGCTAAGAGAACGCATTTAAACATTGTCTTAAACAATATTTTCTCCTTTTCTCAAGATATGGTTAAATATTTTTCCACGTCCTCGGCTTAAAGCAAATATTCCACCTTATCTCATCTCTTAGATTTTTCCTCTTGCACGTAATCTTAAGATAGTAGCCCCAAAGGTAACCCAGGCAAGGGAGGCTATGGAGGACTTCTTCGAGATGCGATCGAAACTTGACCTTGGAACTTCTATGGATTCTTTCCTGAATGCATGTGCCTTGAAGCTGGACTCTTGGGAATCTTCAAGGGCCTCAACCTTTTTTTTTTACATGAACATTCAAGGAGTGAAAATTGAAACAGACTCGACGCTTGCTCTAATGCTCATTAATAAGACCTGCCCCTTCGAGCTCCCCTTACCTCTTGGTGGAAAGTTGCAAAGCTCTCATAATTTCGGTTAAATGAACTATCTTTTTTTTTTATTTTTTTTTCTTAGGGTATCCCCGCACCACGATCAGCGGAGACTAATCTCTCGAGATACTGTCAGACATCAGAAATGGGAACTTCTCCCAAGAGAGCATTTTCCATATACAATGCCATAAATCAATCCTGGAATGATTACTGAAAGAGTTCAAGTCTCCTTCGCTTGAACTAATTCATGTGGATGGTTAAATGAACTATCTAACATGGTCTTGGTCAAGCTAATCAATGCGCGTAAAAAACGGAACTACCTTTGAACCGACCTCTATTTTTCTTGATCCAAAGGCTCTAGGCCTTCTCATTTGTTGTTTCTATTTTTTGTTTCGTTTTAAGCCGTTTATCTACCCAAAAAAACAAATTCAAATTATTAGGCGGGATTGTACAGTTTTCGGGACTCCGGCGCACAATAGCTCAGTCTGACCTTGGAAACCAAAGAAGTGCCAGCTTATTGAATCCCAACCGTTCATTTGCATCAATATCAACGACTAATATTGACGATCCTTGTCAATCCAAACCAGCCAATGAGAACGCACCTCAAGTCTCCATAAATTGAAACCCACCACCTATTCCCCAAGCATAACTCATTTCCATCTTTCCCGTTCCCCTCTCTCTTTCTCTCGCAAGTCGTGATTATGGCCCCAAAGGCAGAGAAGAAACCAGCGGAAAAGAAGCCGGCAGCGGAGAAGGCACCGGCGGCGGAGAAAGCCCCTTCCGAGAAGCCCAAGGCAGGGAAGAAATTGCCAAAGGATGCCTCATCGGCGGCCGATAAGAAGAAGAAGAGATCGAAGAAGTCCGTCGAGACCTACAAGATCTACATCTTCAAGGTCCTGAAACAGGTCCATCCGGACATCGGTATTTCGAGCAAGGCGATGGGAATCATGAACAGCTTCATCAACGACATCTTCGAGAAGCTCGCCCAGGAGTCCGCGAGGCTCGCACGCTACAACAAGAAGCCGACGATCACGTCTCGGGAGATCCAGACCGCGGTGAGGCTCGTGCTGCCTGGTGAATTGGCTAAGCACGCCGTTTCGGAAGGGACTAAGGCGGTCACCAAGTTCACCAGTTCTTAAAATGTTAGGGTTAGGACATTGGATTTGACGTTTTTCTGTGTTTGTGTATGGCTCTTTGGTTAGGGTTTCCTGATGTATAGACGTTTAAGTTTTCTATAATCTCATATATTTTGTTTACTTATGAATGGATTCTTGGTTTTGGTATTAAATTTGGATCTGAGAGTGATTAAATTCTCGCTTCATTTTTGGTTTTTTCATGCTGATTGGAATTCTTTGGATTTTTTATTTGAATAACTGTTCCTTGCCTTCTTCCTTCTGCAGTTCTGCTTATCTTGGGTAAGTCTTCGAACCTTGTCAATTCTTGTTTCAGATGATAATATGATAGTTTCATTTTTGATACATTTAGGTTCTATGTTTGTTCAGTATATCACTGGTCTCAAATTGAACGGTGTGACTGCGTGAGAATTGAAAAGCGAACAGATGGCGGCTATATTAAGCTTTCTGTTTTGCAAGGTATTTCTTTGAATTTTTGGTTAGATTTAGTAGTTTCTCTTCTGTTTTTGCATCTCTTGATACCGACTGTGTTTTGGACTTTTTTGCAGCTCTCTGGAATCTGGATGCTATGATTTTGGTGGCCAAGCAAATCTGATGAATTTCAAGGTGTGTACTACACTAATGTTATCAACTTGTTGTAGCTGGTAGGGGTGGTGTTGTGGGGGTGGTCTTGGGCCTCTTTCACGCTTGATGTGGGGCAATTTTCCTCTCATGTTGGGCATTTGGTTGGCTAACTAACCCTAGATCAATCAATCCCTTATCTCCCTTTGTGGCTGGACATTTGGTCGGCTAATACTTGGCCAGTCTCTTCCTTTGTGTTATTGAGCAATAGTTGTTGTAACATAGTCTTTGATACTAGTGTAAGGGTGATCTTGGGCTTCTCTCACTCTGAAAGGTTGCTCATGACTCATGAGCTCACAAGTTTTTCCCTCACACTTGCAACACTTGTGATGAATACTCTCTCTATTGTTGGATTTATTGGCTGATTTGTGAGTGAAAAGGGTAAATCCAAACCCATGTATACATTGCTTTTAATTGTTGCCATATGAAGTTTTTGAGGTGCTTTACCTAGTTACTGAAAGAAAGGATATTGATCTGTCTATCCTCTTTAAACATTATGAGCTGATTTTCATAATTGGTCATTTTGTAGAAAAAAAATTGCACTTCTTTTTCCCATTTGAGGCTTTCTGCTCTTTTGGCCCATGCAAGCTCATCAAGCTATTTAATACTTGAGATTGGTTGTTAACGGAGCATGGCTGATGATTTTAGAAGTTTCTTGAGATGAAAGCAAAAATGGTACTATTAGAGCCACTCCAACTGAAATGGCCATTTGAATTAGGCAAATTGATCAAATGTATTTTGCCCATTTAAAAATATGTTTTTACTCTGATTTGAATAAGCATCTATTTAGGCAATCCTCTCCAAATTTTAAAATATCTTACCCTTGACGACTTGCTATGAAGAATCTAGGGTTCAATTTTTTTTGCCTAGAGCATCAACCCTCTTCAAATTTGTCCCTGCATTTGGGGTATAGGCTAATTGTTTCTTCAAATGGTTCTTGAATTGGAGTTGGTTTGGCATTGGTAGTTAATGGATTTGGCCAGAATTGGATTTGCTCTTAGAAGTGGGGAGAGACGTTTTGCTTTTAGAAGTTTCTTTGGGCGAAAGCAAAAATGATACTATTAAGGGCTTGTTTGCTTTGGTAATCTTAATTTCAAGGAGACAAGGGGAAAAAAAAAAAAAGAAGAGAAATGGAGAGGAAATTTCTTTTGAAATTAAGAAGAAAAATGTTCTTCACCCTGCTCGAGGTGTTGATTTTTCTTGCCAAGGGAAAGAAGCCCAAAAGTCTAGGGTGTGTTTGGGTGAAGGATTTTTGGAGAGAATTTGATTTTGACAAGGGCTGTATGATATTTATAAGTAAAAGTTCTTTGTTTGGCTACTTCTGAATGTGAAATTTCAAAATGGAATTTGAAAGGAGTAAAATGACATCTTCAAATACCTCCTAAGGAGGTATTTTTTGTATATCCTCTCCATCTTGATGTGAACTTGTATCAATAAAAGCGATTAATGAATCATTTACTTGTTTTAATACCTAAATGTGCCCGGGCTTCACTTTTGTTGTTAGGTAATTCTACATACACACCACTTTTTCCAAACATACATTTAAAAATAAATAAAAATAACAATTATTTAATTTAACTATTATTTCTCTTTATATTATTAACACGTTCTTTTAACTTTATGTTTTTGATTAATCTTCAGTACTTTCTACTTTTAACTAAGTGAGAATTGAACTTTATTCATTTAAATTATTCGAATATGCTTGGAATTAAAAATTTTATTCAATTTTTTTTTTTTAGCAAATGGACAAAATTATCCTCCTCATTTCTTCTCCTCATTTTTATTTTTCATTTCTCCTCCTCTTATTCTAAAGCAGGGCCACTGTCTTTTTCTTTTGCGATTCCAAGACTGTCACTGTCGTTGTTCCAGATCCGTCCACCGCCCGCAGGAGAGAGAAATTGGAGTTCTTCGTCTTTTTGTTTGGAAGGACGTTAAGTTATCCTTAAATACTCGAATTACTCCAGCTAGACACAAGATTGCTTCTGACATCCCACTACAATTGGACCAACACAAGTCACGACAACAGCAGCAAGTCACAGATCAAAGCGAGTACCCCAAACATCATGCATGCAACTCTTCCTTTCCGTTTAGTGAGGATTGTAGCTGCACTTTTCTCGATCGACCCCTTGGCCTTCCGGTACCCGACCACTGGCATACCATATCTAGAGATCAGCTTCAGCTTCTTAGGCACAGGTGGCGTATATGGGTCCATTCTTGGGTGACCCCTTGGGCTTCGGTGGCCAGCCATGGCCGCGCTTTGGTGGGCCATTTATGTCGGGTTTCAAGCAGTTGTTATTCACCATGATTAGCTCCCCACTTTCATCTTGTTCAGGTGGTTGGTGAGAAAATTAGTGTGGTCGATTGGCAAGTCACCGTACATTGATTTGATGTAATTCGATATTGATGATTTATTTGAGCCATCCTCTTTTCAGGCCAAAAATCCTAGAGAAATGCTATTTATTAGGGCATACAGTAGGGTCGCTGGTGTATCGGGTGGATGTAGGGGTCGGCAATGGGCCTGCCCGGCCCAAAAATCATGAAGCCTGATTGGGCCCAGGCCCGGGCCCAGCGGGCTTTGACCAGTCAACGGGCTTGGTCGGGCCGGCTGGGCCTGAAATGGAGAAATCCGAGCCTGCCCAATAGGCCCACACATTTCGGGTCTATGGGCTTTGGGCTTGGGCTTGCACGGGCTCGGGCTTGAAGCCTGAATTTTGGGCTTTTTTTTTTAAATGGTTTAAAACTATTTTTTTTAATGGGTTGATTGAAGAGTATGGAGATTTGAACACTAGACCTTTCAATAGAAAGAAAATTTTAATAACTATTGTGCTACAATTCTTAGTTATGAATAAATATTTAATGAAAAGAGTTAATTGTAATGTTTAATTATCAAAATAATTAAGTTTTAAAATATTAGTTAACATTTTTCATAGACATTTATCTTTAATCAAATTTATTTTAAACTTTAAGGTTATATTTTTTTAACTTTATTAATATAAATTTTAATTGTTTGACTTTATTAAATTTATTTATAATTTAAAAAAAAAAGGATTTTATTCAAAATTTCAAACTTAACAAATGCATCACTATAAAATATATACATCTCAACTAAGTTGGCACCTATACATTTGACAATCATTTGCACTGCTATCAACCCAAAATAAATTACATTAAAATAAATTAAAATTTTCAACGATTTTCAATCACCACCTTCATCTGGAGAACTATCTTCCATAAATGATGGTTTTGATAATTTTAAATTCAGCAATTCTTCATTAAGCGCATCTATTTAGTTTTGTTCTTGTTGTCTTTGCTCCGTAAGTTTCCAATCTTTTAGACATATCAAAGCTTCACAGTATCTGGATTAAGACTGCTACGGGTTACTGATACAGTTCTACCACCTGCACTAAAAGTTGCTTCCGATGCAACAGTTGAAACTGGAACCGTTAGTATGCTACGGGCCATGGTTGAAAGAATTGGAAATTTTCGTTGTTGAGATTTCCACCTGGCCAATATATTAAAATTTTCGTCATCACTATCAATAAGTTGTGCATCAAGGTAGCGTTGCAATTAAGTTGAGTTACTGCTAGCAGATATGTTAGATTGTGATTTTTTGTATTTTTATATTGCTAAGGTTCCTCCTATTATATTATTAGATGATGGAATAGGAGTAGAGCCTGAGGCATGTACAGAAGTTACATCAGTACCAACAATTCTTTTATAATATTCATATAAATTGAAAAGTGAACTTCTAACAGTAAACAAATATTGCTTGGGAAAATCAGGAATATATTTAAAAATTATTTCTAACCAACCTTCTAAGGCTTCAAATTTATATCTAGGGTCTAAAACAGTGGCCATTCCGTAAATTTCGGGTAATTCTTCTCCCCAATATTTATAAAAATTTTCTCTCATACTAAATAAAACATCAGTAAATAAATCAAGATGCTCATATAGGATGTAGGATAATAAATACCACAAAATTTTTTAGTTAATTGAATAAGCACATGACAAGATGTAGGATAATAAATACCACAAAATTTTTTAGTAGAATCTTCAAAAACAAGCAAAAAATCACGTACAATTTCAGCCACAGTTCAATCAGCCTCATTAGGATATACCATCGACGATTGACGAGATGTTTGTGCTAATTCAGTACAAAATAAGTCTATAGCCTTTTTATATTTTGTTGCTGTTTTTAGAAGCTCATATGTAGAATTCCACCTATGAGGAACATCACTAAGTATGTTTTTTTTCTTCATATTCACCGTTTGAGTGCATTTTCTATACAATTCGTAACGTGCATGTGAAGAATTACTATTACGAACAATAGCTTTAATTTTTTCAATAGAATCATTTAAACTTGATAATCCATCTTGTATAATTATATTTAAAATATGAGCACAACATCGAACGTGAAATAAATGACCTTTAAGCGGCAAATCTAAATATTTTTTAAGATATCTCTGAGCAACATCATTGTTAGAAGCGTTGTCTAAAGAAATTAAAAATATTTTGTCTTTAATACCCCAAGAATTCAATTCTGCAAGTATTTCATTGGCTATTATATCACCTGTTTGAGGAGTTTCAATCATTTTAAAAGAAATAATTCTTTTATTCAAATTCCAGTCATAATCTATGTAATGAGCAGTTAATGTCATGTAACCATATGTTGTAGAGATGTCCAAAGATCACAAGTCAAACAAATCTTACCATTATAATTTTGAAAAAAAAGAATAAATTTTTGTTTTTGCAAATTATATTTTTTCATTATATCTCTTTTGGCCGTTGTCGCTGAAAATCCTTTATATTGTGGAACAAAACTTCTTTGTATCATGTCTGAAAAATCATGTTTTTCTACAAATGTAAATGGTTGTTCAGCTCTAACAATGTAATCAGTAATTTCTTCATGGGCTACTTGCTCATTGTAAGAAAATGTTGATAAATTACCACTACTACCAATAACTAATTTAGATTGACTTTTAGTATTATTTTCTTGTTTTTGAGCTTGTTTTTTATGTGCAAGTAAGTGTCTTCTTAAATAAGTAGTGCATTTAGATGAGTCACCACATAATAAATTATTACAAATTTTGCATTTAACTTTTGTTTCTTCAACCCCATTATTATGAACTACTATAATTTCAAAATCTTGCCAAACATCAGATTTTTTTCTTCCACTAACGGATGATGGAGTTACAATATGTGATGCACATGTAGTATCATGGATATTAGTTGCATCAGTTTCAATTGAATCTAATTGAATTGGTGATGAGGATTCAACTTCAAATTCATGAAGTTCTTGATCCTCATTTATAGATGGAACGAAATTTAAATTCGTGTTAGCCATTAACAAATATGAATAAATAAACAATTAAAAATAATAATCAACAATATAATAGTAATAAATTAAATTAATGTTACCGAAAATAGAGCAAATAATTGAAGACGGTGAAGGATGTTTGACAATTTCTTGCACTTCCGAAAGTCTTGAATTGAACACTTAGCAATTGTGAAATAAATAAAATATTGAAGTATGAAGTGGAGAGAGTTTGAGAGTTGGTGTGGAAGAAATGAAATTAGATGGGGTTATTTATATTTTTTCTTAAGTGATAATAAATATAAATAAAGGGATATATAATGTAATTTTAATAAAATATTAAAACAGTAAATTTTTAAAGAGTTGTCAAATCCCAACGGTAACTTGGCTGGATTTCATTTCACACACACACACACACACACACACACACACACACATATATATTGCCTGGTTTGGACCGTTTGGTTCATTCACTTCATTGATTGGACTTTGGAAGTTGGAACTTGGGAATTTGAAAATTGGATGGAAATATCATGTCCTTGTCCTATTGCACCTGTAGTCCTATATAGGCTATAACCTATTCCTAATTTCCTATTGTCCTATCATATTTTACTTTTGACTTTTTTTTATATATATATAAAGTTACGGGCCTTAAAAATTGGGCTTCGGGCTCGGGCCTCGGTCAGCCCGAAAATCGGGCTTCGGGCTGGGCTTCTAAAAAATATTCAAAGCCCGAGCCCAACTGGAAGCCCTATGGGCTCGGGCTCGGGCGGCCCTAATTCCGGGTTCGGGCGGGTTTCGGGTAGCCCATGGGCTTTGGGCTTTTTGGAGAGGCCTAGGTGGAGGGAAGTTCGAACTGGTATTCGATCCAAAAGTTAAAAGCTCCAACAAATTTCACCCCACCCGAACGGTAAGTAGCACAAACCCCGCCATTTGCGGGTGTAGGAGGGTTGAATTTGGCGGGCGGGTCGAATTTGATTGGTTTTTGCAACATCAAGGTCTACAAAAATCATTAGAAGTAAGGGAGAAAAGCTTTAGCTGAATTCCCACAACTGGAACAATAGGTCAGTTTGGGAGGTACAGTCAAAATTGTCTGAGAGAGGGTTTAGGAAACTAGATGAGTGGACTTCTTCAAGGCGGCAAATTTCTTTTGGGTTGCAGAAGAGAGAGAAAAAATAGAGAAAATGAAAAAAGAATAAAGGGAAAATTAAAAAAGAAAAAGAAATAAAAAATAGAGAATAAAATAAAAAAAAATATAAAACAATTATAGTAGGGATGGTATTGTCTTTTCTGTTCAATTAGAAGGATAATAAAGTAATTTTATAATAATTTTTGGACAAAAAATTAGTTTTTTTACTTTGTTGAACATAAAAGGGAGTAAAATGTGTACAGGGTAAAGCTATAATTAGTAAAAGTACAGGGGGTAAATGGTAATTAACCCGACTACGTATCATATCTCACCCTTGCAAGTGTGACAACGATTTGATTGAGCGTCTACCTCTTATAATACAATGATCAACAACTTTAGGTACTAATACTGAAAGTCAGGATGTCAACAACAAAAAAAAAATGCAGAAACTCTCAAGAATAAAAATTTAGATGAAATTTGTGAATGTAATGCTTAGGATATGATGTCTATTTGCTGAAGAATGCCTTTTTCTTAAATAGGGATTGAAAAAATGAAACAAAAGACATTGAAGAGATTTTGTAACTTTCAATAGAAGACAATTCTTTAACTCTTGAATTAACAATCAAGACTTAATTATGTTACTCCTATTAGTTTAGTTGCGAATTTGAATTGTCACAAGGATTAGGTTCTATATGGATTTGTTTATTTGGTTTGAGACCTTAAGGCCGCAAACATAGACCCGAGCTCAAGTCAGGCTCGACATGGGCAATCGATTGGTCAGTTGAATGACGAAGTGCACATGTGTGATTTTATTTATGTCATGAACATTCATCTACTTTCTCTTTATAATTTTAGTGTCGTAAGGACTCCTCAACTCTCATAGGGAAAACATTGCAACTTTTGGTTGCAAAAGTAATAATTCTTAACCAGATGCTGAGTTATACTGTATAATTTTTTCACTTTTCATGATTTTTCTCTATTTCATATTTCTTGCTAAAATGAAGAAATGTCAAAATTTTAAGATTTGTAATTTAATGCATTTGTGGAAGGTTTAAAATTCTACCTCTTTTTCAACGTATGTAAAAAAAAAATAAAAAAAATAAAAATAAAAATAATAATAATAATAATGGAGAAATGGCAAAGAAAGGTACACCTTACTTGGACCATCATATTCACCAGGAAAGGTATATTATTATTCTCTCCAAACTCTTTACACTTCCTCTAGTGTTGAATTCAACATCTATCATCATCACCATTGAATTGAAAAGGCCACTCCTACACAACTGTACACACATACACTTTCTAGATTGGCGTAAGAGTAAGACAAGGAGGGCCTTATTCAACTCGTGTCATAACAGAGAAAACCTTATTGCTCCTTCACCCACCACCACCCAAAAGGGTGAAAATGACCTTTGTCTGTCCCGAATTAGTGAAGAAGATACCCTTCTAAAAAGGGTAGATATTTTTTTCAAAAGCCTAAGGCCCCGTTTGGTTAGGTGCCGTTTGGTAACTATTTTTGTTTCCATTCCAGTAGTGGAATGGAATGGAATGAGAATTTTATTTTTTCTTGAGAGTAGAATCACGTTTGGTAACGATAATTTTTTTTTTTTTTGCGAAGAGAATTGTGTTTGGTAACGATTTTATCTTAATTTTATTTATTTATTTATTTATTTTTTTCTGTTTTGGCCTGACGACTGTGGCTCCCGCCGGCGACGCTCGGAAGGCAATGGCACCAGCTCCGGCGACGGCCGGACAGCGGTGGCAGGTGGGTGATAGTGGCCGAAAAATTTCCGGTCGGACTTGACCGGCGACGGTCGCCGGAGATGGCCGCCGGTGGCGGCGGCAGGCAACGGTGGCCGGCGGCGCGCGGCCAATGGCGACCGGCGGGTGAACAGTGACAAATGTGTTTTGGAAATAGAATGGGAATAATGAGAAATAACTTTTTTTTGTTTCTCATTTTTTAAGAAAAAAGTTGGCACAATTCTCAAATGGGAATGAAATGGAAACGGAAACAAAAATAACTAAACGCTATTCTCAAACAGAAGTCCCAAAAATCTGAAAATGGGATGGGAATTTCTGGAATGGAAATGGTTACCAAACGGGGCCTTAGTGTTTCCATTCCATTTCAACCCAATTCAACCCAAAAATTCTGGGATTGATTTTTGGGAATGCGTTTGGCAAACACAAAACCCAACCCAACCCAACCCAAAAAATGAGAATTGATTCTTGAAAAGTTAAAGAAAGGAGAAACAAAAAAAACTTGTTTCTTTTTGTGTCCAAAAAACTCAACCCACTGATAGGACACGCTGGGAATTTTTAGAAATCTTAATGATACACTGTTCATCATTCCTCACACATGAACGATCCTTGGTGAACGATCTGTTCTTCGAAGCTCTGATGGCCGTCTTCTTCGCTGCCATCGCTGTCGAAGCCCAAGCCCAAGTTGTTGACTGATCGTCGTCATCTCGCCATCGTCAGTGTCTGGACATCGACACCTCGCCATCGTCGTTGTCTAGACGTCGACATCGTCCTCGCCAAGTCGTCATTGTCCTCGCCACAGCTATCCTCGTTGCCATCGTTCCTTGCCACAGCTATCGTCTTCATCCAAGCAGGCTATTGTCTTCATCCTAGATTTCGATTTTGTTTCCAATTTAGGGTTCGATTTCGCTCTTCGTTTCGATTTTGAAATCGATTTTCGATTTCTTTTCCAATTTAGGGTCCGATTTCGCTCTTCATTGCAATTTCGAAATCGATTTTCAATTTCGTTTCCAATTTAGGGTTCGGTTTCGCTTTTCATCGCGATTTCGAAATCGATTTCTTTTTTTGATCTCGATTTCATCACAAAATTGATTTTGATTTTCGATTTCTATTTCGATTTTCATTTTGATTTTCGATTTCTATTTTCGATTTTCTACTGTTATTCACTCCTGAATTTTCATGACTGATCTCAGCGGTTTGTGGTCTGGATTCTAGTAGTGAATGAGCATTTGTCAATGGGGAATGAATGGGATCGGTTTTGTTCTTGAATTTGGTTTGAAGTTTCGATTTCGATTGTTAGTGGTTTGGGGTTCAATTTCTATTTTGATTTTGCTCGAATCGATTTAGGATTTGGTTTTTGAATTTGGTTTGGGGTTCGATTTTGATTTTGATTTCATTATTGAATTTTGATTTTGTTACTGAATTTTTTTTGGATGATTTTTTATTTTGATGATTTTTGTTTGGATGAAAAAATAATTTCAGAATAATGTGGTTACCAAACGCGATTCTGTTCCCAACACAAAATAAAATTTTGTCGTTACCAAACACAATTCTGTTCCCAGAAGGAAACAAAATTCTCAACTCAACTCATCCCAGTTGGGTTGAGAAAAGTGGGAACACTAATCAAACGCCACCTAAATGTCCTATTCGACAGCGACAACTGTCAAGGACGTAAATTTATTTATTTATTTATTTTTACCGACAAATTCAATAAAAAAATTATTCTTTGCCTCATGTGATTTTATTGTACTTTGCCCCTGTATTATTTTCTTCAGTACTTTATTACCTTGTGCTTTGGACTAAAGTGCAATACTAACTCCGTTGGACGAAAAATATAAATTGTCAATTTTATCCTTCTTTATATATTAAAGGGTAATTTTGTCATTTTTCTCTAATAAATCTAAAAAAAATTATTTTAAAAGTCATCCAAAATTGTAATGAGCAAAATGTATTTTTCTTTCATTTTGTCCAATTTGTCTATCTATTCTCTTTTCGGGGCTACTCTCTCTCTCTTTCTTGCATGGCGATGCTGAAGTCACTAAATCCATGCGATGCCCATGATCGAAGCAAAAGACTTAAACATCATAAATGGGTTGTTCGACAATAACGACGATCTCAAAATCTGTTCCCATAACAGTAATCATTTAAGCAGTCAGCTGAGCTTAGATTGCGATGACCATGCCAACCGAGATCAAGAAGAAGATACAAGATCGAAGATACGGTTTTGAGAAAAAACGAGATCAGGTGAGAGATCAATCCAGCGTACCAAAGACATATTCGTTTCACTTTAGTTATTTTCATGATCTGTTGCAGTTTTGATTCAAATCTTCTGCTTATCTTCCAGATCTAAGCACAAATCTAAAGAAACAGAGGGTAGTGATTTGACATTTGATTGAGGAGAGAGGCCATATAATCATTCATGATTTTGTTGATCATGGAATCAATTTCTGGATCGTCTTCGACGATGGGCATTTTTCCTTTGTCAATTCATTTTTTTCTTTAGCAGGAGTTTCTTGGACAATTGGGTTATCATCACCGTTGGGCTCGAAAGCGATACCTAATTGCATCTCAGTCAAGGTCTTTTTAATGACATTTTAATTCACCTGAACATACAAGAGGAACGTAATGATAATGGTCATGAACAATACAAGATTTACGTTAACTTATTGTACTTGATCATCTAGCAGGAGGCTAATGGGAGTGAAACCAATTGTAGAGGAGTAAGTACTCAAGCACTAGTGTGTTATTCATGGGATGAAAAACACATTTCCTTGCACTGAGTTTACCAATGTCTGTTCACACAACTAATATTAGGAGCAAGAAAATTTATACAAGAATAAACATGCATTTGTAAAAACACATGACAAATGTGAATATTTACATATTTTTATTATTGTGTGAACATTCACATGTAATACACAACATGATATAATATGTAAACATTCATATCTTAATTAAACATGAACATTCATATACGAACATTGAAAACTTAAATAGAGCTGCGAATATTTTACATAAACACAAACGATTACAACTGTTGCCTACTTGTAGTGCAATTACACACCTTGTAATAGATCGTGGATCAATGTATGACTTCTTAAGACTTGTTTCTAAGTCCGTGTAAATTACTTCGGGCTAGTTGTTCTTAGACATTTTCTCAATGTCTACTATATAATGCACCAACCACTTGAGAACTTACTACCCAGTAGTTGAAAAGAAGCACGTGGTTAATGTAAGCAAAGGAGATAAACAACATCATGCACTGTTTCTTCGCCTGTTTTGTCTAGTTGTTTCTCGACTAACGATCTCAAAAACGCAATGCCAAACTTGCATGGTTGGTATGTGAGCCTGTTGAGGAAGAAAGAATTAGACTTTTTGTACCGACTTTACATAACTGGCTCCTCACCTGATGTCAGTCTAAATATCAATTGTATATCTAGAGGGATAAGTTTAACGATCTTATCTTCAAGCCTGAATGTTGCCCTTGAAGAGTTGTAACTCAAAATTATCATTTCTATCAAGGCATCATTTTTTTTGTATGTTTTCGAGGGTTAGTTGTTTTTGTGTAGAAAGTCTCGAACAATTTTGTGAATGGGGTTTTTTACAGTAAAGCTTTGTGTTGTCCGTTGAGATTGCAATCCTTCACTAATTCAAACGTTTGTTTCAAATTACAACGATACAAATATTATTTGAATTAACTTTGACACTAGCTATCTGTTTTTGGTTTCATGTTCTGACTTGCTATAATGATAACCATAAACTGTATTCCACAAAAGTAGAGATACTAATAGTTTTAGCAAGCATGAATGTACACACCGTATAATTTGATATGAACATTTACACAACAAGGTATATGAACAATCACAATGACAACCACAAAGTTGTGAACATTCACATTTTGCAAATTGTTCAGAACAAAGAAATGTGAACATTTTGAAAAAATTAGGTGAACATCCCCGTTTGGTTAGTGTTCCCATTCCATCCTATCCCCAGATTTTTGGGATTGATATTTGGGAACGCGTTTGGTAAACATATTTTTGCATCCATCTCATCCCAAAATTTTGGGATTGATTCCTACATTACTTAAGGAAGCGAGAATAAAAAAAAAAAAAATTCTTCTTTTCCGTCTTATCCCATTTCCATCCCATTTAGGGACACATTAATCCTTTTATAAATTGTTAATGAGATATCTCATCCGAGTTCATTCCTAACTTGTTCACCATCTCTCCCGTCCCTCTAGCTCTCCAGCTCTCATTATCGTCTTTTCCATCACCCGCTCCTGTCATCGTTTTTGTCTTTATCTTTTCACCATCGTTATCGTCGTTGTCGTCTTCGTCTTTTTGCCATCGCCGTCGTCTATGTAAGCTCTTTCTCACTCTCTTTTTGTTTATTCATGTTCGAAATCCAAACCTAGTTTTTTTTTTTTTTTTTTTCAGTTTCACCGCCGTTATCGTATCTTCATAGTCTGAAATCCAAACTTAGTTTTGCCGCTGTCGTTGTCGACCAAAATCCATATCCAAATCTTCATAAAATCGATTTAGATTTAGGGTTCACGAAATCGTAATCGTGAACAAAATTGATTTCGTTGATTTCTAATAGTTTACACTACTTTGGATCCTATAGTTTTTAGAAATTATTTTTAAATATAAAATTAAATGAATTTTTAAAATAAATAAATTATTTTTAAAAAAATTAGACCAAACACCACCTAAATAATCAAATGCGTATACGTATTAGAACCTCCTTGTCCGTATAAATTCACGCTTTCCCATCTTTGCGCGCTTTCTTCGTCGGGTAGTAACTTCTCACTCATTTTGATTTCTGTTCATCTCTGATACGTATTCCAATGTATATAGACATCTGCCGCCGGAGTTGGTGAGTTCTGGCTCCACTGTGTCTCGCACTACCGACGAAGAACACAGCTTGAAGCATGAGAGGTAAGTTCTGAATTTATGTATTTCAATTTCGTTTTCTTTGACCTAGATTTTCCTAGTTTAATTCCCTCTTCCACTCCCGTCTTTGTTCTTAAATGATCTCAAATTTCAACGAAGTTTGAAGCTAACCTCGTGCATTTTATTGTTGGAAAACCGGATTTTATGTGTTCAATCGTCGATTTCAGTCAGTTAAACACTGTTATCGTGTTAATTTAACGGGATTCGATCTCAAATTACAGATATGTTTCTGGAAGTTTGACTTAACGGTTGAGTGAAGTGCTAGTTTGAGGCATATTAGGATTAAGTGGTTGAAGATGACGGATGTTCAACAGCATCTGCACCAGAAGCCGGAGAGCACAGCCGACGATGCCAGTACAGATTTCGAGCGTGGATTGGAGGAATTCATGCGCGGTCATTTGGACGACTGTATGTCTTTCGCATCGTTCAGCTCAGTGCGCAATTCAGAGGATGAGGACGACGAAACTGATCAGGTCAGGCTGCGGAGGAGGTTAGATCTCGACGGCGACGATCTTGCCGAGTCATCCGCAGCCAGGTGCCACCGTCACCGCTCCCGAATCCTCAGCCGGTGGGCCGCCCGCCAGGCACAAGAGATGATCACTACGATTGAGCGGCGGAATCGTGAGTCGGAGCTGATGGCTCTAGCAGGTTTGCACACGGTTTCAACCCTTGATTCTTCGTTCTTGAGAGAGTCCCGATCCCCTACTTTGCGTCAACAGGGTAACAATAATAATGTGGAGAGGCCAAGTAGCCAGGCATCTTCGATCTTGCAGATGTGGCGAGAGTTGTCTGAAGGTCGAGGTAGTGAGAATCGAGGTAGTCTGGAGGAGGGGGAGGAGGGTACTGAGAGTGAGAATGAAGGCGGAGATCGTGGTGGTGGTTCTAGCCGTGAACAATCTCCCGATCTTGGTGATGTGGAGAGAGAAAGGGTGAGGCAAATTGTTCGGGGATGGATGGAGAGCGGTATTAATACAGACCAGAGGAGGAGCGGCGGCGGCTCGAGGGCGGAATGGCTTGGTGAGACAGAGCGTGAAAGGGTGAGGATTGTGAGAGAGTGGATGCAAAGAGGGAGTCGTGGTGGCGGCCGGAGGGCTGAGCAAGTTGAAGTGGCTGAGGATGAAGCTCAACCGGAGCATATTCGAAGAGACATGCTAAGATTGCGGGGAAGACAGGCTCTGCTTGATTTGCTTGTTAGGATTGAGAGGGAAAGACAGGGGGAGCTTCAGGGTCTGATGGAGCACCGCGCGGTTTCTGATTTCGCTCATCGTAACCGCATTCAAGTTAGTATTCTTTGTTTGCTTAATATTCTTGCTGCATTTAGATTGCTTAATGTGTGGTAATTTGTACATGTCTTATGGGGCTTGATACGTTTTGTAGTATGCTATTTTGATGATTGTTCCATTTGATATCCAATCTAAAAGTCGAGTTTAGGGTTGCAAGATTGGCGGAATCCATTAGCTTGGTGACGATGTTTCAAAGGTGAGATGCAGCCCCAAGGCGTGGGGTGTTACCCTCATTATTTTTATTTAGTAACTTAAAAATAAAATATAATAATAAAAAGTGGATTCTTGTTATGTAGTCCTCTATTTTTTACACTAATTTTCTTATCCAATTTATGGAGCTACTTATATATATATGTATGTTTTTTGTCGTTACCACTATTTAGTTAACATTTACTAGGATATCAATTACAAATTACACATCTAGTTAACATTAACTCTATAAATTAGTTGATGTTGACTAAAAGACAAAAATTTATTCAAACAACTATGAAATAAAGAGAGAAAAAACTGAGAATAAAAAATTGTAAGTGACTTGTTTCGAGGACAATCTACAAATTTTCCCCCAAAAAATGGTAAAAATACACAAACATTGTAAATTAGTTCAATGTTTGTTACTCCAATATTAACTTTGAATGAATAATGTAATATTGTTGAAGTTAATATACCATAAAAAAGATACCAAATCCTAGAAATACATGATATGTATCAACAGCGAACTAGACACGACTTAAAGAATAAGGCCAATAGGCAAAAACACTAAATGTGAGCCTTATTACGCATTGATATGCTAGAAAGAGTATGGAAAAGTACTTCCTGATGAGCTAGGCTTTACCTGCTGAATTACTGTAGAACCTTTCACTCAGTATTCCGGTTACATTCAACTATTTTTTCCTCTTTCTTTGCTCCAAAGGTTGTGTTATACATATGGAAGGTTAGTGTGCTACTGTTTGATTCATCCCAATGTAAATGATGTCTGTGGACCCAAAAAACAAATCTTATTTTAAAATGTTTCTTCATGGTTTAGACTTGGTGATAACTTGTTTGAGGTGGCACCTATCATGTCAAATTTTGATTTGCTGTAAGATTCTCTCCATCTTTACCGACTTTAATGTACAATATATAACAATAAGCTATCCAAGTAATCATTTGTATGTTTATCATGGCATATGGTATACTTTTTGCATTTGAGCAAATGTTTCTTTCTCAGGATCAACATGCTACCTGCAAAATTGTGGAATACTTGTAAATATGTTGTGGGTTGTTTTGCTTGAATTTGCAATCACATTTTAACATGAAAAATACACAGTTGACCTTGGAACCTAATACACATGTTTGCAGTCATTACTCAGAGGTAGATTCTTACGAAATGAAAGACCCGTTGAAGAGGAGAGACCGCCTTCAATGGCAGCTGGTGAACTGGTTCAGCTAAGGCAACGGCACACTGTTTCCGGGTTGAGGTATGCAATCATACTTCTTCAAAAGCCATGTATAACCAAAATTTCTTGATTTTGCTTTTTGTGATTGGTTGGTGTGTTTAGGCATTTATACTTTTGTTTACAATTTTTTCATGCTTGTCTGATGGCCTCAGAACAGTTCCCAGTCTTTATATTCTAGGATGGATTTTAGATTAGTTCTTCATAAAATGAGCATAAATGTGAATTTACTTGAAAAATAATGGTCACTGGAATCTAGTTTCTCCATGACAAGCACAACAGAGTTCTCCAACTCAATGCCTGTTTTTTTTCTTTAATGTATTTTGTTTGGGGTTACTGAACTAACTCCATTTTTGGAGTGATAAACTAATATCCTGGAGAATGTTACACTAAACTTACATGGTTTTCAATTGTTTCCACTTCCATTTGAAGTCTTTATTTTTCAAATCTTAATGATGTAGGACAAATAAGGGGGCAATCTTTTAGGAGTTCAATGCAAAATCTGATTTCTGGAGGCTTAAGATTTAGGGTTTTGTAGCTGTTTTGGTGGCTGAATATCAGAGAAAATTACAGAATTCTTAGGGTTTTTAAAGAGTGGAAGAAGGATATAGGAGTTTAAGGCTGTAGAGAAGCCATAGGAAAGGAGGAAGATTGTGTGGTGTGGGAACAATAATAATGAAAGAAAGAGAAAAAACCCTAGGCTTCACACCTAGAGACCTTAGGCACCACACCAAAGGGAATTGCATTACATAATCCTTGAAACAAAAAAATAGCCATTTCTTAAAAAACCGTCCCCCTTTAATTGAGGAGTACAAGGTGTTGAAAAGGACAATATTTGGCTAAGTTTTATTGTTGATTTGGTTGAGATTAATTGCTGATCTGTGCCTAGGTGTATTTTAAGTTTAACATATGCTAGTCAACTCTGTAGATTATAGAAATTAGTTGTATGATTACTTTGTTCCTTTTTTAATGCCTTGTACAGTCTATAAGTAGTGTACGTGTGATGACCCGGTTTCCCAGGTCCGCCATGCTGTTTCTCCCCTTGGAGAATTAATGCTAACACCGTGCGACCAATATTTTATTCTATAAAATCCGATAAATTTTACAATGTTTCGGCGACCAATTTTTGACAATATGATAATTATACTTATCGAATTCATCGATTCAATTTCACAACAGTACATAATAATATACAAATACAGTTATTACAAATTTAGTAGAAATTTAATTAAAATTTCTAGCGGATCCTGTATTATTATGTTAAAATTGAAATTTATAATAACTGCAGGTTATATAAATTCTCAAGTTTAGAATTCTATTATAATTTATTAAGTTCCACTATACAATTATGAATCTCCACTATAGAGAAACAATTGCGATTCCCATATGCAATTGGAATTGGGGCTCCTATATATATATATATACACACACATACAAATACAATTATTACAAATTTTATAGAAATTAAACTAAAATTCTTGTGGTGGTGACTTTCGGTTATTTCTGTATTATTATTGTTTTGAACAATATTTCGAAGACGAAATTTATTTAAGGGGGGTAGATTGTAATATCTCGGAAATTGATACTTTTGAAAAAATATTATTTTATATAAGTTTAATATTTTTGGAAACGATTTTGTAAATTTGTGGTATAAATATATACTTGATAGTTTTTGGAGTTAAATGTTGAATTTATATTTCTGAAAATATTACTTTATATAAGTTTAATATATTTGGGTTGTTTTGCATATTATGAAAATTTATAAATTTTGGAGGAGGTAAGTGCAATTATTGGGATTAATAATTATAGGGTGTTAAAACGTAATTTTCAAATTCTTAACATATATGAGAGGAGATAATAGGAAGAGTAATGAGAATAAATAAAGAGAGCAAGGGAACCATTATTACAGAGTGGTATCGGAGCAGAATTAGTAATAATACTAATTTATTTATAAATGGTGGAATATTTGTGGTAGAATTCTCTATAGGAGAAACCGTGTGGTGGCTCTGGGAAACCGGGTCGTCACAGTACGTGTATTCTACTTTTCGTATGAATGGCATCAGAGCACGAACTTTATTTTTGACTCTTGTCCATGTTTGATTTATTCCTTGAAATTGAGACCCTAGCCTCCCACGATGTCTGAATCCAAGTCTTCTGAAAACTGTGGTCCTAATTTGGACTCACACTCGGTTCAGATTACCACTATACTACTTAATGGAGACAATTTCCTACGTGGGTTTCAATCAATGCGTATGTATATTTGAGGGAGAAGAAAGAGTTAGTACCTGACTGTTGATACATAGGGGCCCGATTCTAAGAATAGGATGCGACTTATACCACTTGGGATGCAAAAATTCCATGGTAATGGCATGGCTTGTCAATTCCATGGATGAAGACATCGCTTCTAATTATATGTATTATCCAACTGCCAAAGAACTCTGGGATAATGTCAATTCCATGTATTCTGATCTCGACAATCAATCCCAAGTGTACGAACTGCAACTGCAACTTGGAGGAATTTGACAAGGGGAAGACAATGTCACCAAATACTTCAGCACTATGACAAGGTTGTGGCAAGATCTGGATATTTTCAATGATTATGAATGGAAATCTCTAGATGATTGTAAACACCATCAAGACAACGGGAAACGATCGCATCTACAAATTTCTTGCCGGCCTGAACGTGCAATTTGATGAGGTAAGGGGAATGATCATTGGTCATTGCCTACTTCCTTCACTCGGAGAGGTATTTGCTGAAATCCCAAGGGAGGAAAGTCGCCGTAGTGTTATGCTCTGAAAAAAGAAGGGTTGGGGCACTGATTGAATTTTTTTCCCCAGTCGCTGTTGACGCAAATACTTCCTTCACTCGAAGAGGTATTTGCCAAGTGAAGTATTTGCTGAAGTTTGGAGGGAAGAAAGTCGCCGTAGTGTTATGCTCGGAAAAAGGGGGCTAGGGCACCGATTGAAAATTTTGCCCCAGTCGCTGCTGATGCAAATGCAAACAAAGCTTCCAATAATTGGCGCAAAATTGAGGTCAAACCTCGGGTTTGGTGTGAATTTTGCAGCAAACCTTGCCATACATGTGAGACATACTAGAAGATCCATGGCAAACTTGCCAACTGGAAGAGCAACAAGCTTGGAGGTTGACCAGTTCGTGCAAATGAGGTTGATGCTGGTCCCTTCAGTAAGAGCAGATGAATCATCTTATGAAGCAGTTGATATCCAATCCAGAGTCTGGTATTCCTAGTGTTTCTCTAGCTCAAACAGGTATCAACTCTAATGCTTTCTCTTGTCATTTTAATTTTACATCTTGGATCATTGATTTTGATCTTTCTGATCACATGACAAATCTCTCTCATGTATTTTATTCTTATTCGCCTTCTTCTGGTGATAAAAAAGTTAGAATTGCGGATGGGAATTTTTCATCTATTGCAAGTAAAGGTTCTATCAAAATTTTTGAAAAAATCGCTGTAAAATCCGTCCTTCACGTTCCTAATCTTGCCTATAATCTCGTATCTATAAGTCAACCCTCTAAAAATTCTAGTTGTCGTATTACCTTTTTTGATTCCCACTTCGATTTTCTAGATCTCAGCTTGGGGATGATGATTGAAAGTGCTAAATTGTGGACAGTCTCTACTATTTTGATGACAACTCCCAGTAATAAACACGCTCAAGGTTTTAGTACTAGTAGTAGTTCTCTACCTGTCTGTGAACAAATAATGATTTGGCATCTTAGACTAGGTGATGAAGGAGACCAATTGAAAAGAAATAAAATAAAAACTAATAATAAAAAAAAGATTCTTGTTCAAATAATTTAATAATCAATTAATCAAATGTGTCTTTCTATTACAATAAAGCCTCAAATAGCCGTTATAGCTACTATAACGGCTATTTGACAAAATAAGGATAACAGCTACTTTATTAGGTATAAATATAATTAACTACTATAGGAAAAATGACTAATGATATTTCCGCCTTCTTTGTACATAAGTTCGAAGTGGTGGCCTTAGATCCACATCAATTCTCCCCAGCTGAAAAGAAATCGCCTCCAGAGAGTTATAAGAATGGTACCTCTCCAAGAGGTCAGATGCAAGTTGCTTGAACTCCTCGTCTAGAATCCACGTAGCATCTGAGAGTGGTTGATCTTTTCATTTGACAAGATACCTTTGATATCCACCTTGTGACGAGCCAATGATTTCGTCTTCTCACACCTCTTCAATTTGATCATCTCTATATGGTGGCAAAAGGGGTAGCTTCGGTGTTGGCGCCAACGAATTAACATCTGTCCCAGGAAGATTACTTGTGGAAAAAATAGGAGGCTCAAATGTGCCTCGATAAATAGCAAGTTTTCCACATTGAAAACAAGACTAATATGCATATGAGATGGTAAATCAAGTAAATAAGCATTAAGTCCAAGTCTACGGAGAATACGGTGTGGCCCCGTAGCTCTAGCATGCAGTTTCTTAAAAGAGTGTTTTGGGTATCGTTCAGGGCGAACTTGAACCATTACATACTCACCTTTCTTAAATTCTACATTCCTACGGTGCAAATCAACAAGAAGTTCGTAGTTTTCATTACTTATAGCTATCTTGCGCCTAATTTTAGCATGAAGATGATGAATATGTTGGTAAAATGATTCAGCAGTCTTAGATGGGCGAGAATCAGGGGGCAAGGGAATAAGGTTGACAGGTTGGTGGGGGGAGAACCCATGCACAATCTCAAAAGGGATTTTGCCAGTGGATCGATTAACCGAATTATTATAAGCAAACTTTGTAGTAGGCAACAATAAATCCCAATTACCCAACCTATCACCCACTAGACAACAAAGCAAATTACCTAGATTACGATTGATGACCTCAGTTTGCCACATGTGACGCGTTAGTCGACTTGTTGCAAGGGATAAAATGGGCTATTTTAGAAAATCTATCCACGACAACCATCACTGAATCATGACCTCGAATTGTTTGAGGTAGTCCAAGGACAAAGTCCATGCTTAAATCCTTCCATGGCATGCGAGGAATAGGCAAAGGGGTATTCATGCCTGTGTTATTTATCCTAGCCTTGGCTAGTTGGTAGGGATATCAACGGTTCGGGTTCGACTCGGTTTCATGCAAAACTAAAACCAAAACCGTTTAAGATGTGTAAAACCAAAGCCAACACCAAAACCGCTGGTTTTTTTAAAACGTAAAACTGGACCGTTTAATTTTAGCCAAAACCAAAACCAAAACCAAAACCGCAAAACCACGAAACCGTTGAAGATTTTAAAATTTTATAAAAAACCAAAACCGAAACCGCAACCACGAACCACAATTCACTATTAATTCATTCTCCAAATCATACTCTTTAAAATAACTAAAAACCAATAGCAAAACCAACTACATAAAAACATTCTTTAAAATCATACAGTCTGCAAAACCAATTACATAAAAACAGTTTTCAACATAAACTAAAACCAACTAAAGTGTAAACTAAAAGGGTTAAAAATGTAAATAAATAAAAATAGAGATGAAATATATATATATATATATATATCGGTTACACGGTTACTATCCCAAAACCAAAACCACTTCGGTTTCTAAATCTAAAACCAAAACCAAAACCAAAACTAAAATCATTTAGTCGGTTTCAGTCATAGTTGTTAAAGGCTCTAGGCGTGACGAGGCTCACACGGTCCCCTGGAGCTTAGGCGCAAGGCGAGGCGCTAGCCTGAGCGAAGTGAGGCGCACAACATTAAAATAATAATAATAAAAAATATAGCATTAATATATTACAAATCTAAAATCAAAAAGTAAAAATATGAACTGAATTTCAATTATAGAAAATATTATAATATATCTCCTAACCCAACACAACAAATTCAGATGGAGAAGGTGGAAACAATTTAAAAGCCACACCAACACAAGGGATTAAGAACAGAAATTGAATGAGAAACAGACAAATAAATAGAAACATAGCAACAGGCCTGGGGCTGTACTGAATCAGAAGAACTGGAGCAGAGCAACCGGCTGAAATGGACTGAACGGGCTTCATCTCGGACTCAAACAACGAGCCTGGATGGCTGGACTGAAGGAGACGATCTCAAGGAGAAGAAGAAAAGATTCGATGAAGGAGAGGAAACGGATTCGAAGAAGGAGAAGATCGCGATTCGAAGGAGGAGAAGATCATGACTCTCAATTGGAAGCTGTCGAAGGTCGCGAATCTCAATTGGAAGCTGTTGAAGATCACGAATCTCAGCGAAGAATACGTAGCAGCTGAATAATGCTTAAAAAATCAGATCGAGGTGAAGATCGCGACTCTCAATTGGAAGCTGTCGAAGGTCGCGAATCTCAATTGGAAGCTGTCAAAGATCGCGAATCTCAGCAAAGAATACGTAGCGGCTCAATACTGCTTAAAAAATCAGAACGCAGGGATTTATGAAACTAGGTTTAGGTTGATACCCACGTAAGGCGCGCCATAGTCGCGAGGCGCGACTCACGCCCAGGCGAGAAAGGCGATCGCCTCTTTGAAGACAGTTGCCTAACCCTAGGCAAAGCGCAGAGGGTGTGCTGCGCTGCGCCTCTCGCCTAGGCGCACGCCTTTAACAATAGTGGTTTCAACCCGGATCATTCGGTTCAGTTTCTCCTTTTACCCGTCAGTTTGGTTTTTTTTGCCATCCCTACTAGTTGGCAAGTTCGACACTTTGACACAATTTTGGTGACATCCTTCTTCAAGCTAGGCCAATAAAATCTATTCTCCAGCAAAGCAATGGTTTTGTCGCGACCAAAGTGTCTTGCGAGCCCCCTAGCGTGTATTTTCCATATTAAAAAGTCACGAAGAGATGTGCGAGGGATGCACAAGGTAGTACCGCGAAACAAGTAAACATTGCGAATGACGTAATCAAGATGGTTAAGTCGCAAACCCTTTGAGATATCGTGAAAAATGACACCAAAATCAGGGCAAGTAGAATACTCATCTTTCACTCTTTCAAAACTGACAACATGGGCATTCATAGACTGTAAAACCATACAAACTCGACTAAGGACATCCACAGGCTTGTTCTCGACACCAGGTCTATGATTAAGGACAAACGTATATTCCTGGAGGAACTCTACCCGCCCCGCATGTTTTGCACTAAGCTTTTTCTGGGATTGAAGATATCTAAGTATTTGATGGTCGGAATACAAAATAAACTCTTGGGGTAATAGATAGTATCTTCAGTGTCGAAGAGCTTGTACAACAGTGTAAAATTCTTTATCATAAGTAGAGTATCTTTGTTTGGTGTCATTGAGTTTTTCGCTAAAATAAGCTATTGGGTGGCCTTCTTGACTCAACGTGCCCCCGATTCCACTGCCAGACGCATCACAAGCAACCTCAAAGACTTCAGAAAAATCAAGGTGTCTTAAGATGGGTGTCTCAGTCATCTTGTTTATAATGACATGGAAGGCTCAAAGAGCCGCTTTAGTCCACTTAAATTCTCCATTCTTCAGACAATCCATCATTGGGGCCATGACAGTGCTAAAGCCTTTAATAAAGCATCGATAGAAAGTGGCTAGTCCATGGAAACTACGAACATCAGTAATAGATTTAGGTTTTGGCCATTCCCTAATAGCTTTGACCTTTTGAGGGTCAGTAGCGATACTATGAGCAGACGCGATGAATCTTTAGAAAAGTACTTGAGACTGCATAAAGGAACATTTTTTGAGATTGACGTACAATTTGGCAGTCCTAAGGGTCTCAAGAACCAAGCGGATATGGCTTAGGTGCTCATTCCTAGATGTACTGTAAATTAGGATGTCATCAAAGTATACCACTAGAAATTTTCGAATGAAAGGTCGTAAAATCTCAGTCATAACTCTCATAAAGGTGCTAGGCGCATTCGAGAGTCCAAATGGCATAACTAACCATTCATACAAGCCATCTTGGGTCTTAAAGGCAGTCTTCCATTCGTCCCCAGGTCGGATACGAATTTGATGGTACCCACTATGCAAGTCGATTTTTGTGTACCATTTGAACTCTGCTATCTGATCTAGTAATCATCATGTCTAGGGATAGGAAATCGATACTTAATCGTGATCCTATTAATGGCTTGACTATTCACACACATTCTCCAAGAGCCATCCTTTTTGGGAGTCAACAAAGCAGGAACTGCACAAGGGCTAAGGCTAGGTTGAATTCGACCTTTTGCTAGGGGTTTGCTTACCTCCCTATTCATTTCTGCTTGCTGTTTGGGATTCAACGTATAATGCGGGAGATTAGGCAATTGCGTTCCTGGTACTAGGTCGATGACATGCTGAATGTCTCTCATAGGTGGTAATTCTTCAGGTAGCTCTTCGGGTGTCATGTCGCTGAACTCTCCCAACAAGGTGATGATCTTTTCTGGGAGATCAACACTTGTCTTAGTGGGTAAGCGGATTTCTCCTTTTCCTACTAATGCCAATAGGACGCCTGAGTTCTTACTCTCATGCTCAAATTTTTGATGGGATAAGATATGCAGTTCATTCTTATAGGTTTTTTGAGAAGAAGATTCATTCTTTGTTTGACTTTCTTGTGGGTTGGGTTTGACTAGTTTTAAGATGATGTTTTTGCCAGCATGTTGATAGACATAAGTATTGTCCCTACCAAAGTTTTTTGTGTCCACGTCATAGAGCAATGGACGACCTAAGAGAACATGAGCAACATCCATGGGTAAAACATCTCATAAAATTTGTGTGGAGTAGTCACCCATCTTGATTGGTACTAAACAAGTCTTAGAAACAGGCAAGGAAGTCTTATCTCCAGGCAACCCTATAGGGGTGAGGATGTGGGTTAGTTTGAGCTTTAACCTGTTAACAACGGACTTGGATACAACATTCGTTGAGCTTCCTCCATCGATAACCAACTTACAAAATCTATCCCACACTTGACATAAGTGTGAGAAATACTAGTACGTTTCCAGGCATCAGAATCTATAGGTGTCGTAATGATACACCTCATAACATTAAGATAAGCATTCCTAGATTCGTCCCCTAGTTCTTCTCCCTCTTCTGATGGTTCTAAAGGTTCCATTACTTGGTTATTTTCTTCCTCATCTAGGGGTTCCACCTCTTCAACACGTATTGCTAGGGTTCGATGTGGGCAACGCGATGCAAAGTGACCTACACCATGACAAATGTGACATTCAATAGAGGAAAAATCTCTAGTCTTAGTCATACTAGGTCTCTAGTAGATACTCTGACTAGGATTATAGCTTGTCTTGGAAGCCCTTGGTTGTACGTGACTGGGGTTGTAACTACTTTTGAGTGCTACAGAGACATGTTGTGATTGATTGGTCCCATGTGATTTCTCAAAAGGTGCAGATCTAGATTGATTTGATTCTTCTATTTGAGTAGTTACTCTTCTTTGATCGGGAAACCTAGAGAACCTCTCTATTTCTAGAACCTTATGATATGCCTCTTCTAATGATTCTGGTGAATAGAGAGAGATTTCTCTTTGAATATCAGGCCTTAACCCATTAATGAATTTGGTGACACGAGCCCATGATGCCTCATTAACATCACACCTCAACATTAATTCCTCAAATTGGGCTACATAATCATATATGCTAGCTTAAGGTTGAGCCATTGATTCATTAGTTGTTGCATATAACATGTCGAGAGATACTTTTCTTTTAGTTGTCGTTTCATGTCCTCCCAACAGGTGATAGGTGTCTCTCCTATTCGGTCCATACTTCTTTGGACACCTTGTCAATACCTCTTAGCAGACCCAATAAGTTTCATTTTGACAAATCTTACACTATGGTTATCTAACATCTCATACCATTCAAAATAATCCTCCAAATCATTTAGCCAATCTAAGAAATGTTAGGGTTTAGAGTGCTATCATAATAAGAAACATCAATCTTCACCTTTCTAATAATATCATCATGGTCAAAGCGAGGTTGATGGGGTCTACCTTGAGCTCTTATTGGTCTAGGATAGCCAAAGGTGTCCCTTTATTGGGGTATACTTCATCTAAAAATTCTGGAGGCTCATCAAAAGGATACTTAGGGGCTATAGGCTAATGACTCTCTAGGGAAAATCTTCTACCAAAGTCGCTGTGCCGACCTTCTATTTCATTCGTGCCTCGCTCAGGGTGACTATGGGAAGGAGCTAAAGTAGGTGAAGAACTTGAATTTAAAACTTTAGGAGCGGTCGGTAGTGAGTGGGGGGATGGTAAATTTTCATTATGATGAGAAAAATTAGGGCCTGTTTGGGTAGTGTTCCCAACTCAACTCAACCCTACCCATCCCAAAAAATTTGGGATTGATGTTTGGGAATGCGTTTGGCAAATTCAAAACTCAACCCAACCCAACCCAAAAAGTGAGAATTGATTCTCAAAATCCTAAGAAAATGAGAAACAAGAAAAAACTATTTTTTTTTTGGCTCAAAAACTCATCCCATGCCATGAGGACACACTGGGTATTTACGAAATTGTTTAGTGAGTCCTCGTTCAACTTTTGTTGGCCTCATTTTCATTTTCTTTTCTTTTCTTTATCATTTTCTCTCTCTTTTTCTTATCGTGTATCGAAGACATTTTCGTCTAATCTCTTCACTCCATCTTCGACGAGGTAGATCTCTCTTCATTCCTCTGCATTGCTGCCGTTGTTCGTTGTTGCTCTCCATTGCCGCTCGTTGTTGCTCTCCATTGTTGCTGTTCGTTGTTGCTCGCCAATGAAATTGCCATCACCAAGGAAATCAAAACCCTAGCTCGTTGACGAAATCGATTTTGTTCGATTTATTAAACGAGCTAGGGTTCGTGAACGAAATCGATTTCGTTGCTTGTCAACGAAATAGATTTTGTTCAGGAATTCGATTTCGTCAACGAAATCGTAGCCGTCAACGAGCTAGGGTTCACAAATGGCTTCTTCTTCTTCTCCAGTGCAGAGCAACTTTTCAATTTCGAAGCAATTTTTCAAGTTCATGATACCCGGTTTACGTGATAAACTCGTATGTTCATCTCTCTCTCTGGCTCATCTCTATGTGAATCTCTGTATTGTGGAGCAATAGCAACAACAGCTTCGTCGTCTGGAACGTCTCCGAGTTTGCATGAGATCTCCGTTACTGAAATTGATCACGAAATTGATTTCGATTTCGATTTCATTGCTCAAATCGATTTAGGGTTTGATTCTTGATTTTGGTTTAGGGTTCGTTCTTGATTTATCAATGATTTCTTGGCGATTTTGGTGTTTAAAACACTTGATGTTCAACTAGGTTTTGCATTTTGAAGTATGATTCTTGTGAAATTGGTGTTTTTTTAGCAAAAAACTGATTTCTGATATCAAAGTTTGTTTATCTTTGAGTTTTAGCTGGTATATCTATTTATTTTCAATCTTTGAGGGTTGTTTCATTTTTTTTTGGCTGAATTTCACGGAATAATTGGTTCTTTGAGTTGGGGGTTTAGTTGTTGAAATCAATTCTAGGATAATATTGTTACCAAACGTGATTTTGTTCCCAGCGCAAAACAAAATTCTGTTGTTATCAAACACAATTATGTTCTCAAAAGGAAATAAAATTCTCAACTCAACCCAATCCATCCCAGGTGGGTTTAGAAAAATGGGAACACTAAGCAATCGCCACCTTAGACTCCACTCTACATTCCCGTACTGGTTGTTTTTCCATGTGTTTGGTAACCCTATGATTTATGTGTTGCTCAACTAGTTAGAGTGATTAGGCTACCTAACTCAATGCGGATCGCCTTATGAAATTCAATTTGTCGCTTATGGAGATTGGAATATAAATTATCTCAATTTTAGTTCACTTCCTCTCTAATGTGGTTAACAGAATTTTGAATGTGGTTTATGGAATTTTGAAGATTAGCCACAGTCTATTGCATGGTTTAGAATTCTTGTTGAATAGAATTTTGGGAAGTTTCTAGGTCTCGAATAGTCATGGAGTGGATTATAAAGTGATGATATTAATGCCCCAGATATTCTTAATGGAAGAAGTACTACAATGTCATGAAAGAAAATAATGCAATAGGGTACTAATACGACTAGAAAATAGAAATAATTTGCCTTAAGCTATTTCAATTTTTTTTAAAATTTATTTCTGTTTTTTTTTTTTTTTAATTTTATTTCTGTTTTGATATATAAATTTTATCTTTTTTTTTTTTTAAAATAAATATATCAAATGGAAAAGTTAGGAATAAAACAATAGTGTGTGTGTATATATATACAAGTATAGTGTGTTTTTATATATAAATTTTATTTCTGTTTTATTTATTTATTTATTAAATATATCAAATGGAAAAATTAGGGGAATAAAACAATAGTGTGTGTGTATATATATATATATATATATATATAAGTGTAGTAGGACTTATAGATCGTGCCTAGGGCACAAAGCAACCGACAGTTGCTACGGATGGAATCTGGAGTAGACTTGGGGTGTCGCGAAGCTTCGGCGAGGGCCCGCGAAGGGCTGGAACCGGCCTTTTGAGGTCCCGCAAAGGTTGGCCAGCGCCGGCTAGGGCGCGTAGAGGTCCGATGAGCTTAGATCCGGAGCAGTGGCTGCTGGATCTGGATCGTTGGGCTATTGTAGCAAAACGTGGCTGGGCTAATTGATGGTGGCTAAAGTTTTTTGATCTGTGGTGGCTAGGGTTTTGGTTTGCACGCAAAGCGTGAAGGATCAAAGTGAGCTCTGAATATCAAATTGATGAAGGAGACCAATTGAAAAGAAATAAAATAAAAACTAATAATAATAAAAAGATTCTTGCTCAAATAATTTAATAATCAATTAATCAAATGCGTCTTTTTATTATAATAAAACCTCATTATATAGGCAAATAATAATGACTACTTGCCAAAATAAGAATAACGGCTACTTGATAAAATAAGGATAACGGCTACTTTATTAGCTATAAATATAATTAACTACTACAGGAAAAAGGACTAATGATTTTTCCGCCTTCACCGTACTTAAGTTTGAAACGGTGGCCTTAGATCCCCATCACTAGGGCATCCTAGTTTTTCTTATTTGAAGTATCTATTTTTTGTTCTATTTAAAAAAAGTGGATTGTTCATCTTTTTCAATGTGAAAGTTGTCATTTATCAAAGAGCCATCGCACTACTTACAATTCAAAACCATTTTATGCCTCAAAAGCGTTTTACTTGATTCATATAGATACTTGGGATCCTTTGAAAGTTACCACATCCTCTGGGAAAAAATGGTTTGTAACTTTCATAGATGATCACACTCGGCTATGTTGGGTATACTTGATGAATGATAAATCTGAAGTTGAAAACTTGTTCAAAATTTTTTCCAATATGGTTGATGACCAATTTCAAACAAAAATAAAAATACTTCATTCGGATAATAATAGAACTGAGTATTTCATTCATTTTTTGAGATTTTTTTTAAAAGGAAAAAGAGATTCAACATCAATCTACTTGTAGTGATACTCCCCAAGAAAATGGTATTGCCAAAAGCAAAAACAAACATTTACTTGAAGTTGCATGTGTCATTATGTTCTCAATGAATGTTCGAAAATATCTATGGGGAGATTTTGACAACATCTTTTTTGATAAATAGAATGCCTACTCACGTTTTAAAATATATTACACCCTTAGAAAGCTTCAAAATTTTCATCCATGAAATTCGACTTTTCTCTGACTTACCCTTGAAAATTTTGGATGCACTGTGTTTGTACCCATACCTAGTAGGCTTCGAACCAAACTTGATCCTAGGGTTGAAAAATGTGAGTTCATTGGTTATGCTCCAAATAAAGGATGATATGTGTGTTACAATCCTAAAAGAAAAAAACTTTTGTGAGTATGGATGTCTCATTTGTGGAAAGTCAGCCATATTTTGGACAAAATTGTCTTTAGGGGGAGATAGAAAATAGTGAAGCTCGGTTTTGGGAAACAACTATTCCTCTACCTAATACCTTCTTTCCCACACTTGTTCGTGATCCTTCCACCTTTGGTAGTCAAGAAATTGGTAGTCACATTAATAAAAAATGGGAAATACTAGCCTACCATTGCCAAACTTAGATGACTCCCAAACATGGGGAGAAATACTAAGACAAGATCCCATTAATCCTACCTTAGAGCTCCATGTTTACACTTGAAGGGGTACTCGTAAAATAAAAAAAGACAGATTTGCAACTCTAGCACAAGACCAATTACTGTCTCCGAGTGATGATCCACCTACTACTCCAAGTAAATCTAATCCTTCTTTGTCAAATTCCACTCCTACTGCTTCTTATCTTGAGAAACCTATAACACTTCGAACGGGAGTCCGAACCTGTACATAACATCCTATTGCTAAATATGTGTCTTACCGCAAGCTTTTTGAGTCTCACAAAGCCTTTACCTCAAAATTCTCCCACTTGTTTATCCTTAGAACCATTTAGGAAGCCTTAGATAATCTAGATTAGAAATTAGCAGTTTTGGAAGAGATGAAGCCCTGAAAAAGAATGGAACGTGGGAGAGAGTTAACTTACAAAGGGAAAAGAAAACGGTAGGATGGAAATGGGTGTTTAGAGTTAAGTGTAGTGTTGATGGAAGTAAGAAAGATACAAGATGCTTTTAGTGGCAAAAGTATAAACACACGGTATTGATTACCAAGAGACTCTTGCTCTAGTCGGGAAGATTAATCCAATCCGTGTTTTGCTATCTTTTGCCGTTAGTCTTGATTGGCCCTTACACCAGCTTGATGTGAAAAGCGCATTCTTAAATGAGAATTTGGAAGAGGAAGTATTTATGAGACTACTACCTAGGTTTGAAGAACATCTTGCTGAAGGGAAAGTGTGTAGACTAAAAAAAATCCTTGTATAGCCTTAAACAATCTCCTAGAGTATGGTGTGAGGGATTTGGGAAAGCTGTAAAGGGCCATGGATATACACAAAGCCAGGCATATCACACTACGTTCTTTAAGCACTTAATAGAAGGGAATATTGCTATTTTAGTTGTTTATGTTGATGATATAATATTAACAGGTGATGATCATGATGAACTCAATAGAATGAAATAGTTCTTGTTGATGACTTTGAGATCAAGGACTTGGGAGTCTTAAAGTATTTTCTGGGAATGGAGTTTGCGAGGTCTAAAAAGGGCATCTTCGTGTCTCAAAGAAAAAATGTGTTGGATCTTCTTGGAGAGATAGGTCTACTCGGTTGCAAGGTAGCAGAGACACCAATTGAACCTAATTTGAAGTTCCAATTTGCTAAACCCAAATATGTTAGGATCAGGAAACAATTTTAGAGGCTGGTTGGTCGACTGATTTATCTATTTCATGTCCTCCCAAATATAGTTTTTGTGGTGAGCATGGTAAGCTGATTTATGCACTCACCAAGTCCAAAACACTTTGTGGCGGCGTACAGAATTCTAGGGTACTTAAAGGGACATCACTATTGCCTACTGTTTGGAAGTCATGGTCACTTCAAATTGAAGTATAAATAGATTCAAATTGGGTTGGGAGTATAACAGATTGAAGGTCAACCTCTGGCTACTATACTTTCAGTGGAGGAAACCTTGTTACTTGGTGTAGTAAAAAGCTAAAATGTGGTGGCAAGAAGCAGTGCTGAAGCCGAATTTATAGATCTGTTGCCCACGGAATTATGAGGTGTTGTGGATTAAGAGAATCTTAAATTAACTAAAGGTCCCAAGTCTCTCTCTGATAAAGGCATACCGTGACAGCAAAATGGCAATCTCAATAGCACATTAACCTCGTTCTTCATGACAGAATCAAGCGCGTTGAGGGAGATAAGCACTTCATCAAGGAAAAAATAGAGAACATACAGATTTGTATGACCTATATACCAACTGATGAACAAATTGCAAATGTTCTTACAAAGGGACTGTTTGAGAAACAATTTGAGAAATTTACAGGCAAGTTGGCTATGGAAGATATTTTAAAACCAGCTTGAGGGGGAGTGCTGAAAAAGAGAACATTCGGCTGAGAATTATTGCTGATTTGGCTGAGATTAATTGTTGATTTCTAAAGATTGCCTAACTGTATTTTATGTTTAACATATGCTAGTCGACTCTGTAAATTAGGGAAATTAGCTGTATGAATAATCTGTTCCCTTTTTAGTGCCTTGTACAGTTTATAAGTAGTGTACATGTATTTTATCTTTCATATGAATGAAATGCCATTTCACAAAAACTATTCTTTCCTAATTCCTTGATTCTTTAGCCAAGCCTTTATATAGGTTTGGCTTTAGATATTCATAACTCTAGTAGAACTTGGACTCTATACAAGGAAAATATTAATTTGACTGAAAAACTTATAGAAACCTTCCTAAAATCAAATAAGATGACCCAAAATGTAAAACTCAAACTAGGATCCATGGGCTGCTAATACGACCTATGTTCAGAATTACCAAAATACCCTTGACTACAAAAAATTGCTAACCAAGGTCTCCACTCTGTCCCATGTTGTCTGCGTTAATACCAAATCAGCGCTTGAGTCTGAAAACTATCTTTTTGACGTCTTTTTATGGACCTTTAGTTGCTGTGGCTATATTTCTCCTTCAAAAGCATATTTCACAATGACATCTTAAACTGTGAATAATTCTCTAAATATTAAAAGATATAGAGATTAAACATGATTGAATGAATGAATCATTCTCATTTGTCTCATCTGTTTGGACTTCGGAAGACGAAAACCCTGCTTCTTTAGATTGTTCATTCTGAGAATGGCAACCAGAGCTTTCGACGTCCAAATATCCTTCCATTCCCCCCCCACCAAAAAAAAAAAAAAAAAAAACCCAACTAACTCAAGAAAATTTGACCGAGAAAATTCCATTTTAAATCTCAAATCCATGCCAGCCTATCTTCCTCAAAGCAAATAGTCACCATTTGGACGAGAGCAGGGAATTCTTCTAACTCGGGCAATTGCCAGTCGAATGGATCCCTCCTAAACAAGAGTCCATGACAACAACTCCCGTGAATCCGTGATACTATGTAATACTTTGCGCTAAAACTCTTTTGTCGCGAACCACCACAAAAAGAAAAGGAAGCCTATTGCAGTTTCGATATCCCAAGCCATCAAAACCTGCCATAATTGCACTGTTCTACTCTACCACTACAGACCCGAAACCTGAAACGAGGCCAGAAAATCCACACTATTTGTAATCGCCTTCAAGACCCCCAGTCCATGCGATCCACCATCCACTCCTCCTAACCACCCTAATCCACCAAATACTGAACCTCACCTGTCTCTCTGGTTCAAACACAAACTGCCACGTCTGAGAAGAGCCTGGTTGGAAGTTCTTAGACTGCAAATGGCAAGGCTGCTCTCTGGCAAAGGCCTACAAAACTTCTACCACCCAACCAGTGGATCTTTCCTACAAATTTTCTACCACCCAAACAAGTGGATCTTTCTTTCGTGCTCCAAGTCGTCCCAAATAAAATCTATCCTTCTGAATCTTCTCCAGATCTATATCTACCCACACTGGCCAAGTAAAGAGGGACATTTATTAGGTTGGCAGATTGACCAAAGGACTCTTGACTAGATGAGCCTACCCCCTTAGATAAACCTAGATTTCACCCTGCCAAACGCTTCAACCACCGGATCCCAAATAACACTAGATCATTGATTTCATGTGTAAGTTTTGTTCCCCTCTTTTCTTTGCTAGCTGATGACATAACAATAGCAAGGAGTTTTTTTTTTTTTTTACATATTTGTGAGAGAACATGAATCAAATGAATCAAATAAGGTTTTGGTTCATTTGTTAATCGATGTTATTTGATGGCATTTTGATTTTTCAATCAGGGAAGGGTTCCGTTCCAGACTAGAAAATATTGTTCGTGGTCAAGTAAGCAGCCATTCTGAAACCCCATATAACAACAACGACAACAATGGTTCTTGGAATAATCAGATTCATATGGATCCTATAAGTGAGGCTCATGAAAATTACGAGTCACAGGAAAATTCCGCTGGTTCAATGTCAGAGCAGACTGTAATTTTGGAAAACAATGCAGCTAATCGAAGTGTAGATGAGGAAGCAGCTCTGAATCAGGGAGGGGGCTGGCAGGAGGAAGAGGCAGTTGAGGATGATAGGGGGGAATTGGCAGAAAGTATGGATAGGAATTGGCTTGAAAATCCAGTTGATCATTGGGCCCAGGAAACTACTACTACTACAGGAACCAGCAGAGATTTTGGAAATGAGTTTTGGCATGACAATGGCTATCGAGAAGCTGTGGACAATTGGTCAGAAGCACCTTCAGATCCCCCGAGAATGCGACGATCCTTCCCAGTCAGAAGAGCCAACAGATTTCACCCACCTGATGATGATAATGTCTACAGCATGGAACTCAGGGAACTTTTAAGCAGGTGTCATTATCTTTCCAATAATTATATATATTTTTTTAAACCATTTGGGTTTTTGATTTTATTGTTTAATTTAGGCTAAATTGCACTTCACACCCTCGTCACACCCCTGAAGTTTTGGTACAGTCTCAATTTAACTCATGATGTTTTAATGGCTGTGATTTGTTCTGAAATTTTGTTTTTCATCGAAATAGGGGGGGGAGGGAATGCAAGTGCACTGAAACTTAAAAGGGTGCAAACTGCAACATAATTTTTCTTTATTGCATTACTTTTCTCGTGTACAAGTCACTTGACTGATTCCGGCGATTAAATTGATTGGAATTTGTCAATTGGACTAAATTGATACAAAAAGTACATTTCATGGGCAAATTGCAACAATCAAGCATCAGGAGACAAAGTGAGGTTACACCCAATCTAAAGGGTTTCAAAGTGTGATTTAACCTTTAATTTAATTTATTATTATTTTTGTTTGTTTAAATTTGGTTGTAGGAGAAGTGTTTCTAATCTTCTTCGAAGTGGTTTCCGTGAGAGTTTAGACCAATTGATTCAGACATACGTGGAAAGGCAAAGTCGTTCTCCCATTAACTGGGATCTGCATAGATACGTGCCGTCGTCTGCTTCACCAGAGCAGGAGCAGGAGCAGGAGGATGGCCGAGAGGATGAACATGATGATGGAATTGGTATTGGAATTGGAATTGGAATTCAGCCGACTCCTCCTCCTTTGCCCCCGCCACGGCCCCTCTGGCATCAGGATTTGCATCATTCTACTTGGCCACGTCACACCATTCATCGTTCTGAACTTGTGAGTGATTTCTCTTGCCATTGCTGGCATTTGGTTAGTGTTTCTGTTCTGTTTCTGTCTGTTACTTCATGTCAAATTTAGAACAGAAATAGAATAATTGAAACAAAAGAATTATGTTTCTGTTCTTATCCCAAAGTTGTTCCCAACAAAATTCGAACAGTAACAGAAAACCTGAGAAAAAAATTTCTCGTTTCCCCAACCTTTTTTTTTCCGGAAATCAGGCAATCGAATGGAAACAGTTTTTGTTGCCATGTGTGTGTTGTCTAGGAACAGCAACACAAAAAACACTAAGGCGTTTTTTTAAAGTTTTTGTTCCCAAATATAACTTAGAAAAGAAGCAAAAAAATGAGAACAAAAAAAACTATTTAATATTTATATTTCATTTGCAGATTCTTAGAACAATTTTTTTTGTTTGTTTTCCATGGGAACAGAAACACTTAACAAACGCCACCTTAGTATCTTGCTTATGTACTTATGTTGGGTGGGTGACAGGAGTGGGAGATGATGAATGATCTGAGAGCAGACATGGCGAGGCTTCAACAAGGAATGAACCACATGCAGAGAACGCTGGATGCCTGCATGGATATGCAACTCGAGTTACAACGCTCTGTTCGCCAGGAAGTCTCTGCTGCTCTTAATCGATCCTCTTCTGATGCTCAAGGTTCTTTTTTATATTCTTGCTCAAATAATCTAATATGTATATATGTATGTGTATATATAAATATGTATGTATGTATGTATATATCGGTTTAATTACACGTTGCACGCCTGAGGCTTTGGTACATTGCCCCTTGATGTTTTAAATTTTGCAATTTGCTCTCTGAAATTTGCTTTTCGATCAATTTGGTTCAATTGATTGATTTTCGCGACACTTATTTTCAGAGCTAATCATGTGACTTGCACAGTAAGTCATGGAACAAAGAAAATTTTATAAAATTCAATTTGCAGTTTTGCACCGTTGAAGTTTGAGTTTTGTTGCACTTTGCTCTCTATTTGGGCGAAAAATCAGTTGGAATCAGTCAATTGAACCAATTTTATATGACAAGCAATCTTCAGGATGCCATCCGAATTTCAATGGTGCAAAGTGCATTTAGCGTTACAAACACACGCACACATATATAAATCATCATCTTCATTCTTCTTTCGTAGCAGAGACTTTAGAGGATGGATCTCAATGGGTGCATGTAAAGAAAGGATCTTGTTGTGTTTGTTGTGATAACCACATTGATTCTCTATTGTACAGGTAACCTATTTATACACACATTTCCATCTCCTTTTCTTTTGTTTCTTCCATTTGAATTCGATTTTTCTAATCTCTCTCCCGTTGCAGATGCGGGCACATGTGCACGTGCTCAAAATGTGCGAACGAGTTGGTTCGAGGTGGAGGGAAGTGTCCGCTGTGCCGAGCACCCATCATTGAGGTTATCCGAGCCTACTCCATTCTCTAATCAGAAATATAGACACTTCATTCGTAAATAAAAGATCTTGTCGGTGAAATTTGTGTATTTATTTTTGTTTTTGGCAAACAATGGGGAAGAAAATTGCAATTTTGGCCTCTTTTAACTAATTTATTTTAGATGCCCTTGAGGTTAAAATTGTCCAATTTGTAAATGTCGCATGAATGTGTAAGAACAAATATGAATGAATCAAAGAGTGTGGGGGTGACAAGTATTGTCTTACCAAGAAAAAAGAAAAAGAAAAAAAAGAAAGAAAATATTGAATTTACAGTTGTCTCCCTCCACTTTTCAGTTATTTCTGTGTGTTATTTATTCTGTTTCCTTTAGGCAATAAAGAGGAAACAATACGTAATATAGACGGTGGATTGATGCTTTGTGTTCAACAGGATGTATAAATATAGTATTATAATAATGTAGAAAGGAGAGGGAGTTGGTTCATTGCCTTTTGTTTCCTTTGTTGTATCGTTGTAATCCCCGAACCAAAAGTAAGACATACCAAAGGGCATTCATATTATGCCCTAAATGTTCACATGAGTCCACTCCCTTTTCGCTTTTTTGGGTAAATCTTGTTTAGTCCCTTAAATCTGCTGAAACCGAGATCTATAAACAATCTTTGAAATAAATATGCCCTTTTATGGACATGGTTGAATGTCTAATCTTTTTCAAGATCTAAGGTGACGAGGTGTAAACATGATATCTCTATATTGAATATCAAGTAAATAATAGATTTTTTTTTTTTTTTTTTTAAACCCTTATTTAAGAGTTAGTTTAATTTTTTTTTTTAAACAATTATGTTGTAATATAGTCGTTTTGATAAACATCGTTGGTGCATAGTTCTCTTTGATCGTTGACCAAATTAATAAGCATACATTTATACCTTTTTATAAATATAGAAACCCTAGGATTCATGGTTTAGATTCATATATCTAAACTAATCTTCAGTCGTGACTTACCCCTCAGATCTAGTGCCCATGGAGAAAAATGACGACGGCTTGTGGCGTGGCAGCGGTGGCTGCGACGCAACAACGGGAGCGAGGAAGAGAGCGGCAGTGGTGGTGGTGAGCTATCGTTGCAATTCTGTTCGTCACTGCTACTACAGTTCTATTGTCATGATTTTTTGATAAGAAGAGAGCAGTCGTCATTGCCATTCGTCACCGGAGGTCAGTTGCCATCATCATTGCTGTTTGTCATCGTATGTTAGCAAATCGTCCAAGTGCTTTTGATTCCTCTCTCTTTTAGATTTGGAATTTTCAGATATGAAATTTAGAGTGGACATTTGTTTTGCAAATTTAGGTGAATATATTTTTTTTTTTTCTAAAAATTTTGAGTGAACATTTGTTTAGAAACAAGAATTTTTTTAATGTTTTTGATTTATTTTGAAATATTGAGTGAACATTCATATAAAAATGTACATTTATAAACGATTTTTTAATTAAATGAGTGAAATATTGTTATGAAATATTTGAGTGAAACATTGAGTGAACATGGAGTGTAATATTACTCTGAAATATTGAGTGAACATTCAGACAGAAGTAAACATTCAGTGAAATGTTGTTATATGTCACAGAATAATATTTTATGTAAATTAGGGGAAAGGGATGATCAAAGAACACGAACTATTTTCTAAAAAATCTTTGAGGACTGAAAACTTAATTAAAATAGTTGGAGGTATTTTTTTTTATAGTTTTCTTATTTTTGAAGGACTAAATAATAAATTTTCCTAAATAATACACGTACGATATAATAAAATATTACATCTCTCTATTTCTATACTTTTCTTTACTTCTCTTTATTTTCTCTCTATAATCTTGTAAGTATTCAAAATATTATAAATAATCACATTTTAATATATATATATATTTATTTATTTATTAATTATGAAATTCATAAAATCATTTTAATAAATTTTATAATTTAATCTCAATTATAATGTATAAACATATAACTCATAATTATAACTATTATAAAATAATAATTTAATTAAAATTTTAAATTATTTTTCTAAAAAAAAATATAATGAAAAAACCATAATCAGATCAAAAGTAGAGAGAGTGAGAGGAGAGAGAAATTGCCCCGATAGGCTCTCAAACAATGAACCGATGATTGTGAGATTGCCACCAAATGAAAAACTGTAGAACCTCAATTGAAACAATGAAAAGAACGCGGGATCTATTTGCAATTACCCCAAACTTTGATAAGGGCCCGTTTGGTTAGTGTGCCCATCCCATCACATCCCCAAATTTTTGGGATTTATATTTGGGAGTGCGTTTGACAAACTCATTTTCGTTGACATCTCATCTCAAAATGTTAGAATTGATTCTCGAAATCCTAAAGAATTGAGAAATTCTCTTCCATTTCCATTTCATTTGTCAATACGCTCGTCATTAATAAAATTATAAATGAGAGAATCCATCTTCCTCGTTTCTTCTCATTCCCAATCGTTGTTCGTTCGCTCATCATTGTCGTCTCTCCATCGTCGCCATCGCTCATCTGTATCCTTCAGCCTTCAACTGATCCATATACGTGTGTTGCCATCTCATTTACAACTTCACAAGATAACTCATGATCTATATCACCAATTTGTTCTCTCTCTCTCTCTCACACACACTCAATGAGAGAGAGAGATACAAAATAGCTTACGGATTAAGCTCTGTGGTGAAAAGGTATTACAATCTGTCTTAACATATATTATTTTCAAACGTATTTCGTATGAAATAATTAAAAGTTATCTCATAAAAATCCGTCCCAATAATTTATAAAGACAATTATTTTGTCACATTACTTTATAATTATTAGGATAATTTTTTATTTTTATTATATATTTTTTAAATATATTTTATTAAATAAATATTATAAAAATATTATGATTGAGTGTGTCAATAAAATTATAAAATGGTATCGTTTACAAATTATTTCTAAAAAGATATTATTTACAAATTATTTCTTGTCTAGTAAAATGTTTTCTAGTAATTAAGGAGTGTCTGATATTAAGAAAATAATGCATGTGATGATATTGTGGATCTTATTAATTTGGATGATGCATGGTGACGTCTAATCTACTTTATAATGAAGCAAAGCTAATTAAGGCATGACTTAAGGGTGAAGATTATGCTAATTAAGTTGTCACTTATCATTTAATCATTGCATGAACTCTGACATGCCCCACTAACGCTGTCAAAATCCACTGCACATTTATTTTTATATATAAATAGGATTTTGATGTCATAGTATGAATCTTGGAGATTAATGCGAAACTACGAGAATCTCTTTAATTTTAAAAAATATTTAAGAGACTCTTTGAACTATTTCACTAACCCATCTTCTTCTCCTAATACCTTCTCCCCCTTTTCATGGTTTCTCTTTTTTTTTTTTTCCCCTTCTTTTCTTTTCACCTCTTTCTTCTTCCTTATCACCACCGTAAGATACAACCGCTGAATCGAACACCACCACCTCCGAACAACACTGCCACTGAACACCAAAGGAACACCACCACCATCACTAGGGACTTCAACAAAAGTTTGCTCAACCGCTCTAGGGAGAGCGAAGAATTGGAACTCCGATTGAAAGACGAAGATGGCGATTTTAAACCTGTCATCCACAACCTTCTCCTCCTCCGTTGCACGCGTCCATTTCTTCCTCCTCATCGCTGGTGATAAAACGGACAACACCGTCGAACCAAATAATACCACCATCGAACACCACCAAAACGAACAACACCATCGTTGAACAACACTACCAAAATGAACAACACCATCGAACAACACCACTGAAGCGAACAACACCACCAAAAAAAACAACACCACCGTTGAACTGAACATCACAACTGCCGAACAACACCATCGAACCGAACAAAACGTATCCGCCAAAGAAAAACCTTTTCCCCTATTAGATCTACCATTTCCACCCTCGTCTCATCAAATTTGGGCATAAAGGAACACGATCATTATCACCACTTAGGGTTTTCGAAATGCTATTCGAATCCCAAAAAAAATCAACTAACTGGGACGAATTCATCATCCTTCTTCCTCATGCTCAACTTCTAATTTGTTGATCAATTGATACAGATCCGAAGGAGCTAGAACATGACCACAATCTTCGGCGACGAAATCTGAAGGGCTTGATTTCATCGTCTTCTTCCTCATCCTTAGCTTTCAATTTGGTTGCGTCGGCAGAGGTTGTGGTTTTGATTTTGTTGCAAGAAGATTTTGGTTGCTCATCAACAAAGCAGTACATTAACGAAGCAATGGTGGTGGAGATGGTGTTTGGTTCGGCCATGATGGAAACGGTGGTGGAGATGGTAATTCTTTGGCGGAGACGGTGTTGTTTGACAATTTACCCTTAATTCTTATATATATAACTTTTAGGTATTTGAAAATAAAATAAAAATATTAGATTGTCCACGAAATTAAGTTACTTATAATTTTTTTTTTTTATCAATTCTTGAAATAAATTTTTAATTATGCAGTTAACATTAATTGAAATAAACTTATTCAGTTAATGTTAGATATATATAATTTATATAATATCTTAATTGAAATAAATTTATTCGGTTAATGTTAAATATATATAATTTATATTTGATATTATAATTAATATTAATTAAAATATCATTAAGGATTAAAAATGGGGCATTCGGTGGGAAGTCCTTTATTTCACTCTTAATTTTTAAAAAGTCTCAGCGGCGGAAGCATTTTAGTTCCACCTATTTAAAAAAAGAACGGAAGTCTACTACACGTGCTTGCACACGCGCGGTTACATATAACAATTTTGTGTGTAAATTTTTATTAGATGTAACAAATATTACTGTATTTTGTAACATGTAACTAATTTATGTATAAAAATTTGTTAGATATAATAAAAATTATACAAAATATATGTAATTAGTAACATGTAACTAAATGTACACAAATATATATAACTAATTTTTAACTAATTTATGTGTATAATATTTGTTAAATGTCACAAGTATTAAACAGATATATGTAACCATAGCATGTAACTAATATTACATAAGTACATGTAATAAGAAATACATAAATATATGTAAAAATATAACAATTATTAAATTATAACTAATATTCGCTACATATAATTAATATTCATTATAATACAATTTTATTTATCAATTTCTCCCTACAATACAGGACTAAAACTCAAGCGAAATCTAACTTAAGGGATTAAATCAAAACTTATATCTTTTTTAAAATTAGATATATTATTTGGGACCTCCGTTTGATTATTCCTTAAAAAATACATTAAAAATAAATTAATAATTAAAATTAAAAAAATAAGTTGTTCTATGGATAAAATAAAATAAAATTTAAAAAGAACTATAAATAAGAAAAAAAAAAAAAAAATATATGGATTGCATTTGGAATCAGTCTCTTCGTATACAAGGATAAGATTGCGTACATCTTACCGTTTTTCAAACTCTGTAATGACAGTAGCCTTCGGGAACTGATTTTTTTTTTTTTTTTTTTTTTTTTTTTTTTTTTTTTTTTTTTTAATGGGTTGCATGGTATGATGTGTGCCTTGTGGGTGAAAATAGGATTTTGTTGACGGAGACATGAAATAATTAAGCATAAAATATAAGTAAACTTGAAAGGCTTTTTCTTTCTTTTGAAAGGTGAAAACCATGCAATCAATATTAAAAAAGAATAGGAGACAATCCACATGGAAAGATTCCTTGATGATCACTGCCATACGTAATACATAATATATCTTCTTAGTTCTTCCTTCTCCTAACAATATTAATTAATTTTATAAGTGTGGGAGATCTGGGCGTATTCAAGGCTCTATTTCGATCTTATGGCATCCTATGCATCTTCTATGTTTGTGTCTCAAGATAGAGATACAGAGAGGAGAGAGTACACATTTTTTTTTTTAAATAATAATGGAATAAAAACACGAATATTTTAAAAAATATAAAGATTTTTATTATTTAGTTCTCAAAAGTAAGAGATTCTATAGAAAAAAAAAAACACACACTACCATATAAGTTTATTCTAGGCTTGTAGCGTAGTGGATATCTAGTTTATTTCTCGTATGGAAAGTTTAGAGTTCAATCTCCTCTCTAATATATGTAAAAAAAAAAAAAAAAAACTATATATAAGTTTAACATTCATTGAACAATCCATTTTTTTTTTTAAAATTATTATCCTTATATATTATCTAATTTACATTTGATATCACTTTTTATAGAAAACTTTTATTTGAATGTTCACTGATTAAATTCATAAAATTTATATAATTTAATCTATGCTTTTTATTTTGATATTCATATTGATAATTTTTTTTTTTTTTTATAAAAATACAAATGGTTGAAACGTTTTTGTAAAATTTAAAACTATAGGTAAATGTTCACTAAAATAAGTCACATCTATTGGGGGCAATTGATTTAGTGAATATTCATTAATTTTTTTAACTAAAAAATAATCAATATGGATACAAAATGAAGAGGATAAAATGTAAATATAAATTATATAATTTTCATGAATTTAATCCACTGTGAATGTTCACAAAATTAATTTTTTTGTTACTATTTATTTTCATAATTAATGGGTTGTTTATGTGACAAGTCAAATATTTTATTCTTAATTTTATTTTATTTTTTAAAAAAAGTGTCATACGCAATTGCAACTTGTATTTTAGTTCCATGCATTAAAAAAAGGCCGATGGACCATTACACATATTGCACTTTTGCAGTTACATTATCTAACTTGTATGTAAAATATTTGTTAAATGTAACAAATATACATAAGTACATGTAAAATGATAACATATAATTTGTAATTTATAACTAATATTACACAGATATGAGCACATGTAAAACTAATATGTAAATAAAAACTTATTTAAAAAATTAAATCAAAACTTATGTTTTAAACGAAATTAATAATAAATTACACTCGAGATTAATCATTAATTATCCCTAAAAAATAAAAAAATGCAATGAGGTCTCAATTTTCACGCGCAGCGTATATGTCATGATTTATTATTATTATTGTCAGATCATAATAAGTAATAACCAAGTCGAGGAGTTTGTCAATTGCCTTTTCACATCACTTGAGCTTTAAGCTATTACTATTTTTACCTCAAGAATATATTAGTGATAAAAGCTAAATTAGTTTCTATTTATTATTATGTTTATATACTCCAAAAATACATATAAGGTATTTAATATTTTTGGTTAACGTATATAACTTTTATCATTTTATTTTTTAAATAAATTTTAAAATTATTTCAATTTTCTCCATTAGCTAACTTCTCGTAAAATTAAATAAAAAAATCAGATTAATATTTTTCAAAAAGAGAATTTAAATTTTTTAAACAAAACAACGCTTGATAATATTGTCTGTCTTGGAGAGTTATTCGCACGCGTAGGAAAAAAGCGTGTGACGGTGCATCGGTTAGTTTTGGCACTTTTTGGTAGTAACGTAAGTTTTAAGCTCCACATGAGAATCCTCTCCCCTTCCCCGGAACTAAAAAGGAAATCTCTCCGCCCATCATATCTTCTTTCTTGCCATGAATCACACGTCAAAATGGGGCTCCCACTAAATACGAGACATAATTTTATATTTTATACCAATTAACATCTCTATTATTTTGTTTAAATTCACAAATTTCTGGTCATTTAAAAAAAAGAACAATCAATCTCTTTGACCATTCTTTTCTTGTAAAAAATATGAATGACTTTAATTCTATTATATATTTTCAAAACATTCACTAAAATTCCTATTTTTAAAAATATACATTTAACCCCTATTTCTTAAACAATTTTTTTATCCCATCCCCATCCCCACCCTCCCACCGTTACCGCCCCCACCCCATTTGTTGCCGCCGTAATCCTCTTCTTCTTCGTCTTCCACTTTCTTCTTCTTCCTCCTCCTCTTCCCTTCTCTCTCTCTCTCGATCAATCGGAATGAGTTGCTTACCTTTTGAAGATCAAGAATTGTCATGTGGATACAATCAAAAGATCCGAACTTCTCTCTCCACTCAACAACAAGACCTCTTGTTTCCCAATTGTGAATAAGGCTCCCCACATTTGGATCACTGGTAGTGAAGTAAGGAGCACCGTGGTCAAATAATAGCTCATTTCCATCTTCAGTTATTTCTCTTTTACAAAAACCAAATCATAAACCTCTCAACTAACGGATTAAAAAATACAATCTCAAATTTTGAATAATTCGGCATCGGCCAACCTCTCTCGCTCGCCCCCACATGTTGTTGGATCTGTTGTCGCAGAAAATAAATAAAGTACGAGTTTACCAAAATTTCTTGGGATGAGTCGCGGACTAGGTCGTTCTCTTTAAGACGTTTCGCGGCTCTGCCCAAGAACGTGCAAGCAGTGTATCAGCCTCGTCGTCCCCAGGATAAAACAGCCCAGAATTCTCCTCTGTCTAGGACGTTCTTTGCACTGTAGAAGTCCCGAAAACCAAACACCCCCACACACTGTTCGCAAAACGAACAAACTGCTCGGAAACCAAAATCGGATTGACAAAACAGTACCGGAACAGATCGGAACAATTCCGGAAGATGAAACCGAAAATGTTTCGGAACAGAAACTGTTTCGGAACAGAAACAGAAACAAAATCGGAACAGAAACAAAAAACCAGAACAGAAACAAAAAACCGGAACAGTGCAGAAACAATGCAGAACACTGTTTTCGTTTTTTTCTTCTCTGTTTTTTTTTTGTTATCTGAAATGAAAAAAAATCTTGTATTTATAGGAGGAGAAGAGAAAAAACGTTCCAAAAAAAAAAATCAATGAAACGTTTTAAAAACTGAAACGTTTTTTTTTTTTAAAAAAAACTAAAACGTTTTTTTTTTTAAAAAAACTGAAACGTTTTTGTCAGTTTTTTTTTTTTTTTAAAAAACGTTATCAGTTTTTTTTTTTTTAAATGAAACAGTTTTTTTTTTTTTTTTTTTAAACTGTTTTTTAAAAAAATATTTTTTTCTAAAAAATAAATAAGTGCCACCTCATCACACGCCCGGCTCGGCCGGACGGGCGGCGGCGGCGGCGCGCGTGTGTGTGGTAAACCGATAGGGATGTAACTCCTCTCCCCTCCACAAAATGTGGGTACCCCTTGGGGCACACCCCAAGTGTCTCACATACCCCTAGATATCCACTTTAATTTTTTCTCTCCCAACCAATGTGGGACAAAAGGTTTTGAGGAAAAAACCAATTTTACACATTTGGCACTTTCTATTCTAAAAATTAAATTAAAATTCATTTGTTTCAACAATCCCCCACTTGAATTTTTAAAAACAATTTTTTCCATCGAGCAGTATAATTCAATATAAGATTGTGCATAAGAAAAGGTGTCTATCGACTTAAACCTTTACATAGTGAAGATGCTTTAGATTATACTAGAGTAACTCGTAGTTTTGAACTCTATCTCTAACAACATCACACACACAACCCTATCAGGGTGTAGTCCAAAAGCCCGTGCTTTACGGCCATGCATGTGTATCCCAGTATAGTGAATGCTCTAGAGAATTTTGCCCAAAATTCCATAGGAAGCGGCCACACTTCCACATTCACATAGGTGAATCTATCAAGAGTACTCTTGTAGCTAGGTACTCTACTCAAAAATAGAGTATAGATTTCATTAAGAGTTAATAAAAACTCAACCTTCTATCGCTTCAAGATATCATGCTTCAAACAACGCATTTATGAAATAGAACTCAAATTTATAGCATGATTTTCTCATATCACTTCATGAGTTGTTATTACCCTTTGAACCTATTTCTTGGGATCTCCAGTCTATAGGTTGGGTTTCCCTCACAAGTGACTCGTCAATCTATGGGCTTGAGTCCCATTCCTTTCGAGGTTTTGTAAACCTTTTCTCGAGCTAATCCTTTCGTCAAAGGATCGGCTAAGTTATCATCAGACCGTACATGATCCACTCTCATAGCCCCTGTAGAGATATACTCCCTAATAGTGCTGTGTTTGCGACGTATTTGTCGTTTTTTTCCGTTATAATAACGGTTCTGAATCTTTGCAATAGCCGCGGTACTATCACAATGAATCAAGACAGCTGGTATCGGTCTCTCCCATAAAGGGGTATCAGAAAGCAGGCTCCTTAACCACCCTGTTTCCTCGCTAGCCGAAGCTAGTGCAATCATCTCAGACTCCATGGTAGATTGAGCCAAAATAGTCTGTTTCTTAGACTTCCAAGAAACAGCTCCACCAGCTATACTAAATATATAGCCGCTAGTTGCCTTGGAGTCATCTGAAAGGGTATTCCAATTAGTATCGCTATATCCTTCCAGAACAGCGGGAAACTTCTGATAATGTAATCCAAGGTTCATTGTTCTCTTTAGATATCTCATAATCCTATCAATAGTATGCCAATGCTCAATACTAGGTCTACTTGTAAACCTGCATAGTAATCCCACAGCATACGCTAAGTCGGGCCTAGTGCAGTCAGTGGCATATCGGAGACTGCCAATGATGCTCGCATACTCAGTTTGTCTAACACCGTCACCGGTGTTCTTGAACAACTTCACACTAGGGTCATAAGGAGTACATGCTGGTTTACAATCAAAATAATTGTATTTCTTTAGAATCTTCTCTATATAATGAGATTGGTCCAAAGAAATTCCATGTTTAGACCTAGTTATTTTAATACCAAGGATTACACTTGCTTCACCAAGATCTTTCATATCAAAATTAGCACATAGCATGGATTTTACATTATTCACAACATGAATATTGGAACCAAAAATTAGCAAGTCATCCACATAAATACATATAATGGTGCAAACATTATTTTCAGATTTATTGTAAATGCATTTGTCACTTTCATTTACTTTAAAACCATGTGAAATGACTAGATTATCAAATTTCTCATGCCATTGCTTAGGTGCTTGTTTCAAACCATAAAGAGATTTATCTAATTTGCATACTTTGTTTTCTAGACCAGGAATAACAAATCCTTCAGGTTGGTCCATATAAATCTCTTCTTCTAATTCACTATTTAAAAAAACAGTTTTAACATTCATTTGGTGCACAATAAGATCATGAATTGCAGCAAGAGATAAAAGCACACGAATAGATGTAATTTTAGAGACGGGTGAGAAAGTATCAAAGAAATCTACATTCTCTCTTTGTCTAAACCCTTTGGCTACAAGACGAGCCTTGTATTTATCAATGGTTCCATCGGGATTCAATTTCTTCTTTAGAATCCATTTATATCCTATTGTTTTACAACCAGGAGGTAAATCTACCAAATGCCAAGTTCTATTTGACTCGAGAGAGTCTAACTTGTCATCTATAACCTCTTGCCATAAACTGGCATCTATAGAGGATAATGCCTCTTGGAGGGTAAGTGGATCCTCCTCTAAGGTATATGCATAGAAATCCGAACCAAAGTCTTTAGCTATACGAGGTCGTTTACTCCTTCTAGGTTCTATATCTAATTCCTTATTAGATTCATTAATCCTAATGATAGGTTCATTACTAGAAGTCGAGCCCCCACTATTCTTCAGTTTGAAAGGAAATTTATATTCATAAAAATCAGCATCATTTGATTCAATGATAACTTTATCTTTCAAATCATAAAATCTATAAGCTTTGCTATTTACCGCATAACCAATAAAAACACATTCATAAACTCTACTGACAAGTTTTCTTCTTTTGGGGTCAGGAATTCGAACATGTGCCAAACAACCCCAAGTTTTAAAATAAGACAAATTTGGTTTCTTATTTTTGAAAACTTCATAAGGTGAAATTTTACTTTTCGATTTGGGAACTCTATTAAGTACATAGCAAACCGTTAATAAAATTTCACCCCATCAGTGAGAAGCTGCACCGGAGTTAAGTAAAATAGCAACTACTGATTCAACAAAAGTTCTATTTTTCCTTTCAGCCTTACCATTCATTTCAGGAGAATACGGTGCAGTTTTTTCATGAATAATCCCATGAGATTTATAAAAATCAATAAAAATATCGGAATCATATTCTGTTCCTCTATCACTACGTAATCTCTTAATTTTCTTATTGCATTGATTTTCAATCTCAGTTACAAAATTCTTAAACATTTCAAAAGCTTCACTTTTATTTTTCATGAGATAAATATAAGTAAAATCAGAACAATCATCTATGAATGTAATAAAATACTGTTTACCATTCCTAGTCAAGACTCCATCAAATTCACAAATATCAGAATGTATTAAGTCAAGAGATTCAGATTCTCTAATTACTGATTTATGAGGGGTTTTAGTAATTTTAGCTTGACTACAAAATTCACATTTTTCAAAATCATTCAAAGACAATTTAGGAATTAGTTCTAAGTTACTTAAGTTTTTAATAATGCGTTTGTTAACATGACAAAGTCTAGCATGCCAAATATTAAAAGAACACAACATGTAAGCAGAAGAAGAAATTTTATTAATTTCAACATTCAGTTTGAACATTCCATCAGTTGCATATCCTTTCCCAACAAAAATATTATTTTTGGTTATGGTGTACAAATCAGCCCCAATAGTTTGAGTGAACCCCGCATTGTTTAGAAGATAGTCCGAAACCAAATTCTTTCTCATCTCTAGAGTATGCAGAACATCTTTAAGGATGACTGTCTTTCTAGAGGTAAACTTTAATTCCACTTCACCAGAACCGGCAACAATAGTGGAGTGGGAATCACCCAGCAACACTTTCTTATCTTCACTTTCAGAATAAGATTTGAACATGGTACGATCATAGCAGACATGGCGTGAAGCACCAGTGTCTACCCACCACCCTTCGGATCCACCAACTATATTGATTTCAGAAATCATAGCTATAAGTTGGTCCTCGGTAAGATTCGCCTGTGGAACAGGACGACGTCTTTGCCGGCAGTTCCGAGCCAAATGGCCCGCCTTCCCACAGTTATAACAAGTAAACTGTTCAGAATTATTTCTTGAAGGGAGTTTGTTTCTATTCTGATTTTGATGCATATTTCTGTTCTGGTTGTTGTGGTTGCGATTCTGATTTTGATTTTTCATATTTTTCCCTTTAGGTTTCAGAATAGCGTAAGATGATTTTTTGTGAGCGTTGTTAGAAACAACAAGCACTTTATCTTTCTGATCTTGTTTTCGGGCCTCCTCCTCAATCCGAAGACGAGTGATCAAACTTTCTAAAGAAAACTCTTTAGTTTTATGCCTCAGAGTATTCTTAAAATCTTTCCAAGAGGGGGGTAATTTGTCAATTAAAACAGCAACTTGAAATTGTTCATCAAGGGACATACCTTCAGCAATTATTTCGTGAGCGATTTTCTAAAGTTCATGAGACTGAACCTCCACTGATTTGTCGTCGGTCATTTGGTATTTCAGATACCGACGAACAGCATATTTTTTACTTCCAGCCTCCTCAGTGTCGTATTTCTTCGAAAGAGCATCCCAAACTTCCTTCGCAGTTTTGTTAGAGCAATAATAATCATACAGATCATCAGACATACCATTAAGAATAAAATTCTTACAACGGAAATCATTTTCCTCCCAAGACTTAACTTCTTGAATCTGAGCGTCTGTAGGAACTTGAGGTAATTGTGGTTTTTCGGTCGTACAGACATATGCTACTTTTTCGATAGTAAGAAAAAATAACATTTTCTGTCTCCACCTTTTAAAATGAAACCCTTCGAAACGAAAGGGTTTGTTGAGATCAACAGTTACTTGTTTAAAATCGTGAACAGCAGACATCTTAGCAGATATTGAACGTCTTAAAATTGTTGTCGCAGAAAATAAATAAAGTACGAGTTTACCAAAATTTCTTGGGATGAGTCGCGGACTAGGTCGTTCTCTTTAAGACGTTTCGCGGCTCTGCCCAAGAACGTGCAAGCAGTGTATCAGCCTCGTCGTCCCCAGGATAAAACAGCCCAGAATTCTCCTCTGTCTAGGACGTTCTTTGCACTGTAGAAGTCCCGAAAACCAAACACCCCCACACACTGTTCGCAAAACGAACAAACTGCTCGGAAACCAAAATCGGAGTGACAAAACAGTACCGGAACAGATCGGAACAATTCCGGAAGATGAAACCGAAAATGTTTCGGAACAGAAACTGTTTCGGAACAGAAACAGAAACAAAATCGGAACAGAAACAAAAAACCAGAACAGAAACAAAAAACCGGAACAGTGCAGAAACAGTGCAGAACACTGTTTTCGTTTTTTTCTTCTCTGTTTTTTTTTTTGTTATCTGAAATGAAAAAAAATCTTGTATTTATAGGAGGAGAAGAGAAAAAACGTTCCAAAAAAAAAAATCAATGAAACGTTTTAAAAACTGAAACGTTTTTTTTTTTTTTTTTAAAAAAACTGAAACGTTTTTGTCAGTTTTTTTTTTAAATGAAACAGTTTTTTTTTTTTTTTTTAAAACTGTTTTTTAAAAAAATATTTTTTTCTAAAAAATAAATAAGTGCCACCTCATCACACGCGCGACTCGGCTCGGCCGGACGGACGGCGGCGCGCGCGTGTGTGGTAAACTGATAGGGATGTAACTCCTCTCCCCTCCACAAAATGTGGGTACCCCTTGGGGCACACCCCAAGTGTCTCACATACCCCTAGATATCCACTTTAATTTTTTCTCTCCCAACCAATGTGGGACAAAAGGTTTTGAGGAAAAAACTAATTTTACACATTTGGCACTTTCTATTCTAAAAATTAAATTAAAATTCATTTGTTTCAACAGGATCTGTGCTCACCGGCACAGATCAAGCATGAATCTGTGCTAGCGAGCACAAATCAAACAACATGTCGAGGAGAGAGAGAGGAGGAGGAGGAGGAAAAGGCGGGGAGAGAGAGGGGAGGAAGCAAAAGATGTGGTGAGGAGAGACATAAGGGAGGAAGAAGACGATTCTTGTTTTTTAACTGTTTATTTTTTATTTTTTTATTTTGTTAAAAAAATAAAAAGTATATATTTTTTTAGGGGATGTTTGTGTAAAAAAGTAAATGATGAAAATATATATAAAATAAATTTAAAGGGTTATTTATATATTTTAGTTTTTAATTATCTAATCGTTGTTAAATGGTCAAAGATAAAATCGTCATTAAAATAAAAATTTTACTAACTTTTTACTTGTAAGAGAATTAAATGGTCTTTGATAAAAAATGATAAGGGATTGACCGATTTTGTAAAATAAGAGGAGAAATATATATCTGGTCAATAGCAAAATGACAGGGGAAATAAGTGGTAAAACCCTAATTTTATATGTATAAATATCTTTTTTTTTTTCTTTTTTTTTTCTATCTATTTAAAAAAATAAAATAATAATTTTATTTTTATTAAATAGTATTTTAAAATTTATTTTTTTTACCTTTCTTGTCACACCTCCTTGGGCCCTCAATGTCTAAGGCCAAGCGTTACCTCAACTTGATGTTACAAGACTAAATACAAATATATATAAACATTAACTCACATAGGTTTTTCAAAAAAATATTTACCAACTCAAAATTTGAAGGTACATATGTCCCAAATATCCTATAACAAAACTACAAAAATCAAACCCTTTGTGATTCACATCTGTCCTGCTAACTTAAAAAAAACGACACCACCCTCTGACTCTACCTAGTATCAGTAGTTGACCCGTTTCTACTTGGAGTACGTGAGGCAAATTATTTTATCGGTGTATTATCTTCATAATATAAAAATAATTTATGAATCAAGTACATTTATTAGAATCTATTTTTCAAAACAGAATATGACCATAGTGAGCAATATCAAAATCCCACAGATATTATCACAATAAAACAACTAAATTTAAAAGAACTGATCAAATTACTTTTTATATAATAAAATATCACATATACTTTCCTATTAACCATATGATCGTTTCACCTCACGATCGGAAGTTATAATGGTATCGTAACCTGTAAAACTGTGCAATCTAAGGTTGCCATTGGTGTCAGGACCATTCAATATTTTCAATTGTAAGAGCCAACACATGATATAAATCACCATATCATAATGATAATCATTATCATCATCATCATCAACAACAACAACAACAATGTATGTCAACCATCTGTTAGACTTGCCTTCCTATTAGGTCACAACACAACGTTTTATATGACATGCCCTCTTGTTAGGACTAACAACATCCTGCATGACATACTCTCCTATCAGGACCACACTATAGCGTAGTAGGATAATAATAAGAATCACTTTTCGTAATTGATTATTTACTCGATCTATCTAACGTTATAAAATCATCCATTTTAATAAATATTTTCTTTTCACACTTTAATACAAAAATATAATTTGACAATTTATATAGAAGACAATACACTCATCTCGATATTTGCACTGCTTACTATGTTACCGTCATAATATTGACAGAGTCGACGTCGCCTGTAAACCTAATAACGATATGACCTAAATTAAGAATTTGACTAAATAAATCTAATACAACGTAAAATGCGTGACACTAAAATGCAATTTTTCTCATTCCCAAATTATATGAAATTTATTAAACGCCTTATTTCTTAAGTCAATATTAATTGTACAAAAATATTATAACAACGACTACAATATTAATATATAGAAAAATATTAATCAATTGTTAATAATATTTATTAGTCAATGAAATACTAAAAATATTATTTTAATAAAAATCATAATTTATTTTAAATTTCCACCAATTAAATATATCTATATATATATATATATATAAATTAACAAACTATATATATATACACTCACACATGCACAACTTAATTGTCAAAAATAAAAGAAGAAGTTAAAAGAGATAGAGTTATGTTAAACGAATAAATGCGGATATAATCTAGTGTTTCATGCATATGTACCACACACTAGTCAAGTAAAATGACTCGAAACTCACGCTCCGATCTCACAACTCAATGGTTTATCTTATGGTCCACTACTAATATAACACTCTTAACAATAAGTCTACAGTACCTATAACCCAAGCTATAATACTTTTATTTGAATTTTTTATTTTTTTACTACTGTCGTGCAACACCACATCCCTTGTAACCACAGGCCATCCCACCATATATATTTATAAGGTGTCGGTAGTCATGAGTTTGAGATCGATTTAAGAGATTCTTGACAAAATCTACAATGATCGGTCTAATATGTGAGCGATTTGGGATTCATAAGGCTTGATTAGATTAGAGCTTAGTCACCTATACACGAGAGATGATTATATCGTGTGCTATAAGAGCATCTCCAACATGTGTGGCATCAAGTGTGACATAAGGTATAATTAACTATTTTGTTATTTTTCTACAATTTTTGGAGTTCCAATGGGTGTAGCACCACCTATGTTAAAAAATACCACACTCTACTACTTGTACTATATTTGCGACACTTGGTTACTTATGGTAAAAATTATAGGAGGACTTCATTCATTGTTGAAGTAACATTTAATTAGTTTTGGTTTATTTTTTAATTTTTAGTTTGTATCTAAAATATATTAAAATATCAAAGGCCTAAGGATTTAGAAACCAAAATACTATTCCCTGTGATAAAATACGATTCATATGTCATATGCTCTATGTAGCACACCAAAATATTAGACCTTGTTGGAGAGGCTCTAAGCCGGTATGATAGACATGCCCACGTCTTAATCTGGGCTTGAACCACTAGATACGCAAGTGGGAGTAAATTGCCCGATGATCTCTTCACCTAGTACTCGATCCATATTTAGAGAATACCACCTAATGAACAAAAGAAGAGAAGAAAATTCTATTAAGAGAAGAAAAATAAGGGGGAACAACTTTGTGTTTGTTGTGTTAGACAATTCATTAAAAGAGAAGAAGTAAAACTACTTTTAATGTTTTATTACGTATCTTAATTTATAACAAACGATATATATATATATATTAGTCTTTTCACACTATGTTCGTTTGTTTCTCTCTAAATCTGCCCTAATTCGAGGGAGAAAAAAAAACTTTTAATTTGTGAAAAAACGTTATTCTCATTTTGTCTCTCTTTTTTTTTTTTTTTTTTTTTTTTTTTCTTTTTTTCTCCCACCTCTCATTAAATTTATCAAACAAGAGAAATATTGGGGAGAAATTTCATTTTTTTTTTTAATTTTTTTCCCTTTTCTTTCCATCCAAACAAAGCAAGGACATTATGCATTAAAATATAAATTTTTAGAGGTTAACCTAAACGCAAAGCATAGCCATAAAAGATCATTGAATGACCATGGAAATATGAGAGCAAGCAAAGTAAGTTCATAAATATTGATGATAAATCACATTTAATTTCTTGTAGATGGGTTAGGCATGTTATCAAACATATCAATTAAATGTTTTTGCTTTTCTTATTTTAAGACAATCAAGATTAATGTTATACTCGTCTGCCTGTAGGCCCTATCTATTTCTCAATTTCTCAATTTTTTTAATTTTATATTCTAAGAAAAATTATAAATAATATAATTATTAACAAAATTTTCATTTTTTATGAAAATATGAAGAAAAACAAACCAACAAAAACGTTTTCGTTGAGACTTTTTTGTAGATTCTCCAATTAAACTATACTGGGATTTTTCATGTCCAAAGATATTATATCAATTTTTAAATTTATAAGTGTTAAAAAATAAAAAATAAATAAAAAAAATAAATATATAAAATTTAAAGAGTATTAGATGCAATTAAACCTCAAACATTGTGTAAGTACGAGTGTGAAATTTTTAGGCAGTAATTTTTTGTCTTAAATATTTTGTTAGCTCATCTTAATCATCTATTCCAATTAAATTAATCTAAACCGTTGATAAAAAACCATTTAAGAAAAATATTTTCGATTAATTAAATAGATTTTTATTTTACAATTTAAAAAATACTATTTAATTAAGTTTATGCGTGAAGACTGGTTGTAATAATAAAAGGAAGAGCAACCACCTTTTCTCACTCCACATTTACCTTCCAACGCACGTCTTCCTCTGCTCTTTATGATACACATACTGTCTCTCTACTCCCTAGTTCTTTTTCCTGCAATTCCTGCACTAAACCCATCTTTCTATTGTGCTTCAAATAAAAATTTACACCCACGAAATTATTCACAAATATTAAAGTTTGACTCTTTTGGAAAATATTTTGAGAATTAAATCTTGAATTTAATTTTGAATATATCAGATCGATGTGAAAAAATGCGTCATTTGCCTATTGAGGTGATTAATCGAAGTACACATGTAAGTTGACCCTGACACATTTTATCGTAAAATAAAAACAAAAAAAAATCTAAAATTACAATTTATATAAAATAAATTATTAGGAACTAGGAAGAGGAAGACAACTTCTCTTATGATAGAAAACTAAATTAGAATTTTTATTTAATTTTAAAATAAAAAATATTTTATACGACCAAACGGATTCTTATTCGACACTTTATACTTTTCAATTTGAAAATGAAAATTTATTTTCTTTAAATTTTGAAATTTATTTCACGTCAATAAAAACTTGAAAATTAAAAAAAAAAATAGTCAGAAACCGAGCTTATATTGTCGTAAATCAAATAAAATGCATATCAATACATGGCTTTACTTTGACTAATTTTTTTATTGAAAATAAATTTGGGGGATATTTAGTCAAAAAGAAAAACTTGGGGTTTTAATGTGTGACAATTAAACCTATGGGGTTGAAAGTGTAAATTAAAGCATAGAAGGTGAAAATGGTAGTCAAAGTAAAATAAGCTGAATGAATGTACAACACTTTGTATCGACTATTGTAGGAATTGTAATTGCAGGGAGATGAGCCCATCTTTTTCCACACATATATATTCAGACAAACCCACAACCCATATCACCACATCTCCCATTTCCCAACAATGTCAACAGATCTAGAATTCCGGCAAGACTTGGTCGGAATCCAGTTGTCGGCGGTGAAGATCAAGGCATCACCATCTTCTTCAGGCACGGTGGCCGATCACAATTCCGACGCAATTGAGACAGAAAATTGCGCTGGAGATGAGGAACAATGTCGAACGCCAACATCGTCGGAGCACCGAATTCCGACGTTCCTCAGCTGTCCTCCGGCGCCGAGGAAACGGAGGCCGGAGGCTCCGTGCAAGAGGAAACTCATCAATCAGCTGAGTTTTTTTGAGATAATTGGTCGGGAAGAAGTCGAATCGTTCTTCCGGACGGGAATTGAGATCGCCAGCGTTGATTTTCGGGGTGCCGTGAAGAAGAAAAGGTGCGCCGTGTAGATGGAAATTTTTCCCGGAAAAAAAAAAACGGTTAACCGGGAAAATTTTCTGGGTTTTTTTAATTATTTTTTTCCTGGTTCTGTGTATATAGCTTGTTAAAATCAAGCTAAATGGTTTTTTTTTTTTTTTTTTTATGTTTTTTTTTACACGTTCGTTGTGTTGAATATTTTGATATTAGATTCAGACAAATTGGATCTGAATTTATAGTATGCAAAAAAATGATGAAATACTATCAAGTTTGAGTTCAATCTTTTCTGATTTTCGTGCAATATTCATTAATTCTTGTTTATTATTGACTGAAGAACAATGTAGAGAGTGAGGAGAGAGAGAGAGACATTGATAAACTATATGCACTGAAGAATATGTAGAGAGAGAGAGAGAGAGAGAGGTGGTACTGGTTGGTGAATTGCTTTTCTTAGAAGCAAGGAGATCGTGAGTTCTAGATGGGGTCGATTTGCATAGTATTCTTTTTCATTTTTTATTTTAATTTTATGATGTATCTGTATTATGTTTGACATTTATGTTGAGTGATTGACACGGCTTTGGGATTGGTAAACATGATTTTCTTCCAATAGTTTAATTTGAGAGAGAGAAAGAGAGAGACAACTTAATTTAATTAATTTTTTTTTTTTTTAACTTTACAATAAAGCGTGTCAAAGACCGTTTATACATACCTTGACTAATTACCTCCACGAGCGATTGTAAGAGTACACTCCTACACATCGTTCTAGTACCTTCAGGATTGTTGATGTCGAAAATTGGAATGCCCAACAATATGGTCTAGTCAGCGTCCACGTGGAAAATATCTGGTGATCTAGAAGCTTCTCTTGGAGAAATTGAATCCTTTGAGTCTTTTTATCCGTGAATTTGCAACTAATCGAGTTGGCCTGACACTGTCTAGCCTGACCTACGGGTCGGTACCTGCACCAAGGACTTGTCGGGTTGGCCCGACGTGTTCCCTTCGGCGTGAGAGTAAGAGCTCGGGGGAAAGAATTTGAGGTCGCTTCGATATATTAAAACTGTTACCTCTTTTTCTACCCTGCTGAAATGTTTGTCCATGCCTTCCTTTTATAGGCGAGAATGTGCTTAGCGTCATGGGATTTAAGGCCCTAAGCTCTGTTATTCGCCCTAATATGGCGTGTGGAGAATGTGCGATGGGATTAAAGCAATGGGCCTGGGCCCTTGAACGTTGGTGGAGAAGCCCATGGGCCAAGCCATTAAGATTAATGGGTTGGCCCAGGCACCGATACGGACGTCGAGGTAGTCATGCCGACCTGATCCTCGTCAGTTATATCCGTGATAAATGTTAAGGATTTCTGCTTGGTGATTGCCCAAGTCCTTCGAGATGGCCGACCTAATGAGACACTGAGCTAATGAGCAACAGAGCTGATTAGGCCGTTTGATGAAGTGTCTTCCTTTGATCTATATGGCAGGCTTGGGTAGGGTTACTTGGAGATCGATTGATTTTTGCCCACATCAGCTGCCCCTAAGCCTTAGCGTGGAGATAAAACATGAAGTGCTAAGGGTTTTTCTTTGGACTTGCTGGAGAATGCCTTTTAGGCCTGAGGTGAAACTACTCGGTATCAAAAAAGAGCTCGACAAGTTATTACTCGACTTTCGCTAGAAGTCACTCAGCCATTTGGGCGGATGTGCAACTCATGGCCTGACAGCGCGAGAACCGATGCGCTGCCTATCGTCGGATTAAAGTGACTGTTCGACTTCCCGGCTTGCCTATAAATGGATACTTACACCCCCATTTCTCTTCGCACCAGAGTAACGTGAGCACTCCTACTGACCTCAAAATACGGTACTCTTTTCTTTTCTCCCTCTAATATATCTTCTTTTTATTTCTTGGGGTACAACCCATCTGGCTCTGAATGGACCAGGTCAGATTCCCCTATTGAGCAGATCAAGCTCAGCTCGTCTACAACAGAGGTCGAATGGACGACCTCATTGTTCGAGAAGGCTCGCAGGTCGGTTAGAGCGGGGCCCTCTCAGACTCAGATATGGCCAGCAGCCCTCGACATTGGAGAGCCAGAAGTGAGGTGGGCTCTTCTGGGGACCTTGAGGCCGAGCTCGGGATAGGTCCTGTCATTCTAGAAGTTGATGCCCCCTCACCCTCGCTGGGTCAGACTTTGCCGGCTGGAATAGTTCTTTACCAGCCCGTCTGTGAGGTCTCTCCTAAAGCTCTAGTCTGGCGGTTTGAATCCTGCCTGACGGAGAAAGACGTGAGCAAATTTTGGTTCAAGTACGCATTCTCCGGCTCGGTGAAACTGAAGGTTCCCGGGGAAGGGGACCGAGCTTGTGTTCTTCCCAAGGGGTACATTTCGGTGTACGATGAGTAACTTTTGGCTTGCCTGCAATTTCCCATTCACCCTTGGGGGCAGGCTGTCTGTTGGGACCTCAAGCTGTGTTTATCATAGCTCGCTCCCAACAACATGAGGATAGTGGCGGCATCCCACGTCATCTTTATGGATTTGGGCATTGTTCCATCTCTGGAGTTATTCCGGGCTTTCTTCGCTGCCAAGTCGATGCTCGGTGGTAAGGGTTGGTGCTACATCATAGTCCGACAGAAATTCTTTTGTAGCTACGATGACTCTATAAAGGATTGGAAGCCCAACTTCTTTTTTCTTGGAGGGAAAGGATGGGAGTTCAGCTCACCGGCGGACATAGACTATTCGATCTAGATGCATTGGGGGATAGTGGGTAAGTGTCAGTTCCGGCGTGAGTTTAAGTTTTCTCCTCGGTAATTTTGTCTAACTTTTTCATTTTTATATTTTCAGCTTAGAAAAAGAACAAGCCCAGCCAAAAATTGTTGCTAAGAGAGATCGGGTTGTACAGACACCCTAAACCCTTTTCTTCTCGCGTCGGTCCTCAGTAAGAAGTCAAAGAATAGTAAGTTCTCTCACCTCTGCTCGATAATTTTTTCGTACTTGAAGTCTTTCGTAATTCTTGTTCTGACCAACATCGTCTTTTGTTTATAATCATGGACATAGCTACCGTGTAGAGGTTGGCCAAGGAGAAGTAGGCCCAACAAGGGGCTACTGAACAGGCTGGTTCCCAGCAGGGATCCCAACACGGTTCACAGCAGAGCTCCCAACCTAGTGGGGAAATCCAGAGAGTGGAACACACCTCAGCTCGAACAACCCTGTTGTGCCTATAACATTAGAGGAGGAGAGCCCGACCCCCGTCGAAATGAGGGATAAAGACAGGAAGAAGGTGAACACGGTCGAGGTGGTGGTCGAGCCTCAGAAGAAAAGCAGAAAGGAAGGCCAACCTAAGCAGGCCAAGACTTTTGTTGTTGACTCTAGCCTCAAGCTCGGGAGTCGTATCCTCGATCAGCCCGACATCCTTTCGAGCTTCGTTCACAAGATCATTCATCCCGACGACAGGAACAAGATAGCCTCCAAGACCGACATCAAGCTGGCCATCGAGGTCTATAAAGACGTCATGTTGGTAAGTTTTCCTTCCCGGTATTATTTCTAGACTTGTGAAATTTTTCTTTCTTTGCTGACCGTTCTTCCTTTGCCAATATCGAGCCTTTTAAGGTTGCGGAGACAAGCCTGCGTTTTCACTGAGACAACAAGAAGATCAATGTCTTGGAGGAGGAGAAATCCAAGGTGGTGGCGGGCCGCAACATTACCTTTGAGAAAGTGTGCGAGCTGGAGGAGGCAGCATAGAAGCATCAGGCCCAGGTTGACCAATTGAGGAAGGACAACCAACAACTGAGTAAGGAAGAAGAGACTCTGATCGGTCTGGCTGAGAAGTACAAGGGTAGCCTCAACAAGGCAGTTGACTAGCTTAGTGCCTACGAGACAGACAAGAGGGCAGCTATGGAACAAGCCGAGAGGGAAGCTATGGAGGCTTGGATGCGGAGCCAAGATTACAAAGACCTAGAGACCAGGATCGGTGCCGCGGTGATGCAAGTAGGTTTCGACATTGCCATATTCTCCTTTCGCCGCCAACACCCTGACTTCGACTATAAGACCATCTGGATGAAATTCCCCGGGGAGGCGGTCGGTAGAAGCCAGGGCGATAATGCCGGGCTTACTGTTGATGGAGGTGCAGGAGGAAACCAGGCCGAGGCGGCACCCTGATGACCAACCAATCCAACTAACTCCAATTTTTATTTTTATTTTTTATTTCCAGCCCGGCATGGGCTTTGTAACACTAGGCTTCGACCCCTCTTTTTGTAAAAACCTTTTGATGCATGAATAAAATCCTTTCATTAACTTCTTGTCAGCTCGGTAAGATTTTCTGGTCGGCTCATTTTTGTATACTTGGAGTTTATTGCTTCATCGCCACTTAAACTGATAAATGTAACTGACCTTAATCAATCCAATCTTATAACTATAACTCAACTCGAACATCTTCACACACTTAAATAACCGACCTTAAATAACTAAGCTCACCATCTCGGGCACAGCTCGGCGATCATGAAACTTTGGAGTTAATTCACCCTTGCACTTTAAATATTAGAGCTCAACTTTGTCAACAGCCCAGCGATTCCCAGCCACTTGGTCTCTTTTGCACTGAATTTGGGTACCTTTTGACTGAGTTGCTTTGTGAAACCAATGTCGTCGTTTGAAACAGGTCAATGGGCCACCCATCCGGACATTTAAACCAGCTCGGTCACTTCTAAGCACTTTAGGAAATTTTCTCATTTAATCGCCTAAGTATATAACCTTAAGAACCGGGCATAATTTCATGGCGGACTTAGTTTTAGCTCCAAGCTATTTTTAATTATAATTTGGACTTAGGACCATCCAGACCATTATCGTGACACCGAGAGGTTACACCTCAATCAAGCAAAATGCCAAGAAGAATTTAATCTTCAATTGTATGTCACATCGAAGAGAACATCGTCTCACTCAAGTGTCGGGTTATCAGGTCAGTCCTTCAGCCCTTTACTCTTCCTCGGTCATTTTACCCTACAGCTGACTACACGGGCTAGGTTTGGCCATGCTCTCATAGTCGGTTTAGTTGATAAGGGTGTCCGACTTGAGCTGGGTCCTCTCCATCCATGGACCTCAACACCTCAGTGAAGTCCTGTGGCCGGTCATAGGTGAGTTCTCCGTAGTCAAGCTCATATTTGAGCCTTTTGGGGTTATCTCAAGTTCGTCCTTGTGGGGGCATCGTCCTTTTATGTCGCTTGAACTCTGTTCAATTGTGATGAAGTTGATGCTTAGCTGTAGGTCCTCAGACCCAATCGGTTCCACATCATCGGTAGATGACATAGGTCAATCCCCGGGGCTAACACTATCGACCTATATAGGGTACCTGGTTTTCATCCTCAGCGGTGTGCGTTGGGGTGTTCTTCTTCTTGTAGATGGGATGGCGGGCCGCTCGTACTTGCCTATGGTAAGACGGAGAGCTGCTCGGCTCCGCCATTGCTCTACTGTAGATTTTGGAAATTGGAGAATGCTTTGAACCAAACATCTCTTTTATTGAATGAAAATTTCATTACAAACTTTGGAAATTGAAATTTCTACAAGTTTACGAAGACGCTTCCTCTCTTGGGTAGTAGCACTTTAGGTGTTCGACATTCTAGGGGTATCTTAAGGCTACCCCTCTTTCGGTCTCCAGGTAGTATGTACCAGGTCAAGCTACGCGAGTGACTTGGTAAGGTCCTTCCTAAGTGGGGACGAGCTTCTCAGCATTTGGATCCTTGGTGGCCAGGGTGACCTTTCTGAGTACAAGGTCTCTGATATCAAAGGAGCGAGGCCGAACCCTTCCATTGTAGTACCGGGATACTCTTTGCTGGTAGGCGGCTTGATGCACCCAGGCTATTTTTCTTCTTGCTTCAATGAGGTCTAGGCTTAATTCCATACCTGCTTCATTATCGGCTCGGTTGAAGGAGGTCGTGGTCCATAGTGACGGCACACCGATCTCAACAGGAATAATGGCCTCAGACCCGAAAGTCATCGCAAAAGACGTCTCACCGGTTGGGGTCCTAGCTATTGTGTGGTAAGCCTAGAGAATGGCGTATAGGTCTTCCACCAACAGATCCTTAGATTTATCCAGCCTCATCTTCAAATTTTGACAAATGGTCATGTTGGTCACCTCGACCTAACCATTTTCTTGGGGGAGACCCAGAGAAAAGAAGTGTGTGCTGATCCCTAATCTCGAGCAGAGGTCGACAAACAGGTCATTGTTGAACTGTTTTTCGTTGTCCAAGATGATTACCTTGGGGATGCTGAACCAGCAGATCATGTTTTTCCAAACAAAGTCTTTGATCTTTTCTTTGATGATCTTAGCTAGGGGCTCGGCTTCCATCCACTTTGTAAAGTAGTTGATGGCCACGACCAGGAACTTTCTCTGGCCTATTTCCTGCGGAAACGGGCCGAGGAGATCGATGCCCCACTGGGTAAGGGGCCAGTGGTTAGTCATAGGAACAACTCAGTTGGCAGTGCGTGAGAATGGACGATAAATCTCTGGCACTTGTCACATTTCTTCATGAATTCACCCGTATCCTCCAGAATTCTCGGCCTATAGTACTCGTGCAGGGGTAACTTTTGGGCTAGTGATGTGCCCCTCGAATGGTTACCGCAGATCCCTTCGTGCACTTCTCGCAGGACGTATTCGACCTCCTCAGGTCAGAGACATTGGGAGTAAAGGCCCACGAAAGATTTACGATATAATACACCATTAAGATGAGGACGTACCTCACAGCTCGGTAGTGAATTCTTCTGGCCTCAGCTCGGTCCCCAAGCAACGTTCCATCTTCGAGATACTTCTTGATTGGATCCATCCAGGTCGGCTCGGAGCTTAGCTCGCATATAGTCATGATTTTATCAAAAGTAGTTGTGCTTGGCTTGGCTAGGTACTCTACAGGCACAGTCCTTTTGAGGGTGTATTCCACCACGGAGGGCAGGTTGGCTAATGTGTCGGCATGCCTATTTTTCTCCCGGGGAATCTGTCGGACTTGCACCCTCTAAAAGTTATTCATCAAAACCTTCACTCTCTTCAGGTAGGTAGCCATGCTTGAGTTCTTAGCTAGGTAATCACTATTTACTTTACTGACCATGAGCTAGGAATCACACATGACCTGGAGAGTCTTTACATTGAACTTCCAAGCTAACCTTAGCCCGGTAAGAAGAGCCTCATACCCTACTTCGTTGTTTGTAGCCCAGAACCCCAACCGGAGTGTGTACTTTACCTCTCCCTTGTCTGGAGCTACAAGGACGATCACGATACCACAACCGTTTTGGTTGGAGGAACCATCAGTAAAAAGCTTCCATGAATTTGGTCTGAGGTCGGATGCCCAAGTTATGGATTTATTGATCACTTCGCTTATTAGAGAGGTCTTTTCGATTTCTTCCAGGTCGGTACTTGGCTCTTCCTCTAGGAAGGTCAGTTCGGCGATGAAATCGACTAGAATCGGTCCTTTGATCACTGTTCGAGGATATATTTAATTAACCACCCAGATACGTCTGAAGAGTGAAGGATCTGCCTCAGGGGCTGGTTGGTCAAAACGATGATGGTATGGGCTTGGAAATATTACCTTAGCTTTCTTGATGCAATCAATAGGGCGTAGGCCAATTTCTCAAACCATTTGTACCTCATCTCAGCGTCAGTGAGGACCCTGTTTGAGTAATAAATCGGGGTCTGGACACCATCTTCTTCCCTTACCAGGGCGACACTTATTGCTGTGGTGGACGCCGCAATGTAGATGAATAACTTTTCTCTTCTTTTCGGTGTGCTGAGCAGTGGAGCTGAGGAGAGATATTTCTTTAGCTTTTGGAATGCCTTGTCATACTCCTTGGTCCACTCGAATGCCTTGTTCTCTTGGAGGATTTTGAAAAATAAGAGGCCCTTCTTGGAGGACCATGATATAAATTGGTTGAGAATTGCCAATTGACATGTGAGTATTTGGACCTTCTTTTTGTTGCGAGGTGAAGCCATTCTAAGCACGACACTGATCTGGTCGGGGTTGGCTTCGATACCGCGCTGAGATACCATGAATCCGAGGAACTTGCCTGTAGACACCCCAAATATATATTTTCCCGGGTTGAGCTTCATGCGGTGAGCCCGGAACTTATCGAAACAGGCCTGGAAGTGTCTTAGGTGATCAAGAGCTCGACTGCTTTTGACCATCATGTCGTCAATATACACTTCCATCGTCTCTCCGATCTTCTCTTTGAACATCTTATTGACCAACTGCTGATAGGTCGCTTCGACGTTATGCAACCCTAAAGACATGACCTTGTAGCAGTAAGTATCGCGGTCCGTAATGAACGAGGTCTTACTTTTATTAGGTGGGTACATCGGGATCTGATTATAGCTGACATATACATCGAAGAGGTTCAGCTGTTCGTAGCTAGTAGTGGCGTCAATCACGATGTTAATGCTTGGCAAGAGAGAAGAAATCCTTCGGGCAGGCCTTGCTTAGATATTTGAAATCCACGCAAAGGCGCCATTTGTTACTTGCCTTAGGGGCAAGTACCATGTTGGCCAACCAGTCTGGGAACTTGACTTCTTCCACGACGTCAAATTTGACGAGCTTATCCATCTCTTCCTCAATGATTTTTTGACGGTCTGGGTAAAACTTCCTTTGCTTCTGCCTAACAGGAGGGTGGTGCACGTAGGCATGCAGCTGGTGCGTGGCCATATTGGGGTCGATCCCTGGGAGCTCATCGTGTGACCAAGAAAATACGTCATAATTCTTACGTAACAGGTCGGCAAGCTCAGCTCGCTACTGGAGACCGAGCTTAGCTCCAATTCTCATAGTTCGTCCTTTAATAGAAAAGTGAATGGGAACTTCCACTAGCTCCTCGTGAGGTCAGGGACCGAATTCTTCTTCTTAAGGGTCATTTATCAGGATGATCTCGGCACTATCATCAAGGGCCATAAGCTCGGAAAATGACGGGCAATGTTCCCTAGGTTCGGGCTCTCTCAGTAATTATTGTTTCTTTTCTAGTGCACTCTTCGCACAGGCTCAGGCTATTTCTTGGTCTCCTCGGACCTCTCCCATCTTGTGACCAGTAGGGAACTTCTTCATTTGATGATAAGGGAAAAAGACGGCTTTCAGGGCGGCTACCATCGGTCGCCCCATGATAGCATTATAGGGTGAGGGTAGGTCCACAATGAGAAATTTAGTCCACACCGTAGCCAACCTGGACTTTGATCCCACTGTAATAGGCAAGGACACCCATCTGACTAAGCTGACAACATCTCCAAAGTCGACAAGTGGAGACTTCACGGGCTGCATCGCATTTGGATCTACCTTCATTTTATCGAAAGCCCACTTGAAGGATTATGTCGGCAGAGCTTCTCCCGTCAACCAGAATCCTCCCCCTTTTAAAATGGTTAATTAGGGCTGATATAACCAGGGCATCGTCGTGGGGGGTGTGTACCCCTATGAGGTCAGCCTGGCTGAAGGAAATAACATTGTGTGAGATGACATCAACTGTGCTCACCTCGTACACGTCTTGCTCGACCTTTCTCTTTCCCTTGTGCTCATATCTTTTTCGAGAAAAAGACGTTTCCTCTCCGAGACCAAGTCCACCGAGGATAACATTGATTTCTCAGTCCACTCGTTGGTCATCGTCATCATTGAGTTTATTGTCCTGAGATAGAGGTCGGCTATTGTTTTGCCTTATTCGCTGACCTCTGTGTTCTTCTCGGCGATCACTTCTCCTGAACTAGGGTTCCCTATTTGTTCTGTGAACATAGCTTCCAAGGTACTCTCTTTTGATGAACACCTCTATATCTTTCTTCAGTTGGAAGCACTCCTCGGTGGAATGGTCACGGTCTTGGTGAAACTCGCAATATTTGTTAACCGACCCGCCCATTGGGTTTCTCTTTAAGGGAGGGGCAAGTGGGAAGATTTATTTCTCGGAATTCTAGGCGAAAATCATGGTGATCGAAGCTGTCAAGGGGGTGAACCCATGCTATCGAGGCTCTGGGAGTGGATGAGGTCTCCTATCCTCAGGCAGAGGTCATAACCACCTCTCAGTTTGAAGCTGTCGTAAGCCCTAAGATCGGCTTGGCCTTTCCTCAGCTCGGCCCTTCTTCTTCTAGATTCCCTCTCGGTCTCTCTTCACCATGTCAAGTAGGTCAGCTTCATAGAAGTTGGTACTACAGTTCAAGGTATCGCGTAAGCTTGGAGCTATCCATGAGCATAGGTCGTAAGACAGTCTTCTGTGCCTCAACCGATCAATGAAGGCGTTCAAGGCTACGACATCCAAAAGGCCCTCACAGCAAAGAGTCTCATTCCAAAATTTGTCCACGTAATCACTTAAATTCTCCCCGACCTCTTGCCGAAGGGTGATGATATGGGTCACAGTCTTGGGCCTACGTTGAGAATGGATGAACCGGGTTAGGAAGAACTGCTCAAGCTGAATGAAGGTGGATATCGAGGCTGGGGCCAGATCGTTGAACTATCTGTGGGTTGGACCAATCAGGGTAAGGGGGAAGAACTTTCACGTTACCTCCGCAGAGGTTGTGTGCATATCCATGAAGGATACAAAAATGGAGAAATAGTCAACAGGGTCGATGGTCCCGTCATACTGGGTCACTAGGGGATTAGGGAACCTGTGAGGTATAATTTTTCCCATAATTTCATCGATAAATCGGGATCTCACCTCGGCGGGGAGCCCGACTATGCCCCCAACGCCCTGTATCTAGTAGAGTGCGGCCTCTATCTCGGCCATACAATACTTCATAACCATTTCTCCTCTGTGCAGTGTCGTGCCCTAGTTGGCAATTGCCCAAGCTACACGCCTCCGAGCAGTTGGTGGAGAATGAGAATCCACTTCTTGAGATCAGTGGGACCAGTGCTTAGATCGAGCCACGTAATTGGGTGCCCTAGCTGGTTGTGATTCTTGTATGTCCTCAGATCAACATCCATGAGATAGTTGAGATGATGTCCTCGAGGCAGCAAGGGGGCCAGATCCCTTTCCCTGACTACTTGGTTACAGGGTCGAGGTTGAGACTAAGACACGTGTCCGTGAGAGTGAATCACTCGATCTCTGGACTCTTGAGGTCGCTCCACTTTCCCTGCGGTCTGGAGATCCGGTCCTCCTTATACTGGAGCCTGAGGCAAGTGGGAAAGAAGGACTTGGAAATAATTTTGGAACTCAGCAAGCTGGCATTTCAAATTGTCAATCCTTGATGGCTAATGGCCCTAGAGGTCTGACCGGTCTGGCCAACCACGACCCCTAAGGGCGGAATTGACGAACCTGTTTGGCCCACGGGAACATGGGCTGAGGCCTTATTATCCGACCTGGGTGCTCTAGACATCTCTTGGGACGAGTTGCTATTTATTGCGGCGTTCCGATCTCTCTACTGAATAACTTGACCAGACTTTGTGATAATCAAATCTTAGCTGAGTAGGGAGTTGATGACTCGATGAAGGCTTTTTATGCGCTTCCCACAGACGACACCAAACTGTTGGTGTTGAAAATTAAAATGCCAAATAGTATGGTCTGGTTAGCGTCCACGTGGAGAATATCTAGTGATCTGGAAGTTGCCCTTAGCGAAACTGAATACTTTGAGTCTTTTTATCCGTGAATCTGCAACTGACTGAGCTGGCCTAGCACTGTTCGACCTAACCTACAGGTTAGTACTTGCACAAAGGACTTGTCGGGGTTAGCTCGGTGTATCCCCTTCGGCGTGAGAGTAGGAGCTCGGAGGGAAGAATGTGAAGTCGCTTGGATATATTAAAGTTGTTACCTCTTTTTCTAACCTACTGAAATATTTGTCCACGCCTTCCTTTTATAGGCGAGAATGTGATTAGCGTCCCGAGATTTAAGGCCCTAAGTTTGGTTATCCGCCCTAATACGGCACATAGAGGGTGTGCAATAAGATTAGAGCTATGGGCCTGGCCCCATGAACGTTGGTGGAGAAGCCCATAGGCCAAGCCATTAAGATTAATGGGCTAGCCCGGGCACTGGTATGGATACCGAGGTGGTCATGCTGACCTGATCCTCATAGGTTATATCCGGGATAAATGCTGAGGATTTTTGCTTGGTGATTGCCCAATTCCCGTCGAGATGACTGACCTGAAGCAGCCGGGTTTGATGACGTGTCCTTCTTTGATCTACGTGGCAGGCATGGGTGGGGCCACTTGGAGATCGGTTGATTTTTGCCTATATCAAGGATTAAATTCAAAATTTAATTCTTGAAATGGTTTCCAATAGAGTCTTACTCTGATTGACAAGGAAAGAGACACCTCTTCAGTTTTTACCTAAAACTTCTAATTCTATTACTTAGGGTATTTAAAAAGAAAAATTATTTTTCCATGTAAGTTAGTGAAGGTAACAAAAATACAATAATTTCTAAAATATGATGAAAGATTTTAAACTAATTGAGTAAATCTGACAAATAAAATAAAATAAAATTAATTAACAAAATTTTATTAACTGATTTTTATCATATTGTCATAGTCAATGGTCCTTGAATTTATGGATCCAAAAAAAAATTATACTACATTCTGTCAGAGCATTATAAACTAACTAATATATGAGAGAGTAAAAAATATAATTTAATTTTAATTGTTTTTTTGTAAAACAATGAAAGAGGTATGTACATCACAAAATAAACAACAAATGAAAGAGATGTGGTATGTCATGTTATCTATATAAATAAACCAGGGAAATGTGGTATGCCATGTTATCTAGTTTATAAAATAGTTTGTTGTACATTTTGTGAAACATAATTTTAATATATATTTTATGAAAAATTATCACTGGTTTAAGATGATTATCACGATAATTTTGAGCCCAATGATGCACCAGTGCGAATGGATTCGGGTTGAAGATCTGAAACCTATTTTTGATCTAGCGGGTCGCGTTTACTTAAATAGTTTACCCATTGAATTTGTTCGGGTCGATCAATCGGGCGGTCGATACAAATCTGCTGCAAAGCAAAAGAAAAAATGTGCAGCTCTGCTGCAGAATCATAAGGAAAAAAAAAAACCCAAAAAAAGAGAGAGAGAGATTCGAAGCCTCAAATTGGTGAATGCTCAGCAACGCGTCGGCTATCCTCAACAAAGCATTCAAGTTGCAGAGAAACTTGATTCGAAGGGAGGAAACTTGAAGAGTGAAGAAGAAGATTTGAATTTTTGGACCGACTGAGAAGACTGAAGAAGAGAAAATGATAATATATTGAAGTTTATTGGAAATCCCTCAATCTTCGCAACTAATTTGAAAATTGGAACGATTTTGGAGCCAAGTAAAGAAACTAGGGTTCCGCAGTGATGGAATGATGGGAATGATCACAAAACAAATCAAGAGCAAGCAAATGAGGGAATGACTAATCTGAAACTAGGGTTCCATAAGGTTAATAGATGGCCAAAACGACATCGTTTTGGCTATTGGTTCAGTTCGATTCGGGTGCACCTGAACCACATGATCCTGATCCATTATCCAAACCTCTAGTTCGGTTCACCTAAAAACTAAACACGTTTTTGTCCGATTCGGTGCCAAAAACTTTCGGTTTAGGTAATTTTTGTGTGGTTCGAGTTTGTTTCACGAGTCAGACGGGTTTCTACACACCCCTGACGTATCTTTTGTCAAATACCATGGAGAACATTTACCGGAGAAATATAATGATCAATTACCTATTTGTCCTTATCTTTAACAATAAAATAAAATTAAGACAATTACTGTTTTACCCTTATGTATAATTAAGTTTTTTTATTTTTCCATTTTTCTTTTATTTTACTCTCTCTCTCTCTCTCTCACACACACACACACACACACATACAAACCCACTTGCACCATTAACGTCACCACTACACCTCTTGCCAACTCCTCGCCACCTCCGCTACCGCCTTCTTGTTCTCTACCTCTCTTCTTCTTCTCCTAGCTAGATCTAGATGTTGGATCTGTGGGATGCCAACAGGTATAGCAAGGAAAAGAGAGATAGAGAGGGAAAGAAGAAGAAGGAGGAGGATGAGGAGGTTAACTGCTCCGATTAATAAAGATAGGAAGTTTCCATGATATTTGTTAAAAAGACATGAGATTACTGTGATATCTGTCTCAAATACACGGCGTATTTGTTAAGAAAAAATTTGTTGACTCTTTCTATCATTTTTAGTCTTCAAAAATTTTATTTTCCTCTCAAACACTTTTCAAGTAACAAGTATCTAAACTCTCTACTTTTCTCATATATATTTTTTAAACCTCTTTATTTTTTTTTATTTTTTTTTTAATTCGAAGCAATTCAAATTCAATCATCACATATTTTTTTTCTTCCTTAATTTTCAAATTTTTTAAATTTTGCAATTTGTATAATAAATAGAACATAGTGTACTTTCAAAACATATTTTTAAGATATATTATTTTGATGTTGCTAAAAAATCCTTGACACGTGTAACAGCTCCTCACGTGTTAGAAATCTCCATAACTTATATCTTTTACCCTCCTGACCTGCAAAATCGATTAGTTCTAAGGGGACAACGGTGTGGTGTCGGCCAAAGATCCTCCGGCGTGAGAATAAGTCAGTTCATTCATGGGTATTAGGCAAAAGACTACAATGTAAAAATAATATGATACCTTTTCCTTATTTATAAACTGAGCAAATCTCGATCGTTTATATATGGGTGACCTAGTCCTTGATGACTTGGTCTCCCCCCCCAATTAATATGACCTAGCCTAGGGAGTTATATCCTTTTGGCTCCCCTTTATGTGGTAATTTAATGGGAAATTACACAATTAGTGGGGAGTTACGCACTTTTGGCTCCCCTACTTTAAGTGTGAATTAGGTTTTTTTATCTTCCACTTGATGAATCCGTATATAGATCATTGGTTTGGACCAACGTCCACGACCTGGCTAGTTTTGAACTTTGGGCTTATTGTAATGAGCTTCTCTTGGGTAGCGAGAATTTTTCCCGCATCATATTCGAAACTGGTGTGCCATATCTTTCTCCTTCTCTCCATCGTCAATAGACAAGTATAAAAAAAATTCACTTCTCCCCTATTTATTCTTCGATCCCTTTTGTTTTTTTTCAATTCAAAATACCTCTAATTATATCATTGCATAACTTTTTACTTCTTTATGTTTTTTTTTTCAAATTAAGGTTATTTTGTTTAGTTTATGCCTTCAGGCACAGATTGTACGTTAGTCTATATTATAAACTAGGAAAGTGTGAGCATTACATAATAATTTGTATTTCAATATATAGGACGGCAGAGATCTAGAGATGTAGACTAAATGTCAACCATTCAAGTGGAGGGATATTATCTCTTGGATTATATATTTTGAGAGACCCTAAGTTTTGTATTAATTATAAGTAGGGTTAATTTCACTTTGCACCCCTATAGTTAGATCGAATTGTACTTTGTACCCCCGTGTTATTTTCTTCACCACTTACATCACTTTGTGCTTAAGATTTAAATGGAACAGTTAAAAATTTAACAAAATCAAGGGTATTTTTGTCATTTCACTTTAAAAAATAAGGATAATTTTTTTGTTGCTAGTTGTCGGAGTAATTTTTAATGACATACCATATTACCCTTACTCATTCAAAATAGAAAAATAATAAAATAATCCAAATTAGTGAAGGTCTAAACTACTCAGGTTGCCCCTTTTTTAATAATTTTTTTTTTACCCTTTTTTATTTTATTTTATGCTCTTCTTCTTTGTTTCTCTGCACCACCCTCCTCTACTATACTTAATTATCTTTTGACCCTCTTCACTTAAAAAAAAAACGTACATTCGACCTACTTTTATTTTTGAACAAAGTAAAAAAAAAAAATCGTTTAAATTAACGAAATATGCTTAAAATGGATGAAATTATATTTTTATTCAATTTTTGGATGAAATTACCTACTTCAATTTTTGAACAAAATGAGAACCTAACTTTTTTTTCGTTTAGATTAATGAAATATGCTTAAAATAGATCAAATTATTTTTATTTTTTTTTTAAATAAAGCGTATAAAATGACAATTAAGTAAAATAGAAGGAGACAAAGAGCAATTTACCCAAGAATCAAATTTCTTCAAAATTTTTATAGAAAAATAGAGGGAGTTCCTCTATCCCCCCCTAACCCCCCCCCCCTCCCTTTTTTTCTTCTGCTCGAAAAGAATATTCTAAAGTTTTCGTATGTTCTCCAACCCTAAGTCTAATAAAAAGAAGAAAAGTAAGTTAGAATCAAGCAAACGAATAACCTAGTTCTAGAAGCAAGTTATCACAAATTACATGCTATGAACAGCGTGAAACATTCTGTTCCTTGTCAGCTTGCTTCATAAAATATACATAATAAGGTATCCATTTTTTCCTTTAATTTTGTGAAGAAAAAAAAATTCCAAATTAATTAGGATCCCCATATTCCTCAATATATATATATATATATATATAACATAAATATGGCAATTAGATGATGATGATTGCATGGGGACACCATGGCTTGTTTGGTAGCTGATATATTCAATTTCTCTTAGTTGTAAGCAGTAAGTAGACAATAACAATCTAAAGCTAACCACCTTAACCACCACTTTATTCCTCTCCTTTTCAAGAACACCAATCTCTCCCCATTCCTATTCCTCCTTTTCCATCTTTCTATAATCAATCAATGTGTTGTGCAAGGAACTTAAAAGTAACATTATTTTATTTTATTCTCGAGTCCGTCACATTACATACACAATGTGTGTGGATTACTTGTTTTCTAATATAATAAGAATTATTTTATTTTTTTATAATTTATATATAAATAAAATAAAATTATTATCTAGTTCTTGAAAATAATGAAAACTATTAAAAAACACACACAATAATTTCTCCTCAAGAATTCACCCTTGCAATCATGTTCTAATTTCTCTTATTTTGTATAGATATTTGTATTATCTTATTTCAAAAGAATTATCTTTGTTTTCTCTTTGTATAGAGAAATTGTAAAGTTCTTGCTAATAGTACAATCATTCTTTTCTTGTTTGTGGAAGTTTCCTTCAAATTAATTGAGAATTTTGGCACGTAAATTTTTTGTGTCAATTCTTAATTTTTTCAATATTAATTTTAGTGAATTTGTTTAAGATTAGAAGTGTATATATATATATATATGAGAACCCAAATTCTTTGAAGCACTTTCAAGTGTCACATGTGACTTGGAGACCACTATTTTTTATAAAAACAATGTAACATGTGACTTGCAATCATTTTAAGCCTAACCATGGGTGACCATCCACAAATATCCACTTGCACTTATTTGTATTCACTTTTTTTTTTTTTTTTTTTTTTTTTTATACAGAAGGATATATCCACATCAGGTTACGCACATCTCGACTAATCGCCTGAAGAGTGCACACTCCCACATCGAACTGATACATTCAGAATTAAATTCAATATTTAATTACTAGAGTGCTTAAATTTTGAGTTTGTTCAGGGTCTATGTTCCTAACTTGCTCAGAAATTAAAAAAAAAAAAATAAATAAATAAATAAAAAAATCTCTCTTTTCTATTTCAAGATTTTGGGAACAATTTGAGAACAAATGAAATACATTTTTTTTTCAATTTCCAGGTATCTGTTTCAATTTCAGGTTTTCTGGGAACAAAAACACTAAACAAACGCTCTACTATCAAAAAAGTGCCCTGCATGTATCAGTGCTACTGGATTACTGCGAGCATGCACATCTTTAGCTCAATCTCCTTGAGTGAAGAGACCATTGAAATCTGAAAACACTCCTAAAGCACAGAAACACTTTCAAAAATTCTCTAAATATTTTCTATTATTGTGGAAGAAATATACATCAATGAAAGAATACATGTCAAAAAATGCTGACTGCATGTCCCATTTATATAGGAAGAACAAAAAAAACAAAAACACTAAAACTCAACCAAAAAGCATGCACATCTTTAGCTCAATCTCCTTGAGTGAAGAGACCATTGAAATCTGAAAACACTCCTAAAGCACAGAAACACTTTCAAAAATTCTCTAAATATTTTCTATTATTGTGGAAGAAATATACATCAATGAAAGAATACATGTCAAAAAATGCTGACTGCATGTCCCATTTATATAGGAAGAACAAAAAAAACAAAAACACTAAAACTCAACCAAAAATACCTGGTTTACCTTCAAAATTGGCAAAATTCTTCAGAGCTGCTCAAAGCACAATTCGCCTCGAAAAGCCTGCTGCTAGCAAGCTCAACTCCATTAGATCATTATATACCTTAAAATCCAAAGAATCCACTCATCGCCTCAAGAAAGTCTTTACTGTTAGAAAAAGGGCAAAAAGAATGAAGGACCTTGTCCACCATCACGAGCTGTGTCTGAGTCTCGACTTGAGAATTGAAACCCGAGCTCTTTTTTTTTTTTTTCCTTTTTTTTTTATTAAAATGAATGTTTTGATCTCGGTTTATCCCCCGAGTGATTTTTGCTTGTACCCGTTCTTCATCCGTTCAAGTATTTTCTCTTTCGTTTTTCTCTTCTTGTCCATCTTTAACCTATATCTCTCTTCCCGTTCTCTTTCGTATACACCTTGCCAATACACTTCCCCCGTTAATGGCCACAGCCATTTCTCTCTTGGGTAATCGATGTCGTCTGCAGCCTCTGCTAAGTCCTCATCCATGCTTTTTAATAGAGTTGAGTTGAAGAAGGATGCCCACATGAACCCTCTTCTCTTCTTGATCGGATGTTGTTCTTGCAGTGAACCTGAGAGTGGATCAATATAAACCATTTTCCTAGCACTATGATATGCCCAAACGTTGACTAAGACCTCCAATATCCGGCAGTAACAATGCTGCTTCTGTCGGTCATGAAAAAACCAAAACCAAAACTAAACAAATCAGTCACTGTGTGTGTGTGTGCTGGGGCAGTTCCAATTGAACCTCAAACTGTGACCTGTTTGGCGCAAGCTTTGGAGGTGTAAACTGTGGTTTTTGAGACCCCAAATGAGGCACCATTTGGCAACATTTTTTTCCAAATGACACCACTAAGGACCTGTTTGGCACATGCTTGATAAAGCTTTTTATGTATTTTTATAATAAAATAATTAATTGAAAAAGTATGTGTGATAACATAGAAATAATATCTAATGTTACCATATAAACAATCTTTTAATCCAAAAGAATTTCAGTCCTAGTCTATCAATCTTTTTATAAAAATTGATGAAATGAAAAACAACTATTTTTTATTTTCTTTTTATGGAGGTTAGATATTAAGCCCCCCTCATTGTATTTCTTATCAGTATCATAGTCACCCGGTGGTTCTATATTTTTCATAATTAATAAAATCCTTCTTGTTCGGATGAGGTTTCCTTTTTTTTTTTTTTTTTTTTTTTGGTAAGTATATTTTGATTTTCATTTTTTTTTTTGTAAGTATATTTTGATTTTCAAAAAAAGTACTTTTACTTTCATGATTTTTAAAAGTGCTTTCATAGTGCAAAATTTGCTACTTAAATTCTAAGTACTTTTTTGCTTATAACTTGAAAGCAAAAATATACTTAAAAAATTGCCAAACAGGGCCTTAAAAAATGTAAGCAAAGAGAGCCTTATTTAATTTTGAATTTTTCAAACCATGACTTGAAACAGTGCGTCAAATGGGTACGACTTAGTCATAGCTTACCTGGCGAACTGAAAAACCTAACAAGCAACCAGTGGCATTTGTGTGCAACGCATCGAGAGAATCAGCGAACATCCTGTGGTGATCCAACAAAAAAATTCAGTTCAGATGGCTGACCACCTTTGACATATGTGATTGCACATATTACATAATAAAGCTGTAAAATTACCTGGAAAACATAATGAATTCTAGAAAAGAAGGGGTTGGCATCACCCAGCTATGCATGGCAGACCAGTGTCCACCATCTTCGGGCATGGGCGGAAGAGCATCTATATCTGACGGCAAGCCATACATTTTGCGGAAAGTGTCTTGAAAGGCATTTCTGTGTGCATATTGGGGAGAAAAAAATTAATAAAAACATCAAATTGCCGTCAAGCCATGTTATCTAAACAAACTTGGCATCAACACTTACATTTGCCTGACTTGTTCATAAGCACGTTGGTTTTTTCTGTAGCGATTCTAAATAATGTAGTAATTTCAATTGTTATAGCAAAGCTCAAATCCCATTCCACTAGTATGTTACAGAGAAAGAAAGATGGCAGTGGCAATGCATTTTTACAGGGAAAATGTGACAGTTTGTCCATTCAATGCATGTCTACTCAGAAAATATATACCGTTAACTGGATTCTCTCCACAGTTAGAATTATGCTATTATGAATCTTCAGTCAAAACCCAGCATTGAGTTATTTAGCTCCGGAATAAATAAAAGAGGCAAAATTTTGTCTAGTTTATATCTCGTACAACATTGTAGCAGCCTTAGTTTCCGAAAAATCGTCAGGTTCTTCCACCTGATATTTTACACAAAAGTATAGTACATACTAATATTTTACCTAGGAACTGATACAGATGCAGGGACCATGAAAGGGAACATATTCGAATACTCAGACATTACTAAAAATACCTGGGGTGCCGGTGGTGCAGGGGTTGATATGTTGTTATATATATATACTCATATGTATTTATTATCAAGTGTCCGTGCCTAAAGGCACTAGTAAATTATAAATTTAATTTTATGTGATTTAATAATATAGGTATGTAAACATATGCATAACTTCAACAAAAAATTAAGATATAAAAATGAACGCCTAATTATGATGAATACCTATTCTCTCAGCACAAATATCACATTCCAATAGTAATTGCTGAAACAAACCTGCAGTTTCCCCCATTCAGGAGGTCACACATGGACCAAAAAGTAAGCACATCATTGCTTCTTGTAAGTCCACTATCCATGTCTAAACGCGCCCAGTAGTATATTGTGTCGCCTTTTGTTTGCTCCTGTATTGTTTCCTCCAGAGCCTGTTCAGCTCTAGCCGACAAAGAGATCTGATGTACGTATATATATAACTAAGTCAATTTGCAGCCTTCTTAAGAATGGTAAAACATGTATTTCTCATTCAAGCAATAGATGGACAGCAGAAGTTTCAAGCATGATGCCATTTTGACATTCAGTTAAGGTGACTTTGGTAGGCAAAACAAAACCTGATCTAATAAGTACGATCCAGTGTTTTAAAAGGAAATACCCACACTCGCCTGGGGCTCGCCCCAAGGTGGGGCGGTCTAAAAACGCCTCATGCCTCATGAGAAAGGCACTAACCCTTTTAGGCATACCACTTTTTTCCTTCTTGGAGTATGTTGAGGCTTAAAAGGATCACTGTTTGCACTTCTGCCTATTGAGTCGAGATAGAAAGAAAGTTTAGGTGGCGTTTGGTAACCGTTTCTGTTTCCATTCCAGCAGTGGGATGGGATGGGATGAGAATTTTGTTTTCTTCTTGGGAGTAGAATCGCGTTTGGTAACGATAATTTTTTTTTTGTTTTGGGAAGGGAATGTGTTTGGTAACGATTTTATCCTAAAATCAATTTTTTTTTTCTTTCTGTTTTGGCCGGACGGCGGTTGCGCCGTCACTGGCCGGCCGGCAGGCAGTCCGGCGGACCGGCGGTAGCTCCGGCACCGGCGATGACCGGCCGGCGGTGGCACCGGCACCGGCTACGCCGGCCGGAAGGCAATGGCGCCGTCGCCGGCGCCAGCAGGTGGGTGACAGTGGCCAACGACCGGATGTGGGGACGGTGATCGGCGACGGTGGCCAGTGGCGGGCGGTGGTCGGCCGGCGGATGAACAATGACCATGTGTTTTGGGAATGGAATGAGAATAATGAGAAACAACTTTTTTTTGTTTCTCATTTCTTCAGAAAAAAGTGGGTACAATTCTCAAATGGGAATGAAATAGAAACGGAAACAAAAATTACCAAACGCTATTCCCAAACAGAATTCCCAAAAATCTGGGAATGGAATGGGAATTTCTGGAATGGAAATGGTTACCAAACGGGGCCTTAGTTTGTTGTTGACACGTTTCGCATATTTTTAGGATTTGACATTTTTCTATGGGTAGATTAACTGAACTATATAAATTTATTCTTTTTAGTTAATATTGGAGCACCGGGCTGCCCTTTTTAGTTAATATTGGAGCAACAAATACTGATGTAGCAAATAATGTTGTATTTTAAGTATTTGTTTTTATATAGCTATAATTATGTATTCAGTATTCACACGTAATTTTTAAAAATAGGGAGGCGTATGCACAATGACTTGAGGTTTATGTCTCGCCTCGTAGACAGTAAGTCACCTCGCGTCACAGAGAGTAAATCACATCGCCTTACAAAGTTACACCCATATCTTTTAAAACACTGGTTCATACATGTATTCATGTGCATTAACTTTAAGAGCTATGTACATACCTTCCTACCAGCAGCACGCCATGACTGAAATCCAATCCATGGTCGTTTGTGAATGTCATCCACTCCATTTGCAATAGAAAACATCCCTCCTATCTCACAGAGAACATCCTGGTAGTACGTGTCATTCAAGAGGGGAAGCCGACCAACTCCATCAACATCATCTGATCTTGATCTTCGTGATCTTGTGGACTGAAATTGTTATGTAATGGATATTAGGACCAATGTAACTAGAATAAAAAGATGGGGGATGTGTGAGTGACATTCAACCAGAATGGAATCTTGTCATCCCGTTCAGGTTTGTATAGCTGCTTTCTAAGAGACAATGAAGATTGAAGAAAATATTGAACAGTCTAAAGCAGAGAAACTCACAAGACTTAAACCACGGTACAGAGAACCATGGTGCAAAAATGGCCAAGCCCCTGCTCCATTGTATATCTCATAAATGCATAAAGGCTGACCCGTCCTTTCTAGCTCTCCTTCGTCCCTTTCATTTGCTTCAAACTTGAGTTTTTCAGCTTTTCTAGCATTACGATATATATCATCCCACACCCCTATTTGTTTCTCCATTCTTTCCTCAATCTACATAGCATGAATGGTGATATAATTGAGCTATCCCAGAGTCAAAATAGGAAAAGAAATTCCATATGAACAAGGAAAAGAATCATACCTCCTCCATTTCTAGCTTCTCAACTTCTTCAGAGCTTTCTATTTCCCGTACAGTATCCCAATCTAACTCGGTTGGAATATCGTCTTCTAGAGACACAAATTCATTCTGAGAGAAATTTTTTAAATGAATGAAGTTGGTCATATCTTCCTCAATATCATAAATAACACTGTAGTTCCTCAAGAAATAACCGTTTGCAACATCGCTAGCCCCCCGTTCTACTTCGTTCTGGAACAAATTCCACTCCCATGCATTCAGCGGAAGCTGAGAGAAGTGCCCAGGCAACATAGCATCAGATGGAAAACTGATTGCATTCTCCAGTAGCTTTGCGTAAGATTCAATGCATTTGGACGCCAGCATGTTCTTGGCAAACAACCTTCCAGAGGAACCAATGGAATGTGCAGATCTAGAGAGCTTTCCATAGTCTGATACCAAAGACGAAAATGCTGACATCAACGCATGTGGGTTGTGTTTCCGAAAAATCAATGCATGAACTCCATTAACAACCTGACAATTCAAAAAAAAAAAAATGTCACCTTCACAGCACCACTAAAATTAATACCAAAACGATGAAACACAAAATGTACTCACAGATTTTTCGATAACAGGATAATCAGGTGCGACGACAGGGAGTCCAAATGACATGGCACGTGTCAGTAATGGAGGAAATCCTTGTTCCTCTTGGGCAGAAGCATATAAAAGAATGTCAGCCATTAACAACAGACTGTTCACATCACTATTTAACCCATAGTGAATTAGAGAACCATGATGAAGCCCAAGACGAGTAGAGATATCCTACACGCGTGTAAGTTCCAAGCTCAGATGATAGTTGACCAAAGAAAATAATAAGTCATACAAGAAAAAATAAGTATCCCAACATGAAGGACTTGCCAACTCAACAAACTTTATGCTGCAACATCACAAGCAAACAAGAAAAACAAAAGTGGAGGCTGCTTGGTTTTGTTTTATCTTGACAGTAGATGATAACTCAATCTAATTAATCTCGATCTAAAAATACTATATACAAGCAATAGAAAGTAACATTTCTAATTAATTTAGATCTTAAACAAAAATATATGCATGCAATAGACGATTGGGCACAAGCATTGTTTGTTCCAATCACAAATTTCAAAAAATGCACGGACTGAAAAAAATTAGATGATATTAGTTGGAACAAGCAATTGACAATTAGAATAGTTTTTGATTGAGCCTGAACAATGAAACATCGCATCAACAGTTACAATCTAGTGATTTATTTGAGGGTCAATTGGTTCCAAGTACAAAAGAACTTATCCCCTAATGAGTCCTGTTGAATCCAGATTGCTAAAAGTACTATAGTCAATTTTGGACCAAAATGCACTTTTCTCTCTAAAGCAGCACCTTCCTTTCCTTGTGTTGTTCAGTGTACCAACTACCAAAGTCCCTTTCTTTCTTTTTTTTTTTTTTTGTTGTTGTAGGGGTGGGGGGGGGGTGGGGGTGGGGTGTTCAATCCATCAAAATTGCCAGAAAATGGCAATTCAAAAAAAAAAAAAACAATTCCTGTAAAATTTATATATTTAAAAATCTACTCATAGAATACTTCCAAACGAGTATAACATAATCGCCAATGGCTTCTAAAAACAGATGGATTTCTACTAAAATTGAATATAAGAAGCTTGGCAGAATTTTCTGTAAATTTGAAGTGAAAATATTTCGTAACACTGCCTTTGAAATTTTGTTTAATCCAACTAAAATCTAAAGTTAAATTCATATGATTCAATAGAAATTCACTAAGCAGTCATCAGGATTCCACTATAATTCAGAAGAAATCAACTAGAACAATAAGTAAAATAAACATAAAAATGAGCAGAAAACCACTAAATTTAGGGCTTAACTTTTGTTCAAGTTCAATAGAAATCGTCAAAGACAATATTAAAAGTAACAAACAATTCAGGATTGTTGTATACTGAAACCTTTCATTACTTCTCATGCTCTACAATGCAAGGAGAAATTTGACGAAGATGCAAATTTTCACTATTTTACAACATTGGAGACAAAACAGAGAGAAAATGGAGCAACAGGGAAACAAGGGAAAAGAAAATGCTTAGGAAACATCTATTTAATTTTTTATGCATAGGCATTCGTGCTTGTTTTATCACGCAAGTGCTATAGGGAAGAAAGATCCCTGTCGACTTAAGAAATGCTAAATGAAACTACTAGTCTATGAAGTTTGATCATTGATGTGAGATTTGTTTTGATCGTCTTTCAATTCTAACAATTAAATTCTAATATCTTTGACATGTGCCAGTACATTCCAATAACTAACAATTAACCAACAAGAAAACGAAAAATCAAAGACTCCTGAATAATGGTACCATTAATACTAAAAGCAATGGGTAATATCAAAGAGTGCGAACTAACGGCTGTTACCTGTAAAGCATCATTATAAGAATCGGTTGAGTTTCCACATAAGAATACAAATTTAAATGATGTTGCAGCAGCATCTCCACTTGCATATTTGGTTAGCAGAGGTCCTATATCATGTATTGCCACAGCATAATCCCATGATAGTTCATTATAGAAGAACAAACTTCCAACAACCAGAATAACCATGTCATCTTTATTGAACCCATTTTCCCTCCTTAATTGAAATTTGGAGTGTGTCTTGCTATAGCTTTCAGCAGCCCACACATCTATTGGTGACGCAGGAATCACAAAGAAGTTTCCAGTGTCAAGCACACTATATAACATCTGATGTATGAACAAAGAACAATGATTAAACATCATATGAATTTGTAGCATAAAACTAAATGGAGAAAAGCAAAAAAGAAAAAGTGAGAGAAAAAATAAGTGTGTTTGAATTGACACTAAAACAATGGATGCAGATTTACCGGCAAGGAAAAATCTGGAAACACAACAACATCCGCCCTTTTAAAAGAACTTTTCCAATAAGATATGAGATGTTCCCAGCGCTTGTCTTCATATATTGGAAGGCGAGTTGCAAGAGTGTCTTCCTGAATTATCCATATAAGTGGCACAGAGCGAAAAGGCTCCTGCATGAGGCTGCATAAATGTAAAACTCACAAATCATAATATATGAAACTAATGCAATTGAGGGTATAATTGAAGTAGGGGAAAGGAGGGACATCAGCTGCAAACTTAGAAATATGCAAGTAAATAATAGTCAATTTCCTACACCATGAATACATAGAGGAAATTTAGTAAAGTATGCATAGATACATAATATATACACGCTAGAGATTCCCAATGCCAAAGGCACTTAGTCTTCTTTGTCTTGATTTTATTTTGTGACATTTAAATTAAAGTCTTAAAAAAATAAAATTTTATACTTGTAAAATTGGAAACCAAAGCACAATATATATGTAATCATTGAGAGAAAAAAGAAAATTTACCACCAGTAAAAATAAATGTATGAAAATCAAAGGTGGCAACTTTTTTTAACCAAAGATAAAAATAAGTTTAGGAGACAGTCAAGGAATAAAAGAATGGGCGGAAAATTAATATTAATCAAATAAAAGATTGAATCTAAACAATTCATTTTTCTTAAAGTAACCGCAATCATTTAAATGAACACATTTTCAAAAATCGTCTAGATATACACACAAAATGACACTCTTGAATCTTATTCACTCAAACGTGTGACACCTAATAAATTTCAGTGACACCCCTAGTCATTTCAAACTTCTACATGACCGCCCCTACTTTTTTCCCAAAAAACATCACCGACACCCCTATCATATTAGAAACTGTTGAATATTTAATATTTCTGTTAATGCATTATTTCTTATTTAGTATTTAGATTTTATTTCCTATTTAGCTCATGCTGACCACTTTGGTAACTTCCGTTTTCCTATCCTGTTCGTGTACCCATTGTGCATATTCACAACCTTACCCTAGATGGGTTGGATCTCCTAATCTGTGGCCCTACTGTCTAGATTCGCAACCTTGCCCTAGCTGCATTTGGAGGTCTTGTTTGCATCCCTATCTGTCTTGCGACAGAACTGCCTTCCCCTTCACCTAATGTTGGCCCTCCTCTCTGGCCATGTCTTACACAACAATTGTCTGTCATTCCAGTTGTTGCCGTTGTTTGTCCCACATTCCAATTATCACCAGTGATCGTTTCGCATTCTATTTGTCACCATGGATCGCACGACGTTTTACTTGTCACCGTATATTGCCCGGTGTTCAAATTGTTGCAGCTGGTTGTCTGGCGTTCTAGTTGTTTCCGCATGGCTCCTAGTGTTACAGTTGTCTTTGTTGGTCACCCGGCATTCCAGTTGTTGCCGTATGTCGCTGAGTGTTCCAGTTGTCGTCGTTGGTCACCCGACGTTCCATTTCTTGCCGTATGTCGCCCGGCGTTCCAGTTATTGTTGTTGATCGCCTGACACTTACCTTCATCCTATCACTGTCGTTGTTCCTAGCAACAACCGCTCTTCCGTTTTTAATCATGTCAAGCTGGGATTCCGAAACATCTTTGCCCCAACATGATGGGAAGTGTTGAAATATTTCATATTTCAATTAATACATTATTTCTTATTTAGTATTTAACTCTTATTTCTTATTTAGCTCATGTTGACCAATTTCATATCTTCCGTTTTCCTTTTATTGTCTCATTTATTAGGGCGATATTCCTCCTAATTTAGCCCACCGCTATGGTTATATAATAGGGAGCGTAATTCCTTATTGCATAGAATTATTAATTCTCTTTCTCTCCAAAATCATTTTGAACCCCAAAAAGAGACTGCGTAGGAGCCTCGATAAACTGATAATGTCAGACTTTATTTGACAAATTAACCTTCCATATTTATTGTTTTATAATAAATTATAAGAACGTCTGAAATGAATGACAAGAAGACTAAAATACCAAGAGCTGCTAATATAAAAAGCAGTCAACATTGAGGGATTTTTCATATATCATAGAAAACACAAAGATACAATAACAACTAAGCATTTGTACTTAAGCAAGGTCAGCTGCATGAATCCGTTTACGCCATAATGAACGATCAAAGGCCATCCCCTCAGTCAAGTTTAATGTTATCAAATCAATTCTAATAGTCTTGTCCCAAGTCTTCTCAGGCCTACCTCTCCCTCCAGTAGCCCCTCGCACTTGAACTAAATCACACTCAAAATCTTGACCAATTGAATGATATAATAGAGAAATTGAAAGGAAAAGTGATTGATTCAATGAGAACCAATACAGAAAACAGTAATTGAAGAATGAAAATACAGGAAAACAGTAAATCAACTTCCAGGATTTCGAGAACCTGGTTTCTCCCAATTATGACCTCACAATTTCGTTGCCTTTTCTTCCTTTCCCTCTGCTATTTATACTTGACAGTATCTCCTAAATTTAACAGCTACCCAACTGAAACAACAACTCCAACAACACAGCTGCAATAGCTTCAACAACTTAATAACTTAACAACCCAACAGAAAATAGAAGTTTCTATTCCTTATTCTCCTTATTCCTTTGCCTCACATAAGTGTGCTTGATCAATAGTCTATCAATACCTCCCTTTCGAGATCTCACCTTGTCCTCAAGGTGAAAGGTGGGAAATTGCGTGTTCAAAAACTCGAACTCTTCCCATGATGCTTCGAAATATGGAAGTTGTTTCCATTTAATCAATACCTCCAGCTTCCCTTGCACATTGTAGCGCAGTCCTTCCACCGATTCAGGTTGCACATGCCACTCTAACTCATCCGTAAGGACCTCAGGGATGGGTTGCACCTGGACAATAGCACCCACAGCTTTCTTCAACACCGAAACATGGAACACCGGATGAATGGTAGTAGTAGAAGGTAGGGCCAACTTGTATGCCACAGTGCCTACTTTAGACAGCACCTGATAAGGACCAAAAAAATTTGGAGACAACTTCTCATTTGCTTTCCTGGCCAAAGACTTGTAACAGACTTGTAACAATAAGGTCTTAGCTTCATATAAACCCGATCGCCTATTGCAAACTCGACGTCGCGTCGCTTCTTATCTGCATAATCCTTCATTCGTTTTTGAGAACAGTGCAAGTGGTATTTGAGTTCCCCCAAGATGTGGTCTCGTGTTTGTAGTTGCAAATCCACCTTGGACATCGGGGTGGAACCTACTTCAAAACGCAACAACGGTGGTGGATCACGGCCATAGAGAACTCGAAATGGAGTGGTATGAGTGGACTTGTGGAATGAAGTATTGTACCAATACTCCGTCCATGGTAACCACTTAACCCACTGCTTGGGTTTGTCTCCTACAAAACATCGTAAATAAGTCTCAATTCCTCGGTTGACCACCTCGGTTTGCCCGTCTGTTAGCGGATGATAGGTGGTATTGTGCTTCAACGATGTGCCTTGCAAACGAAACAACTCCGTCCAGAACTTGCTGAGGAATACTTTACCGCGATCAGAGACGATGGAGCGTGGAACCCCATGCAAACGGATCACTTCCTTCACGAATAGGGCCGCAACATCTTGGGCATTGAAAGGATGTTTGAGTGGAAGAAAGTGAGCGTATTTCGAAAGATGGTCTACCACCACAAATAAACAATTGAACCCATCGGCTTTAGACAAACCTTCCACAAAATCCATGGACAAATCTTCGAAAACTTGATCTGGAATAGGCAGCGGTTGTAATAGTCCTGCTGGACTTAGAGCCACATGTTTATTCTGTTGACAAGTGGAACATTCAGCCACAAAACGTTGCACTTGTTTTAGCATTCCCCGCCAATAAACATCTCTGGCTAGTCGTTGAAATGTCTTTAAGACCCCAGAATGACCTCCAATCTTGCCCCCATGATACTTTGCTAACAGTTGCGGAATGAGATTTGATTCGAACGGAATCACCATTCGTCCTTTGTACAACAAAATGCCATGTTATATGCTATAGCTAGGAAACACGTCTGACCCTTGTAATAGCTGCCGTTTGATGGGTCCATAAATGAAGTCGGAATCAATTTCGTTTTGCAACTTTTCGACATGTGTACAGCATGAAACTGTGACGATGGTAAGCTCGCAACCTTCTTCTCTTCTGGACAAAGCATCGGCCGCCTTATTCTCAATTCCAGGTCGATATTCAATATCGAAGTTGTAACCCCACAACTTCGAAGCCCATTTTTTATACTCCTCAAACACTCATCGTTGATCAAGCAAAAACCGCAAACTCCACTGATCAGTACGCACAATGAATTTGCGTCCCAAAAGATAGGGTCGCCACTTTTGGACCGCTAGGACAATGGCCATTAGTTCGCGCTCATAGACCAACTTAGATCGATCCCTTTGGCTAAGGACCTGGCTAAAGAATGCGATTGGCTGCTGATTTTGCATTAATACAGCACCAAGGCCAACACCAGAAGCATCCGTTTCCACCACAAACGGTTGATGAAAATTTGGAAGAGCTAACACCGGAACCATTGTCATCTCCACCTTTAAATCTTCAAATGCCTTTTGTGCGTCATCATTCCACCCAAAACGATCCTTCTTCAATTGATTGGTGAGTGGGGCCGCCACGTGCCCATAATTCCTCACAAACTTTCGATAATACCCCGTTAAACCTAAGAACCCTCGGAGGGCTTTCAAGTTAGTCGGAGTTGGCCACTCTATCATCGCCTGGATCATCTTGGAATCAGTCGCCACCCCTGCTGCTGAGACTATGTGACCCAAGTACTCCAGCTCACTTTGTCCAAAAACACATTTTTTGAGATTCACTACCAATTAATGTATCTTCAAGATTTCCAAAACCATCCTTAAATGCTCCAAATGATCGTCCATGTACTTACTATATACCAAAATATCGTCAAAAAATACGAGTACAAATTTCCGAAGATACTGTTTAAATACTTCATTCATCAATGCTTGAAAAGTGGTTGGCGCGTTCATTAATCCAAACGGCATCATAAGGAACTCATAGTGACCCTCATGTGTCCTGAAAGCCATCTTAGGTACATCACGTGGGCTCACTATAATTTGATGGTATCCCGACTTGAGATCCAGTTTAGAGAAAAATTGTGCTCCATATAATTCATCCAAGAGCTCGTCTATCACCGGAATAGGAAATTTGTCGGGAATGGTTACCTGGTTTAAAATTCTATAGTCGACGCAAAATCTCTAACTGCCATCTTTCTTTTTCACCAAAATCACAATGCTTGAGAACGGGCTTTGGCTCGGTTGTATGATACCCGTTGCCAGCATGTCATCGACCAATCGTTCGATCTCGTCTTTTTGCACTTGTGGGTACCGGTATGGTCTCACGCTCACCGGTTCTACCCCTTCCTTCAGAATGATACAGTGGTCCAACTTCCGTTGAGGGGGTAATCCCTTCGGTTCCTTCACCACTTCCGGATATTCCTGTAACAGCTCGTTGATGACTTGGTACACCTCCATGGCTATGTCATCTTTATTGTTCTGTGATGTTAGTGACCCCAATTCTAACAAATATCCTTGTCCTTCGTGCTGTATAGCACGCATCATTACCTTGAGCGATATTTGCGTCTTACATAGTCCTGGCTCTCCCTTTAAAGTTACTGTGGTTCGACCCAAGGCAAACTTCATCGTCAGGGCTTTCCAATTAACTTGCATCGCTCCCAATTTTGTTAACCATTGCATTCCCAATATCACGTCCTCTTTCCCTAATTCCAACGGTAGAAAATCTTCTACCACCTCAACTTCAGGAAGAGAGAGTAACACACCCTTACAAATTCCATCTGCACATACGGCACCCCCTGTTCCCATGATCACTTTGTATGCCGTGGTTGCTGTGACGGGTAGATTCAGCCGCTGTACTACATCTTTAGAGATGAAGTTATGCGATGCGCTGCAATCTATTAATACCGTCACTGATTGTGGTCCAATTTCTCCTCGCAACTTCATCGTATGTCGATCAGTAAACCCCATTACAGAGTTCATTGACAATTCAATTGCTCCTTCTACTAACTCAGGACCTTCTCCTTCCAGTTCGTCCTCTCCTGTTTCTTCAATCGCACCAGCATCAGCCACGATTAACACTTGCAATTGCCAATTTTTGCACAAATGGCCAGGAGAATATTTCTCTTCACAACAGAAGCATAACCCTCTCGCGCGACGGCTCAACAACTCAGAGTCAGTGAATTGCCTATAGGTCGATGAGTTTTTGTTCGCCGTCGTCTCCTCCGGCACTATTTTTCTCTGGTCTGGACCGGCATGACCTGTGGTCGCCGTCGATGATGATCGGATTGAATTCGTGGGTCTAAACGCCGTCGTTGCACTGTTTGTTGGGTTCGAATGAGTGGAACCCGACCCAGAACCTGCTGTTCTGCTCCATAACCCGCTGGATCCAAGTCCGACCTGCAAATCTTGGATGACCTTGTTCTTGTCTTCGATCATTCTAGCTGCCTCCATCATCTCGAATAGATTATTGGGTCTGAGAAGCCTCACCTCTGCTCGGATCAACGATTTCAAGCCATTGAGGTAGGTACTCTCAAGAACTTCCTCCGATAACCCCCTTAATGGTGATGCCAAGACTTCGAACTACTCCTGATACTCTTCGATGGTTGTTTCTTGTTGTACGACCAAAAACTTCTCGCACAAAGACCCCTACATCTTCAATCGAAACCGATTTAAGAAGGTCAACCTGAATTCGCTCCAGGTACGAAATCTGAACCTATCTTCTACATATTGATACCATGCAAGGGTTTTCCCTTCCATGCTTAGAGCCACCGTTTCTAATTTCTCTCTATCGTTCATCTTATTCAAAGTGAAATACCGTTCAGCTCGAAAAATCCATCCATCTGGATCTACTCCCGTGAAAATTGGTAGTTCCAATCTCCGAAATGACCTATTCCCAAATGTCTCTGTCATAACTCCTCTTCCCATCATCTGCAGTTCCATCCTCTGCGGTTGTTTCATCGTAACTTCACCTCCCATTGTTTGCGACGCCATCAACTACGATTGTTTCTGCTTCTCCTCCATTCGTGATGAAGAACACGAATCATCCTTCCGTGCCATTAGATCCAACTTCTCCATCATAAGTGCCATTGTTTTATCTAAACTCCCAAATTTTTGAACTTCACTATGTACAACATCAATTGTTTTCTCCATACCAGCAATTTTCTGAGTTTCAATTTCTATTTTCTCCTCCAACGCCTCCACCTTCCTTTGGGCCATCTTATCCCAGAAAAGTCACTACTCTGATTACCAATTGATAGAATCACACTCAAAATCTTGACCAACTGAATGATATAATAGAGAAATTGTAAGGAAAAATGATTGATTCAATGAGAACCAATACAAAAAACAGTAATTGAAGAATGAAAATACAGGAAAACAGTAAATCAACTTCCAGGATTTCGAGAACCTGGTTTCTCCCAATTATGACCTCACAATTTCGCTACCTTTTCTTCCTTTCCCTCTGCTATTTATACTTGACAGTATCTCCTAAATTTAACAGCTACTCAGCTAAAACAACTCCAACAATAAAGCTGCAACAGCTCCAACAGCTTAACAACTTAACAACCCAACTAAAAATAGAAGCTTCTATTCCTTATTCTCCTTATTCCTTTGCCTCACATAAGTGTGCTTGATCAATAGTCTATCAGCCTACCTCTCCCTCTAGTAGCCCCCCGCACTTGAACTAAATCGCATTTCTTACTGGTGCTTCTATGAACACATGTCCAAACCACTGTAAACGATTTTCTCTCATCTTTTCATCGATGGGTGCTATTCCTAAATTTTCTCTAATAGTTTCATTCTTAATTTTATCCATTCTCGTCTTCCTACTTACCCACCGTAGTATCTTCATTTCTATTACACCAATTTTCTGGACATACTTTGTGTTTGTTATCCAACATTATGAATCATACAAAAGCGTTGATCTTACTGCAGTTTTGAAGAATTTTCCTTTGAATTTCAACGGTATCCTACGATAGCATATCACCTCAGCTGCATTTCTCCACTTCAATCATCCTGCCTTGACTCTATGAATAATATTCTTGATTGCACCATTGATTGAATCATTAAACCTAAATATCTAAAATGATCAACATTTGGAACCTCCTCCTCTCCAATTTTGACCGCACCATCATCTCCTCAGGCATTACTAGAATTGCAATGCATGTACTTCGTCTTGCTTCTACTAACCTTCAAACCTTTAGACTCTAAAACTTCTCTCCATCTTTCTAACTTAGTATTAAGATCTATTCTATTTTCATCAACTACTATGTCATCCGCAAACAAAAGTAGGCCTTTCCTCTCCATCTTTGCTTGAGGCCCTTACAAGATATCTAATTGTTCTAATAATTTTTTCTCCTTAGAATGATTTCACTATTTTTCTTTGTTCTTCCTTTTCTTCTTTAAGAAAAGAAATGTCTTCTTCAAAAGATTTTTTTTCCACGTTGAAATTCTAAAAAAGAAAACCTTAATAACAATAGATTATTATTTTTTAATGGATTTACATATTGACCGTTACATAGCACAACGCCAATACGTAACGGGTTTTCGGCCCTCCGTTACTTTTACGAGTCAATAAATCGGTTGCAAACCGATTGACATCCGTAACAACCCGTAACATGACTAATTGCCATTACGCATTAGTGTAACGGCTATTACAGGCTTATCTATGTCAAAAACACTCTTTTTGCTCACCTTTCTCCTCACACCCAACCCTTCTCCATCCCTCCTCCAACCAACCAAAATCCAGGCTATCTAGCCCTCCTCCACTCCATATTTGGCCAGATCCAAACGCTTCACTCTATTTTCGGCCAGATCCAAGCATTTTTAGCTGAATTTCTTCATCAATACAACGGGATTTCTCTGTTTTCGAGAAGACTTCTAAATTTTATATGTATATATATTTTAAAATTCTGCCCATGTGCGGTTTAATTTCTGCCCATATTTGGATTAAAATACACACACACACACACACACATATATTAAATTTCTACCCATAATTTATTTAATTTCAGCCCTAAACAATTTTTGCTCATATTTGGTTTAATCTTTCATAGTTCTATTATGTTTGTGCAACATATTTTTCATTAAATGTTGTGCATCTTCTTATTCTTTTAAGATTGATCAGTACGACGATTCCTAATATTAATTTTTCGTTTTTTTTTTTATATTATTAATTTGTTGTATATATAGCTAAATGTCATAATATCTATTGAAATGTGTTTATAAAGGGTTAAATAAATGGAAGAATTACAATTATTGAGTTTTTGAGGATTTTCTGGTGATTTTAAAAAATTCACAACTGTTACGATTGCTTCCTATTAGGGATAAGCCGATACTCCCGATACCGTCACATCACGGCCGTTACCATTACGTAACCCGATACCGCAATTTAAAACCTTGCATTTCAACTTATTTTAGGAGGGGTAGAATGGTAATTCCAATTATTAGATATTTCTAATGAACGATTTTTTAAATATAATGGCAAGGTTCAATTAGTAATTTCACTTTCAAAACCACCGGCGAGATTTTCTTTTCTAAAAGAAATTAAAAAAAGAATCAAAAAGAGGATGAGAGGTGCCTTCCAAGGTTTCCCAAATGATAGGGGCGTCATCGAAATTTAACCGATAGAAAAAGCCAAGCTAAATCTGTTGAAACATATATTTTCAAAATAAGATGTCCCAACCGTATCCATATTGGTCTTTTGAAATATGTTGGATCGTCATATTCATGTCTTGCCGTACCACAATGCTTCTTTGTCCTCCCCTAGGCAAGAATTTTCATTTTGAAGTGTGCTTTTATGAATATACATCATAATTATACAAAAGTCAAAAGTGATCCTTTAAGATCAAAGGATATCGTGTTTTCAAAAACATTTTAAGGGCAAAATAGAAAGTGAATTTTTTCGTGTAATTTACATTTTTAATGAAGGGTAATAGTGTTTCTAACAATTTTATTAGGGTAAAATAGAGAATCACGATTTTGTCACTTCTTGACATGTTATAGTAGCATAGACGAGGGAAGTATTTAATTAGACATTAGGATAGCGTTTGGTAATGTTTTTTAGTTTTTAATTTTTTTCTTCTTTTACTTGTTTCCCTTCCCATAAAATTAGAAACAGAGTTGATGTCCTGATTGCAAAAAAATAGAATAATTTCTGGGATCAATAACTCAAATAATATATCTAGCAGCAGAAGAAATGAAAAATTGGCAAAATTAGAACTGGTGTGCACTTCCCCCAAATAGAGTCGTACCTTAAAATGGCACTATTTGCTTCAAGAGATTCTACAATGATACCATCAAGACTGCAGAGATAGAAAAAAGGATTTAAATTGTTTTTTCTTTTGAGTGAGAAAAAAGGGGGGTGGGGGTAAGGGGAATTAATCATTCTCAACAAGAAGAAAAAGTAATCAACATTTAGCAATGTCTATCAATCTAATCTAAATTCCACTTAAACAAGATTACTTTCTGAAGTAAAGAGCTGATCATACGTACATGGACCAATCAGTATGACTTGATATCTCAGGACTTAAAACAGAAACTTGACCTATTTTCTCCCACAACGAATGTGCTTCCCCATCCTCTGTTAAATAAATCTACAAAAGAAGAACTGCAACGATGAATAAGTTCACAAAAAACAAAGTTGGAAAGCATATTCTGGCTAATATCAGTTACTGAAATAAGTCAATAACCACATGAGCAGCTGCAGCAAAGCCACGTAATGCCCTGTGGCAGGCCAACATCTCGCACTATTTATCGTGTATAGAGTAATTTATTCAACCGATATCTTGCACCAAGAATGGCCAAGACGAGAAAAGAAATGGCCAAACTGATTACCCACAATGAGGGTTCTTCCATAAAGCAGTCATATACGCCAATCAACCCGAAAAGAACGGGAAACAGGTTGCACGTTCCAATGCAACAGAGCACTGAGAGTGTGTTTAGAGATAGAACAAGACAAATGCCACAAGTTTCAGGAAACGATTACCTTAAACACATAGCCGAGCTCCATTAAATTCTTCATCACAGTATACACCATCAATGACAGTGGATCTTTCTTCATGTTCCCTAAGATCTTACATTAAAACAACACATTAAATGTTATTAGATGTAGGAAGTGGAATATTGAGACGGACAACATATATCACATATAGGCATTTATATGTAATTAAAAGCAAGCAAATGTGCTTACACATAAAACACCTAATACAGTAAGGAAAAAGAAAGAAACATGGGCAAAAAGCACAAATCCAATAGGAGGGAAAATAGTTTCTTGTCCGTGTAATAAAATAAGGAACTATGCATATTTGGTTCATACAACATAATGTGCCTAAGTGCTTACATGTCATGTAACTTAAATCATTACTTCAAGAACAATTACCTTTTTATGATACTAGTATATCGAGGTGTTTGTTAAGGTGTCATTTGAAGAAAATGTGGACACCATGTACACGTGTACCACTACCATATGAAAGAGAAAATTTAAACTATCGATTTTCCTTCTTTCTAAATTTTCTTCTAAAAGAAATGAAATTGCTCAACAAAATATAAGTTGGACTCCCACTTTATAGAAAGGATGCAGATTCAAAGACTAACTAATTGATTGAGTCTTGGTCCCAAGCAATAATATTAAATATGAAAAAGTAGTATTGGGCGAATAGAAATCTTCTGAGGTCACATATTCCTTTTAACCAAGTCTCACTATATTGAAATTCAATTACTTAAAATATGGAAGATTATCAACATTGTGAAAAGCCTGTTGCTTGCTTTATATTAATGATACAGGATCTCTTGTGCCGCCTAGATTAACTATTAATTGGAAAAAGCCTATTGCCAAGGAAGCAACAATAATTCTACAAATGGTCTGTGCCGTGTTGGATGCGTCACACTTTCTGACACTCCTCCGACACTCGTTGACTGTGTCTTAATTTTATTATTTTATATCGTGTTCTTTAGCTGAAAAACACTATTAAAAACATAATATCTCTATCATTAGAAAGTAAAAATAGAAGAATTTATAAAAATAATTATAACAACAAAATCTGAAAAGTGATCGGACCAAGTAGTCACAGATCTTAAGAAAATGAAATTGGCATACTAAAGTGCTTTTGAATGTGCATCTACAAACCACCAAGATAAAGAAATATATTCTGAATATACTCAAAAAGAAGATGGTAAAGAAAGATAATGTAGCCACTTTTTCTCAGTTGTAACTAAAACACAGAGCATAAATCGTTTGAGAAACCAACCACCTCTTCTTCTACCAACACCACCCTCTGCCCCCACTGCTCTCTGCCACCACCAACCTCTGCTGCAATTGTGCGTTGTTACTTGTTACAGGGAGACTAAGGAGGAAAGAAAAAAGAAGGCCCGATCTATCACCAAACAAGCAATGTCACTAATAACCAAAGAATTAGGATCTCGGTGCACTTTAACAACTACGCTGACTACAGTAGCAGCCTCCAATCCATAGGGATTACCAGCAATGGAGTGGAAGATGCAGGTGGAGGTTCAGTGATTGGAGAAGATTCATCATCTTTAGTATGATACTAATGAGCAAGTTCGTTCGAAATTCAGCAGTTGGATATTAACTTCATGATACGCAATTCCACCCCATCAGAAGTATAAAAAGACAGGCTCATTTTTTAAATCTGATTTGCAGAATTGACTGGGAGTCCCTTAGGCACAAATACCTGCTAGTATATGTATTTGTGTGTGGGTGTAGGTGAGACTATTAGTGTATGAAATGGTATTCTTGAATTCTAGGTATTAGCTTATGATAGAACACAGAGAACTAACCGAGACTATGGTGAATTTGAGAACAAAATGGAAAGGAAATGAGCTTGAATTCACTAACACAATTAAGGAAAATACAAATGAAAACAGAAACAGTAAATCGGTTCTAGGATTTCGAGAGTCTAGTCTCTCCCATTCAATTCCCAAATTTCAGACGCCTTCACTCCCCACCTCCCTTGGTTATTTATACTAGAAACGTAAACACTCTCAACAACAAGCTCAACAACTCAAAACAAACTCAACAACTTAACTAGACTCTAACTAACTCAAACAACTCAACAACCAAAAGAGAATATAAACTTCTATGCTATCCAACTTAATGGTCTATCAATACCGCCCCCTCAGACTCTCACATTGTCCTCAAGGTGATTATTTATTAATTGAGTGTTCAACCCCAATCCCCTTTAGCGTACTCGATTTTGTGTCTCTTCTTATCCGCATAATCCTCCATTCGTTTCGGAGAAGATCCTTTGTCAGCCCCACGTAACACTGTTAGTGACCCACATTCTTGTCGTATTTCTTCACCTCTCACTTCTTCAATCAAACAAGAATCATCTAATAGTAGTAAATTAAGATGTTGATTCTTACACACGTGACTAGGAGAGTATTTCTCATCACATCTGAAGCACAAACCCTTCTTGCGGCGATTAAAAAATTCGGTGTCGGTGTAAACACGATCGTCGTTCTGTTTTTGTGTCACCGAAAGCTCCCCTAACCAATTTGTCTTCTGTTCGAGCTCTGTGCACAAGGTGGTCGCTGTCAATGGTAAAGCAAATTCGTTCAGCGCTGTCGTCGACTTGTGAATGGCGATCGCCGACGATCATGGTACGAAATCGTTCGTAGATTGTGACGTCGTCTTCGCAAAAATCGTCGAAGCCTGAGGATTCAAAAAGGTCGAACTTGACCTGGAACCCGCTATCTTGATCCACGACCCATTTGACCCAGATCCGACCAGCCATGTTTGCATTACTATGTTCTTATCTTCAACTAAACGGGCTTCTTCCATCATCTCCATCAGATTTTTGGGTTTGAGCAGCCGAACCTCAGCCCTAATCAATGGTTTAAGGCCATTGAGGTAAGTACTCACCAATATTTCCACTAATAATTCCTTCAATGGTGCTGCCAGTATCTCAAAAAGTTCCTGATAGTCTTCAACAGAGGTGTCTTGACGAATGCCCAAGAATTTCTCACAAAGAGATCCTTCTATGCTTGATCGAAAACGATGCAGAAAATATAGCTTGAAATCAGTTCAAGTACGAAATCTAAGCTTGTCTTCTACATATTGATACCATGCAAGGGCTTTTCCTTCCATACTTAGACCACCGCTTCTAACTTCTCTCCATCGCTCATCTTGTTCATCATGAAGTACCACCTTTCTACTCGAAAAATCCATCCATCAGGATCAATTCCATTGAAAATAGGCAACTCCAATCTCCGCAACGATCTATTCCCAATCGTCTCAGTCGTAATTCCACCTCTTATAGTCTGTGACTCCATCATTTGAGGTTGTTTCTGCTTTTCCTCCATACGTGATGAAGAACACGAATCATCCCTTCGTAACACCATTAGATCTATTTTCTCCATCATAAGAGCCATTGTCTTCTCTAAATTCCTGACTGACTTTTCCAACCCTCCGATTTTCTGAATTTCAATACGCATAGCATCAATTGTATTCTCTAATCCAGCAATTTTTTGAGCTGCCATTCTCTCCTCCAATGCCTCAACCTTCCTTTGTGCCATTTTATCCTAGAAAAGTTACTGCTCTTGATACCAATTGATAGAACACAGAGAACTAACCGAGACTATGGTGAATTTGAGAACAAAATGGAAAGGAAATGAGCTTGAATTCACTAATACAATTAAGGAAAATACAAATGAAAACAAAAACAGTAAATCGGTTCTAGGATTTCGAGAGCCTAGTCTCTCCCATTCAATTCCCAAATTTTAGATGCCTTCACTCCCCACCTCCCTTGGTTATTTATACTAGAAACTTAAACACTCTCAACAACAAGCCCAACAACTCAAAACAAACTCAACAACTTAACTAGACTCTAACTAACTCAAATAACTCAACAACCAAAAGAGAACATAAACTTCTATGCTATACAACTTAATGGTCTATCAGCTTAGTATTTGTTGCTTCTTTTACTTCTAGAAGAATGTACAGTTTGAATCAATTTCAGATAAGCAATGTTTCGGGAAGTCCCGGATAAGGACACGTGCAAGAAAGAAATTTACATGCAACTCATGTGAGCCCGAGCATGATTCATGGGCACTTACGTGCAACACACGTGGGCACTCATGGGTACCTGAGGATTCTGTCGGGGACCCCTGGTTACCGAAATCATGTTCAGTACCAAATACAACATCAACTCACCCGAGAATTGAGGTTGGGTCCATTCATGATGGATCATCCTCGATACGACCGAGGATGTACCAAACCCACGCTATAAGCTCGGGCTTTGACTCCTGGCGGAATGGTTACTGAATCACACTATGTAAGAAAAGGAAATCAGATAGCTAGTGTAACGGCCATAACCCCTCAATCCCGCGAATCTCACAAAGCATTAATAGGGATTAACCGAGATCTTAGGGAAGACTTTCTAAACAAGTCTTCCCACCCCTCTAAATACTAGGCCGTTAGGCCAAGGTATGCACATTTTTCTAAGTCAATACTCTGTCAATGCCGTTTATCAAGAAGTTGCAGCCAGTAAGTAACCCAAATTCAAATTCTTCATCTGCCCCTCATATTTTTCCTTCAAAATTAAAATCACCCCAAGTCCCAAACCTAGCACGTGGGACCTTGAGAAGTGAATAATTTCTACAGTAGAAGCTCGGCTCATGTCTTACAATTCAAATTATATACTCGTTTGTGAGCATATGGTATATGCCTCTAAATCAAGTTAAAAACATAAAAGACACTTTTCTTTACACGTTCTTCACATTTTCTCACTTTAGTTTGCCAGGAAATCTTCTCACTTTTCAATAGAATCCTCAAAACATAAGCTAACTGTACGAACGACTGGTGATACTTTCTAAAGCTTAACTTCCAGAAGAAAAATAAGAACACAAAAAGATGGCGATGCATTAACAAGTAATGTTGTACTTAGAACTTCCAAAACGTAAATCATGAAAAAAAGAAAATCAAATGCTAAATTAATGATAAATTTGAATACATTGTCTATTATAAGACTGCAGAAGCACTAGCACGACCAAAGTTAAAGACATAGACAACACTTACGAGACCCAGTCGCGGTGGTCGAATACCGATTATGGCCTGCTTCCGAAGCTGATCGAGTCCTCCACGCAGTATCACCCTCCGTGGCATTTTCCCCGGTATGAACTCTACCGAGCTCCCTAACTTCAAGTCCTCGATTACCGACCACCTCCCTCTCTCACTCCCGTGCCGTAAAACCGTCATGATCGAGCTCTGCAACACCATCGACGCCAAGGCAAACAAGAAAATCACCATAAAAATAGACAAGTAGAACCACGACCGTCCCCTGAAAGGAAAGAGTAGCAGCTTCCGAGTCACGGATCGTCCGTGGCCATGGTGGTGAGATCGGCCGGCTCTCCAATGGCGATCCGAGGAGGACACCGGGGTTTTGGGATGATCCGTGGCTCCGGAGCTAGGGTTAGGGTTTCGCTTGAAGCGGAAGCGGTCGCGGATCGAGTGGAAGCCGGAGGTAGAGGCATTATCGGTGCCGGCGTCGTGGAGGTCCGCAGACGTTGAGTTGCGAACCATCGGATCCGCGACTCAGTGGAGCGAAATGAGAAGGAAATTGACGTCGTAGTTGGAATCGAACTGAACTGATTGCCCGAAACTGAATCGGACTTTTGAACAGTTCGTGTTTATCGTTTAAGATTTTGTTCTGTGTTTGGGCATTGGTCATGTTCGTTGTATCAGCCTCTGCACTACGCGTTTTTCATTTTGTCTTTTTATATTAACTAGTGGGTATGCATCTACGTTGTGGAATACTATAATATTATTATTGTATAAATAAATATATATTTTGTTATTATATATTTGACAAATATACGATTGTGGGTACTAAGTCGTCGTGTATGATTTGAAGGTGCAAAAATTTTTTTATTGCTAGGATGTCATTTACTTTTGTAAATTTGGTAAATTGAAAATTTATTTTCACATTTAGTTAGAATGAGAATTTAATTTCACATAAAGGTTTGGCCCGTGACATTTGGTATATAAGCAACGGTGTGATCCGTTGTTTTGAGCACGTTGATGATTTGCTTATGATTGGAAGTTCGGCACAGCGATTACTTTTGCCGGAGGCATCGTAGAAAAGCTATTGGAGCGGAGAACGGTTTCATCGTTTTCTCTTTACTTCTTTTTGTCTTTCAATATTTGTAGTTTTGCTTAATATGGATTCTTTATATACCTTTCGTCAAGCGTGCCCCTACTTCTATCATATATTTGTACATGGAAAAGCTACTGAAGTAATTGACAAGAAAAAATACCGCTAACAACCACCCCTCGATTACGGTTGCAGCTGCGAAAGCCGAAAATGCAAAGCAGATACGTTGCCGTTGCTTCTTCCTCCGGAAGCCCTTCTCGTACCCTACGAAAGTAGAACTCTAAAAGTAGTTCAGTGGGCGAAAATCAAAACCATCGGGTACCCAAATTGCTTCCCTGTGGCGTCACCATTGGCATGTATCCACCAACTATAGAAATAGGTGTCGATTGATTTGGGGAGTTATTGAAGGTTAAGGACATCAATCACTCACGTAGTCTTTATGTACTTGAGGAGTATGGCGAAAAATTGGATGAAAGACAATGATCAGACCCCAAAACAACCTACATTGACTGTAATCTAAACTATGGTATAACTATCAATGAAATCATCAGTAAATGCTTACAAGAAACAACATTTTTGTGAATCAAGTTGTCTCAAAGCTCAATGGATTACCAAAAAAAGTTATTTGTTATACAAAATTAGAAACACATCAGACAGATGAACCAAATAGTGAGAAAAATTGGGAGAAAGAGAAGAAAAGAATATGAAGTAACGATTCATGAAGTAAATAAGGTAAAAGCAAAAATTTAAAAAGTGACAAATTTAAAAAGTGAAGCAGGAAAAATAGATTAGTTATTAATTTAAACTGTAGTAGTTGTTGTAGTTGTGTATAGTATGTAAATATAATTGTCACATCAAAAGTAGGTGTTCAGTTTGTTTTAATGGTAGAGTTGTCTTCAAAACTTGTATGACTGGATGCAGTTGGTTCAAATTTACATACATCATGCGCAATCAATTTTGATGCGAAATGTTCTTTGTCATTCATCTGGTTAATCCTTATGAGGAAGATGTAACTTTCACCAAAGTGATATATCATCCCTTTGTAGAACTTTTTATATAGTCCCTCCTGGAAGTAAGTTATAAATTGATTAATAATATTAATATTAATGATATAGAAAAGGTAAATGTTTTGTTATGCTCGCTTACCTTTTTTTGTTCTTCAATGTATTCTAATATTGGAGAACCGATCAACTTTTCTGTTGCATCAAATAAAGTGACAGTAATATTTCCTTGTCCATCACCAACGGTAAACTTCATCATGTACCTGTTTGTTAAAATTCATTTATGTTTTTTAAACATTGAATTTTTCAACTTATGATAAAGCTAACATGTTGGTTTCTTATATTATAACCAATTATTATTACCTTAGACAGTATTCTGCATTTCGTACGGAGCATTTGGTACATTCAGCAGAGCCGTCTTTCACATTCACTTTTTTGTTGCATCTCTTGCAAGAGTTGTATCAGATTTGGTCCATATTGTCAATATTGAATATTGTTGCTTTGAAGTAACAAGGTGACTTCTGTCATTATTAACGTTTTAGTTATTTGTTTGGTGGTTGGGTGTTGATGTGTAATAGATATGATAGATAGTAATAGTATAATAATAATGGAAGCAATCAACTATATTTAGTAATTATGTTAATTAAAGTGAATCGTTGAAATATATTTGTACTTGGAATTCGGTCAATGGGCGCGTTATGATATCTGTGATGTTGGTTTCTTCAGCATTGTCAATTTTTTTCTCCCACATTTTCTTTTGCGCTTCATCCTTAATGTTAAATTGAATGATTTTTTTCCCTACTTCTATCAATGGTGAGGTGAGACAAACATTACCTCCATATGTTGACACTTTCGCTTGTGATACTGCAACTATATGTCTATCTTCTTTCATTTGTTCCAGCATATCACCTTCATTTGTAGCTAGATCTCCCCATAATGTGAGATTGACCATTGCAGACATTAAATATTAAGATTTACATATTTTTCAATGTAATTTTTTTTTTTTTTCCGCTTCATTTGTAATATATATATTTATATTTAAATACATATGTGTGGTATGTGTATGTGAATGTAAATTGTTTGTGTTGCATTACCCTTCATCTAGTAAGGATATAACGTGTCACTTCATAGTTCCTCCAGTTGATTTGCAGATTGTAGAAACGCTTCCAACATCCATTACCATACCAAGTACATCTATGTTAAAAGAAAATGAAAAGAGAAGTTAATTCATTTAGCAAGTGAAATATAGTAAGCAATCAAAAAAAATTTCTTACTTACCCATTGGTTCTGTCGTATCTTCAATGTTGTCAATCAAAGTGAAATTATATTGCATCACATCCATTGAGATTTCTTCTGTCACATCTGTGACGCATGTAGTATTTGTTAATGTAATCTCAAAGTCACGATGTGATGTGATATACCTTGGATTTGCTGTTTCACTAATCCATTTGTTATGCAGTATGTATTCCCTTTTAGCAATAAGTTTTCAAACTTGTCGACTGTATCATTGAATAGGACGGCTTCTATTCTCGTACCCTATGCTTGTGTTAATAAATGTCATTGTTTTCTTTCGAACAAAAATATATAGGGATATTTGAGTATTGTTTTCTTGAAGTGTTAAATGTGTTCACTACTTAGTAAAATAAAATTAAGTTAAATAATTTACATGTCCGTCCATGAGTATTAGTTTACGCATGTTGTCTGTCCCTCTTGAAGTTGAGTAAGTTTCTTTAATACCAGTTCTTAGGACAGTAACCTTTAACGTTCACTTTTTTTCATATGAGCAAAGATCATTGATTGGTATGTATGGTATGTTATGGTGTTTCAAAATGTCTCCTGTTAGGCACATGTTTGTGTAATAGTAATAATTAAATGTCAATGTCAACATAAACTCATATTCTGCATAACATATATTAAGAAATGAGGAGATACTTTCTAAAGTATTTTTACTCAAAATTCCTACAATAATAGGAGACTACTTTATAAACTTTTAAATTCACAAACTATATTTGTTCAACTTCACTTATTTTGGACATCAAAATAAGTACATCAAAAACAAAATTAGAGAACTTATTTTGGATAAAATTTAATTCATATACAGAAGCCATATCTTGATTATACAATAGTATATCTTCTCTAGTTTTTAAAAAACAGCAAAAGGTAGACAATATATTGGGGAGGTCAGAACAAATCTTAATGAAAAATGATGGGGAAAACAACAATTCATTTTAAAATTGTATTTAAAAATTTAAATAAGTAGTGGGAAAAACTTTGCTATTAAAATTCTCATAAGCAAATACTGAAACAAATAATGTGAAGTGCAATAGATATGTCATTTAGAGCTTGCAATGGACAAAGTAAAATGCACAATAAAATTATAATTTTATTAAAAATAAATAAAAGATTATGTGCGAATTTGACAAACAACTTGAAGAAGCATTGCATTTATAATTTGTGAAATTATATGAAGCCTATAAGGAAATTAGTTGAGTGTAATAAGTAAAGGTAAATAAATAGTAAAAGACTTGTAAAGAGTGAAAACGTGTACCTAAACTTGAGTTCAACTCTTTCGCGACAACTTTGGTACCAGTATCATTTTTAGAAGCTGAAGAAGGTCAATTCTTCCTTTTGTATGTAGCAATTATTTCGTCATCACTATGATATTGCTGTTGAGGTGTTGTACAAATCTTCGCTTGGTTGTTGTTTGCAGAAATCATTCCTTACACAAGAGATATAATATATAGTGTTATTTTAAAATTTTATGTTTATATATATATATATATATATATATATATATATATATATTTTGCAAGTAGTAGATATATATATACATAGTTCAATAACATAATATTGTTGACTTCAACTGATGTATCCACATAGTAAAATTGTATATTATAAAACAGGTATTTTATGCGTTTATTGTTTATTTTTATATGATGATTCATGCAATCTGCCAAACAAATTCAGGGGTTTAAAGAGTTTCATGAATGGATGATTTTTCAAAGCATAAAGACAATAACTATGACAAAAAAATGTGGATAAATGGATATCTTACAAGCAGAGCGACATTTCAACTCACATATTTTAAAATTGGAAATGCATATATCGTTTTCCAAGTTTATACATACACAGTTTGAAGTAATAAAGTAACATTTGCACATACAGATGGAGAATTGGGTTTCGACGACTATGTTTATACTTACATCAATATTCACCTTCATTTTGCTATATTTTTTATATTAATTATAATTTGATAATTTGGTTGATGTTTACGCTTTATATTATTGGAATGGAATGTAGTACTTAAGTTGTGTCACCTAATTCGATATTTGTAGAAGTTGCAACAATTTGGCCTTGTTTCATAGGTTGTTTCCAACTACGGGGTTTGGTAGTAAATTGTTTTTTTTCCAAACCGATGTGCAGACACTTTTTCTTTGCAGTCGATGTTTTAGCCCTTGCATTTGATGAAGCGTCCATCTTTGTTTTATCTGTTCAAATTTAGTTAATTTAGATTAATATCAGATAAGTCGATAATTGTTTGATTAAGGATTGATTGAATAAACAAAGATTGTGTAATTTCATGTATTGGTGCATCCCTTGTTATCTTAAACTTTCATGTGTACTTCTGGCTTTCTAGTATTTATTAATCAACATCAACAAGAAAGCATAAAAATAGGAAGCAAGGATGCACCACAACAAAAAATGCACTCCAGGTGTTTGTGTTTATGCCTTAAACAAATGAATTCATGTAAAGTCTGTATTTTCCAAAAATCATTCATTAATCTCTTACCATATATACGTATAATTTCCCACAAATCATTTCGCTTCATTTCAGTGTCACACACAAAACATTATACCTCTTCCTATAACAAAAATGCACGCAAACTTGAAGCTGTTTGGGCTATTAGTAACAATATTATTTCATGAATCTGATGGGTTGCTACAGTGCTCGTGAATAGTCAAGATGCATGCACTCATGGACTCTTACTCCATTTGCAATTCAATGTTATCAAACTCTGTCTCAGATGCTCTATAACTTATAATTAATTTTTTTTTTTTTGGTTTTGCTTCTTGGTGTAAATAAATTTGTAATTGTTAGCGTGTTTTATTAAAGTAACTATTAAAATAAATATATGAATATAAATATAAATATTGGGATGCGTATCCATTTTAATCTTTTTAGCATATGTGGCTTGTATAGTTTTTAGCTATAATTGTAAGATAATGGTGGTGGTCCTTTGGTGGTTAGATAGCACCCCGTTTAAATTTTCAAATTTGCTTCAAGCGTACAATATCCTATGCTAAAACTTAATTTTATTACATATTACTACATTATCCTATGCTAAAACTTAATTTCATATTGCTCTTACAGATGTCACATTTTCTGAAAGGAAGAAGGTCTCATGTCGGCAATATTATTCTTACAAATTACAAATTAGAGAGGATGACCCATCTATCATGCTGCTATCTGGTAGACTATTACAATAATTTGTTGTTGATATGTACATAAAACTTGAGACAACAAGACTTGACTATTATCGTAGGCAACAACAAAAAATAGGAGCTGATTTATACCAAGGGATTGTTGATAGTGTATTGGCGCAGAGCAGGAAACATAATAATTGTTAGTCTTGGTAAATGAGTGTGTCAAAGGTTAGGCAAATTATCAAGAAGATGGTGTGCAAGTCAAATGGAAGGTTTAAAACATGTTATGTGCAGATAAAGGATTCAAGAAACTGGTCATGTAGGATATAATTAATATGTATGTCCAACCATAGGTAAATTTGTACTCTATTGTCCATTACCCTACGTGACCAACAACTTTATCATTTCTGTATATTGTACTTAAACGCTTCCAGCATCATTCAATTGCATAGGCTTATGCAAATATAGGTGACGTTGTTATACAGACCACATTTGAAACTTGTTTTTAATTGGCCAGGGCCTTAAATTTATTAGGGTAGGCCTTGTAGACAATGAAAAGTGAATCCCTTTGTATGCATCCAAACAAAATGAAGGAAAGATGATATTGTCCCATCTAAATGAAGCTTTAGTTATTTAATTTATTTTTAATTTGTTAATATTCATTAATGTGCATGTGGTTGCGACTCAAATGTTTCATAAGGTTATTAGTATCACCAAATGACATTCGGAATTTGGGGTAACTGGCATGTATTGAATGGCATGGATTACTAAGCATGTTTATTGGGGTCACTAGTATGTATTGAATATTGAATAACATATCATTGTTATGTATTGTTTGTATTCATCGATCATTATGGCGTAAATGGATTCATATAACTAACCTTACATAAGTGGGACAAAAGCTCAGTTGTTGTTGATGTTGTTGTATAATGATTTATATTGGTGACTGGATCACTGATTTGAACATTTTACCGTCCATTAATGACCAATATATCAATGAATCTGAATTGTGGAACTAACATAACGACAACTTTTGAAGTTCTCTGCTTGCATAAGACAATGTGAATGCCATTTATTCCAAGTTTTTTTTTTTTTCCTTTTTTTTGGGTGTATAGACTTGTCACATGCAGACATATTATAAGGTCGTTCATTATTTGGCCAGTCAATATCTATACAAATTGGGCTGCAATCCCAATCCTTGTCTCATCCTCAACCCTGACCACTTCCTCACCCTGCAAACGGTTGCCCTTACCTACTAATTGCACAACACTAACTAAGTGCTGACTCAAGGTAGTTTGAAGCCTAAGCAGCCTTCCGAGGAGGAGATTTTCTCTCTTTTTCAATATCATCGTAATACTATTCAAAATTTAATTATATCTTTCTATAATGCAAACTTCTATTTACGTGTTAATGATCTTTAATAATTTTTATATTATAGGTCAATTTGAATCTTTAATTTCTTAATGCAGAAGGAAAAAGTTTTAGTAGTATGGCTGATCATAGTTCAGGTACACGTTGGACTTGATTTTGTTTTTCACATTGTTATTTGACAATTTTGATTGACAATTTTGGTTAATGAGTGTGGCGAACCATAGGTAAATTGTTAAGCAGTTGGTTTGCAATTCAAAAGAAAGATCTTAAACCTACGTGCCATTTGATGGTCCAAGAATTTGGTGTTGTAGAATATAGTAGATGAGACCATAGGCAAATTATCGAACATGTGGTGTGCAAGTAAGTTGAAAAAAGGTTCAAAACATGTTGTGTGCAGATGAAGCATTCAAGAGAGTGGTCATGTAGTATATACTAAATTTATAAAGCATGTGATAAGGTAGGGAAAGTCGCAAGGGAAGGGAGGAGAAAGAGACGAACTCACCTTTGTTTCCCAGTGAATGTTGGCAAATTGAGCAGAATTTCTGTGATCAAAGCGATGGTGTTGAATGTGCGCTGCGTCGAACTGAGCGGTAGAGTCCTGGTTGCCACAAAAGCCTTAAAATATCACTGTTATGTATTGTTTGTGTTCATCGGTTAGTTCGTTGGTTAATGAGTGTGGTGAACCATAGGTAAATTGTCAAACAGGTGGTGTGCAATTCAAAAGAAAGGTCTTAAACCTATGTGCCGTTGGATGGTCCAAGAATTTGGTGTCGTAGAATATAGAAGATGAGAGCATAGGCAAATTGTCGAATAGGTGGTGTGCAACTAAGTTGGAAAAAAGTTCAAAACATGTTGTGTGCAGATGAAGCATTCAAGAAATTGGTCATGTAGTATATACTAAATTCAGAAAGCATGTGATACGCTAGGGAAAGTCGCAAGGGAAGGGAGGAGAAAGAGACGAAGTCTCCTTTGTTTCCCAGTGAATGTCGGTGAATTGAGCAGAATTTTGTGGTCGAAGCGATGGTGTTGAATGTGCGCTGTGTCGAATTGAGCGGAAGTTGGATGAAAAAGAACGACGAAGTTGATTTTGGGACTGCGGTAGAGGTTAGCGACTTTAGGCGCGAGTTGGTGGCGGTTGATTTTGGGTGTATTGTTAGTGAAGGGTAATGACATGAATGACACGTGTATTATGTCTGCAAGAGTGACGTTTGAAGGCTATAGTTTACAAGGGCATAATGGGTATTCCCAAATTGGTCCAAAACAGTAATCGTCTTTTTAAATTGAAATAGATTAATGATGTCGATAAAAATAGGAAAAAAATACCATACAGTCCATTTAAAAGACTCAAATTACAAGATGATCCCACTAATTTTATTTGGCACCAAATAGTCCTACGAAATGCGGTACTTGTCACCAAACAATGCTTTTTTTTTAAGTAAATTTTTTCGTTTGACGGTTTTACCCTTTCATATATATATATATAAGGCAACTCCAAAATATGGACTCTACTCTATATTCGGATCAGATTTCTTTTGAGCTCAATGAAGATTTTGCATATTTTGATTTGATGAAGATTTCACATCAAGATTTTGAACACGTTGCATCAAGTTTTTGTAGATTTGATTTTGATTATTGATTTTTTTGGATCGTTTATATGGTAGCGTAAGTTTTTTAGATCGTTTATATTTTTATGATAATCTTTTTTTATTTTTATTTTTTATTTATTTATTGTTTATGTTGTAACGTAATTAGAATAGATATTCTAATTTGAGCTTAAAAGAAATTGCGTGGATCTAGATTGTTGAATTGACTGTGCAACAGTGTGATATTGAATATAACACTGATCTGAATACTTGTGTAGTTTCCAAGATTTTAATTGTTATATTCAATACCACACTGATCTGAATACTTGTGTAGTTTCTAAAATTTTAAATGCGTGAATCAAGATTTTTGAATTGATTGTACAACAGTGTGATGTTGAATATAATATGGTGTTGTTTTTTCAATGTAATGCATTAATTTTTGGAAAGAGTTTTGTAGTGGTTGTTTTGTGTTTTTATGATAATATGTGATGTTGAATATAACATCATGTTATTTTCAACATGATGTTGATTTGTTGTATCCATTTTTCCATTTGAATACAACATGATACCATATTGAAATATGACACGATCGTGTTATATTCAACAAGGTTTTATTTTCAAACATTATTTCTTTATTTAAAAATATTTTTTGTGTTTTTTAAGAATTATCATGGTTTAAAACATGATGATACCATGTTGAATATAACATGGTCTCATGTTATATTCAACACGATATCATTTTCAATCATTTTTTTCCAAATATAAAGATGACAACGAGATAAAACCAACATGCTTTAATGTTGAATATAATATGAACTCGTGTTATATTCAACATAGGTTTGGTGGTATGAAAATATTAAACCGTTTTCAATTTTAAAACTTAACAATGTTGAATATAATATGACATCGTGTTATATTCAACATCAACTCGTGTTGCACATAAAAATTTCGTTCAGATTTTTGTTCTTTAATTTTGTTTATTTTTTGCTCCAAACTTGCATGTTCTGTTGTGGATATAACGATGTTGCATATAATACGTCGTTCATCTTTCTATTCGTTACTTTAGAATCGATCTGTGCGAATGTTACTAATTTCATATCTTTTATCCAATGAATTTAGCAATCGATCTGTTCATACTTATTACCGACGACGAATCAATGTGTTTTTTATAATTTGATGAAGGATTTTTGAGCTGCGACGGTAAGAGAATCGAGATCTGTTGGAACTTTTTAGTAATTCGGATATTATTATTTTCGTTAGTTAGAATCAATGACAAATATGTGTTTTTGTTCAGATGTTATGCAATGAATCCATCTATTTTTATTGATTAGATGATGGATTTGGAGTTGCTATGCTATAGGAATGAAGTTTTTTATCGAATGTAATGAATATCAGATGAATAGTAATGGAGGGGTAAAATTGTCCAAAAAACAAAAATGACTATTTGGTAATATATTTTTGAAAAAGGTTTATGTTGTAGTTTTGTCCTCTTTTGAAGACCTCCTGGTAATCGGCCCAAAAAAATAAGTGAGAAGAAAACTCATTTTCAAGTTTCAATTACACCCAAATTCGTAATATTTAAACATTAAATACATTGGTATTATTTGATTCAATATCCAAAAGCAAATGAATGAATTTTAATAAATAATGATGTTTTAAAAAATTTACTATTAAAAATTACATAAATCATAAAAAAAAAAAAAAGTAAAATAATATTTCTACATATTAATTTTTATTAATATACTATAAAATAATAAACCAACAATCATAAATTAAAGTTAATTTTATCAATTTTTGCAAATCAAAAAATTCTAATTCAATTAAGGGAAATTTAATATATAGACCTTATGAAATATAAAAATGATAATATAGACCCTCATATAATAAAGTTTTTAGTTCTCACAAAATTTTAGAAAATAATCATCTATTGTTTGACCATTTTTTTCTTCTTCATTATTTACATACAATATCATTCTGTAAAAAATTAATCAGACATAATATTCACATTTTTTATTTTGCTATTTTTAAATATTTTAATACATTTTCACATTTTGTGTTGATGTGAATATTTATTATTTTATGTGAACAAAATTACGTTTTTTGTTATATACACACGTTTTCACTAAAACAACCAAGAAACATCAATAAGGAAATTGAACCCCTCCTCCCCCCGGTCGGAAATCAAACATTCACACACAAAAAAAAATGGTATGAACAATCACAAAAAAAACAAAACTAATCAAACATGAACAATCATCAAACATTTACAAATCAATGAAAGTAACAAAATCAAACATTGAAAAAAAATCCTAAATCAATATTCATAAAATATTAAAATAAACCCTAAGATCAACAAAAAAAACTGTGCAAATATTCACCAAACACCAGAACTAAAAAAAAAAAACATTAACAAAAAATACACATCGGCGTACATTCAAAAAAAAAAAAAAAAAAAACCAATATAAACAGTTACAAGAAAACAAAATGATCAAATCAAGAACGATCACAAATTGGATCATTCTTTCATCGCCGAACTCTCTCGTGGGAAAATGAAGGATCTTATTCTTCTCATGCACTTCATAAAAAATAGGTGCATCCTCCCCTCTTTTTTCACCGAATCCATAATTGGATCCATCAACAACACGTACACTCATAATCTCCGACCTAATTTAGAGATATCATGTACAGTCTGTAGAACCTGGTCGACTGATTAGCTTTTGGGTCCTTGCAATGGAATTATGTGCATGGCTGATTTTTAGACAATAGCAACTGTATTGTGCAACCTTTCACTTAGGGCATGTTTGGTTGGAATGATGGAAAATGGAAAGGAAAAAGAAAATGAGGGAATAATATTTTTATTCATTGTAAAAGGAAAATTATTTTTCCTAGTGTTGTTTGATTGAGAAATAAAATAAAAGGAGAAAAAATAATTTACTTTAATGTAATTTACTATTTTGCCCTCATATATTATAAAAATAAATTAAAAAATCTATTATTAAGAGTATAATTGTAATTTTAATACCTTTAACCATTTTTCTCCCAACTTTGTGAGGAAAAAAGTTATCTCGAAAATTGTGTTTTATTCATTTTTTTTCCTTTCCATTTTCCATACAACCAAACATGATTTATTTTGTTACTATAGTACAAATATAAAAAATAAATTCACAATCGCACGGTTTTTTAAAATTAAAATTATGTTCAACTAAGATTTTATCATTCCAACAAACACTACAATACTCTTAATTTAAACTCATAAAATTAAAATGTTTGTAATGTTAATCGAAAACAAATATTACAATAAAAAGAAATCTTAAATATTTATGATGATCTTAATAATTCATAATTAACTCACATAAATAATATAAAAAATCACTAACTAATACAAAATTAAATTTATACAATTAACTAAAATGCTCATTTAAATTACTCTAAAATTATCGTTTAGTGCGGGCCTAAAACTAATCTTAATGAAATGAGATGAACTTTATTAATCACCATCCAAAGTACAAATAATTAAGAACGTAAATCTAAACCTCTAAACCTCTTAGCAATATCATTTGCTAAATCAAAATTCAGATTTGTAGTTCTTGGTTTATCATCATCGTTCTCATAGAAAATAACCAAAGAGACATTAAAGTAAATTGAAATGCAAATTCAATTCTTTACATCTTACATTTATTGTTATGTCCTGTTTTATTTTATTTCCTATAAAGCTCGTACTGCCAAAAACCATGCAGTTAGCATCGGAATATTAGCTCCTCATCCAGATGAAGTTGCTGCTATTCAACAAAGACTTGGACCGATGTATGCTAAAAGTCATGGTACCTTCAATAACGAGGTCTGCCTTTTGAGCTATCGGACACGGGAAAAACAACTGTTTGAACGATGAAGCTATTCCAAAACGAGCAAATACACCACATTGCATCATAGGGGCTTCATGACATTAAAAGCAAAATACCAGACCATGCTAGAAGGAGTGGGGAAGATAGTGAGACAGACCAATGTAGTAATGGAGATGTGCTACGCCAGATTTTCGTAACGGTTTAACATTCCACAAGTTCTTAATGATGTTGGATGGAACAGTTGGTTGTTCCTTCTTTGGTAGATTCCCGAATTTACGAAATTCACCTGGTGGAGAAGGCGATAATTTATGATCAGTTCCCTTGGAAACCTTTATCAAAAAGAAAGAGGTTAATTATGATAGGTTTAGTTCGTCGTACTGGCCTCATTTAAATAGCTACTGGACCAAGGAACTGAGTTGTACAATCAGGGGAGTCCCGAAATAGAAGCCTTTCTAAACAAGATTATGTTACATTGTCTGAGGGACAAAGCTCCACTTTGTGCGGTAAGAAAACAGAGTTGACATATATTTCATCTTTTTAAGTTATGAGAAGAAAAAGATGCTGAATGGTGAATTTAATTTAGCTGACTTGGTGTTTGATCTTCATGATCGACTAAGAGTTGAAAATTATCACGGTGATCCAATCGATTTTGTGCATATTGATGAAGTGCTGGACTTATCAATGAGGCAAATTGTGCTTTTCAAACGTATATGCGAAAATACTGAAGAAGGATTTGTGTTTGCTAGTGATACTGCACATACGATAGCGAAAGACATTGATTCGATGTCTTTTATATGGAATATTAATTTGTGAAATGGTGAGTTTATTATACAATTGTCCTTTTCTCCTCTTTCTACTGGGGGTTGTTTGTATGGTGAGAAAGTAATTATTTCTTAGAGCAATTAGAACCATGTAGCATTATATAGTCTGAACTATGTTTACATGTTTGGGCTTACATTGATGTTTGTACATAGTCACTGAACTAATGGTCCATGTTAGAAATTTGAGTAAAAAAAAGCACTGATCTAATGGTCCAAATGAGGAGGGACCAAATCTTTTTAGCTAAATAGTGTGATCTACTGTTATGACATGCAGATGGATAATGGACAGCCGTGATGAATACACCAAAGGATGTTTGGAGGCTATAAACAATGAATTCAAGCTTTACCGCTGCCACACAATATTGAATTGTGCTCGTGCCTGCCCAAAGGGACTCAATCCCGGAAAGCAAATTCAAAACATCAAAAAGCTCAAACATGCAAGTTAAGTTTGCGATTTTGAAGAATGCTGATATGAATTGATCTCATTTTGGGACTATTTGAAGGACTAGTCAACTTGTGGTTCCGTTTAATAACAGAGTGCATTGATTGTATTTTCCCAGGTTTTAGATCTTTTTGTTTTTGTTTTCTTTCCCTTGTGTACTCAAACTGGGAGTAAGATCCTAGTTTGCAAAAGTTCTTGCTGGGAGTTTTCAATTCATGTGCTACTCATTTCTTTCACAAGATAGCTATTTATTTTGTGAATCGATGAATCAAAATATTGTTTATGCTTTGCTCTGTATCGCGATTGGAAAAGGTATCGTCATAAGCATTTTAACTTTACTACCATAACGGAGGAATATAAATGAAGGCATTTTGCGGTAGTGACATCATTCTTGGAGTTGGTCTGGTTGATACAAAGAATCATTTTGCCATTTAGAAAATGTGAATCGCTCTGATTACAACATCGTGTATTATACTTGACCTCGCGAATTGTGGTTCATTTCCGCTAGCAAGTTATTGAATAGAAGTCCTTGAGGGATGAGAGAGGAGGAGCGATTGATCCTCCTCTCTAATATATGTATAAGTTCTATTTTTTGAAATGGTTGTTCTGTTTCTATCCCCCAAGAAAGGCATAGTTCCCTCATGCAACTCGTATGATCATTTGAGTATTGCCTTGGATTAGAAGGTAAAATTAGAGAATGGACAATAGCTGCTGTTCTTATATGCTCACAATCATTGGATGACTTCGAAAGTTTCGTGAGTGCTTATTGGAAGAAATATATGGTTAGTAGTTTTATCGGTCATATAAAATGGATTAGATTCTTCGGAGCTAATAATCCAAATGAATACGAACCCTATAAAAAAAAACAACACCAACAACGATACCAAACAAGCACCAGATCAAAGGACAAAGTGCATGTTGTCGTTGTTAGAAGAATGAAGTTGTTAGGAATAGGTTGTCTTTTGATTTCCCTGTTATGGTATGTCCTGGTTGGAAGCAATGCTGTTGGAGCAAGCACTCGTCTTCCACTTATCATAAACCCTCAAACAACAACTGCGATATAGCCTGTTGCTATTGTGATATCAGGAAACAGCCACCAATTTGTGTGCAGTGCTGTGAGGAAGGGCCATGAATTTTCATCATCAGAGGTACGCTTCCTTTTTTTTTTTTTTTTTTTCTTTTTCTTTCTATCTATTGAATGAGAACTATGCCAGATGGATAGTGAAGTTTTAATATATTAGAGTGGTTGATCCTCAAAATCTGATTGCTGTTCACGATTGGCGATGAGAGGCAACTTTGTTTCTGGTTTGAATCGTTTGATGTTTTGTATTTTGACGCATCCTTAACTAATTGGTTTCCCTATTTATTTGAGGCGACTTCTGATAACTTCGCTTTGGTGGCGGATTTTGCTTCCTCTATGGGGAACCGTGGCGTGCTCTCCTTGATTCAAGAGACATCCCTTGATAGGGTGATTTCAGATAGGGTAGAGCTTTTTGCTATTATTCAAGAGATTCCAGCGGGTCGAGTTATTGAAGATCAGCTGTCGTGGGTTCAGGTCATATAAGGGAGCTTTTCTTTGTGAAATCATTTTACAAATCAGTGATTCCTCCAAGGGTGTTTTGTGTTTCCTTGGAAGGACATTGGAGATCTAAAGTTCAGACTGAGATTTTCACTTGGAATGTTGCATGGAGTTCTTTTCTCATCTAAGAAGTACAAACAAATATGGGAAGCGTATACATTATGACACCGGATATGTCAATACGTCGAATTCCAATAAAATATAGATACGGTTAAGATACTGTAAATGATTTATATTTTATACATGTATACTCATATAAACTGAATTAATTAATCTTTTCTTGAAATATAGTAATATGCAAATTTAAATAATAAAACAAAGGGCACTACTAGCACCACATGGCTCCATGTTATAATACCCTAAAAATAAATAGTTCCCTATTTCATATAGGAGGAGAAAGTATACAGATTTTACAAGAATATGACATTTAGGCCTGTCTAATCTTTATATATATTTGCACATTCGGCCCTCTTAGAAGTACCCCTTTGTGTGGCCCACGCATGTTGATGAAGTGTCCAAACAATAAATTACTTATAAAATGTAAGGACACGGATTTAGGCATGTTGAGTTCGTTTCCAGGCGTGTTCACAACGTGTCGGACACGGTTACGTTGGCCTATTTGAAAAGTCGGTTCTTCCTAGTTTCTCACAACTGACAATTTGAAGAACAGTTTTTCAGATTCCATATATTTGTACTGTGTTACGTGGATGGGGAGAGATTGTTGAATCCCACATCGCTTGTGTTACCTGATCCTGAGCTATATATAAAGCTAAGGGCAATCCTCCTCTCATAAGGCGTCTTTTGAGAGTGAGTTAGGCCCATTAAAATTTCTACAGATATGGTTGCGCACATATTACTTTTTTGCCTGGTGGCGAGGGATTTGTGAGCCTTGCTGTTCGTGCTAGTGGGGATCTCCTGGTGCATGTGAAATTGGTGCCAAGGGTTGTCATCTTGTTGGAGCGGTGGTTGCCCGGAGAGACGGGAGAGGAAATTGTGGAGGATAATTCTGTTAGGGTGATTTGGATTATATGGAGAGAACACAATAGGCAGATAGCCCCAGTTAAATTTTAAGCGTGGATTCTTATTATAAAAAAGGCCTTCTCATGGTGTATACAATTCAAAACACCCCCAATGCTGAGGGTGCATCAATGTGAATTTGGAATTTGAAGTAGCAAGTCTTGTTCCAACCCTGCCTTGAATAGGACAAGGACAAAAAAGAATATAATATTTGAAGGCATAAAGACACCTGGATTAGTACAAGAACATGTTCAAGTTGTAATGTTTTTAATGTTGGATTGGAATTTGTCACATTCGGGTCGAATGCATTGGTCGCTAGATCGTCAATTTCTGCAGGATGACAGTTTTCTCTTGTAGATTGCATAGTTTTGGCACTTTGTTTTGTTTATGGCACTTTGTATCCCAGCTTTCATTTAGATTAAATATTATTATACTTTTGCATATCTTCAAGGAATATAACCTTAAACAATATCCTTTTCTTGCTACGGCACATAGTACCTTGTTCTGTAGGTTAATCATAGTAAAAAGTAGTATGGGGATGTAAGAAGCACACACAGATACAGGAAGCGGAATATGGCGATACATCAAATCCCAAAAAAGTAGAATACGAATACGAATACGAATACGATTAGAATACACAAATGAAAATCATATATTTTATATATGTATACTTGCATAAATTAAAGGGGAAATTAGTAGATTGTCCTTGCAACAAGTCAGTTTCAATTTTTTATCTTCATTTTTTTTTGTCCTTTGACTAAGTTTTTAGTCTTTTAGTACCAATTAAACCTAATCTATCGAGTTAATGTTGATTAGGTGTGAAACTTGTATTTGATATCATAGTTAATATTAACTAAAATATTTTTGAGGACAAAAAAAAAAATTTGTTAAGGACTAAAAAGTAAGTTGCTCTATGAAAATGATAAAAAAAAAAGAAAAAAGAAAAAAGAAAGGAGGACTATATAATAAGAAATTGATTACTATTTTTTCAAAATAGAACCATACTCAAATGTAATTAATAAATAAAGCAGCATGCAGATATGTTACAAAACCCAATAATTTCCTACTTTTATATTTCTTATAAGAGGAGGACTATGGATTTTTCAAGAAAGACATTAGGCTCGTCTAATCTTTATATATATATATATTTATTTATACATTCAACCCAATGTTCCAATATTGCTGGAAATACCACTGGGCATGTTCTATGCATGTCCGCAAATAGCATTTTTTTGGACAAGGATTTAGGTGTCGGATACGTATCCAAAATGTGTCGGACTTGAATAAGTTGGCCACCTAAAAATTTTGGTGCTTCCTATTGGGGATTAATCATGGTAAAAAATAGTAGACAATGTATATGTGTCAGCAAGAACCTTCTCTTCAAGGTAATGACTAGTTACACTGTCCATACTATATGAAGACGGGGACCTGCAAATTTGGTGCAACGTGCAAGTTTGACCACCCACCTCCTGGAGAGGTCATGGCTGTTTCAGCACTGCAAGGCACATCCACATCTGTTTGTTTTAACTGCCACTGCAATTTCAATGCTTAGTATTATTTTTTTTCACTGTTTTTTCGAGGTGCTAGCACTTGGATATTTATTTTGGTAGATTGTGCCAACGGCCTTTTTTTTTTTGGCATGGTGTATGTGATTTACTGAAAGTTTGCTACATCATGGTTGTAATTCTCTGTTCTCTGCATGGTTTTTGCTGTGTGTTTGATTTCTCGTTGGAGTCGTCAAATTAGTCAATCTACCATTTTGTTGCAACTTTAAGCCCCATTTGTTTAGTGTTTCTACTAGATTTGTTTTGGCTCCCAAATTCTGGGATTTATGTTTGAAGATGTCTAGTACGCATGTTCAATGTGGCTCTTTCTCGGTTGGCGACTTTTAAGATCAACTCCCCCTCATTCCACAAGCAAAAATGATATTGCAGAACTCTATTTATTGATTCTCACAGAATCGTGAACCTAAATTGCTTGGTCCCATAGTTTTAAATCGCGGTAACGGCAACCGTAACGGTAACGGACACAGTGACACGGAAGTGGGGGTAAGCAGGTGTAACGTAACCGTAACGGACATCGCGGTCGTGAATTTTTATTTTCAATTCACAACCTCTATAAATATAATATATTAAAGTCTTTTACTTTAAAATAGATTATAATCAAGTTATATATACATAAGTCATCAATAATAAATATTCAAATTACATATATGTGAAGCATTGATGTCACCACCAAAAAGAGTGTCGGGGAGGATCTTGCACTTGATCTTGATCTTCATTTTGTTGTTGGGGATAATATTGTTGAGGGGGATAGTACGAGTATTGTTGATCTTGGTGAGGAAAATAATATGGGGCAACATATGGTTCGTACTGCATCGATGGATTGACCGGGTAATTTTGGAAAGCCATGTACGGGTAGAGTGACTCATGAGATGGTACCTGATTTCCGTAGTTACTTCCCTAACTATCAGAAACACTACCTTGAGATGATTCATTAAGATTAAAGTTTCCCAGAGATTGTTGCAAATTAGATGTATGATCAGTCTGATTTTTTTTTTTGGTTGATCGAGGTCTACTACTACCCCAATGCCTTTGAACATTCCTGGGATGTTCTCCAACATCATAATCATCTAGAGCATCATGAAGTCCGTAATCACCAGAATAAGAACCAGCACAACTAGGATCAACATAAGCTGCACCTCCTCCACTCGATGTTACCTCCTGATCATCATCATCATCATCATTATCATCACTACCTAGACTGTCACCTGAAGGCCCCGAGCTAGAAATATTTGCACGTTCTGGAGGGAGTTGTAATCCTTCATCTTCATCTGCATCAGAATCATCAATCCAAGTTTGAACTCTTGGGTCTCCATCCAACAAAGGGTCTTCTCTTTCTTCAAACCAAGGGCTCAATGGATCATCTTCCTCAAAAATATAATCCAAATTAATTGGATTAAAGCTCGAATCAATTTCTTCTTGAGTTTTCCTAATGGTATTGCGAATTTTCAACTTCATGTTATAGTGGATGAAAATTAACTTTTGAAGCTTAATATATTTCAATCTATTTCTAGTTTTCGTACGAATTAAGTTCCAAGTAAACCAATTTCGTTTGCAATTTGATAAAGATGTAGTCTGACTTAATACTCTCACAGCAATGCGCTGAAGTTCAGGTGCACATGAACCATACAAAATCCACCATTCAACTATAAAACGAATAACCAGTATGTTAAATTAACAAGTTTATATATTCTAAATAAAACAAAAAGCAAATGACATATTCTAAAATGAATAAATATATATTACCGGGATTAGTTTGATTGACTGCTCTTTGTGCCAAAAGCGAACCAAATGTCTCTCATTTTTCTCGAAATAATAGCATCTAAAAAGTTAAATTTTTTAAATTAGAATATTATTATAAATCAATTTTTTAATAACTTTGTCATTACTTACTTGATTAATTGCTCTAAGTTGAAAATCTAAATCTGGATTCAATCTTTGAATAACATTTTGTGTTTCCTGCATTACTTCCTTCGCAATGGATTCAATATGAGAACCGCTATATTGATATTGTGGATTTAAAAAATAACCTACATTTATATAAAAGTTAATATACATTAATAAATTTAAACAATAATTTTACTTAAACAAAATATAAGTATATGACTAAAAAAATGACTTTACCGGTAGCGTGTAACTCATGATGCAATTAGTTTAACCATCGTTTGTCAATGATTTTCCAATAATCTTTCCAATGACGAGTGCTCTTTTCAATTGTCAACTTTGCTCTATCAATTGCTTCATATATAAATCCCATAGTTGGCTTTTCATCCCCATCAACTAATCGCAAGGCCCTGACCAGTGGTTCTTGCACTTTCAGTATATCACGTGCCTTCTTCCAAAAATTATTTCCGAGGATCAAGTCATGAACCTCAGCCGCTGCATCACTACGAGACCACTTACAGTTTCTCCATTCATCAGATGAGAACATGGTCCTCAAGTTATCTCTATATCTTACCAAACTTTCAATAGCCAAAAATTTTGTGGCAAATCTAGTTATCGTAGGGCGAAGCAATTCTCGGTCAGCGTTATACCTTTTCATCATATGATACACTGTCAGGGCATTATAGATAAATACCGTAATTGATTTAGCCTCATCTATCAACTTTCACACACTTTTTTTCTTACCTATGTCTTCAAGAATTAAGTCAATGCAATGTGCAGCACATATCGTCCAATACAAATTTTTTCTTTTTTCCATTAACTTAAGCCCTCCAGCTTTTATTTCTGTCTCATTGTCGGTGACTACTCGAACAACATATTCTTCCCTAATTTCTTCTACCACGGTGTCAAGTAATCCAAAATAGTAATCGCCAGTCTGACTTGGCACATGTGATGCATCAATGGACTTATAAAAAATGGTGGCCCGATTGTAGTAGACCAAAAAATTGATGATATGATCCTTCTTTATATTACTCCATCCGTCGCACATAATTGTCACCCCTCTCTCCTTCCAGATTTCCTGAAATGATTTAATCCAATTTTTCATCTCATTATACTCGTTAGGCAAAAATACTCCTGACACTTTGTAAGATGTAGGGCCCTTCACACTAGGCCTTAATTCTGCTGCAATATTGAGCATCGGTTGTGTCCACGGAGATTCTGCAACATGAAATGGAAAATGATTGTAAAATAAGAATTTTGACACTGCGGCTCCTAATTTACTTCTTTTGTCCTTCATTTTCTGTGGATTGATTTTTTGTTGTTTTGGACCTCTATTCTTTTCTATTGCAAAATCCATTACCCTCAATCTACTTTCAGGACCTTCAAGATCAATCCATTCAGATCCACTCCGAGTAGACGTTGATCGGCTAAATAAAGATTTCATCTTACTAGTTAATCCATGCTTCGGCGGTATTAATCCAGATCCAGAACCACCGCCACTCTCATATTGTGATCCTTGAGACCCGTAATGTCTCCTTAATTTTTCTCTTTCTTCAGCTTCATATTATGCGGCTAAACTTTATTTTTTAGCCATTGCCAATTCCGGATCATCATCGGAAGAATCCCCAATATCATCACAGTCATAGTTGCCCTGAAGTTGAGCTTCCAATTATTCTTTCCTTTTTTGTTTATCCAAACGCTTCTTTTTTATTTCTATAAGGTGCTTTATCATTTCTTCTCTCACATGTTTTGGAACTTTTTGACACTGTGCCATGTTTCTTGATTTATGTGCTAAATGTTCTTTAACTCGTGTAATCCGCCTCTTAATTACACGGTCACAAAATTTGCATTGAGCATCATGGCGACTATTGTTGACAGGGATAACAAACTTCCATCCAATATCATCACTGATATTGACACTAGCACTACCTTCCGAAATATTAGGCGGCATTCTGAAAATTTTAAATTACATTACAATTAGTTTGATATTTAAACTTATTTTTTTACAAACTAAATTCTGACATTTCAAATTTACTTCCTACTCTCCTTCAGTTTCTTTGACTTTTTTTTTTTTGTCTAAAATAACTTTTAAATCAATGAAAAACAAAAGCAAATGTATTATAAATTTAAGTATGTAAACCAATGAGATTCTGAATTAGAATATTGAGATGAAGTGTAAAATTAATTGAGGGTAAGTTGATAAATTCCAAAATTTAAGGGGGAATAAAACGTAAAACTAATAGAAGTAAAAGTGTGAGGTTCACCGTTCATATCAAGGAGAAAAAATTTAGGGAAAAACTTCTTAAGTTAATATATTTCTAATATAATTATTATTCCACTAAATATATTTTATAATTTTAATTAAAATAGAAAATAATTCCATTAAATATATTTTAAATTTTTTATTTTAATTCATTTATATTTGTACCTTAATATTTTTATTTTGTTATTTTTCAAATTAATCATAACATTTTGTTATTAATCAAAAAAATATTTTTATTGAAAATGTATACATAACGAAAAGTCTCCATAATTTAAAATGTATAATCAATTAACAAAGCAATATTATGCACAATACAATATAAATAACAACTATAAAAATAAAATACAAATAGAAATTAACCTGAAAGGTTTGAATGTTCAAGTACTCCGCCTAACGACAATAAATCGCTAAATATAGAAAAAAAAAATATAAATCTAAGTATATAACTTAGATAAATTAAGGGAGAAGTAAGAAAATTTTATAATTGTTGTGTAATATGTTTGGAGTATGAAGTTAAATTTATAGCAAGAGAAACCAATTGTAAACTTAGTTTGCATTATTGTATTTTCATTATTGAACCACAAAAAAAAAAACGGTAAAAAAAACTTTAACAAAGGCTAATAGAGTCTAGGCCTCATGTGCATGTGATGATATTCCCACATTCAGGAGAAAGGGGTCAAATAAGTTAAACTTTAACAAAGGCTAGTAGAGTCTAGGCCTCATGTGCACCTGATGAAATTTCCACATTCACGAGAAATGGGTCAAATAAGCTTTATTGAAGGCAGTCTAGGCCTGCTCTACAAAATAGACTGTCCATATTTGGCTATAATATTCCCATAATGCAGAGTAACGGCCGTAACGACCCGTTACGGTGTGAGTTTATATCACAGCCCTGTAACGAGCTGTAACGGAATCGGAGGCTTCCGATTCCGTTACGTAACGGCCGTTTTAAAACTATGCTTGGTCCAAGATGATTCCATACCGTATTCCTTCATCACCCATATCTCAAATAAACCCACACCAGTCTCATTGTAATCCATCACTACACCCAAGCATCCATCCAACACCACAAGTGACCTCTATTCGGCAGACTTGGACTCCTGAATTGGACCCCAACCAATCACCCGGAATACCTCCTTGCTCATATGGAAGGAAACAATGACATCTCGAGATTCATACTCTCTACACCAATGACAGGCTCATTCGAACAATGTCCCCGCACTATCACAGCAAGGAGTAAAAGGCAAATAATAATCAATTTCTCTCCATCAATCACTACTTGGATTATATATTTCTGCCCTCCTAATCGTTTGAGGATCGTCCTCAGCCTCGTCCACGTAATTGCTTTTGTATCCTGCTATTCTAATCACCTTGTAATCATCAGTGAATGGATCAAAGAATAGGATCGTTCCTCTTCTTGCGAGTATTCGGCGATGAACGAAGGGCTCTTAATCAAATCACACCAAGTTTTGCAAACAGATCTGAAACGAATCAACGATTTCACCGGTAATTTCAACAGGATGTTGGCCACCACATCGTCCAGCAGTTCTACCACCCTCAAAGATCTCCTCTTCCACTTCATTCTTCAACAAACAATGTGTATTCTCAAGCAAATGTACTTGCTTTATATTTGCTAATCGGAAAATGTCACTGCCTCTATAGTAGTTTAGGGTTAGGGGTCAAAATACAGTTTAGACTCTTTAATTATTAACATATTTTTAAGTAGTCATCTTAAATTTGTGCGTTTCATTTTAAATCCCCTACGTATAAACACAATGTTAAAACTTAAAAAGTCATTTATGTTAGAAATTTCATCAAAACTAATAGAATTAGAGGACAAAATAGTAATTTTCTATTTTTTCGGTTTTTAATCAATTTTAGATTTTTTTTTTTTTTTTTTGTCTTTTTTCTTCCTCTTCCTTCATTGTCTTCGCTTGTGTATCTGTGGAAGAACTGATTGAGAGAAGCCGTCGATCTCAATCACTTTTTTTTTTTTTTTTTTTTTTTTGGTATTTTAGAAAAATAAAAAAGAAAAAGAAAAAATGATTAAAAAATTAAAAAATATAAAATTACTATTTTGTCCCTTTATTATATTAATTTAGACAATATTTTTTATAGAATGACCATTTAAAAACGTATTAATACATAGAGGGTTTAAAATTAAATTCGCAAACTTAAAAGGATTACTTAGAAACGTGTCAATAGTTAGAAGATTTAAAATATACTTTTTCTTAAAAATTATATTTTACCAATATCTAATTTTCTAAAGCTATATTTTTAGATTCAGATCCAATTAGATTATAAGGTGGTGTCTGATTAGTGTTTCCACTTTTCCATCCCATTTATAATGGGATGGGATAAGATGGGATGAAATGAAATAAAAATTTTGTTTACTACTAGGAGCACAATCACGTTTGTTAATAGAAGAATTCAGTTTCTTTCAGGGAACAAAATCACGTTTGTTAATGACATTATTTTGAAATTGTTTCCTTAATTTATGAGAACGAAAATAGAAAATCACGTTTGTTAACGACTCTTGTTCTAAAATTGTTTCTTCAATTAATGAGAATAGAAACAGACAATCCTGTTCGGTTGCAACATTTTTTTTTGGATGAATGACAAGAATATACATATTTCCTAAATAACATTTTCTTGCTGAACAATTGTTTTTTTTATTTCTTACTTTAAATGTATGATAATAAATGTCAAATTACATCAAATCTAAAAAAACAAATTATTAATTAAAAATATATATTTAAAAATATTTGTATATTAAATATAAATATCGTACATATGTTACAATAGGTGTCTAACTTGATTTTTATTTTCTACTTTAAAAGAGTGCAATAGAACAAAACAAAAGAAACAAAATAAGAACTAATATCTTGTTACATCCACAGCAAAATCAAAATGAAATTATTTTCCAATTCAACTGTTGAGGAGCCAACCGAGGAAATTTGTCGTCCCATATAAAATAATTTTGATGTTGTTGATTAGTTGAACTCCTGAAAAGTACACAACCGTAGTTTCAACATAGATTCAACAAAAAAAAAAAAAAAAAAAAAAACAGATTCAGTAGTGTAGAAAAAACAGATTCAACACAAAGATACATAGTTTAGACACATGAAAAGTATCGTTTCAACACAAATTCAAAACAGATTCAGTACAGTTTCAGTACGGAAAAAAAACAATAATTCAACAGTGTACAAAAAACACAGTCAGCACAAAAATGTACTCAAACATCTAAAATTCCAACATAAAGATTGTTCATTGCTAAAAAAACAAACAACTGATATCCATGGTGACTTACGCTACGTTTGGTATGCTGGAATGGAATAAAATAAAATAAAATAAGTGTGGTATTGAAATGAATATGGTATTGGAATGGAATGACCATTACTATTATTATATTTGGTGACAAACATGATTAAACATGGTATTAGAATGACCATTACTATTCCTGCGTTTGGTTACAAAATATATTAAATATGGTATTAAAATGACTGATAAATAAAACTGAAACAATATTCTTAAATATTCGAAAATTTTAGAACAAAATTTTGGGAATATAACAGAATTATTCAAAGACACTAAACAGATGTCATCTAGGTTATCCTTTAACCCGACAAACTGAAGGGTTTGGAAGTATTTTCGTGTTTTTGTTTCATTTTTTTCTGTTCTAAAAAAAAACTTATAATTACGACAAAAAAATAAAATGATTTACTTATGTTCTGATTTCAGGATTTTGTTGTAAAAATCTGAGAACAAAACAGAACAAATTTTCTCCTATTTTACTGATTCTGTTCCAATAATTTTGATTAGTGTTTCTATTTTCATAAAATTGGGAATACAAATAAACATATGGGGGAATAGTGGTTTATTCCGAGTTTTATATCTATATTTTAAGTTTTCTTGGAACAAAAACAGAAATTTGGGAACAAAAATAGAAATATGGGAACAAAAACAGAAATCTGGGAACAAAAACAAAAACAGAAATATGGAAACAAAAATAGAAATATGTTCCCAGATTTCTGTTTTTGTTTTTGTTCCTAGATTTCTATTTTTGTTCCCATATTTCTGTTTTTGTTTTGTTCTCAGATTTCTGTTTTTGTTTCCAAATTTCTATTTTTGTTTTTGTTCCCACATTTTGTTTCCGTTCCATGTTTTCTGGCAACAGAAATATGAAAACAATACCACCGTATTTTTGTTTCTATTCCTAGAATTTTATTTTCTATTGTGAAAAATACGGAAACAGAAATATAGGCTTCTCTTCTTACATAATACCTCATTTCATTTTAGATTGACTAATCCTATAAGTTATGGGATTAGTCATTACTTGGGAATGAGAATGAAAACCAATCTCACCAACCAAACGTAAGAATGAAATAACTATTCCTAACTTCATTTTAATCTTAAGATGAATCCCATATACCAAACATGACCTTATAGTTTTATGACCAAAGTTGTATCATTCTCGTATTGGCAGTTTCTGTTTTAGGAACTTAAATATGCCTGCAGGATGCATTGTAACAAAAGTATATAATAACAAAAAACAAAACTCAAAAGGGACGGTGTAATCTTCTTGGAGTTTCTAAAATTCCTTAAGTAGTCTTTGGTTTCAAAGATTTGGAGCCCCAGAATTGGAATTACAAATAAACCCATGTAAAAATCTTCATGTGTTCATTTTCCCAATTCCAATTCTGAGGCTCCAAGTCCATGACACTAAAAACTAGCTCTTAAGGTAATAGATAATAAAAACGAATAGGATAAAAGCTAGCTCTTAAGGTAATAGGCTCCAAGTCCACGACACCAAAAGTTATGCTCCATCACAACAAGTTCGTTATTGAATTTCAAATGGAATGACAACCTTAATGATAAACTTGCCAAAGAGAGTAAGAAGCACAAACAGTCCTTCCATACCCTTTTCCTCATCAACTCTGGGTTTGAACAGAGAGACGTACATTAATTCAGATAATTGAAGTTTCCCCAAATCATTTTCAGCAATCAAAATCATGATTTTGAAGTTCATGAGAAAATAATGAAATTTGAATAATAAGAAAATAACGTAATACAAATAGAAATGATCAACATAAGATATGCTTACATTTTTCTGGGAGCTCTTTCTTTGAAGAAGCTGATCTTGAAGAGGTAATTGAGATGTTGACTTATTTGATGCTGATGAGCTCATAGATCTTCCACCCATAACGTTATACACAACAATACTAACACACACACACACACACACACACACACTTATACATACACAATTTCTATTTTTCCCCCTTTCCATTTCCATTTTTTTTTTTTCCATATCATAAAGTTTGAATTCTATGGTGATGGTAGATGCACATAGCTTTATAACCACAATCATAAGGCAAACGTGACATTTAGAAAGGTGGATGGGTTAAACTTGGAAGCCTCTTATAGGATATATCTTCGATACTTGAAAGTTCAAATATGAAAGCACAACTGCAAGACATGCTTTCATTTGGCATTTCAGGTTAACAAAGATTAAGTACTTATATTACAGTTGGCAATTATTGTTTGTCTGTTTTGCTTATTTTAGAGCTTTTTTTTGCATCATGTAAAACGCTCTTCCTTCATGAAAAAATTTGGCCATTTATGTGCAGAGAATGGTTCATGATGACATGAAAAAGGTCAAAGGATTTGCAAATGACTTCTTTATTCCTTTTAGAGAAAAACTAAAGATCATGGTTGGGTTAGTTAATCCTGATGATCTTGTCACAAGCTCCACTAAAGGAAGTAATCTACACGCCTATAAAGAAAGTAATAAATTTAGGAAAAATAACATTTGCACTTGAACATGACAAACATATTTGCACAGAACATGCCTATTACACAAGGAGTACAAAAGTATGTTCGAACATGTTTAGCACACAAGTTGAATGACACAATTTCTTGGTTAACGGCTTTTAATAGAAACTTCTCCTCCTTGGATAAGTAAAAATACCATTATCCAATTACTTCACTTATCAATTCACATTTACACGAAATCGTGTAGTTGAATTGTGTGGTCAAAGACGATTCTACGTCATATTCCTTCATCATCCATATCTCATAAATTAACCCTACACCACTCTTAACGAAATCCATTATTACACCCAGGCAGCCATCCAACACCACAAGTGACTCCGTGCATCAGACCTGTACACTCCAGAACTGGACCCCAACTAATCACTCGGAATGCCTCCTCACTTATATGGAAAGAAAGAATGGGATCTTCATATTCATTCTTTGTGCACCAGTGACATGCTCTTTCCACTAATGTCCCTATACCATTAGAGTAACTAGTGAAGGGAAAAGGATAATCATTTTCTTTCTACTAATCACTACTTAGATTGTATATTTCTGCCCTCTTAATCGTACTAGGTTACTGGGTAAACTCATCCTTATCCTCGTCCTCACATTTGTATTATACTATTCTAATCACCTTGTAGTCATCAGTGAGTGGATCAAAGCTGGATCAGATGTACACTCTCCACGTAATCACACGCACTGGATAAGATCCCAATTGAGGTGCAAAAGAAAAAATAAATACCTTGAACTCTCTAAGTAAAGGGTTGCACAACGCAGGTGCCCTAAAATCAGTGATGCACACAATTCCATTGCAAGGACCCTCTCTAATATTAGCCACATCTCCCTCTGTTGCTTCTCTCTAGTAGTTTTAGCTTCTAGGGTCTATTTCTTAGTTCAAGATCCCTCTTACTAACTGGAATCAAAGAATTAGTAGATCTACTCCGCCCAAAATGGGAATGGGCTAGGGTTATGAACTTATAATCATGAAATCGATTCAATCATCAGATTATCGATTATAAGTTCATTCCATACCGGACCAGACCAGAATATGGTTATATGCATTCTCATTAGGAGAAGGAGTCATTCGAGCGTATCTAAATAAATAATATGTTTACATAGGGTTAGGGGTGATCACTTAATTCTAATTGCCTTTTAACCCCCCTTGTACTTTAACTTTATTTTATTTTATCTCTTTTATTTTTGATAATTAACACTTTATCACCTTTTACTTATAATTAATTAAAAAATAACTTTTTTTAACAAAATATATTTAAAAATTGCTAAAATTAAAAATCTAATTTAAATATTATATGAAATAGACAAAAGTATTCTTTATTTTAATTTTTATTTTATTTTGTTCAAAAGAAAACAATAGAGAGAGAGAGAAAGAGAGTTAGAGAGAAAAATATTAGTTTTTTTTTTAATATATATATATATATATATATATATATATATATTATTACTATTATATATCAGATATAAATTGAAAAATTAAAAACAATGAAGTCATTTTATATTTTTTGTTGAATAAAACGTGTCTTTCCCTTTAATCTGTACCAAAAAGGAGTGAAGTGTAAATTTTGAAAACAAAGGGACAAAAATGTAAGAAGACTTAATTATAGTAGAGTTAAAGGTAATTAATCCTAATTAAATGGATAAGAGAGAATTTAGGTTTAAATATGGATTGAGTTCAAATAAAAAGAACTCCAAATTCAATTTTTATTATTCATGAGGATTTGGCTAATTTTTTTTTTCCTTAAATCATACTTTGTACCCCTAATGTTTGGGCACATTCTCAATTTTCTTCTGAGTAATTCAATTATAGCAATTTATTTTTAAAAATTGATTTTTTAATCAATGTGATAAGGGTATTTTCGGGCATCATTGAGTCAGCACCTGGGACCTAGTTACGTGTCCATCCTCGTAGCAACATAGACATATTTTGGCATCTACAATGCCACACTGGAACATACGCCGACCAAGACTACTCTCTGGAATCCCCTTTGTACCTAGGAAGGAGCAAGGTGCCCTACGGGGAAGTTGTTGCCCTGAGCTCTACGTCGTTCCCTAGACGGCCAACTTCAGGGATTTAACCGTTCACCTAGACCGGTTCCTCATTCAAGCTCATTTTTCTCTCCAGGACTACACGTATCTCCACTCTACTCCATAAGCTCACCACCACAGGCCTGACAGAGGCCGGTGGGCTTCGCCAAATGGGCCCAAAAGTCTAAGCCTAGTGATTATCTCCTAAACGCCCTAAATTACTTGTTAAACACATGGTTTTGTCTAATTAACTGTGTTTAGGGCCAACTAATCATCTCCAATTCCTATATATACCAGGGGTTATGCAAACTCGAGGTACGCTTGATTACGCGAATGTTTTGAGTTCATTTGTTTACCTGACGCATTTCTGTACCATTTATTTCTTAGCTCTTATTCTCACACCAGAGAGGTTTCGCAAGGACAAATCTCGGTTTGAGCCTTCTGCAGATACCACTTCTTAAGGTGCAAGAATCTGGACACAACTAGTCAATTCTTCCAGGATCCAGTACACTTCACATGAAGAATTTTCAACCGTCACTCTCAGTAAAATGACATCTATTACCTAACTGGACCATACTCGAGGTGTTGACCACTTTAGGACACCAACACAATGTATTCCAATTGACTAATTTTACTAAATTTATCGCCGGAACTTGTTATATAATTTGCACAGAAAAAAAATATTGCAATAGAAAAGGTTATATTGTACTTTTGCCCTAGATATTTGAGCATTATTGCACTTCACACCCTAATTTGGCAAAATATTGACTAAAATTCACCACTTGGACCACAACCAAAAAACAAAGAAACAAATTTAAATAATTAAAATATTAGGAAGCAAAGTGAGATCGAATCCAAACTTTAAGGACGCAAGGTGGAATTTAACTTTTTGTTTTACTCTTTGCTTCAATTTTATGTTCTTATACCCCCCAAAAAATGAAAAATAGACTAATAAGAATTATAATTTAATTCCCCATAAGTAGAAGATAATGTGAAAACTGGACTCTTACTTGTGCTACAATGTTTGGGACAACTTTTAGCCACAATTTTGAGGTTCCAACAAACGTGTCATTTGTTGTGCCAAAATAGAACATCTTTTTATCTCCATCATATTTGTCACAAGTTCAAGTCTAATAGAAAATTTAAAGTGAAGATTATTGGAGTTAGTTGTTACTCTAACAGACAATTTTTTTTAAAAAAATTAACTTTATTTTATATGGGTTGGATTAGTTTGTTAATTTTATTTTAGTTTTGTTAATTTTAATTTATTAATTAATTTAGAGATAATTTAATTTGAGCTAATTTAGATTCACGTTGGCCTGATTTATTTAGTTTAATTTGATAATGTGAATTTAGAATCTAATCATTAATTTGATACATGTAAATACATAATACTCATTCAAATTCAAACTAAATAAAAAAATATATTTAAAAAATAAATTGCAATTTGGTTATTACTTTAAAAATTTATTCAAAACCATTTTTATTTTTAATACAAAAGTACATTTAAAAAAATGACATACCATTTTTTGCCACAACTGTTGTACTACCAATCCTAAACTAGGTGTAGTATACTACTATTATTGTGCCATATTGACGAATAACACATCAAATTTGACAAAACTATGGGAGATGCTCTGATTACTAGGGATGGTAATTCAAACTAAATTGATGGGAACTGAACCAAAGATTCGATTTTGAAATCAATTAAATGGTTTTTGGTTACGCTTTTAATTTTAGAATTGAAAACCGAAGTGGTTTGATTTTGATTTTCAGATAGTAACTATGAATTCAAACCGCATAATTGGAATTTTAGATATATTTTATATTTATATATATATATATATATATTGTCCTTATTTTTATTTATTTATTAACATTTTGTCATGTAGTGTGTGTCTAAATATTATATAGTTAATTGGGTTAATTTTGAGATTTTCATATCTTCTTCTAGTATTTTAGTTATATTTTTGTTTATATATAAAGAATAACAATTCGTGAACTTGTGGTGGGTTTGATTTTGGTTTTACATAAAGTTAAAACTTTTTAACGATTTTGCGAGTTTAGGTTTTCATAAAATTAAACTTTTCGCTTTTAAAGTCATTTTCTACAAAAATAACGATTTTGGTACTGGTTTTGAATTTGGTTTATGCCTGATAGTTATAATTTTGGTTTATAGTGAAACTGACTCAAAACTAAACCATTGTTATCCCTACACACATTAGTAAAGCAAAATAGGTGAAGGGCAAAAAAGTGAATCTAGGAAAGAACAAAGGTAAAAATAGGAAAAGTAGGGGAATCGAGTTTCTCAAATCTAAATCAACATGTCAAGATATCAAAGATTCTATAAACACGTAAATATGCGTACCTGATTCCATGCCTTTGAATCATAGAGGGCAGGGTTTTTCCATGGACTTAATCACCTGATGTTTCTCAATGAGTCTCTCTCGCTGATGGGAATGAGGAGTTGAGTAGTCATCTAATTAGCCTTGGGGGACCATAACCCTGATATAAGTTCTTTATATATTAAGTTAACTTAGACCCCATTAACCCTAGTTGCCTAATGAGTCACTACACACTGCAAAACCCATATCTATTTAATGTTTCCGGAGTCCAATTAATTAGATAACTTATTTAGGCCTTTATAATTAAATCATAATATAACTGTTTAATTAAATCATATAAGCCCACATAAGAAATAATTATTTTTTTAACAATCTCCCACTTGAGCTACATATGAAATTTTGAAGACAGTTATATTCCTTAGTCATGAGTGCGCACAAAAGTGATATCTTCCTTAGAAACATTCCTTAGTTACAATCTGGTTCATCTTCTATACCAGCATGAGATCAAAGCGACATTCATTACACTTATATTATAACTAGATTCATCGATGGTCAACATACCAAATATATTTAATTACATAGATCAAGCATGAATGTGCAACAAGAAATTACATGTAATGTGATCTCAAGCATATCTATTTCTAACTGGTCTCTCTTTATTCTGTACTGAGATCAATCTTTTGTCTTTCTATCCTTGTGTTAAATCACAATTAGAAAGGACACATTCAGAGCAAATAAACTTTAGTCCATCTACTTTATTCAGCAGAAACTAAATATATGTATCTAATAAAAGAACATTCAACAAATACAAACTCTCACTAAACCAGCACATCGTCAAATAAAACCACACTCATACGAGCAGTATGCTCATGAAATACCTTAGGTAGCAAACTTTAATGAGCGGATCCACAATCATGGAGTTTGTACTCATATATTTTATATATACTATCTTACTCTGAATTCTCTCTTTAACAACTAGAAACTTAATTTGAATCAGAATACCCAATGATCTCCAAATGATCTGTCTTCTGATAAGTGAGCATGGAGTACAAACTAAATATGATCTTAAACCTATGCACCAACAATATCTCTTAGTCTGATAAGTTGTGGTATAAACAACGTAGGATTTTTTTGCTTTAATTCCTCATGATAGGTTTGTTCTCCTTTAGACAAGGTCTTGACTTTAAACAAAATCATGAAGAGAAAGTATAAATTCCTAGGTCGGCTATCTCTAGATTTTATTGGTTCTAGAGATTCCTACTGTGTAGTTTCAAGCTATAAATAAAGCAGTATGAAGCAGTGTCTAAACATGTCTCTCCATTCCTGTGTAGTGTCTTGAAAATTTTGGGTTTTGGTGGCATTCTATCCTAGGCTTATTATATGAGGCTTACGGCTTTTCTACTAAAGCATCCTAAAAAGGCTCGGTTCCCAAATCTCCGGCATCTTTCCCAGAGGAATATCCGTCGTTGGTTGGTGATCCAAGCGAGACGAGTTTTGAGGCCGGATCCCTATCGATAAATGTTGCGGCCTAGCCCTTACTGACTTATCTTTTTAGTCTTATAGGGTTTTGGGGCTTAGATCGGCGTGATCAAATCACACAATTTCAGTCCCTACCGCTAGCCTCCTAATGAGGTCTATGACTTTGGGATTGCTATGATATATGCAGATGAGATGAGGTGCTCGTGTCTTGGAGATGATCATGACAATATTTATGTACCAAAAGCGGTAAATAAATTAAAATACAGAATTTAAATGAAAGAAATTTAAAGTAGGAATATAAACAGAGATATGTTGCAATAAATTAAAGAAAGCAAGCATGCATATGTACATATGGAAAATGAAAGAAAGGAAATTTTTGTTTATTATTTTATCTTTTATTATATCTTCTTTTTTTTTTCATAAAAAAATTATTATGTATTATGCTTCTCTATTGTTTTTGTAAGGGAAAATGAATTATCTTAACCAACAAAATAAAACAAAAATTTGGACTTTAATTTGATTTTAAATTATTTAGACACCACTATACTTGACCCTCTAGAGGTTTACCCATCAGAGTCGCTAATTGATGCACCCCAAATTTTGCTAGCGAATTACAACACCGATCGAGTGTTGATGTTATAATTTGAAATCCCGTTCATTTTTTAAAACAACTTATCATTTAGAAAATGTTATTGGATAAACTTTATTTTTTTGAAAACGAGTTTAGAAAAAATAAGTTGAAGGGCTTTTCTAGGCGTTGTTTTGAACTAACTTACTTGGCCAAAATTTAATGAAAACATTGAAGTCTCCATTTAGTATTAGTTTTGTAAAAGTGTGTTAGGTCACTGGGTTTTAAGGAAAAAAAATAAAATAAAGATTTTTTTTTTTAAAATAGCCCAAACTATGACTCAAAACGGTCTTACACAGAGTATTCATTAGGTTCGGAGGCCAGTTATGCTTGGAGAAGGTGTTAGGCATCCCAATACATCCGTTCAAAAACGGTATATAGTGTCTAAGTATTTCAAGATAAATCAAGTCCAAGTTTGTTTGATGTGCTTGCTTAACATGATCTTTCACTTAATTTAGTTTATTATGACGTGTTTATTTGGCAAGGACAAAATAAGTATGCAAGATAGAATGAAACATATAAAATAAAACAAGCAATTAAAATGTAAAAATGTCCCTCTATTTAATCGCCTATCGATTATGGAAGAATCGACAAGTTTTTGTCCATAGGGAAAGTTTTTTCTTTTATTATTTATTAATCTTTTTTTATTTTATTCAATTATATGTGTGTGTATTTTATTTTAGTTTAAGTTATGATGACAAGTTTTATGTTTTCAAGAAATGAAGTTAAAAGATTTTGTTTTTTTTTTAAAAAAAAAAAAAGTTTTCCTTTAATAAAAAGAAAAATTGAAGACTAAGAAAATATTTTGGTTGTTTTTATTTTATGATGAAAAAATAATTTAAGAAAAAAATATTTTTGATAATAAAAAGAAAATTTTTATTTATAAAAAAATGATTAAGAAAATTTTAATTTTTAAAGAAATATTTCATTTTTAAATGTAAAACAAAAGGTTTTTGAAAAAAATCTTTAAGAAAAACAATTTAAGATAAAGAATAAATTTGGGAGAAAAAAAAAACAATTTGCAATAGAAAATATTGAAAATATATATATTTTTTCGAAAACTTTACCTTCTTGTGAAAACATTTTTTGAGATAAAAAAAACCATTTTAAACAAATAAAAAGTTTAATTTTTAAATAAAATCATTTAAAAAAATAAATTTTAGAAGAAAAAAACATATTGGGAAGAATTTTGTCTTGAAATGAAGAAAATCATTTTAGAAGAAAGATTCATTTCCATGAATTTTTTGTCTTTTAGTGCATAAAGCATTTATTAGGGTTTTTTTTGGTCTTTTTGTGTGAAAATATTTTTAAAGAATTTATTTTTTTGTCTTTTAAAACAATATTTAAAATCTTAATTTTTTGAAAGAGAAAGCAATTTTTTTTTTAAAAAATATGTTTTTATTTAAAATAAACGAAAGAACATTATTTTAAAAAAAAAAAAATAAGAAGAAAGAAATATTTAAAGAAAAATTTTACAAAAATATTTTTGAGTTTATTAGATGGAGAAACATTTTATTATTTTCTTGAAAAAAAAACTTTTTGGAAATAATAAAAAATAAAATAAAATAAAATATTTTTTAAGTATCAGTTGTTTTGGAAGAAAACAATGAGACTTGGATTTTTTTATTTTTTAATCAAAAATAGAAAATCAAAATTTTGTCATCACTACTTTAACAAAATCATTTTTCGGAAGAACTTTTAGCTTAAGCAAAACTTCCTTTTCGTTTTTCATTTTTTTTTTCCCTAATTTTTTGATTGATATGTAATCAAAAGTTAAATATATGTAATAAAAAAAAATATGCATCAGACCAAAGATTGTGACTTAGTGCCGGTTCAAAACCTAAGCGAACAGAGTAAATTAAATGAAAGTAAAGTAAATGACGATAAAGTAAAATGCAAGGAAAGTAAAGTGTGTTCTCGGAGAATGGCTTATGATTTTTGTCGGGTTTTGACCTTTTTTTGTGTATGTTTTTTTTTTCTTTGTTTGTCTTTATTTTAGAAAATACGTAAAAGGTTTGAAGGTTTTGAGAATTTTCCTTGTCTTTTGGAAGGATTGTTCTTCTCCTTTTGTTTACTTTTTCTTATATTTCTTTGTGTAGAAAATCTAAGATTTCTAAAAACTAAACTAATTTTGAGAAGTGTTTTTTTTAGAGAGAGAGATACTCTTGAGTTCTAGGGAAAGAAGCTCAAGAGTGTAGTATACCAAAATGGAAGGGGACCTACACACTGCGTTCACGGTAACCATCGAAACCTTTCCACCAACCACAAAATATTATCTTTGTTCCATCACGTGACCGATGTGAACCCTTTCACCGGCGTGATCCCTTCCACTAAAAACCTTACAATAGTCAGAGATCAAGTGCAGACTAGCGGCTATTGCGGAATCTGGTTTTACCTTATTTACTCCATGTTTCATAACTCACTGTTCTTCTATCTCGCCCAAATTTACTTTTTCTATGGTTGACCTGTTTGATGTAATAACAATTCTATGTAATAACAATAGGGAATGAAAAATGGAATGAGATGGTAAATATCAAAAGCTAGTAAATAATAAAAATGGATGAGGCAGAGGCTGCAGTTGAACTACGACTACCACTATGTTGGTTCAACCTTCGATACAAATTGTTATTCATCTTTGGTTTCTCAATTAAATTATCTACCATTTTAAAATAAATAAAATAGATAGGTTTCATTAATTTTGCATTTCATTATGTGTTACAATTGATAATTTACATTCACACACACACATATATATATACACAATCAAATCAAGCATTAAATAAAGGTGGTTGGGGAGGAGACAAAGCTTATTAATGACCTTTGAATATTTTGGTGGCAGTAGGATTCATTAATGAGCTTTAACATTCCTTCTCAAACTCAAGGTGGTAAATTGAATTTCAAATTGAGTTTGGACAGTAGAGTTTGAAAACATTCAGGTGGATGTAACTTGGTGAAAATATATTCTATTTGATCGGCAAAATTGAAAGAGTGTAGACGAATAATATTCTGGAGAATGTATTGACGGATGAAGTGATAATTAGTCTCAATGTGTTTGGTGCGCTCGTGAAAAACATCATTGTGAGCGATTTGAATAGCACTTTAGCTATCACAATTTAGAACAATGGTTGTGGGGGAAGAGATTCACATGTTAGAAAGAAGCCAGCGAAGCCAAATTGATTCTTGTGTTGCATCAACAATGACACAATACTCAGCTTCAATACTAAAACGAGCAACTATGACTTGTTTTGTTTCTTACTTCTCCAAGAAATGAGTGAAGCCTACTGTCAACTCATTAATGAATCCTACTATCACCGAAATATTCAAAGCTCATTAATAAGCATTGTTTCCTCCCCCAACCACTTTCATTTAATGCTTGGTTTGATTACACACACACACACACATGAATGTAACTGAACAATTGTAACACATAATGAAATGCAAAATCAATTAAATCTCTCTATTTTATTTATTTTAATATGGTATCAAGAGCTTGCTCAAGATGTGAAGATCAATGAATAACATGAAAGTCTAGAGAGAAAAGAGAAATGATGGTTAGGGCTTATTATCTCTGAATGATGAATACGAGAATACAATAGAAAACCTAGGAAAGAAAGACTTATATAAGCATATAATGGAAAACCTAGAAAACAAGTAAAAGACTATTATATTCTTACTAAATAATAATAATAATAATAATAATAATAATAATAATAATAATAAACCCTACTAACTTTAATATTCCCCCCTCAAACTCACGATGTTGCTGCAAGTAGTATCGAGAGTTTGCCACCCAAAAATCGAAAATGCGAAATAGAATGCGACTTGGTGAACAAGTCGGCAATTTGCATGGATGAGACACAAAAGGTAAAGTAATAGTCTCATGTTGAAGGTGATTACGAGTGAGATGACAATCGATCTCGATGTGCTTGATCCGTTCATAAAAGAATGAATTGTGAGCAATCTGAATAGCCAACTTGTTATCACAATACATGGGAGTGTGATGAGAAAGAGAAACACCCATATCTGCAAGTAACTAACGCAACCAAACTATTTCAATGGTAGTGGATACCATCGCATGATACTCAACTTCTGTGGAAGATTTAGAAACAACGGCCTGCTTCTTGCTCTTCCATAAAATAAGAGAATCACCTAAAAAATACAAAAACCTGTGTCAAACTTCCGATCTATGGGATCACTAACCCAATCAGTATCAGAATAGGCATGTAACTCCAAAGATAAGGTCGATGGAAGTAAAAGACTCTGAAAGAGGGTACCCCAAAGATACCGAAGGATACAAAAAATAGCAGCCCAATGAACTATAGTAGGAGAAGTGACAAACTGACTGAGGATATGAACAGCCTGGGCAATGTCCGGGCGAGTGATAGTTAGATAGACCAAACTACCAACAATAGCACGATATAATGTAGGATCTGACAAAGGGGCACCATCGGAAGGTAGTGAACATTCACCTCTAGAGGAGTATGAACGGTCCTAGTATCAGTAAAACGAGCACACTCGAGAATGACAGCTGCATATTTAGACTGAGTAAGAAGATAGCCTTTCAGAGAAAAATCTACTTCAATACCCAAGTAGCGTATAGTCCCCAGGTCTTTCATTTCAAATTGGTGAGATAATTCTGACTTCAAGATTGCAATTCCATCAACATCATCACCAGTAATAGTCATGTTATTCACATATAAAGATAGTAGAATACGGCTGGTAGTGGCACACTTTATAAATAGAGCGGAATCATGATTACTTATGTGAAAATCAAGCGAAGTAATCACCGTAGAAAACTTCTCAAACTAAGCTCGAGGAGCCTATTTAAGGCTATATAGAACTTTCTTGAGTTTGTAAACTTCTCCACATTTATGAGCAACACCCAGAGGAGGAGTTATGTAAACTTCTTCCTGAAGATCATCATTCAAGAAAGCATTTTTAACATCCATATGAGAAATATGCCACGGACGAATAGATGTAACGGCAATAAGAGTGTGAATAGTCATTATTTTTGCAATTAGAGCAAAAGTCTCTTCATAATCCATACTATATTGTTGAGAAAATCTCTTGGCAACCAAACGAGCTTTGTATTGCTCAACAGAACCATCAGACTTGGTTTTAATTTTGTAGACCCAAAGAGAACCGATTGGACTTTTACTAAGAGGTAAAGGTACCAAGTCCCATGTATCTATCTTGTATAAAACAGAGAGTTCCTCAACCATAGCCTATTGCCAAAGAAGATCAAGTGTTGTCTCTTTATAGGATAAAGGCTTAGAGAGATAGTGAATAGAGGCTAAAAATAAATTAAAAGAATTTAAATAGCAAGTGTAAACAAAATCTGGTAGATGAGTGGAATTACGAATGTACTGAAGATAGCGAGGAAGAGGATCCATAATCTGAAAAGATTCTTGGTAGTCCGTCGGAGGGGAGGGGACGCTAGAAGTATCAATACCTGCAGAACTACTAGTGTGAACATGAGGTCGAGACGCATGAGATGGATCAATATCTATAGTGCATGGGTTTTGAAAAGATAAACTATTTGTGTCATCAGAGAAATGATCGATGGAAATGAGATCGGATTTAGTCAAGTTGTGTGTACTAGCAGGAATAGAGAAAAAATGTATATGCTCAAGAAACATAATATGACGGGACACATAGAGTTTTTGCGAATGGATCAAAATAACAATATCCCTTTTGTCCCTCACCATAGCCTAGAAAGACACAAATGACAGAGCGATAAGATAACTTACTATGCTCCACTCTCGGTCGAAGAACAAAACAAGTGCTCCCAAATACTCTTAAGGAAGAATATTTGGGAATATGACCATACAATTTTTCAAATGGAAACAAACCTGAAGAATGAGATGATGGGATCTTATTAATTAGGTTCACTGCAGTAAACACTGCTTATCTTCAAGATACACTAGGAACAAAGGCAGATAGTAAGAGAGAACGAGCAGTTTTAACAATGTGCCTATGTTTTCTTTCAATAACACCATTTTGCTCGGAAGTGTCAGTATACGAGGTTTTATAAATTGTTGCATCTAAAGTAAGCAAGTTAGTGAAATGATTAGAAGTATACTCCCCACTCAAATCACATCTAAAACACTTGATAACAACAGAATATTGGGTCTTAACATGAGCTCGAAATGTTTAAAAAATAACAAAGAATTTAGAACAACGTTTCATAAGATAAACCCAACAATATCGAGTGTAATCATCAATGAAGGAAACGTAATATCTGGACTTCCCCTTTTGTAGTAATCGAGGAAGGTCCCCACACATTAGAGTGAACCAGATCAAATGATACAAGAGAAGACGAAATACTTCGATTAAAAGGTAAAACAGAGAATTTTTCCAGTTTACAACCACTACAATCAAATTAACAAATTCCCTAAGGATCCTTTAGATACGAAGTATTTTAAAAAAGATGTTGAAACATAACCAAGATGAGAATGCCATAAATAAAAACTACAAGATGAAGCAGTCAAATGAAAAGACGACAAGTTAATACCAGAAGCTGCAACTTCTAGTACGCGCAGCTCATCCAATATATATAATCCCCCGTGCCTAGGGAATGTCCCAATCAATTTCTAGGATTGTGGATCCTGTATATGACAAGAGGTAGAAGAAAAAAAATTTGAGTAACTAGAATCACATAATTAGCCAACAGAAACAAGATTCAATACAAGGTTAGGAATATGATAAACACTTAAAAGAGATAACTGATGTGTGACAACAAAACCAATGCCCTGCTAATGGTATCGGAGTACCTTCAGCAGTCATAACAGATACAGATAATGTAGGATTTAAAGAAGCAAATGATGACAAATTAGGTGACATATGATGAGAGACTCCAGAATCTAAAACCCATATAGAGGAAGACATACCAGAAGAATTAGAGGGCAACAAACGTACTGAAGATGCAGCAGACATGACATGCGGTTGTGTAGCAACGAACTTATGAAATTGTTTAGTAAGGGCCTCCATTATGAGATTAGAAGATGTTGGGTCTCCAAAACCAAACGAATATGATGATGACGGTACAGTTGCTGTAGTGTTAGGTTGTGGAGGCCTGTAAGGTCATTTTTGAAATTGATTGTTAGATTTCCACTAGGGAGGCGGCTGTTGCTGTTGTTGCTGCATTCTACTCAATTTAAGACATTGAGCCTTCCAATGACCTTTCTGCTTACAAAAGTTACATTCATCAAAGGCAGGCCTCGAATAGGGTTTGGTTTGATGATTAGGAGGCAGTTTAGAAGGAATTGTCAGAACAGATGGACTGGGTATTTGGAGAACCCTTGTTTCTGATTGAGACTTGAAGCATATTTCCTCAACCAATAATTCACTAACCATTGAGTCAACAGAAGGAAGTGAATTACGATGCAAAATTGTCCCACGAATTCCCCCAAAATCATCACATAATGCCATAAAAAATTGGACCAAATACTGTTATTCTTTACGAGCAATGTACGGAGTACATGCTCGTAATTCTGTAGATTCTGTAAGAGTTAATTTGTCACAACCTGTCCCGGGACCCGTCATCCCGAGGCTGGCGTGACTACAACATGACATTACCAATACCCAAACAACCAAATGAAAGACAATATATACCCACCATATAATACAAACATTTAAATGGGAGACACACCCATCCCAAATTAATCTTAACAATAGTATTCATCCATAAACCTTTTATAGGTCCGTCTTTGACAATTTCTCTCAAACACCTATATGACTCCATCACGTAGCTCTACCTAGTACCAGTAGGGGACCGACTCCTAGCCGTTGTACCTACGAGTGTACTGCCTTCTTAGTAAAATATTTTTATAATAATAACAGTTTATTTTGCATCATCTAAATGGACCAAGCTTAAGTATATAAACATTACGTAGCTTGCAAAGGTTTGCATAATATTAGCAGTGAGAATAAAGCACTACCTATAAGTTCCATGCAAAAATCATTTAGTATGAGAATCATGCCATTCACCATATAAATAATAAATCACTCAGTAGAGGCAAATTATCACATCTCCAAACATCTTCTCAAACACACACACACGCTGGCCAGCCCTAGTGATCGTTTTAACCTCACGATCGGGAGTTGCAACGGTACCGTAATATTCATAGGAATGCCTTCCTATGAAATATCCACACCCTTTTTTGGGGAGAAATATAATCCACACCCCTTACAAGGAGAAATATAATCCACACCCCTTACGAGGAGAACAACCATGGCATTGTCAACATCAAATACAACCTCATCGAAACACAACTCAATAAATATCATTTACTCAACATTGTCAAATCACCACACCTACCACTTTTATTCAAAACTTGCTTCTAAATTCAAAAATCATATTCCGCACTTTCTTTTAAAGAAAACGCCCGATTTTATCAAAACTATTTTTCCATCCTTTATTTTTAGAAAACCAGGCATTTTTATTCTCTTTTTAAAAACACCGTCTAATTTCACCAAATCTAGCAAAAATTCATTTCCAACTTCTTTTTGAAATCTATCGAAGTCCAGTTTGCCAATTCATTCAAATCCTGCTTGATCCATATTATTTATAAATTCATACAGTTTAGGTAATCACAAATTTCATCTCATATATATATAGAAAATGGTTTGGTAAGAAGACAGTACACTTACCTCGTAAATCGCTCTCCAAAACCCTCACTGACCATACTCTGTCGGGACACCGGTGCCTGCGAGCCTAATAGTAACAGAGCCTAAATTAATATCTTATCTAAAACATCTGAATCATGCAATGCCGACCTTATATTCCGAATTGTTACTATTTTATGTACCACGTAATTAAAATTAATTAATCGTTAGGAAATTGTTACGATTTTTGGGATTTGTAATGCTAAATAAAATTTAATTTAACGAGAATTATTAATCGATTGAAATTTTACCTGTTTCCGAATCGTTTGGAGACCACGAGAGGGGTTTTTAATTTTCAGTGGGGTGGTTCGTGTAATTCCCTTTTCTTTTTCTTTTCTTTTTTTCCTTCTTCTTCCTTCTTTTTTTTTTTTTTCCTTTTTTTTCTTTTCTGTTTCGTCTTCTGCTTCAGTTCTGGTTTGAACCATCCACCGATCGTCCTACTCCAATCACGAGCACACCACCACCAATTACTCACACCCTAAACCCCGAACACACATACTCCCCTCCCACAGTCACCGTCGACTGAACAACCTCCCCGCCGGACGACGATGTCACCGACGACTCCCTTTCTCTCACTTCGTTTTCTGTTTCCTGCTTTGGGACTCGCCGGCGACCGACCTTGCTCCGATCACGCCACACCTCCACGAAGACGGAACACCCGTGACGTCGACCGGAACACCTACCCGAACCGATACCCACCTTCTCTTTCTCTCTAACACTCCCGCCGGCAGCATCCATCCTCACACCGGAGGGACACCCCCACGCCGTCGATGATCACACATCCAGACCAGACGGTGCCACCACACACCCCCACTCAGTCTCCGAACAACCCGAACACACCCATTGCCGGCAACCCACACACCCGACGACGAACCCAACACACACACGCCGGCGAACGGCGACAATCAAGCACATACTGCCGGTGGACAGAACACACACCCACATACTCACAGTAAACCGACGACGATGGCCTATTACTCCCTCACCTGAGATCGACGACAACTCACACATCCAGCGACATACACTGCTGATCTTCCTCTCTCTCTCCATTCCCTGATTTCCATTTTAAATTTCAGAAGTTGGAAATGTTTTGATCATTACACGTATGTATTGCATGCGTTTAGTGGGTTCACTTCCTCCCAGCCTGCCACGTCGCTGCTCTCCTTACTTCCTGTCGGCAGCGGCTTCGGCGTCGGATCAGCATATATATATATATATAATAAACTTTTTAATTAATTACTCTTTCTTCCCCCAACTTTCTTTAAATCTTAATTTTAATAAATTGAATTTTTTTAAAAGTTTCTAAAATTTGCAATTTCACCCCTTTAAGTTTCAATTAAAAATTACATGTCAATTTACCCCCTCAAAGTTTGGATTTAATTTTTTCTAAATTTGCGAATTGACCCCTAGATTTTGAATTTGAATTTTTTTTATTAACCTAATTTCACCCCGAATTTATTTTTATTATTTTTATTATTATTATTATTATTATTTTATTTTTATTATTTTATTATTATTATTTTTTATTTTTATTTTTTTATTTTTTTTGAATTACACTAAAATGTAACCAAAATGACGTACTTACTATAATTGAGGTCTTACATAATTGATCCCAAAGATCTGTCATAGCAGAATAGAATTCTTGGAGACTCATATCATTCTGCTTCTATGCTCGAATATTAGATTCCAATTGGTATTATTTTGCAAAGTTAGACTGTGTGTACAGTCTTGATCGATGATCCCATACCTCTTTGTCATACTCATACTTAGCCAATTGCATACTAATTGAATGCTCAACAGAGTTGTTAATCCAGGTAATAATTTTTGAATTATTTGCCTCCCAAGTGTCTAACGAAATTATATAATCTTCAACCCTTTCATCTTTTAGTTTAACCAACATACCAATAATATAACCCCACATCTTTTTACTTTTGAGAAAAAAATTCATCACATAATTCTAATATGAATTTTTTTCTATTGAATCTCAGAGTAATAGACTGAAGCGAAACATCTCTTTCAAAAGCCATTATAAATACCAACAAACGACGTATCGCACGTCGTTTTTCGACATCAGACGCGTTCTCACGCTCCATCTGAAATTACCAGCCCAGATTCACACTCCGCCGGACTTTTCGACACGCAAATCAATTTTTTAGCCATCTTCATTGGACCGGTTAACATATTTTTAGGCCAGTTCTTGACTGGTTCAAACCTATTCATAGGGTTCTTCAGTGCTCTAATTCCAACTGTGCTGTCAGTTTTGCAAAATTCTGTTTTTAAAGTGTAGTTTATTTTATAACTACATAGACCGGTTTACTATTAAATCTTTCTGACAGGTTCTGTAATAGTTATTTCGGTTATCATCTGGTTCATACCGGTTCTTTGGGTTTTTGGCATTCCGAATCCATTTGTGGTGTTGGTCTTTTAGAATTTTGTCTCTACAGTGAAGTTTCTTTTAAAACTACGCGTATTATTTGGTATCTTTGTCGTTATCTTTTCAGACCACCTCTTGAGATTCGGCTACTAGTTTCTAACTAATTTCAGCATTTTAAATTTATTCACAGCATCTGAATTTTTTTTCTTAACCAGAACTTCGACTTAAAATTGTATCCTGAATTTTTTTCACATCTATTCAAAGGGGATGTCGAAACTTTATTCCAAAGTTGTCACTCTTGCATCCCAAAAAGGGAATGATCCAACATCTACCATTATTTCCATTTCTATTGGAGACATAGCTTCATTATTCAAACGTCGTCTTTCCGATATGGTAAAAACTATTCCCTTGCTCTTTCACTTACGACATGTAATTCTTCTTGGTTCTTTGATTACGTCTATTGTAACCATATGACTTCCGATCCCAAAACTTTTTTATCAAAATAATCGGTTGTAAATTTTGCTATCATTCATACTGCTGATGGTTCTCATATGCGTGTCACTCACAATGGTCAGATTTCTACTTCACGTCTTTCTATTTCTAACACGTATTTAATCCCAAAACTCATCTTAAATCTCTTATCTGTTGGGCAATTTTGTGAATTGGGACTTGAAGTAATATTCTCTAATACTGGTAGTCATGTGAAGGATCCTCAGATAGAAAAAATTATTGGGACTGGCCATAAAATTGGGTATCTATTTAAGCTTAGTAAGTTGCATTTTTCAAATCAATCCACCACACTAACACCTACACCGCCTCCCAAATCAATTCATATCGCTAATGCTGCTCTATCTTCCTCATTGCCGCCGCCACCACCACTATCAATCTTATCACCATCTTCTCTCAGCCTTTGGCATGCACGGTTAGGTCATACATCTGTTGGGCGTATCTTCACTTTAGCAGCCAGTGAAAAATTAGGATCTATAGCTACTAAGCACCTTAATTACCTTTCTTGTCAACAAACTAAATAACAATCTTTACCTTTTCCCATCAGTGACTTAGCATCACACGCACCCTTTGACCTAGTTCATTCCGATGTTAGGGGACCTTTGCCTTCTCCTACAATAGGGGGATCTAGATATTTTGTCATATTTGTCGATGACTATTCTCGGTACACCTGGATATCTCTCATCATAAACGTTCCGTAATACCTCAAATCTACTTAGATTTTGCTGCCATGGTTAAAACTCATTTTTTTCGCAATATCAAAATTTTTCGATCTGATAATGCCATGGAATACAAAGATCAGTCTTTCCTAGCTACACTTCGAAAACATAGAACTTTTCCCCATAGATTTTGCCCTTGAACTTATGCCCAAAATGGTCTAGCTGAACGTAAACATTGTTATATCCTAGATACCGTCCGAGCTTTACTCATTTCATCATCTTGTCCGAAACGCTTCTGGGTAGAAGCTGCTTTAATTGTTATTTATACCATTATTTGAGTTCCTTCACCTACCATTGGTAATCTTTCTTCTTATGAGAAGTTGCACAGAGTCTCTCCAGATTATAACCTCATAAAAGTCTTTGGGTGTGTCTGTTTTGTTCTTCTACAACCTCATGAACATACAAAACTGGAACATCGGGCTCGAGTTTGTTGCTTCCTAGGATATGGAATAGAACATAGGATATGGAATAGAACACAAAGGATACCGAGTTTGGGATCCCATTTCTAATCGTCTTCGTATTTCTCGTCATGTCACTTTTTGGGTACACAAGATGTTTTTCTCAATATTTAAATTCCATTCAACATGTATTCCTAACCAACAATATTTCACTAATCCATCCATCAACTTATTTCCTGATCATCCAAGCACAAACATCAATGAGCCACAAATAGATACTCCAATTACTCTAATTACTCCACAGACTCCCACTGATGTTCCTGCACTGTCTATGGATCCTGAGCACAGAATCCTCGAGCCTGTCCCAATAACATCAAATATTGCACCAACTGAGCCTACCCCAATGACATCAGAATGTGTACCAACTAAGCATATCCCAGAGATTACCCAACGCTCTAGTAGGGTAACACAACTTCCCCAATATCTTCATGATTTTCATTGCTTTTCTACCATATTTAATCTGCACGAGCCTCAAACCTATAAAGAAGTCAATACTAACCCTCTTTGGCAGAAAGCAATAAATGAAGGTGATTGGGGAGGAGACAGAGCTTACTAATAAGCTTTGAATATTTTGGTGGTAGTAGGATTCATTAATAAGCTGATAGTAGGCTTCATTAATGAGCTTTGACATTTGTTAAAATAAATAAAATAGAGAGATTTCATTGATTTTGCATTTCATTATGTGTTACAATTGATCATTTACATTCAATATATATATATATATATATATATATATACACACAATCAAACCAAGCATTAAATGAAAGTGGTTGGGGAGGAGACAAAGCTTATTAATGAGCTTTGAATATTTTGGTAGCAATAGGATTCATTAATGAGCTGACAATAGGTTTTATTAATCAGTTTTGACATACCAAAAAAGGATTTTATCTTATTGTATTCCGTAATATTGTTTTGTGCACCGCGTAGCCCTTTGCAATTTCAATTTTTTTTGCGAATAAATTGCGAGATTTGGTGCTTTTGGTGCTAAATTGACATGAACGTTTTTGTTAAATTTTTTAGTTCTTTGTTCAACTGTGTTTTTCCAAATTATAAGTGCGCTTCACTACATTTTTTATTTTTAATTTCTTCAATTTGGCATGCAAAAACAAAATGATTTTTATCTGTGATCTACTCATCGATTTGTAAGACCTGCTAATGAAAATTTTAGCTTTTGCTTCTCCCCCCGTCTTTCTTGATTTTCGGTAACCACTACCTGTGATTCAGAGGATAAACTCTGTTCTTTGCTCTTTGTCTCTTCATTGATGACATTGTCTTTGATCAGGTCCATCGTTAACTTTCCATCTAGTGTCAAATTGTTGAGTGATACTCTGAGTGTTTTCCAATTGTCAGATAATGTGTTGCGAAGTAGGGGTGGTCATGGGTAGGGCCGAGCCGGGCTTAGACTAGGATATTAGAAAAACACGATGGGCCCGAGCCCGGCTCGGCCCTGTGGTCGGGCCTTAATTCCATGCCTAAGCTCGGCCCTATAGAAAAAAACTAAGCCCAAAAACCAACCCTCGGGCCCCCGGCCCTATAATTTTTATTTATTCCTTTAATCTCAAAATTTGGGATCAAGCCCTCAGGCCCCCGGCTCTAGCTAAAACACCAATTATCCATGATCTTTCAACAAGTAGTCCACAATGCATGCCCACTACTCCTAATAATGCTGCTTCTCCCATTGATATCTCGCCAAACCCAAACCATAGTCAACCCACCTTATCTCCCACTTTTCATGACATTGAACATAGGCCCAATAATCTCAAGTCTTCTTCAACTATCACTAATCCCTCACCCATCCCACCAACCAGCAGACCCACCTCCAATACAATTCTATATGATCTTCAACATAATCACCCTATTTTTTTACATAATGTGTATATATATATAATTTTTTTTTAAATCATTCTTCGGGCCGGGCCTAAAATTAATCGGGCCCTAACACTTAGGCCCAAGCCTGGCCCATGGGTTCAAAGTCTAAGTCCAGGCCCTAAAAAAATAGGGTCGGGCCGTTCGGGCTGGGCGGGTCCCCGGGCTCATGACCACCCCTACTTCGAAGTAGTAATACATGTACTGTATCTTCCAAAATAAGTTTCATAGTAATCAACTTATCAATAAGGCCTTGAAAATTATTTCATGTGGGCAACTATGTTTTGTCCATCCTTATAGATCAAATGAATAATTCTCTTAATTGAATTAGACTTATTCAATCTAGTTTTCTGCTCGTACAATGACTAATTTTGTTTTCACAATTTATCAGTTTTGGTTTCATTAATAACATGTTGCTACATACTCTAATCAATACATTGACGAATGTAACCAACTATTTTTTTATACGTTATCTCTCATTATTCATCACTTTTGTTACTTGATTTACCCACATCACTTTTTAAAGGCCGATCTAAATTCTTGCAATAAAAGATGTCCATCATTTTAGATTTCCATGGCCTTACTACTATATTCCATTTTTGAATCACACACACATAAATATTTCTCCAATAACCTGAAACTTTTGATAGCATTTTATTGGAAAAATTCACCAATTAATTAAGTTTGATTTTCCTGTATATGATTAAATAGGATTAGTCCCTTTCAAGACCCACAAATATTAACCAAAATAAAACAGGTAACAAATTTAGTAGGAGACACGATTTTTACATGGAAAATTTTAAAGTGGAAAAAAATTCAGGAGACCTAAATTCGACATCAACTTCCATTATCACCAAAAAAAAAAAAGGATTACAATTAAGAACACCTTCAAGAGAATAACCCTTGGATCACCACATCACCCAAAATGGTGGATTCAACAGGAAATGATAAATATGGGGTTTAGAGAGGAATATCGAATAGCCAATTAGAAGAGAGTTACCAATGATCAAAACAAATGGAAACAAAATACTTTATGTTGAGAATAATTCCCTGAAATTTCTGATCGTCAATCCGAAGTATTTATTTTCTATCATCTTCTTTCTCTCTAAAATCTGTTATATTCCCACTTACTGTCCCCAAGAAAGGTTGATGCATTATTCTACTTGACTAAAGCCCCAGTGGGCCTTGTTTTTCTTTTTCTTTCTTCTATTTTTATTAAACCTAGGTGGGCTTGGTTAGGTCCACCCACATGGGTTGGACCTACCCGACATATAAGACGAGAAAAAATCACTATGAGAAGTAAAATGAATGAAGATACCCAAGTCAACACACCTAATTGTTGTCCTAGTATGCAAAGTTGACACAACCATTATCATAAATAATAACAAGGGAAAATTGGTGAAAAGTCTCATTTTTTTAGTTTAATTGGTGAAAAGTCATTTTGTATTATTAGGTTTTGATTTAGTCTTTTAAGTTAGATTCCACTTGTGTTTTAGTCCCGCATTGCAGGAATTGTAAGGATATTACAGGGATTGTAGGGAGCCTTTTAGTGAGTATATTCGATTTTTATAGTGAATTTTATTACATGTAACTAATGTTAGTTACAATTTCATAATTGTTATTTTTCACACATATTTGGGCATTTTTAATTACATGTACTTATATAATATTAGTTACATGTTACAATTACATATATATGTATAATATTTGGTGATGTTACTGAAAAAATATCAAACTTTTTAGTTACATATCAGAGACATGTAACTAAAAAGTTACATATTATTGAAACATGTAACTAAAAAATATCAAATTTTTTAATTATATATCAGAGATATGTAACTAAAAAGTTACATATTATTGGAATATGTAATTGAAAAAAAAAAATAGTTACCTGTAATTAATACAGTAATATTACACAGAAAGTAATTACATATAACTAGCGCGTGGTTATCACGTGAGTAATGTTTCCGCCTTTTTAAAACAGATGTGACTAAATCAAAAGTTTTTACCGCATGTAGGACTTTTGACCAATTAAACCTTAAATAGAGGATCTCCCACCGATTGTCCCTAATAATAATATTACAATTAGCAACAACTACATTAGTCTCCTTATCCTCTTTGTCCCTGTCACTTCTATCTCTAGACTGTTCTCTTTCCAATATATGTACTCTCGGATCATGTATCTTGACTTGTTGTAGTTGAATCACTTAAAGTCATTTTTACCTTTTAATCTACCCTTAAACTTGTCAGACCTACCATTATTGTGAAAACTTTATATTTTTTGGCTTTTTCCCCGTCTTTTGTATTTTTCAATAACCAGTGTCTGTGATTCAGAGGATAAATTCTACTCTTTCTCATTTCTCCTTTATTAATGACTTTGTTTTTTTCCATCGGCAACTTCTTATTTGGCATCGAATTGCTAGGTGACACTCTGAGTGTTTCCCAATCGTTAGGTAATGTTGTTTAGAATCAATAATTCCTACACTTCATTTTCCAAAATAAATTCTGTAGTAATCAACTGATTAATAAGATCTTGAGAATTATTCGTGTGGTCAAATATGCTTTGTATGTCCCTAAAGTTCAAGCGAACAATTCTCTTAATTAATGAACCTTATTCAATACATTTTTTTGCGCATACAAAACTATTTTTTTTCTCACACTTTATCATCTTGGTTTCATTAACAGCACGTTGATACATACTCTAACCAATCCATTGGTGTATATGACCAACTGTTTTTTCTATGCATTATGTGCCATGTCTCCCATTGTTCACTTCTTTTTTCACTTGGTTTACCCACTTCTCCTTTCAAAGATAGATATATATCCTCGCAATAAAGGATTCTATCATTCTACATTTCCCAATAGCAAAATTAGTTGACATCAATTTAATCATGGCTCAACTACTGTCATACATTTCAAATTACACAAGAAAATTCACCAATTAATTAATTTTATTTTACCTTTTTGTGTGATTAAAATTGGATTAGTCAATTTTCAAATCCACGTGTAATCAACCAAATATAAGCAACTAACAAATAAAACAGGAAATGATTTTAACGAGAAAAACGCTAAATGATAAAAACCACGGGACCAAAGCCCGATATTAACTTTCATTATCTAAAAGGAAATGGGTTTACAATTGTGTACAATTTTAAGAGAATAACTCTTGGATCACTAAATAAATATCACCGAAACACGTTGAAAATAGGTTTAGAAAAGATTACCAAATGACCAATAACAATAGTATCATCAATGATCAAGACCGATAGAAATATATTACTTGATATCGAGAGCCACACTCAAAAATTTCAACTCAATCAGGATTCGAATCACAGTTCAATCGTCGAGCTAAAAATTGGAATCTCCACTTCCTCTCTCTACCGTTTTCTCTCTCTTATGCCACGCACTCTAAAGTGACAGCCCCACTCTTCCTTTAATATTTTCATGAGAACATGGGTTAGATACTTTAAATTTTCATCCAACATTACAAATGACTCTTTTATTCGAAAAGTATATAACCAATCTTAAATTTTTTAGCCAGACTTCTTTTAAAACAAAATGCTTAGTCTCGAGTGCTATTTCAAAGTGGTCAGAAAAACAATGAAAAATAAAGAGAAAAATTCATTAGATTACAGCATTGAGCAAATAAATTCTTTAATGAGCAACTCAAATCACAAAACCAATTGATACACGAAACCGTGATCATGGACCTCCCAACGATACGCCAAACACGTAGCAAACGACAGTCGAGTTATTTTAAATTGCATCATTAAACGATATATTTATATAAGAAACTAATTGAAGTAGCAAACAACAAATTGTTTCTCTAATTTGCTCACAAATCCAGAGGTTCTTCAAAGGCTCCCCATGTATTTTGATTAGTATTAGTCGTCCGTGGATCTCCAAAAATTGCTCCAAATTGGGGTCTTGCAGGTTGATTTCTACCCAATGGGAAGTTCCAAAACGAATCTGAATTCTCAAAGACTATGTAAAATGCAACCGCCGATGCCAAAAATAGACCCAACAGTAGTGCATAGATTTGCCATTCTGCACAAAAAAGACGTTTTTAATTAAACTCGTTTATTATATAAACAAACATCATACGTTTGAACTCAGCTCGTTACTGTTCGCCAACAATTCGAATAAATATAAAATTTAAATATTTTGTTACATTGTTAGTATGAAAAAATAGTAAAATAGACTTTTAAATTTCTTTGATAATACAATCTTACATATCCAATTGTTTTCAAGGTTAATTCATTTAAAATTTAATTTTAGAAATACCCATTTAACCTATTTAATTATTATAATAGATTAATTATTTATATATTTATATTGATTCTTTATAATTCTTATATTTTGATTCGCTCATAAATTTAATATTTGAATTTTTATATAAAAAAAGGATATATTATTTATATAGTTCTTAAACATTAAAATTTAAAAAAAAAAAAAACTCAAAAAAACTTGCGAACAATTTAATTATTAAACGAATCAAACTTGAACATAAGCTTCAGGCACAACTCGAACTCGAATAGTATGAAAAATAAATGAACCAAGCTTAAACACTTTAGCTCGGCTCGTTTACGGTCCTACTATTAAGTTATCAATTAGTTAAAATTAACTATTTGACTAGAGAGAGAGAGAGAGATACCTTTCCAATCTGCAGTTACATTCAGTTTGGTCACCATAGCTCCCCATTCGGCGGAAGTGGTAAGTACAACCCTATGAATATGCACCCAAAAATCAGCTGTTAATCTCTAAATGGGTATAATCTTTATCTGTTAAAAACATATTTACTAGCTTATTAAAAAATTTAGCGATTATCCAGTTAGGAACTTTCAACTTAAAACCATATGGTATCAAGTGAAATAACTCATTTAATTTATATAGTGATTTGGACATTCTCAAATAATCGATATGGGGGCAGAGATGACACCCACCCTTAAGTTTAACTCTCGGTTTGCACGCAAAATTTGACTAAGACGGAATGATGAGAAATATACAAACCTAACTTGAACGGATGATTTGACTACGAGAGAAGAGAGAAGAATTGCCATAAGTTTAGCTCTAATACCATGGTAGTAGTTTCTAACTTAAAACCATATGGTATCTAGTCGAGTAAAGGACACAGATCTAACTTATCCAATATAACTTATTCGCACAGGGTAGGTATTGAACTTCAATCCTTCAAGCTGAAATTCTGAACAAAATCCTTCCATCTACCACTTAGGCTGAAGGAACTAACTCTCCCAAAACCAATCTACACCCTTTCTTTAAAAACCGATCTATCTAAACCGTTAAAATGTCTTTGCATTGAAAAGACTGAGTTAATTTGTAATATAGATAGATATTGACTGAGATATCTTAATATACAATAGAGGACGGATATTTATAGTAGGGTAATTCATCACAAGAGGGCCGGGATTTGTCGGCTAGTGTTGCAATATATGGCAGCTAGGATCAGGTTATTGATGCATAGGGTTAGCATCTTAATATTATCTAACTAGGGCTAGGGTGAAAATTTTAAAGCCGAATTGAATTGGTAATGTCCGAAAAGTCTAATTCATGCTTAAAAAAAGAAAGGTGAAACAAAATTTGTGTTTTATGTGTAAGTTTTCGTATGTGAATTCGGGTACTTCCCTAACTAAGAATTGAGAAAATTTAAAATCTCAACGGTAAAAAAAAAGATTGCGAAAAAAAAAACCCAAAACATGTACCTTTCACTCGGGCAGAACTCCAATGATGTAATACAAGAACCCGAGTGAAGCCTCTTGCTCCAGTGACAGACCTCCATCTTCTTTACTTCGACTACACATACATCCCCATCTTTGCTACCCCTATACCCGATGAAAATATTTGCATATCAGTCCGATGCAATAAATTTGTGGAACACAATTATTTTTTCTGTTTTTGTGATGAATTAAAGGCATGTTTGGCTTGCAAATGTCCGTCTACAAATTTCTGTTTTGTGTAAGTATATGCTCTTCTTCTTTTCACTTGGTTGATTACTGGGGGTTCCGCCTACAAATTTCTATTAAATAATTTCGAAGGCTATCTAACGCTAATATCAAGTTATTCCCAAAGAATACGGTGCACTTACAAAGCAAGATATTTCCCATCCAGACTGATGGACATTGTAGAAGCAGTCTTTCTCGGTAGTCTCTTATGCCCAATTTTATTCCATGTGCTCATGTCCCAAACAGCAATCACCGATTTATTACCTGTTTAATGGAAATAATATAACAAATAAAGAAACAAGCATCATATAAAAAATCACAAATCATTGTTTCCCCTTTTCACCAAGGGCAGATTCAAAAACTCGATAGAGGGGTGACAGAGAGATTTACTAAAGATTTATGTAAAACAAACTAGGCTTATCTGAAATTTTAAGGGGTAGAAGTGTGAATTTTCAAAAAATTAAGAGGGGCTTAAGTCTACCCCCAGGCGTAGGGTGGTTCAGCCACCGCTTTTGGCTCAATCACATGTAAATATACCGTCATACCTTTTTGAACATTGCAAAATAAGAATGGCTTTGTTCCATCCTTAGAAAACCTACATAGTTCAATATTTTCATCCTACAGCATAGCAAAAGCAAGATATGATATCAGAACCCTGGAAGAGGATGGGAAAGATTAGTGATAAAGAAATGAGAACTTTTCGGAATTATAAAAGCATACTGAGTCACGAGTCAAAGTTGTTAGCGGAACACCATCAGCTATCTTCCATACTCTTGCTGAACCATCGGTAGATGTAGATGCTAAGAACTCTGAATCTAGGCTGAACAAAGAGAGAATCCGTAATGAAGAAAAATCATTATTTTGCAACTCTACAAATTTTTCCATCACAATAGAAAAAAATTATTGAACATCTATCTTTGGCGCATATGTATATACACACATGTAGGGTGGTCTTAGGCCTCGCTCAACCCTAAAAGCTAACTCATAGGATGAAGCTTTTCCCCACGCTTATAACCTGACCACCAATCTCTTCCACATCTAATGTCGGATAACCCAATAATCTCCCCCTCACACATCGGGTCATTGGTCTGCTACCCCTCGACCAGTCACTCCCTTTGTGGCTATTGAGGCAGAGTTGTTGTAACATAACTTTGATACCACTTTGTTGGGAAAGATGACAGGATTAGATTTCCACAGTCCCAGCTCGTTTCCAAAACCGAAATAGAATTGAAATAACACCACAATTTTTAGCGTGCAAAACCTTCATCAATGAAGGTAAAAACCACGAGACCCGTTGGCCATTCAAAAGCTTCCACTATAACAAATAATGAGATTACAAACCTCCCTCTTTGGTGGATCTCTTAAACAATACACAAAAATATATATCTTCAATTTGTAAGTAAAATCTTCACAAATTGACTCTCATTATTCCTTCCAAAATGGGGTTTCTCTCTTTCTCTGCGGTATGTCTTCTTCTGCAGAGAATTATTTTTTTCCCTTGTTCATCTCCTCTATTTATAAGAGAGAGCGTATCCTTTTTTACAGTCTGAACAAATGATGAAATTTTATGAAAAATTAGGCACTGAATTCGGCGCCAACTTAGCCCTTTCCTTTTTCAGTTTTGGTGGTGAGTTTTCTTCGTCTTCTTCTCTCTTCTTTTCTTCCTTGGTGGGATTCCTTTATTTTCCTTCATTTGTCTTTACTTATGTGATTCATTGAATCACTCCCAATTGGGAGTGATTTGACCCAACAAATTCTTTGGTCAGGTTACAAGTGTGGGGAAAGCCTCATCCTATGAGATAGCTTTTGGAGTTAAAAGAAACCCAAGACCACCTTACACTAGTATCAGAGCATTTGTTTACATTTTAAAAGATGAGAGGTCCAAGCTGGATGGAAAGGCAAAGCAATGCATCTTCGTGGGATATGCCCATAAAGAGTTTGGCTATATACTCTGGAATCCTATTAGCAAAAAGATCATCAGAAGTTGAGATATGGTGTTTCTTGAAGATCAGACAGTTGAAGATTTTCAAAAACCAGAAAAGCTACAACTAGATGAATTCCTAGTAGATCTCAAACCTGACTCTTCACCAACAAATTATGGTGACAGAGGAGCAGTACCAAATTCTAATGATGTTACTCCACCAGCTGGCAATTCGGAACCAAAATTGATTCCTTAACAAGTCCAACAAGAACTAAGAAGATCTACTCAAGAGCGACAATCGAGTTGTAGATATTCTTCTCATGAGTATGTAATGCTCACTGAAGGGGGAGAACCTGAGAACTATGAAAAAGTTATCACAAATCAGCATGGAGACAAGTGGTTAAAAGCCATGCAAGAAAAAATGAAATCCCTGCATGAGAACCACACATTTGACTTGGTAAAATTACGGCATGGTAGAAATGCTCTCAAGAACAAGTGGGTGTACAAGATAATAAATGAAGAACACACCTCACAACCACTTTACAAAGCAAGATTGGTTGTAAAAGGATTCAAGCAGAAAAAGGGTGTTGATTTTGACAAAATATTTTCACCCGTGGTGAAAATGTCTTCAATCCGAGTTGTTCTTGGCCTTTCAACCAGTCTAAAACTGGAGGTTGAACAATTTGACATAAAAACTGCATTTTTGCATGGTGATCTTGACGAGGAAATTTATATGGAGCAACCCGAAGGTTTCCTAATCAAAGGGAAAGAGAAACTGGTGTGTAGACTGAAGAAAAATTTGTATGGCTTGAAACAGACATCAAGGCAGTGGTATAAAAAGTTTGATTCATTTATGGAGAAAAATGAGTACAATCGAACAACAGCAGATCATTGCGTCTTCATCGAGAAATTTCCTGATGATGACTTTATCATTCTTTTACTCTATGTTGATGAGATGTTAACCGTAGACCATGACAGCACCAAAATTAACATGTTGAAGAAAGAGTTAATCAAGTCCTTTGCAATGAAGCACCTGGGACCAGCAAAACATATTCTTGGCATGATGATTACCGGTGACAGGCAGAATCTGGCTCTCTCAAGAACGATATGTTGAAAAGGTTCTTAAAAGATTCAATATAAGTAAAGTTAATGCTATATTAGTTCTCCACTTCCAAGCCACTTCAAGCTTAGCATAAGACAATGTCCTTCAAGTGAGAAGGAAAAATCATAAATGGATAAAGTGCCTTACACATCGGTGGTCGGCAGTTTGATGTACGTCATAGTATGCACTAGACCAGACATCGCTCACACAATTGGTGTTTTGAACTGTTTCCTTCCAAATCCTGGAAAGGAACATTGGGCAACAGTCAAATGGGTACCCAGGAATCTCAGAGGAACATCCAGTTATTGTTTGTGTTTTCGGAATGGTAAACTTGTATTGAAAGAATATACAGATGGAGATATGCCTGGCGATGTGGATATGAGAAAATCCATATCTGGATATCTGATAACATTTGAAGGGGGAGTTGTTTCGTGGCAATCACGATTACAAAAGTATGTTGCCTTATCCACCACAGAAGTAGAATACATCGCAATCACTGAAGGATGTAAAGAGATCCCGTGGATGAAGAAATTCCTACAGGAATTGGGTCAAAATCAAGAGAATTATATTCTCTATTGCGACAATCAGAGTGCAAGTCACCTCAGCAAGGGCCCAACTTTTCACTCCAAGTCTAAACACATCGACGTGAGGTATTACTGGATTCGTGATGTATTAGAAAATAAATTGCTACAGCTTGAGAAGATACGAACCAATGATAACGGGGCTGATATGATGACAAAAGCTTTATAGAGAGAAAAACTAAAAACTTGCAAGGAAGTTGCAAGTTTAGCTTCAACCTCAAATTGGTCGTGAAGGGGAGATTTGTTGGGTCAAATCACTCTCAATTGGGAGTGATGCAATGAATCACACAAATAAAGACAAATGAAAGAAAAGAAAGGAAGTCCACTAAGGAAGAAAAGAAGAGAGAATAAGACAGAAAAATTCCCAAAATTGAAAAGGGAAAAGGTTGTGCTGGCACTGAATTCGGTGCCTAATTTTTCTAAAAATTTCATCATTTGTTCAGACTGTAAAAGAAAATAGGCTCTCTCCTATAAATAAAGGAGATGAGCAAGGGAAAAGAATAATTCTCTGCAAAGGAAGACATACCGCAAAGAAAGAGAGAAACCTCATTTTGGGAGGAATAGTGAGAACCAATTTATGAAGATTTTACCCACAAATTGAAAATACATATTTTTGTGTATTGTTTGAGACTAGATTCACCAAAGAGTGACGTTTGTAATACCATTATTTATTATAGTGGAAGTTTTTAAGTGGCCAATGCGTCCCATGCTTCATTGATGAAAGTTTTTCACGCTAAAATTATGGTGTTATTTCTATTCTATTTTGGTTTGGGAAAACGAGTTGGAACTGTGAAAATCTTATCATGTCATCTTTCTCAACACACACACACACACAGATATATATATATATATATATATATATATATATATATATATGTTGGAATATTCAATATTGTTATTATTTGTATATAGGGAAAGTCAAATATGTAGATTAAGAAGGTATTATCTGTCGTAGTAAATTTTCTTATTTAGTCTTAATTACTCCTATATGTAGCCTAATTGTACAATTAGAAATACACACAACTGATTATTCAATTTCAATTATATATATATATATTATTTCTTTGTCCTTTATATAAAGAAACTTATTTTTAACCCTTAGTAACTTAATTTTTACTCCTTGCCAATATTTTAGTTGACTATTATGATATCCAATACAAATTCAATCTGGTTGATCTTAACTGAAATATTTTAAATTAAGTCAAAGGAATATTTTTTTTTCAAATGATAAGCAAATTATTTAAGGATAATATAATAATTTTCCCAATAATTAATAAGAAAAAGGAAAGATAAATAAAAACAGACTGCACCTTATCTTAAAAGCAAGGAGTTTGAACGGTTGAACTACATATGATAAAACATTTAACAAAGTTTATTCCCACCTGAAATCCATATCTTGGAATGATTTGTGAGCTCGTGGTTCGTCTAAAATGGCTCGCATACTTGGCCACTCAAAAATTCTTAGATGCCCATCCTTGAGTTCATAATGTCCAAACAAATAAGTCCTAATGAGAACAATCTTAGGATAGTATAATATGGTGGAAAAAAATTATCTATCGGGTCAATTACCAGTCCCCCGCATGCAAATTTAGATCCATCGATACTAAAAGCTAAGCACTTCTGTGGACCAACACCTTCAAGGGGAACTAGTTCTTTGGCCAACAATTGTCGACCATAGAACTCCAACAATCTGCACGAATGAAAAACATGTCATATTCTGTACTTAGTCAAGTAAAAATATAATGACAAGCGAAGATCCAAAAAATTACATAGGTGATATCGCTGAAAGGAAAAATAGATGATTTCACTGAACGGAAAATAGCGATCAATTTAAAAATTAATAGCATGTTGAGTTGAATGCTATGAGGGTCAAAATCTACATACGTAGTTACTATGTCTAAGACCATTTATTAACATTGAAGAATATGATTTCAACTTTCTGTTCAACGATCTCAGAGTAAACCGCGAAATGAGTTCTGCAGCTTGGACAAACTTATTGTGTTTAACAGCGTGGAGCAGCTTGCTAAATTTGACAGGATCTTCAGTATTTTAATCACACAAAGCACTCAAAGTATGATGGTGCAAGCTAGGGTACGGTAAATTGGCCAACCATCTTTAGATGAATAGTAATGAGCATTTTCCATCTCCTAATCTAAGTTCACTAATAATATCTTCGATTAATTATCCAACTATCTAAACCAATTGACACTTGCACTCCTAATCATTTATTCTAAATATCTAAGCCTATTTTGATCAGGAAGACAAATAATTATCACTGCTTCAAGCAGGCTTCTCGCCACTTTTCGATTTGGGTCTCCAGACAAAAGCTTAGAAAACATAATAAAGGTCAATTAATTCAATAATGAAGAAGATAATTTGATTGAGTATCAATGGTCCTAAGTAAGTTTTAAGTTCAACTCATTATTGGACCAATCAAACAAGGGACTCGTGATTCCGTGCATTAACACAAATATTTTTGTCAATATTTTCCGACTCTAATAATATGGATCAGCAATCACTTCATGCGAAATGTGCAAGCACGAGTAGTTGTTGGGTTATCCCACATCGAACGTGGAAGAGGCTGGTGGTGATCAGGTAGGCTTGAACCTCTACCAACCCAAAAGCAGCTCCTTCCATATCCGACATGGGATTGTGGAAAAAACTCAACAGTAATCAATCAACTCCACGAACCAATTGAATAAACCCCAAATTCCGCCAAACCAAGCAGAAATTGAATCAAAGTAAAAACAATTTCACCAACTAGATAATTGATTTTTCAAGAACTCAAAGAGAGAACGCAGAAACCTGCAGCCACCGGTGGTGGTGGAGCAAACGAAATCGTCTCCGCTTGGGTGCACCGCAATGCTCACAGGCTCATCTCCATCTTGAAACTCATACCTAGCCTGAATAAAACGCAAGAAACCGATAAAAAGGCACAGTCCACGAATAACAAACACGTATAAATGTATCCAAATGTAGAGTGAGCGAGAATTACCAGGGGAGAGGAAGAGAAAGTAGTGGTCTTGGAATCGAACGATGAGACATCGATCGAAGGAGGTTGATCCCTGTGCCTAGACCTCGCAACGACAACCAGATGAGCATTTTCAGGACGCCGAATCCACGACGCGCACTTCACGGTGCCCTGTCCCGACGCAGCGCTGCCCTCCATCTCGTTTCCTGAAGCGAGAAAGAGAGAGAAACTAGAGGGAGAAATGGAGGGAAGGATCGGTTGTACCGTTAATGGGAAAATTCTTCCTTTTGGAAAATGAAATGAAATGTGGATTATACAAACAAGGGAGTCAAAAGCGAAGGAGGGGCGTGATGAACAGAGTCAACGGTCAAATAACGAATGGAGTGGCGGATATTCGTTGATGATTCCGGGTGGAGACAGTGGAAATTGCGTTGTTATTAGCGGCACGTTAATTTGGAAATATCCCCAAAATATGCCTGCCTGCAAACAAGAGTTCTTCGAGTTGTTTACACAAAAAAAAAATGTTAATTAAAAACTCAAATTCAAAAAAAGGTGGGGATATAATTTTTTTACAAAACTAAAGTTATTCGGTATTGGGTACACCTGCTAACAATAGCCAATGTTCCCAAAACCATAGTTTAAGAAAAAGAAAAAAAGAGCAGACTCGGTATTAGGAATGTCGAGTATACAGTTGGCAGGCAAATTCATTTATTTATTTTTTCCTGGAGACGTATTCGGTGTTTATAACACTGGGTAGGCAACCGGTGTTTCTAACACCGGATAGTTATCCAGTATTACTAATACCGGGTAAGTACCCGGTGCTTTTAACACCGGGTAGGTACCTTGTCAAGTTTTTAAAAAATCCTTCCCAGCTTGAGTTTTTAAAAAACAAATTACTAAAATATGTATATTTTAATTATATTTAAAAACTGACTATTTTTAAAAAATTTAAATTAGAATTAAAAAGTCAGTTTAAAAAATTAATATATTTTTTATTATATATTTAAAAAAAAAAATCTACATTTAATTGTGTTAAGTAATTAATTTAACTTATAGAATTGAGTATTTGACATAATCTTAATCGAAACAACTTAAAGTAAGTTCCCCCCAAACTATTTCTCTTCAATTTCTTTACTAATTTCCCGCCAAACTATTTCCCTCCATTTTTCCCTCCATTTTCTTCTCCATTTTCCTTCAATTTCCTACCCATTTTCCGCCCTTAATTTTCTATGAATAGTAAAAATATCAACTCTCAATTTATTCACCTATGGTACTTCGGTAAAGTGTTTCCGAAAAAAATGAATTGAATATATATGAAGAAGACTACGATGAATGTTTTGAATATATATATATGTGTGTGTGTGTATCACTCTATTTTTGTTTTCATTCCTAATTTGATGGTTTTTTGTTTTCTAGACAAGTATTTGGTGAATGTTAGTAGACAAATAGCTGGTCAGCATGTCTCCGCATTAAGGGGCTAATTAGAACGAGATTAGGTCGCTGGTATAGCGGTTTTGTAGAGACATAGTTAGTATACGGCAATACTTTCCCAGAGCGTAAAACAAATGTTGGCGGACGAAGTATTCACCAAAGCCTTTTCATGTTAAACGAAACAATGTTCACAAATTATATAATTTATTGTAGCTGTAAGACTTGTGTTGAGGATGTGATAAATACTAGTAAGTATGCACAACTTCTAAACGAAACAGGTAGCACGATGAAGTACTTATCGAAATCGATGAACAACTTAACAGTTAGGAAGGCTTCAAAGGGTTGGGACTATTTATTTTAATTTAACGAATTTGTAGAATTTCCTGATGGTATATTCATGGATTACCTGAGTGCTTGTGAAGATATCAGAGCACGAATGTTTGCTGATCCGCCCATCTAACAAACTTTATTTCAAACTCGTATTTTCTAATAGTTGTGTTTGTAATAGACTATGTGTTTCTTTCTATGTAATGATTGTCCTATTATTGTAAATCTTTCTTATTATATGTGTGTTTTTAGAATTTAAATGAAGAGAAAAATTATATTTTTTGGTAGAAGTAATATTATTATAATTTAATGTAAAATGATATATTAGACTTGAAAAGAAATAGATAGTTAAACTGCAATTCACCAACTCCAAAACATTATTCATTATTCTCCTCATCAGACATTTCAATATCTGATTGATATTGAGGTTCCCTTGAGCATCTCATGTAACTACGCGCTTCGTCAACCAAGCCTTTTTGGAGATGCTTACATGTCGCCATTTGAAGCTCGTGCCAATAAATTCAAATTTGCATTCAGTTATTTTCTTTGCAATAGCGATGCAACGCCATCTGAAGATCATGTGGCATGTCTATTAGCATTGTTCTGACCAATTGACGCATTATTGGAATATTGTGTTGCCTGCATCCGTCTACCATAACATTTTCTTGGTTCACACGATAAGTGTATTCCTTCCGCATTTTTACAACCCACCGTGAAGAGTAATGAACTTTTGGATCTAAAGAGTATGAATTTGTTTTCCAAAAGTCAGTGACGGCCCATTAAACCATACAGATCTCTCGCCGTATGCATTTAATTTTTTTGAAACAAGATATGAAAATTTCAAATTTCGATTTAAGGTGTGTTTAGAGTGATTGCAATGGACATAAAGTCTCATGTATATATACACACATATATGGTTATAAACATTGAACTGAATGGTCTAATCAATAGTAATAAAGTTGTTTTCTCAATTAGTACTGACAACACGATAAAAGTTGAAGTGATATTTCAAATCAGTTCACCGATGACAAAGATTGGAAAAGACTGAGACAGCCTGATAAAGGTTGGAAAAGGTTGACAAATGCTGACAAAGCCTGAAAAATGATGAACACTACTGACAAGGGCCGAAGAAGCATGCCCTGAAACATCAATCAACAGTGAAAAAATGTTGTAAAGTCAACTTTGAAAGAGTTGTTCAAAACACTGCTAACAAAGGCTGACGAAGGTTGAAAAAGCATGCCTCGAAACGTTAATCAACAGTGAAAAAAACAATTGTAAAGGCATCTCTGAAAAATTTGTTCAAAGATGTCAGTCAACACTATAAAAACTTATTTTGAAATGTCAATCAACCATCACAAAAGCTTGAGACTTGTCAATCATCCCTCACACATGCTACTATAAAAACTAAGTTTTGTATATAAACTCTTCATCCTATAATTTTCGTGATATCTACAAATATTAATTCAAGTGTGGAAAGCTCATATTGTATTTCAAGTGAGGAAAACTCATGTGGTGTTTAGGGTTAGCCCGAACCCTGGGATCACTATAGACGTTGGGTTCTACAATCATATTATGATAACTACTGGAGTGATCAAGACACTAATTCGATAGAGTATTGTGTCGGTCTACGCCAAAAATGGGAATACAGGGTAAATGAGTCTAACAACCTTGTATCTTATTTGAGAGCTCTCAATGCACCAGTTCCTCATCGTCGAAATCTTTATATGCCTCAACGATGTCAAATTGATGACACAACTGAGATCGAAGATGCTATACATGAATTCGCCTGGAGAATAATCGAATATTGTTATGAATTAGTCGATATTATCTACTCCAACTACCTAATAAAATGATAGCCATAAGTAACAAAGCACTCCCTTCAAATGAATACCATAACGTAATAACCAATAATGATTGTTTGTCTAAGGCATACATATCTAATGAAGAATAAAAATATTTGGGCAGTTGTATTGTCTTTTTAAGTGTTTTCTTGTGACTATTTTATTGATATTATGTACTATATTTCTTATGTATTATCTTTATTATGAGTTTTGTAATTTTCGTTATTATATTGTATTTGAGTTTTTTATTTCTTATGTATTGTCTTTGTTATGAGTTTTTTAGTGATCATGTACTCGCTTAATACATGTCTAAGGGATACATGTTTAACGATGAATAAATATGTATATACACGTCTCAAAGACAAAATAGAAAATACAGCTCTCATTCAAATGCTACAAACGTTACAAAATAACATAAAAGTAACAATCTTCAACTACATACTCTTACTAATAATGTAGAAATACAAAATATACGTAAACCTACAAATGGAGTACTATGTGTCGCAACTCTTACGTCTAATAGTCCTCCACTACCGACATAGAGGAATGGGGAGTTCCTCCATCTCATCTACACTCGTATGCTCGATCTGCGTCAAGTGTCCCAAATCCATAGTCGAAGCATACGGCTATTCCTCCATCAAAATCACAATATCATCGTTCGTGGACCACGACACCGATGACATGTGTCTTCCCGATTTGGTGGTAAGTACGACACGTCTCATAGCTGGAATTGGTACAAAACTAGACGATGATTGCTCCATCGTCGGAGTGACAAATGTATCACCCACTGACGATTGGCAACTAGCGCCCAGTTGGTCGGTGTCACACCCCACCCCGGACACCCGTCACTGTGGGGCCGGCGTGACGTCGACACGATCTCATCTTAATTTCAAACTCACTAGTAAACGACAAAGTGCATACAAAAATATACAACCATAAATTATGCTCCATATACAACATCTCTAACTGGGGACGCACCCGTCCCTGAATGAAGCTCTCACAGGTTCGCCTCAGACAGCTCTTCCCAAAATATTTTCATACTACACTATCACCGGACTCTACCTAGTGCCAGTAGGAGACCGATTCCTAGCCGTTGTACTTGGGAGTGTACTGTCTTCTTAGTAAAATATTTTTAAAATAATAATACATTCTAGATATTACCATGATTAAATATGGATCGAGTATAAGTATATAAGCAGTGAAAATTAAGCGATATAGATAAGTTCCATCCAAATCCATCTAATATAAAATCATACCAATAACCATAATAAATAATAAATCACTCAATATAAGTAAAACATCACATCTCAAACACACAACTCAAACACACCATTCCACCACAACACACACTGGCTAGCCATAGTGATCGTTTTAACATCACGATCGGGAGTTTGCAACAGTACCGTACCATCCGTAGAATATGCCTTCCTACGAACACCCATCACTCCGCCGAAGCGGATAATCACTGCGCAGTATAAACGTCTAACATCACTCTGCCGAAATAGATAAACATCACTCCGCCGAAGCGGATAAATACTATGGCATCATCAAATCAAATACAGCATCATCGAATCACAACTCAATAAATATCGTCTGCTCAACATCGTTAAATCACTACGTCTATATCTTCTCCTCAAAACTAATGTTTAAATCCAAAAACCATATTTCACACTTTCTTTTAAAGAAAACGTCTGATTTTATCAAAACCACTCTTCCACCCTTTATTTTTAGAAAACCAAACATTTTTAAAAAAAAAATAGATGTTTTCTATTCTCTTTTAAAAACACCGTCTAATTTTACCAAATTCAACAACAATTCATTTTCAACTTCTTTTCGAAAACCATCGAAATCTTCCAAAAATCCAGTTTACCAACTCACCCAAATCCTGTTTAATCCATATCATTTATAAATTCATACCGTTTAAGTAAACACATGTTTCATCATATATATACATAGAAAAATAGTTTGGTAAGAAGACAGTACAGTCATCTCGTGATCCGCTCCCAAAAGCTTTTACCAAATATACTCTAACGTTACTCCGGTGCCTGCGAACCTATTAGTGACAGGGGCCTAAATTAACATCTTATGTAAAATATCCTAATTATGCAATGCAGACCCTAAGTTCTGTGCTATCTCATTCCCACATTTTATTTGTGAAAATTGTTATTCGGTTAATTTCGCTTCGTTACTAATTACTGTATAAAATTTATTCATGTGAACGGTCCCAAAATATTATTCCGGTTACAACAATTTAATGCTAGAATTTAATTTAATAAACTAAAATAAATTTAACGAAAAATGTTACCCGTTCTGAATTGTCCGTTGGCCGCGAGATGGATTTTAAATTTTTATCGGGGTTGTTCGTGCAAATTTTCAGTTTCTTTTTTTTTTTTCCTGTTCTTTTTAGTTTCTGGTTCCCGACCGGATGGCCGACCTTCTTTCTCTCTCTACTGCCGCCGTCCGTCGGCAGTTTCCCACGCTCAGCCGACCCTCACTAAAGACCCTGCACAACCCCCACCACCACTCAACAACCACCACCAGCCACCCCACAACCGACCACGCATACCCACCTGATTATTGAGCTCACACATACACACTGACTGCAACCCATGCACACACCGCAGCGACCACCACTCTCAAGCCAAAACACCCACACCCATGCAACATTGACAACACACTCCCCCAAGGTCACCGATCACCTTCCCCCGAACGACGGCAGCACGCACACAGCTACACACACACCCCATCGAACGAAACTAGAGCACACCTTCACCCGCGAAACACATGCACCATACCAATAGTCACTGTCGACAATCCAATTTTGTCGGCCGACCTTGATCTGCCTTGATTTAGCTGGCACAGCAACCCCCACACGCCGAAAAATGCTCCATTGTCACCGTCTGCAACCATCACCGATGATCAACAGGAAACGATCCACAATTCCTCTCTCCAGATTCCACTACCTGATCTCTCTCTCAAAACGGACTGACGAGCCTCTACGCCGACGATCGCACCTCCGACATCCTCGCCAGCGATCGCTTCTCAAACCCAAACTCCGGTCTGCTCTCTCTCTCTCTAGATTTTTCTCTGATTTTCAAATTTGGATTTGGGATTTTTGATCATGAGATTTTTTATCATTACTTGTGCATGAAATTAGTGGATTCAAATTATCTAAGTGTGCCATGTCGCCTGCTCTCTCTATTTCCTTACTGGCCGGTTTGCTTGTCCGATCGTATATATATATATATAATAAACTTTTTAATTAATTACTCTTTCCTCCCACAACTTTCTTTAAATCTTAATTTTAATCAATTTCAACTTTTAAAAGTTTTTAAGATTTGCAATTTCACCCTTTTAAGTTTTAATTAAAAGTTAAATGTCAATTTATCTCCCTAAGTTGGGATTTAATGTTTCTAGATTTTCAATTTGACCCCCAAACTTTTTATTCGATTTTATTTATTTATTTTTATATATTTTTTTTTTATTTGACCCAACTTCATCCCGAATTTTCACAATTTACTCTAAAATATAACTAAAATGACGTACGCATTAATTCGGGGTCTTACAGTCGGCGTACTCCGAATAAAAATCACTTATGGCATAATCCGCTAATGGTGGCTCGGCACTATCATCCTCAGTGTAAAGCAGCTCTCCTGGTCGGTAAACGTCATCACCCTCAACAGCTGCATCTGGGGGGCGCCGATGAGATGGAAGAACGTGAGCTGACATTTATCACCTTCTTTCTTTCAAACCTACCCCCTAATAATTAATAATTTGCACATGTTAATATATCTATATAACAATATTTAAAACATTAATAATTAACAATTAATTAACTCTTGCCCTAAATCCAAAAGTTTACAATCACATAACCAAATGTACAACATTCATAATGTAATTAACAACTAATTAACAAATTATATATTACATAACTAAATAATTATCAATAAATACTAAAATAAATATAATTTAAACACTAATTTCCAAACTAATCCATTTAAACTCTAATTACGAACTACATTATTCTTTTGAAGTTAAAAGTAATAAACACAAAACCAATAAAAAAAAAAAAAAACAGTTAAAAATTAGAGTAAATAAAATTTAAAAAATACAAAATGCATACCTTTTTCTTCGAATGTGGCAGGACAAAGTCGCGATAGAGGTGGCCCAACAACGGCGATGGCAAAAAGCAATGACGGTGGTTTTCGACGGTGATCGAATTTGGTGGTTTCGAAGGAGGATATGGAAGTTTTGTGGTCCAATATACGAATTTAATTAAGGGAGTTATCAATTTCAATGGCCGGAATGAGTAGAAATAGAGGGAGAGAAAGAAAATTGAAACTTCACAATGGTGAAAGGAGGAGGAAATCTGGAGATGAAGAAGGGAGAAGACACAACTGTGAGTAAATGGGAGTAAATTTGTGGGAGTAAAAATGGATATTTAAATGGAGTAAGTGTGGGTGGGTGGGGGTGTTAAATGCGAACACTTGTTAATGTAAAGGGTAGTTGGGTGTTGGAGTGTTTGATGGGTGAAGGTTTCATGGGTGTAATGGCTAGGAACTAGTAAATTTGGTGGGCGTAACGACTAGGAGTGTTAAAAATAGCCGGTGATCACATCACCGGCTACCATATTTTTAAACAAAATAAGGTGAAGGGAGACAACGGCTAGTTGAAGTTAGTGTTAGAAACACCGCAAAGGTAGCCGATGATGTGATCACCGGCTACCAAATTTAAAAAAAATAAAAATAGGTGAAGCCGGTGATGTCATCACTGGCTTCACCTAATTTAAAAATAAAATAAAAATAATAATAAAAAATAAAAATTATCAGAAATTTAATTGTATACCCGATATTCCTAATATCGGTCCTTTTTTTTTTCCTTTTTTTTTTTAACTACGGTATTGGGAACACCGGCTATAATTAGCCGGTGTTCCCACTGTCGGGTAACCTTAGTTTTGTAAAAAGGTTTTATCCCCACCTTTTTTAAAATTTAAGTTTTTAATTTATATTTTTTGTGTAAACAACTCAGAATTCTTCATGTATAAATTAAATAAAAAAAAAAGAAAGTAAAATTAAAGAAAATCTTATTTTTACTATTAAAATTAAAATGAGTCACTACTTGCAAGTTCATATTGAGAAAACATTATCTATATATTTGTTATTTAAGATAGACCCAAATACATATTCTCTCACTATATCAACAGTAACATAATAAATGGGGAATGCAAATATTGTTATCCAGCAATAATGTTAATAATAACATTATGAATGAGGGATATAATTGTTACTGTACAACAACAATGTCAATAACAAGATAATGAATGGGGGATTTACTGTACAACAAATAATTATCATATACCAATTAGATTTTTTTCTAAACTTGAATGGCTACATGGATATAAAAATGAATTAATAATGAGCCTTGGGGCCTATTATAAAATACTCAAAAAATTATTGGTATATATATATATATTTGGACTTGGTAAAATATCCATACTCACTTAAACCGTGAATGATACTTCAGAAAATTACTATAATGTTATTAATTTTACTAAATATTTTGATTAATATATTTTTTCAATTATATATTTTGTAGAATTATTGATATAATTTTTTAATTCGACAAAAAATTATTAATAACATTTTTAATTTTGTAGAATTGAAAGAAATATAAAACGTAAAGAATCAAATATGTAATTAGATAAATATCATAGTCTATACAGGCACCACCCCATATTTTAGGGACCAAAAATAAAATAAAAAATCATTGAGATAACCTCAATCAAAATTACAAATTTTTTATTAAAAAAACATATATAAAAGAATAAAATTGAAATTTCATAAATGTTTTAGTACCAATTTGACTTACAATATAAATTATGAGTTAAAATTCTAAAATTAAATAATTAATTAACTGTAGGGTGATTTAGAATTAATTTACTAATTGTGGGGTGGTAGTGGACATGGAGTTTTATAAACATTCAATTTGGAGGCACCTTCGGCTCTCTCTCTCTCTCTCTCTTTCTATATATATATATATATATATATATATATATATATATATATATATATATATATATATATATATATATCATGGGTACCGCCCCTGTTTCACTTAAAAAGAAAAAGAAAAAACATTTGAAGTAACCGGGAGTGGTATTCCCGATTATAGTAAACCGGGAGTACCACTCATGCTTTACATAGGTTTGGGTATTTTCCCAAACTCACGTATTATCAATAAATTTTTTTTTTTTTTTATTATTAATACGTGAAGAACTGCTGCAAATAGCCAATAAATTTAGCTCTAAATTAAAATTTAAACCAGAGACACCTTATCATTTTGATAAATATTAGTTCTGATGACCCAAGAATTACCCAAGAGATGGGTAAATTGGGTATGAAAAATTTTCTTTAATCGTTTCTACTCAATTTAAACTAAATATTTATACGATAATGTTAAGTGCATATCGAATATTCAATCAAGCAAACAATCACAAACTCAAATATAAATAAAAAAGTAAAGAGTAGAGTTAGAGAGATTGACACAAATATTTATAGTATTCGACAAAAACCTTTTTCCTAGTCTACTCCCCCGAGCTCCTTCGGAGATTTTATTATTTTTTATCTTCTTTCGGGTGAAGATCAAACATTTTATAGTCGCTGCTTGAGAAGTTCGTATCATAAGACTTTACAATTTAGAATAAATATATTTTACTCATAAATCTCTCATCTTAAGCAAAACTCTTACTCAAGGTTTACAATCAAAATCTCACTGTCTCACAAAATGGAGCTTCAACACTCACTAGATAAATAACTCAAGACTCTATGTGTGTGAAGTTATAATATAACAATCACCCAATAATATGAATCAAGAAAGAAAGAAGTGGTGTTGCATAGAATTTTGCTTGGAAGCTTTGGTAGTATATATCTTTGAAGCTCTTTGTGTAATTAATCTTTGTACCTCAATTAGTTAGTTCACTTGGTTGATCCTTCCAGTAATTTTTTCTCCTTTTATATATGTAGAGAAGTGTTAGGAGAATTTCACAATTGAAGTGTTGAGAGCATATGACCGTTTGGTGTGATCTTTTTAAGTGTTAAGACATAGACTACTCTCCACTTTCAAATTTCTGCAGATTTGTCAAATGGCCAACACCTTTTCCAATACCATAAATGCTAAACATACCTTATTAATTACATAGGACCCATTGTCCATTTTGTTATTATGGTAGTGAAAAAATACAACAAGATATTCAAGATAGTAAAGAGTATGGGTGTTGTCATTATTACATTTAGACAAATCTTGGAAGAGATCTTCAAAAGTGGGTATGGATCATTAAAGACATGGCTCCTCCAAATTGATCAAGATAATAAAGGATGTGGTTTGGATGGGACAAGATAATGTATACCATAACTTAACCTACCCTACCATAAAAAATGAATGCATTTAATACTCAACCACTTGCATATGTTTGTCAAATTCATGTATCTCATGTGTATAATATTACGACCATGAATTTATTTATCAAATACATGATGTATAATGACATTTATACATGAATACAACATACTTGATGATTTAGAAGTGTTCAAAACAAGATTCAACACTTAATCACATTTTGCATGAAAAACATAATTTTTAGAGTAGTTCAACCAATTTGTCAATTAATCATTTTGATATAAACTTGAACATATCAATTGATCATGCATATATCATATAGATATATTAAACTAACATATGATAACATGATTTGAACATTCTAAAAAAGATTTGATATGTAAATCCAATTTTCGGTTCATGACAAAAAGCTGCAAAATGGGTTCTTAAGAGTTTCAAAAATGTTTTGATTAATTCTATAAGACCTAATTTTTGCACATGCATAATTTTTAATTATATTTTAGAATATTTATAAAAATAATGGGATCCATTATGCTATTTAAATTTTACTTTAAAAATTTTAGGGGTTAATATGTTAATTTTAATTTAGACTTTTAAAAATATGGGGATCAATTGTTATTTTAAAATGTTAATTGTAACTTTTAGGTTTAAATGGTATTTTTTTTTTAAAATCAGTGGGGGTTATATGTAATTTTCACTTGGTATATTATGGATTAGGATTAGCTAAAAAAAAATAATCTAGTCTTGGATGTGTCATGAGACACGTGGACATTTCACAAAAATGATGGGGAATGAAGGTGGTAATGAGCTTTTCTCTCTCCCTATATATATATTAAAAAAAAAAAACATTCACGTCAAATCTAGTTGTGGCTCAAAAGTTTCATCATTCTCTTCTTGGTAATCTACTCTTTTTTTTTTTTTTTTATATATATATAGTATATGCATATAGGAATGTTGGATAATTAGGTCCACATCAACTATTTGCTTATATTGATGTAATTAATGTATAGTTTATATAATTTCCATGTGAGTTTTCAGATTTTGAAGCTTAGGTTTTTTTGTTTTTTTATGTGTTTTAATTGGATATTAAGGTATTATCATTATGAGTAATATCCAAATATATAAGTAACCTATAATATTTTGGATAATTGAATATGTGTGTGTGTGTATATTGTTTCCTTTTTTATTTTATTTAAAGATTTATTTGGTCTAATTTTAATTGTTAGAATTATTAAAGTTTTAATGGATTCTATTTTTATAGTGAAGTTGTTTTTACAGTAAATTAAATGATTTTTTTTTTTTTTTTTTGTGATTTTAAGATATAGTTTGAAAATCTATTTTATTTAATTAGCTAAAGTTAAATTTATATTGGATTAGGAAAATAAAACATGTAATTATAATAAATTTCATATAATTAGAAAAAATTGGGAATAAGAAAAGTTGCATTTTAGTACCCTACATTTCATCGCATACATTAGATTTATTTAGATACATTTTTAGTTCAGGCTCTGTCGTGATTAGGTTGGTAAAACAGCGTAATTATCGAGGTGAGTGTATTGTCTTCTATGTAAATTGTCAAATTATATTTTTCGTATTAAATTGTAAAAAGTAAAACATTTATTAAAATTAACCGTTTTATAACGTTAGAAGAATCAAGTAAAATGTTGAATGTGAGAATTGATTTTTATTATTATACTTATATATCATAGTATGATCACGATAGAAAGGCATGTTCTGCAGAATGTTGTTGCGTTGTGACTTGACAGAAGGGCAAGTCCTGCAGGTGGTTGTTATAATTTACGTTATTGTTGTTGTTGTTGACGATGATGATTATCATCCTAATACGGTAGTTGATACAACGTGTTGGCTCCTACCATTGGAGATATTGAATGACCTTGACACTGATGACAACTTTAAATTGTACAGTTGTACAGGTTACGGTACCATTATAACTCCCGATCGTGAGGTGAAACGATTCTATGTCTAGTAGGAAAGTATATTTTTGATATTTTATTATATAGAAGTTATTTGATTGGTTGATTTATATTTGATTGCTATTTGTTGATGATATCTGTGAAATTTGATACGGTTTGTGTAGTTATATTTAGTTTTGAAAAATATCACTGTGGGTATATTCTGTTTAGAAAGTGAATTCTGTTAAATGCACTTGATCCATAAATTATTTTTATATTATGAAGACAGTACACCGATAAAAAATATTTTATCTCAAGTACCTCAACTAGGGATGGGTCCACTACTAGCGCTAAGTAGAGTCGGATGATGTACTGGGTTTTATTTTGGTGACTGTCAAGACAACTGTTAGGAGTGAGCAGTTGAACTTTTTATAGTTTTATTATAAAATAGTTATTTTTGTATAACTACTGAATATTTTGAGTTGGTAAAGTATCTATATATTTGTCTTTGAAAATCCATATCAGTAAATAATTTATAAATACATGGGGTTGGTCGGGTGGCATCAAGTCGACGTCACGCTCGGCCTCGGACATTGGGGCTTAGGGTGGGTGTGACAAATTCTCTTCAATTCAGTGTTATTTTGATCAAATTGAATGATGATAAGATGTTAAACAATTATTATAATGTATAGGAATCATCATACAACACTTAGAACAAGCAAAAATCGCCAAATCGTCAAGCCGAAAAAGAGCATGAAAGAAAAAAGCTTCTGCTCAGATGTAGTCAACTACATTTGGCACAAGTAGTCAACTACTTGTGCTGTAGGTTCTATCGACTTTCCGTTTTCAGATGTTTTGGGTTTTTGGTCTCGGTTCACAACCGTTTATCATTCTAAACACTTTTAAAATATGTGGAAATGATATTCATGATGTTTTGATAATCCAAAAACACAATGCACTTTACGATCTTGTTAAGAATGTGATTTTCCAATTTCGTATGTTATCAAACGGTGATTTTTCCAATTTTACATATAATGAGCAAACGCATAATTCACATTATGATAATTAAACATATTGGACATGTTAACATCAATATATTACAATTTCATACATTGTCGGTGTGTGTGTGTGTATGCGTCCTAAAGAGTTTTGAGTTCAATATCTTAACTAATGTTGTCGAAATAAAAAATTCATTATTTAAATCATACCTTTTGACTTGAATTCATCTCCATGATACATTTCGGGTGATTTATACTCAAAAACATTGTTAGTACATATAAAACGTTAAATGAGGCGTTATCATCAAGAAGTCTTCATCAATCTCCTCGCCCTTTGATTGATATTTTTGGATATCCATTTCAGCTATAAAGTATTCCCAAGCTACCTTCTGACTACTCCTTACTTCCCCGACCCTATTTGTTGTTGGGAACTTCAACATCGAATGATATGTTAAGGTTATGGCCTTAAGAGCATTCAAACAAGGCCTTCCAATTATGGCATTGTACATCAACGGGCAATCTGTGACCATGAAGTGTGCATCGATAGTTGAATGTTTTCGCTCTGTTCTGGTTGTGAGCTGGGGCGTGATCCAACCAATCGATTTTACCATTTTCCCACCGAAACTAACCAAAAGCGTCATCATTAGCTTTAACTAGTTGTGGTCGATCTCCATTTTATTGAAAGAAACAAGGTTGATGATCTTTATCGAATTCCCATTGTCAACCAAAATGCGTCCATCATTGTAATTGGCTATCTGAAGCGTTACTACCAGGGCATCATCATGGGATGTGTAGACCCCACGCAAGTCTTCGTCGATGAAATTAATGACTTCTCTTTCAGCAATGGATCATCTGGACACTTAGAACATGTAGTCCTTTGCTCTGTGCTTACTTTTTTGGGTTTAGGCCTTCTGCTGGAAACCGCGTTGCTCCTCCCGAGGCGAATCCTCCATAAATCATATGGATGTCTCCATAGACCTCGATGAACCTCTTTAGGTGGCCTTTCCTTATCAGCTGTTTGATCTCATTCTTAAGGTTGTAACAATTTTTCATTGTGTTATCAGAGTTTGTTGGTATCTCCGATTCTTCAAGGGTTGAGGCCACCTGGCCAACTTTTTATCTTGAATCTGCATCAAGACATTCCCCAGTGAGATGTTGAGCGGTGTGAAGTTACTTAAGCAAAGCAAGGATCTGTTTGTTCTTGGTTTTTTGTTCGCGCCATCCGTTCTTTGTCGCTTCTTCTCTTATTTGCTTAGGATTCATCTCGACTGGGTTTGTTGTAGCTTAACTCTTCAATTTTTCTCTTTCCTTTAAGGTCTTCTTCTTCCTTGGCTCGGGCCTAGTACACATCTTCCGTCAAGATGAACTCAGTGGATAATGCGAAGACGACAATTTAATTTTTTAGTGATGCTCGGGCCATCTCATACATGAATGGGCCATTTCTTACCCCCGCCATCAATGTTGTTATTGTCATCCCATCGTTCAACTCCTCGACTTGATCAGACTCGTAACAAAATCGTTCCAAGAAGGCCTGCAATCTCCCGTTTCTCCACTGTCTTATTGACATGAGATGCGACGAAATTTTGGTCCGCCGTTTATTTCTCATGAACTTATGTGCAAAAGTAATGCTCAAGGACTCAAATGAATAAAAAATCCCCAATTTTAGTGTCTTGTACCACTTTCTAGCTATCTCGACTAAGGTTAATTGGAATGCTTGGTATTTAGTCAAGTTTGATGCTCCACGCAAATCCATGTGAGCATGGTAATTGCCTAATGATTTATGGGATCAATGTTATCTTGGTACACACCGATTTGGGACGGAAGTTTGAAGTTCACTTAAGAATTTCTCTCGTAATACCTGAGTAGTGAATAAGGAAACGTTTATCTTCGCGATCTCATAGATGTTGGTCTCTTTCTTGTCGATCTTCCCAAGTTTCTCATTAATGACGATGATCTAATCCTGAAGATCATTGTCAACTTGTCGATTGTGATTGACTCGCTAGTTTTTCAATCTAAATACCGACAAGGCCTCCATGGAGAACAATGAATTATCTAGGGATATTTTGAGACTTTTGCTAGTCACCAGGATAGGGCATGCCTCATTTCTCAGAGTAGGAGCTCCGTTTTATTTCTCTTCTGACCTTGTCGATAGTGCGCATGGCCCTAGTTGTGAATGCACACCGGGTGCCTTCTCGGACGGCAGGGCCTCAGCGTCACACTACTCATTCAGTACCCCCCCGGTTTTAGTTCATCATTCTCTTTTCGAATCCTTTCTAGTTCTCTTCGTAAGTCAAGTTGCTAACTCCGCTACTCCACTTTCTTGTTGATCCTGCCTTACACTTCATTCTTCATCTACAATGGATTGTTTCGCTATACAATCGCATGTATCCTTGCAGAAGTTGCGATGGTTGAGAGAGTTGGATCTGGCCAGTCTAGGCAGCTAATAGTTGTACATTCTAAGAGAGTTTACGTATCTCTCTCATCAACTTTATAAGGGGCAAATATGACTCTCCTGATGAATCGACACTAGGATCAGCCGTGCGAAATGGTTGTCTCTCATCGTTTTGGTCATTCGTCACAATCCCTGACTCCAAAGTAACTATAACATTTCTTAAAAAATAGTAAGAAAGACAATTAGTCATTTCCCACATACGACGCCAATTTGATGAAGTTTAGTTCGTCTGATATGGGACTTTGGGAGTAGGAATAATGCGATTCTCTTAGCTCATATGGTTCTCCCGACTCAGATTCCTACAAAACAATGTATCAGGGTAAGCATGCCGGCGTTGCACCTCCGGTATGAGAATCAGTCAAGTGTTTTGAAATAAATTTGGTAGAGTATTGACTAGTGAAATTGTGTGTATCGGACTAGATCCACATGCCTTCATATTTGTAGAGGATGAAAGACTTGTTTAGCAAGTCTTCCTCCAAATCTTACCCTATTACTGTGATGATAGTAGATTTCATGGGATATGGTTTGATGGGTCATTACTTTAAGAGCGATAACAACTATTTCCTTATTAAGAGAGAGAAAATATAACTGCCCCTAAGTAGAAATGACGGGGTTGATATATCTAAGGATTGATAACGCTAGTTGAGGTGGAGTAATAAGGCTCGAAACATACCTTCTCTGGTTAGGATGTCGTTGGGAACAACCTTAATTGGGAGGTGTATTGGCCGGGTGAGTAGCTCGTTCTTGGGGATAACGATTTAGCCAATGTAATAGATTTTGTAGCTTTACGTTCTTTGTGGACACATGGCAATGATTTATATCTTACTTGGATTTTCCCTTATCAATTACAATTAAAAAAATAAAAACAAAAACCAAAATCAAAATCGTTGATTTTTAATTCATAAACGAAAATTATTTAACCAAGGTCAAATCCAAACTATTCAATTCATTTTATTTTGGTTACCTACCCGTTTGGTTGCAATTAACTTTCCTAATAGATCTAACAAGAGCATAGGGCTTTGATAGTCGAGGTCTTTAGCATAGTCTTAGAGCATTTTCAACAATTATTAGATGCCATCCTCCATTTTGGCACTTTTGAAGCAACAAATATCTGCAACAAATGTTGAATAATCTGTGCCAAAATGGCAAAAATACTCTTCCTTAGTCATATTTGGCACATGATGCACCCTCAGCCAAAAAATAGCAGGACCTCTATGAAGCACCTTGGATTTTTGAAAGTAGAGGAAGTAGAGATCGTGAAGAAGAAAGAAACAAAGTTTTTGTTCCTCCCTCTCAAAATCATTAAAATCCATTCATTTTTTAAAATGGTTTTCAAGGGCTTTTCTAGGCTTTAGTTTTGAAAATGTTCTTTGGGCCGAAATTTTGTTTGAAAAAAGAGTCGTCACCTAGTATGGGGTTAAATGGTATGTTAGGTCACCGGGATTTTAGAAATTCATTTTTTTTAAATGGCCCGTGTTTTGACTCATAAAGGTCTTGTACCAAAGATTTCTTTAAGTTTGAGGGTTTATTATACTCGGGGAAGATTTTAAGTACCCCAAGACACCCATCTAAAGACGGTACCTCAGTCTAAATAAATGTTCACTTTTAAATAAAATTTAAGTAATTTTCTTTGGTTTCACTTTACAAAATAATTCCCAATTTTATATCTCTGACTTTTTTATGCATTTTTTATGTAAGGAAAACAAATAAATTGTTAACTAGCTATCAACAGTAGCAAATAAAAATATATGAAATAAAAATATTTTTGTAATGACCCGATTCCCCAAGACCGCCACGCAGTTTCTCCCCTCGAAAAATTAATACTACAACTAAATTGTTAAATAGTCAATACTTTAATTAATAAAATCCGAGAGATTTTATACACAAAGACAATTATAACTATTATCAAATAGTTGTATTAATTTAATATTCCATAATGATTCCATATTTCAAATTTTATATATTTACTAATGTGTTCAAATTCGAACTAAAGGTTCAACAGTAACTTTTAATGTTGAATTCCATTTCGCATAATACATTCAATAAATTCTGCACACACACACACACACACATATATATACCAAGTAGTCTATAATTCCTTTTATAAATATTTGATAAATTTTACAAACTACAGCGATAATTATAATTATCGAATTCGTCGATTACAACGGTAAATAATAAATACAATTTTTACAAATAGAAATTCAAATAGAATTCTTTGAGCTGTTTCGTTCTCACTGACCCTGCAATCAATACTGTGAGGTTATGAGCCAACACTCAGTAGAATTTAAACCCCTCTAATACGCGTATCCAATCAATCCCAAAATAAGCACATAATAATCAAATTTCAAATAAACACATAAACATGTTTCCCACATAAATTGCACATAATGCGTGATCATCAAATCTTAGGCAAAACAACAATTATAACAGAAACGACACAATACGTGAAAATATTAAATACATATATTAAAATAGTTATAAATTCTACCTGAAATCTGAAGCCAAAATTTGAACCGAATATTTTTCTCGCTAAAACTTCTTAATACTAATCATATAACCTTTACTTGAGTTCTTATTATTATCTCCTACCTCTCAATCACTGTTTCGGTATATATAGGGTTAGTAATAACATTATTATTATTATTATTATTATTATTATAAATACACATGTGGCACACACTTACCTTGTATAAACAAACATGGTTGGATTTGGTTTTTTTCCTTAGGAAGGAAACCAATTCAACCACTGATTTAATTAATTATTTATTTATTTACATAATACCTCCTTTAAAATAAAAAAAATATTAATTATATCTCAAAACTCTTAAAAGTATATTTTAAATAATATAATAGTCCCAAAATTTTAAAATCAATTTAAAATTAACAATTAACCTTCGAAAATTATCAAATATTATTATACCCTAAATTTTACAACGATCCCCAAAAATATTAAACTTGTAAAATAATATTTTCAAAATATAAATTTTCGGAGTATTACAATTTTTGTATTTTTTTTACGACCAAACCTTGTAAAGGTTGCTTGCATATCCCTGTTATCACGAGGAATCAAGTTAAAATGTAATTCATTTGTTCAAGATGAAGTGATTTTATTTAGGTAGGTGACCGAACCCGTCCGTAGGTTGCCTACGTATCTCAGATTGTTGAGAATCAAGTCAACATATAGTTCATTTTTTTAAGATGAACTGGTTTTTATTAGATAGGTGATTGAACCAGTACGTGGGTTGCCTACGTATCTTAGATCGTTAAGACTCAAGTTGGCACGTAGTTTATTCGTGCATGATGATTGGTTTTATTTGATTTTATTATGAGACAAAAACATGAATCATACCATGATATGTGAATAATCTCTGTGATTTTGTCAAGAACACTCCGACCGAACTCATTTGCTTAGGCAATATTAGTGTATATGTTTGGGTTGTTAGTTAAAAGGAAAGAAAATACATAGTATATATGCTAGTTTTACTCGTAACTAAGAAATATGAGAACTTTTCTGAAGAAGGTGCACACATATCCCTGAAAGAATAGATGTCCTCCATTTATCCTGAATTTTTACCCACAAGGGTCTCGATGGTGTAGTGTGTGTGTGTGTGTCTCTATATATATATATATATAAGGTGCCAGTCCACGAGCTTGAAGACTCGGTGTCAGGCTGTGATCTTGATGTTTTACAGTAAAGTAAAGTTAATTATTACCAATTAGTAATTAGTGATTAGCAATTAATGAAATTTATTTTGATGTGTTCACAAGAGAATCACAGAGACTATACACAACTCATGGTGTGATAGATGTTTTGTCATGATCCTCACATATTCTTTACATGTTCTCGGACGTTTTTTGGTCCTCACATGTTCTTAACATGTTCTCGGACGTTTTTGATGTTTTTGAACCATTTTTTACATGGTTTGATGATTTTTACATGATTTCAACATTTTTTTACTTAATTACATGTTATATATGCTATGTATATGAAATATAAGTATAAGAACTATATAAACATGTTATGTACAAGAAATATAATGTATTGAAGACAAGATCGAAATATGTTTAGGAGACATACCTAGCTTAGGGGAGTGACCTTTCCCTAAGCAATTACCTTTTTCTCTTTCTTGTGATCTTCTAGGTTGTTTTCGATCGTTTGCTGTCAACCTCTTGAGATTGTCCTCTAAGATCCTCAAGAACTCATTCGAGATAGTATTTCAGCAAAATTTTGAGGTGTTTGTCGAATAGAAAACTTGAAAATCCAAGGGACCCGAGAGTAGAATTCAAGCCTAGAGAGAGAAGTTGTGGGGTTCAAGCTCTTGGAATTGTGAAAACAGGTTCATGTATTTATAGGCTGGGAGGTCTGCGCATCGGCCAATGTGCAAGCCATCCCAGGATGTTCCTTTGGATCTGTTCAGTTTAGGGGTCATCTCTTTATATCTTGATGTTGGATGGTTTTGGATGAATTTTGAAAATTTTGTAAGATCTTCAAAGATTTGGTAATGATTACCAAATCATTAAATATCTAAATGTAATGATTGACAATCATTGGTAATTATGAGCAATCATTAGTCATCATGAGAAATCATGAGATATGATTGGTTGCACATGTCAACATTTAATGCATGATGTAACCTTTTTGGTTTAGTTTGGCAGCTAAGTACCAGTTACTTGCACTATTTCGGTTTAGTTGTCATAAATGCTACAGGTGAATTGAATCTAGTCTTCAAGTGTCATTTGACAATTAATTCTTGACAATGACGCTTGATGTGATGGGCATTGAATGTCTTCCAATTGGATTGATTCGGTTTGATTTGCTTTGTAATGGGTTGTCACATTTCAAATATTTCAATTTTCCTAAGATATTTTGATCAAAATATCTAGGTGACTTGAATGTGGTCCTCATATGTCATCCTAAGCATTTAATGCTTGATGGGATGGGCATATAATGTCTTCATTAAATGCATGCTAGGTGGCAAACCGAATCGGTTGGATTTGATAATCGTTAGTTAATTCTTAAGTAACTAGGTTTTCTTCCATAGATATTTTGTAGGAAATATCTAGAAAATATCTTAGGCATTTAATGCTTATTTATGAGTCATTAAATGCTTGGTAGGGCCCTTGATTTGATGAGCTTTAATTGCAAGTCATGATGACTTCAGTTTGGTTGATTTCGAACCGAGTTCTAATTCTTAGTTACTTTGGGTAACTTGGACTTATCATGACAATTATATGATTTGATTAAGGTATTTGGGATTTGATTTATGGATATTAATATTTCAAACAAAAATTTAGAGAAATATTTTTTGTGTCAAATAGACGAAACCGAGATAGTAAATATTTTAAGGTCAAAGTAGGTAACAGAGGTAAATTGGTGAAATGTCATATTGTTGAAGAATATTAACTAATTTTTATTTATATTAAAGATGATTTGATGAAAATCAATCTTTAATAATATCATCTTAGTCCCCCTTAACTTTAGAATTTTTTAGGTTGACCTGAAACGTTTACTTAACTAAATTCAATCTAATTTGACAATTTTATATTTTTTTTCTTGTGTTTTTGTAGATTTTATGTAATATTCAGTATGTATTCTGAGATAAAAATTCATTCCCTTTAAATCTTAATTTAAAATTTATCTGAACTTATATTTTCAGTTTGACACTGATTGAGCGGGGCAAAATGTGGTGTTTATACTCTCTTTCTGCAGCGTGTAGTGTTAGAGTAAAATTAAATATATGGGCTTATATATTAAATAAATGTGAATTATAGGCTATTTAATAAAAGTAGGTCAATTAAAGTGATCAATTTAAGTTTTGGGATCTTAATTAATGTATTATAAAGTGTGGGTATTAATGTGTAGAGACAAGCGTAATTTCTATTTTTATGATGGGTTAAAATAGAAAATACAAAAATACAAAAAACCGTGACTATTTACAAACAGACATGATTGTTTACGAACAAACGTGATTGTTTACGAATAGACATGAATGTTTACAAATAGGGGTCGTGGTCCCCAGATTACATAATGTTTTCTATTCTTCTTATCCCCATTGTCAGAGAAAAATTTATACAGAAAATAAGTGTAGATTTGGAAGATCATAAAGATTCAAAATCAGATATTTCAACTTTCATATTATGAATTCAGATATACTTCCACAAATTCAGTATTTTTATTCTTGATGATTTAATATGAATGATCATATTTGTGTGATGGTTTTCATATAACGAAATTACGTTTTACATGTGCTATCAGAGCTAATTTCATGTTGAATTATTGAGAATAAGTTGGGTAGAGATTTTTCTTATTAGGGTCGAAAATATTTTTTTCGAAAAAATTAATATTTCTGAAAAAAAATTTATATGAAAAAATTCTACATTTCATCATGAGTCCAATGATATAAATTTTATAAAATTTGGACTTGTACTTGAATTTATATGATTTTTCAAAGTTATAAAAAAAATGTAGAATTTGGCTACTATTTCTGTTTTGGAATTCTAGTTTTGGTTGAGAATCAATGAAGAAGACGACGTCGATTCGTTTTGTTTTAACTGATTCAAACGGTGCATATAATTTTGTATTTCTTTACATGCATCTATTCGGAATTGTTGTGTTGGTTCAGTAGCGTCTTTGGCTCAGTTTCGCACCGCTTGGTGCACAAGGTTTGGTGATCAAATCTTGGTAGCGTGCTATGGTTTTTTTTTTTTTTTTTAATTATTATTATATACCTTATGTTTTAAGTATATCTAAAAAAAAAAAAAAACTTGCCTAATGAGATTTGACCACTGAACCTCTGGTAAGGAGGCTGCACACAACCACCATTAGGGCAAGACCAACAATCTAGTTATTTAGTCATCATTTATATATATATATGTTGACGTTACAGTGCATTTATGTAATTTTAAATTCAAATATTGGTGTTTAAATATATATATATATTTTGAAATAAATTAATTGAAACAACATGTCACCAAAGTGACATCTCTTGTGGAAATTAATTTTATTTTGAAATATAAAAAATTATGTGTATGCAATTTATGTGAATATTAGTTGGGTCAAAGGAAAATTAATATTTTACAGAATTACATGCACACCTGTGGTAATAAATGCGTGATGATTATTTGGTTTTACATATGAATAATAAATCAACCCAAAGGAAGATTTATTGTTCGATATATTCTTATTATCAGTGTTTGATTATTACACCAAGATATCACTTACAAGTTAATATTTTTATCCAAAGATAAAATATTAATAGAGTGTCTGGTATCTTGAAATGGGGTTTGCCTTTATTTTTGTTTTAAAGACTTATGTGAGCTTATTTTGTTTGTTTATTATTCTCTAGATTCAGCTATTAGTTCTGCTTTTAACATTACTGCCAACATTAATTCTATTCCTATGCTAAATGGCACAAACTTCAAAGCATGGCACGATAACCTCCAAATAGTTCTCGGTGTCATGGATCTAGACCTTGTGGTAAGGGTTCCTTCTCCTACACTTCTTACTGATAAAAGTTCCTCTGATGAAAAGAGGGACATTGAAAGGTGGGAGAAGTCAAATCGCATATGTCTGATGATCATTAAGAAGGCTATTTCAAAAGCATTCAGGGGCATAATATCGAAAACAATAGAGATAACCAAAGAGTTCCTGGAAGAAATTAAGAACAAATTTGCCAAGAATGAAAAAGTTGAGACAAATACACTTTTGGAAAATCTCATCTCAATGAGATATAAAGATAATGGGAATATTAGGGAGTACATTATGAAAATGTCTCAACTTGCTTCAAAGTTAAGAGCACATAAGTTTGCTCTCTCTGAGGATTTTTGCTTGTGCATTCGGTTCTGATATATCTTCTCACATAATTAAGTCAATTTAAGGTGAGCTACAACTGTCAAAAGGAGACTTCATCTCTTAATGAGCTCATCTCACATTGTGAGTAAGAAGAGGACAGATTGAAGCAAGAAAAGATAGAGAGTGCTCATTTAGCTGGTACTTCCACAGATAAAAGGAAGAAAATAAATAAGGATAAAGAAGTTGTAGAGGCTCCATATCAAAAGAAACAATATAAAGAAAAGAATATTGATGGTTGTTTCTCCTGTGGAGCTGAAGGACATAAGAAGAAGCAATGTACCAATTATCATGCTTGAAGTGCAAAGAAATGTACTCTTCTTAATCTGATTTGTTCTGAGGTTAATTTAAATCGGTATCTAAAGACACTTGGTGGATAGATTCTGGTGCAACCACTCACATCAGTGTGTCTATGCAGGGCTGCCTGAGCTGTCGAAAGTCAAATGATGGTGAAAGATATATTTTTGTAGGCGATGGCAAGAAGGTCGAAGTTGAGGCAATTGGGATGTTTAGATTATTATTAAAGTCTGGTACTTATTTAGATTTGAATAAGACATTTGTTGTACCGTCATTTAGACGAAATTTGCTTTCTATTTCTGTATTGGACAAATTTGGTTATTCTTGTTCTTTTGGAAATAATAGATTTAGTGTTTTTCAGAATTCAAATTTGGTTGGTACTTGTTCTTTATCTTATATAGATAACCTTTATATGCTTGATACGGTTGCTTCATATCATGAAACCTTACAATTAAGTACTTAAGGTGTTAAAAAGAAATTAACTAATGAGAATTCCGCATCTTTATGGCATAAGATATTATGTCATATCTCCAGAAAGAGAATTGAAAGACTTGTGTCAGATGAGATTCTAGATTCCCTTGATTTTGCAGATTTTGAAATTTGCATAAATTGCATAAAGGGAAAACAAACAAATATAAGGAGATTTGGTGCCAATAAGGCTACAAATATCTTAGAACTAATACATACAGATATTTATGGGTCATCTCCTACGGTTTCATAGAATGGTCAACAATATTTTATCACGTTCATAGATGATTTTTCACATTATGGCTCCCTTTATCTCATTCATGAAAAATCCCAATCACTGGATGTGTTCAAATCGTTCAAAACTGAAGTTGAAAATCAACTCAGCAAAAGGATTAAAAGTATCAGATCTGACCGTGCTGGTGAATACTATGGTAAGTATGACGATTCAGGTGAACAACTTTCGGGCCCATTTGCTAAATTCCTAGAGGAGTGCAGTATCGTCCCACAATACACCATACCAGGTTCTCCTAACATGAATGGTGTTGTTGAAAGGCAAAACAAAACGCTCAAAGACATGGTAAGGAGTATGATTAGTCATTCTAATTTACCAGCATCACTCTGGGGTGAAGTATTAAAGACTACAACGTATATCCTTGACAGAGTACCAACTAAAGCAATTGTCAAAACCCATTATGAACTTTGGACAGGCAAGAAACCTAGTATGAAGCACCTACACATTTGGGGATATCCAGCTGAAGCAACACCTTACAGGCCATATGAAAAGAAACTGGATTCAAGAACGGTTAGTTGCTATTTTATTGGATACTCTGAAAGATTTAGGGGTTACAAATTCTATGATCCTACTACTAGATCAATTTTTGAGATGGGAAACGCCTGGTTCTTTGAGGATGTTGAGTTTGAAGAGGGAGATAAGGTTAGAGATTTTGTTTTTGAAGATGAATATATTGATATTCCCACAGTTGTTATTGGCATTAATCGGGCTCTTATTCTTGACATTGTTCAAGAAGAAGATTCAAATCAAAACAATATCCAAGAATCTCTCATTCCAGAATAACAAACTCTACTACCTCTAGAACCTATGCCATTAAGGAGATCCACTAGAGAAATGAGAAGTGCAGTGCTAGATGATTACATTGTATTTCTCTAAAAACATGAGTTTGACATTGGTGCGGTGGAAGATGATCCAATTAACTTTCGTCAAGCCATGGAAAGTTCTAAATCTCAAAAGTGGATTGATGCTATGAATGAGGAGATAAAGTCCATGAAGGACAATGACGTTTGGGATATTATCCCATTGCCTGAAGGTGCGAAACTCATTGGTTATAAATGATATTTAAAACCAAGAGGGATTCGAAAGGTGATGTGGAAAGATACCAAACTCGTCTTGTTGCTAAATGTTTTACACAGAAAAAAAGGCATCGATTATAAAGAGACTTTCTCTCCGGTTTTGTCGAAAGACTCTTTTAGGACAATAATAGCACTTGTGGTGTATTTTGACCTTGAGCTTTATTAGATGGATGTTAAGACTACGTTTCTCAATGGTGACATTGATGAAACAATCTATATGGTGTAACTAGAAAACTTTTGTGTCGGGAGATGCAAAGAAGATGGTTTGCAAATTAAAGAAATCTATTTATGGGCTTAGGCAAGCTTCTCGTCAATGGTATTACAAGTTTTATCAAGTTATTATCTCGTTTGGTTTTAAGATGAATTTGGTTGATAATTGTATATACCACAAGTTTAGTGGGAGTAAGCATATTCATTTGGTTTTATATGTTGATGACATATTGCTTGCCACCAACGATATAGGCATGTTGAACAAAACCAAGATATTTCTATCAAAGAAATTTAAGATGAAAGATCTTGGTGACGCTTCTTTTGTGTTGGGTATATAGATACACCGGGATCGCTCTCGGGGTACGCTTGGTTTATCACAAAAGAGCTATATCAAGAAAGTTCTTAAAAGGTTTGGCATGCATGATTGTAAATCAAGTAACACCCCTGTGGCTAAGGGAGACAAATTTAGTCTCAGTCAATGCCCCAAGAATGATTTTGAGATTCAGGATATGCAAAAGATTCCTCATGCGTCAACAGTAGGAAGTCTGATGTATGCTCAAGTGTGTACGCGTCCGGATATTACGTACATTGTTGGCATGTTGGACAGATACTTAAGCAATTCTGGAAATGATCACTAGATAGCAACCAAGCGAGTCATGAGGTACTTACAGAGAGCAAAAAACTACATGCTCACTTATCGAAAGTCAAATCAGTTAGAGATCATCGGATATTCTGACTCCGATTTTGCTGGATGCCGAGATAGCATGAAATCTACTTCAAGCTATATCTACTTACTTGTTGGAGGTGCTATATCTTGGAAGAGTATTAAACAGTCTATTATAACCTCTTCCACCATGGCAGCTGAGTTTTTAGCTTGTTATGAAACGTCCAATCATGGAATATAGCTACGAAATTTTGTCATGGGACTACGTATTCTGGATGGCATTGAAAGGCCACCTAAGTAATATTGTGATAATAAATCAACAGTACTGTATTCCAACAACGTTAAATTCCTAGTTGTGAAATAAAGAGTTCAGAGTAGACTTATATCTATAGAGCACATTGGGATAAACTCCATGATTGCGGATCCGTTGACTAAGAGATTGTCACCCAAGGTCTTTTATGAGCATACTGCTCATATGGGTGTGATTTCTCTTCAAGATATGTCGTTTTAGTGGGAGTTTGTAGTTTAGATACTTTTATCTATAGATATATTTGTTATGGATATTATGGATTTTATGGTTATTTACTGCAGTAAAGTATTCAGTTTTCATTTACGCTAATTTTATGTGGTTTGATTTCACTAAGGTTTAAGGAGGATCAGTTGGAAATTAATATGTTAAGATCACATTACATGAAATTTCCATGCTACACATCCATACTTGATCTTTATCATTAGTTGCATTGATATATATAATCATTGATGGATTTAGTTATGAAAAAAGATGTAACGACGATCGCTTTGGTTCTGTATTGATGTGGTTAATGGACAAGATTGTTAAAAAACGTATAAAGTTTTGATAACAAATCTCATGAGCTCATTAAGTATAATTCACGTTTATAAAGTTACATATATAGCTCAAGTGGGAGATTGTTAGAGTAAAATTAAATATATAGGTTTATATATTAAATAAATGTGAATTATAGGCTATCAAATAAAAGTAGGCCAATTAAAGTGATCAATTTAAGTTTTGGGATCTTAATTAATGTATTATAAAGTGTGGGCATTAATGTGTAGAGACAAGCGTAATTTTTATTTTTATGATGGGTTAAAATAGAAAATACGAAAATACTAATAGACGTAACTGTTTACGAACAGACGCGATTGTTTACGAACAGACGTAACTGTTTACGAATATACACGAATGTTTATAAATAGAGGTCGTGGTCCCCAGATCACATAACGTTTTCTATTCTTCTGATCCCCATTGTCAGAGAGAAATTTATACAGAAAATAAGTGTAGATCTGAAAGATCATAAAAACTCAGAATCAGATATTTCAACTTTCATATTATGGATTCCAGTACGCTTCTACAAATTCAGTATTTTTATTCTTGATGATTCAATATGAATGATCATGTTTGTGTGATGGTTTTCACATAACGAAATTAAGTTTTACATGTAGGGCCTTTATTTTTTGCTCTCACTTGGGTATTTATATTTCTTTTAAGTGTGAATATGTGACTTAATTTGATTTGGGTTTGTTTAATTAGGGTTGAGTAAATTGGGTTTGGTTTGGTTGTGTTTAGATTAAGGCCATGTTTGACAACCGCTTAAATTTTAAGTGTTGAAAATTTTAAGTCTTGAATTTTAAGTGTTGAAATTATAAGTGCTGAAATTATTAAGCGCTGAATATATTAAATATTTAATTTTTTAATACTTTTAACTTCAAAAGAATTATTTTTGTATAAATTTCTATTCATAAAATAATTTTTACAATTTTATTTTCTAAAATATTGTCTCTCTACAACTTTCTCTCTCTATTTTTTTTTCTTCAATTTAATAGTTTTTTCATCTATAATTTTTTGTATGTAACTTTTTGTGTGAAATTTTACAATATTGGTGTAAAATATTGGTTGCAATAATTAGATATTTTATGATATTAAGTGTTAAATGCTAAAAAATTAAATGAATCAGACATTATTTAAAATTTTGGACAACTTTTTAAATGATAATTATTTTTTAAGTGATTGTTTAATTTTATTATCAAATGCACTTAATTTGATAAGTAGTTAATTAATTCAGTTTTCAATAGTTAATTGAGTTATCAAACGGGGCCTAAGTTTGGTTTAATTAAGTTTACTTGGGTTTAATTAAGTTTGGTTGGGTTGGGTTGGGTTTAATTAGGTTTGGTGGGATTTAGTTTATTAATTTTATTTTATTTGGATTGAGTTAGATTAATGGGTTAATTTTCAATTAAAGTACTCAATCAAATATATTCATTAAATTCAAATTACATGAAGAAAAAAAATATTTATTGAAATAAAAAATAAAAATAACAAAAAAAATTTAAAACAAAATAGATTTAAAATTTTTAAAACATTTAAAAAATATTTTTAATTTTTATTTTAATACAAAAAATATATTTATAAAAAATAAAATACTATTTTCTTTTTATAACTATTAAGTACCACCCAAATCAAGATGGAGAATATGCAAGTGACTTTCTCTGTAATTTTACATTATATCAGATACCTCCCATGTTTACATTATACCAGATACCTCTCATGTTATTTTACAAATATCAAAGACTTCTTCTATATTTTTGCTTAAATACCACTTATCTCATTTCGGATAAAATTGCCCTTAGGTTATTTTTTAAAATTTTTTTATTAATACCCCTATATTTTTAAAACTATATTTTTTACCCTTAATTTTTTAAATAATTATATTTACTTCTCACTACCACCCAACTCTCACTGCCACCGCCCAACTCCCACCACCCACAACCACCGCCACCTCCTACCACTGCCACCACCCACCATCCTCCGCCACCTCCCACCAATGGCGGTGGCAGTAGGAGGTGGTGTTGGGTGGTGGCGGCGGCGGAGGTGGGTGGTGGCAGCGGTGGCAATGGGAGGTGGTTGAGGGTGGTGGGTGGTGGCGGTGGTTGTGGGTGATGGGAGTTGGGCGGTGGCGGTCAGAGTTGGATAATGGTGAGAGGTAAATATAATTATTTAAAAAGTTAAGGGTAAAAAATATAATTTTAAAAATATAGTGGTGTTAATAAATTTAAAAAAAAAAAACAATTTAAGAATAATTTTGTACAAAAAAAGGTGAATTGTGTTTGACCAGAATAACAGGAGAAGTTTATGATATTTATAAAATGAAAGAAGAAATATTTGGTATAATACAAAATGACAGAGAATAAGTAATATTTGGTATAATACAAAATGACAGGAGATATGTATGTATGTATTATTCACTTGACAAATTAGACCAATAACACGGTCAGAGAGATGCTCTAACTTTGTCGGCAAAAAGGATATGCCCCCACCCAAAGAGGGAATGAAAAAATCCATAAGAACTCCAAGCGTTTAAATTTCCCCCAAATAGGTCATAGATCCCTTATTACTGAAAAACGCGCGTTCGCCACTATCCTCGTCAGAAGGGTAATACACGACTAAAACGACGTCGCGCTGAGGGGCGTCAAATATTTACTGTATACTTTTCAACAAGTAGCACTTGTAATTCGAATTCCTACAAACATTTGTACACTGGGACACGTGGTGATCAATTATTTTGAAATAAACTTTATATTTATAAACGTACAACCATTTCGATAAACAGCGTTTAATTTACTAAAATTAACGCCGTACTGGATAAGGCCTCTGGCCTTGTACCCAGTCACTGCTAGTACTATGAATTGAAGATTTCTTTTCACTCGCATAAAGAGAGAGAGAGAGAGAGAGAGAGATGCGGACGGGTGCTATAATGAGCCTGGCGTCAGTTTCCGCAACCACGGCCTTATCCTACACCCGCCGCCCCCGATCCTCTCTCCTCCTTCCACCGCGCCGCGTACTGCCGCTACCGGCTGCCAATCGTTTTCTCTCTCCTCATCGATTTTGCTCAGCTAATGCGAATCCCGTACACCATCTCCTCCCCCATTGCTCGATCAATTTCCGGTGGAGAATCGCCGCAATCGCCTTTCCCGGCGCTGAAACTTTGCATGACGCTGGAGCGGCGGCGGCGGTCATGGCCGGAGCGTACGCTCTCGTCTCCGCTTTCGATTATCTTACCCGGCGCAATCTGATTGATCAGGTCTTCTTCTCTCTCTCTCTCTGTCGTTAAATTTCAAGAATTATATAAAAAGAAGCTCTCGGAAATGCATATTATAAAAACTTCTGCTCTCATTCCATCCCATCACATTCTCATTTCATCAGATGTGAACATAAATGATTACCGGGCCCTAAAATTTTGATTGGAAATGCATATATTCAGTTGCATTTAAGAGAGAATGAAAACAAAGTGATAATTTATATTTAGTCTCTTAAATTTATTTTTATTATTTTTATTACTAATTAGTCTCACATATGTTCACTTTTATCTAATATTAATTACATGTAAGTGCATGATATTAACTACAAATAAAATATTTGTATCTACACACAAATTAGATACATGTAATTACGATAATGCAACGCATGTATTGAGTCTTCTATATTTTTTTAATGGGCGAAACTAATACATAAATTATAATTGCGTATAAGATTTTTTAAAATTAAGGGTAAAATAAGAAACTTTTGACACATAAGCACCCTATTTATTTTTGGAGTTTTAATAATTATTTTATTTTATTTTTATTTATAATTTTTTTAATAGATTATGTAGTGAAGTTTTAATATGGAAAAAATGTAGGGGTATTATTGGCATATGTGTGCGCCTGTCATTATAATTGTGTGCCGTGTAAATTTTATGTTGACATAAAACACTAGTTTTATATTATTTAATTTTGAAGTTTAGCTTTGAAGTTTTGGAGAAATCTTATCTGATGTTTCAATTTAAACACTTTAAATTCTGAAATTATATATGGTAAGTCTAAATCGTGAATCCCAACTTTATTTTTGACGGAAATCAGTCATTTGCTAAGCACGGAAATTATCCACGTGGATAATTTTTGTAAAAAAAGAAAAATGGCACTCACTTGATACAATTTGAACACTTTAGTGTTTCAAGCATTTAAATTGAAAGTATAGGAACTAAAGGGACTTCTCTAAAACTTAAGAGGTCGAAAATTCATTAGGATGAAGTATTTTTTTTCGCCGGACAAATTTGGCCTTATTCTCCTTGCAAGCTTCCTCGAAAATTAGGCCACATAATTATATAATTGATCACTCTATTCTTTCAAAAAATATAAGTAACAAAAATTATATTTAACAAATTCATAAATAACTTACAATTTTGTCATTTTTGAATATTTGAGCACAGGTTCGTAATCGTCAGTCATTAGTTTTGAAACAACATTCATAGCTCAGTAATTATAGTGAGATTTCTATTTTTTTCTTTAAATTCTACATTGTGTTCAGTTTATTGTAAAACGTAGTACGAAATAGATCATCGCCCATCTAGGAACCACCATTTTTTTAAAGGTTTGACTTATAAAATTTGTTCCAAAAATAGGATGTCCGTAATCCGTGAAAGGGTCATCTCATAGTTTGCGGAACTTCAAAAAAATGTATGAAATCACCAATTCACTCTTATATTTTGATTCAATAAAATTTTAAAAAAATTGAATGCATATCTTAAATGGATATAATCGTAGCTGCAAAATGACGTGCATATGTTGGTATTAAAAGCAAGATTTGAGGGTTTGAGGAATTCAATATTGTGTTAAATGTTGCGAATCACAATTCAACACAGTGTTGAATTCCACCTCATGTTCAATTCAATGACATATATCACTGTTTAATCGAATTCTGGAAAAAAATAGAAAGAAAAAATTAAATCCAAAAAATAAACAATTGATTTTACTACAAATGGAAAGATAAGGTTAATTTGAATACACAATTGAAAATTGTGTTTAAAAAGAAAGTTGAAATAGAATAAACCACAATAAATATGTAATTCATATTGAATATATGGCGTCTCGAATCTAGGAGAGAAAAATCAGTCATAAAAAATCATAAAAATTCAAACGAGAGATTAAAAACTATAAGAAATTCGTTTGATTTGAGGAAAAAAATTGACAAAAATAGATAAATTAGGGGTTCCGTCTTTCGACCCCCCTTAATGGGATAATTGAATGATTTTTTCTTTTAATTTAATAAAACAAATATAAAATTTAAGAAATTAGTTTAGCAATCATCAAATATGATTTTTTTTTTGGCAATTAATCCTTATTTAATTTAAAAAATAATATATTAATGTAAGTAGCTACAAATTGATGTGATTTGTTTAGGTGGGATGTCTGTTTTCTTTTGGGGTTGTGGCCTTTTAGTACACTCCACCAACATCTATGTGAAAGATATTCATTAAGGTGTTATGTAATAAAAAATAAATTGAGTGTTGAATTAACCAATAGGAGGTTAATTGCCTTCTACTCTTTTATACTTTCATGTTGTTTTATTTCATTTCTTTTACTTTAAAAATTTACTCTTCACCCTCTTCTTCAACTAAAATAAATAAATTAATATTCAGTTAAAAAGGTAAAAGTAAATTATTTTTCTCTATTTTTCCAATTTAAATTTAATGTTTAAGGTAACAAAACGGAGAACTTAACATTCTGGCTCTCGCATTCTTGTTTTTCCGTTTTTTACTTTTCTTTTTAATAAAAATGAAATAAATAAAAATTAAAATAAATGGTAACTTTTGTCTATTTCATGTGCAATTTACATTTACCCCTTTTTTAGCAATTTTCGTTAAGTGAAAATTGTTAGTTTTCCAATTTATTATAAGTAAAAGGGGATAAAGTATAAGTTTTTAAAGTAGAGGGAATAAAATAAAATAATGTCGAAGTATACAGAGGAAAAAAGACAATTAATTTAATAAGGGTTTAGTTTTAGACCCGCGCATTACGCGGGCTTAAAAAAAAAAATAATAATTTTTTAATATTGAAGTATGAAATATATAGACATCATTTGGTTATCTTGATGACAATATCTGGAAATGAATGCATAAATTTTTGTGTGTAATGACTTTTTATAAATACCGAATATAAATATACTATTAAATTTTTATATAAATAATCATAAAAGTGAAATAATATTTTTATAAATTAACATTTACAATATACTATAAAAAAACAAATAAATAATGATAAATTAGGATTAATTTTATGAATTTTTGAAATTAAACAAAATCTAATTTAATTAATTTGGATTGTATCAATTTTCTTTTTGGTTGAAAATATTTTTTTAATCACAATTATTTTTTTAAATAATTTAAAATGCGGTCCAATAAATTAATCATGTATTTATGCATTAATTAAAATAAAATAAAATTAATTAAAACAAAAAGAGAGAAAATATCGAGTGGGATCACTCATTATTTGATATATAAAAATAAAATGAAATACATAAGAACTCATTAAAAAACTTAAAAGAGTCATTCTCTAACCTCATTAAGTCATTTTCTCTCTTTACACTCCTTACACTTTTAAATATTAGTATTAGATTTTGTGAACTACTTTTTGGAACACTTTTGTCCACCAACCCCCTATCTTATCCCCTAATCTACTTGGCTATTTATAATGTCATAAGAACTTTTAGGTTCTATTTGGATTTATGATTGGAAATTTGATTTCTTGTCAATTTGAAAAACCGTTAGTGTCAAGGCCGGCCCTTGGATAAGGTGACCAAAGCAGTCGCTTATGGCCCCTAAATTCTGGGGCCCCTTCAAATTGATTCTAATATTTTTTTTAAAAAAATATTGTTATTAAAATCATGTCAAATTAAAAAAAAAAAAACAATTTTGGTTTAGTCACTATATTAAGTATCTTTTCTTGAGATATTTTAATTTTATAAAAAAATTATGAGTATTTTAAAAAATATATTTAAACATTGAGAGACCCTGTTTTCAAATTTTGTTTTGGGACTCAGATTTCTCAGGGCCAACCTGGTTAAAGAAATATGTTTGGACCAATTCTATGTATTGGAAAAAAACATAGTTGCATATTTGCTACTCTCCCCCTCTCTTTCTCATCATCAATATGAAAATTTCCTCCGTTTTAGCACAGAGCTTGAGCAGAAAATTGGTCCATATCCTGTCCGGGTTGCTTTTTGCTGCTTCTTGGCCAATTTTCAGGTATCTACTTTTTCTTCATTGATATTTACCTTATTTGTTAAGGACCCGTTTGGCTGTCGTCCAATGCACATTTTTATTTATTTATTTTATTAATTTTTGTTTCTGTTTATGTTCTTCAATTTTCACATACTTGAGCTGATCATTTTACTCCTAGATTAGCACTTCAACGGAGGCTCGATACTTTGCTTCTGTAGTTCCGATGATAAATTGCCTCAGGCTTGTCATCCACGGCCTCTCCCTAACTACCGACCAAGGACTCATAAAATCTGTTACTCGGGAAGGGAAACCGGAGTAAATAAATATTCCCTTCCCCTCATTTTTTTTCCAATAAATACTTCTTTTAAAAATATTTGATTTTTTTTTTCAAAGAAAAATTGACTATGCTCTCTTTCCAGGGAATTGCTTAGAGGTCCTCTATATTATGTGTTGATGCTGATTATGTGCGCTCTCGTCTTTTGGCGCGAGTCCCCGGTTGGGGTGATTTCATTGGCCATGATGTGCGGCGGGGATGGTAATATTTCTCGCCTTTCATCAAAGCTCAATAGTTTTTTGATTTTTGGGTGTCGTTTGTTCATTGTTTTTGTTCTCAGATTTATGTTTTTGTTCCCAAAAATTTGGAACATAAACAAAAATCCCAAAAGAATTATGTTTTTTTCCTAAAAAAATATTAAGTGGCTTGTTTAGTTATTGTCATCTTTTTGTCCCCAAAAGACTTAGAAACAAAAATATGGGGGAAAATATTTTTCTGTTATGTTCCTAGAGTTTTGGAATGAATTTTGGGAATAAAATAGAAATATATATATTTTTTTCTTAGATTTCTGTTTATGTTATAAATTTTGTAAGGGAAAAAAAGCAATAAGGTGGCCTTTGTGTATTTCGCTTCCCATATTCTTAGAGAACTTGCAACAAAAAAAGGGAAAAAGGGTATTGGAACAATTATGTTTTCTTTCTAAAACTTGAGAATATAACAAAAAAATAGTTTTTTTTTATTCCCATATTTATGTTTCTATTCCTAAATGGCATAGGAGGTTCTAACTTAAAATCATATGATTTCAAATGGAATAACGTTTTTGACTGTTTGGTCATTCTCATGTAATTGAGATGAGACATGAATCTAACAAAAGGATCATAAATAGAAACCCTAAACAAACGCCGCTTTGATAATCTCAGAGACTGATAAAGCTAAATTAAATATGTGTTTGTAGGTATTGCCGATATCATGGGAAGAAGATTTGGATCCTTGAAAATCCCTTACAATCAACAAAAGAGCTGGGCTGGTAGCATTTCCATGTTTGTCTTTGGTTTCTTGATTTCTATCGGGTAAGATTTTTTTCCCAATCTGCCAAAATATATATTAGAATAACTGAGAGATGGAATAGTGGGAAAACTTAAGATGATTGTATTGATATATGAGAAAGATATACAAATGATTTATATATAAAAAGTGACTTGGATTTTCTTAGTGGGATTAAGGTTTAACGTAATGGAAATCAAACATTTTTCTCTATGTTGTAGGATGCTCTACTACTACTCGGTCTTCGGGTACTTCAAATTAGATTGGGTTTCGACGATTGAAAGAGTTGCGTTGGTTTCTCTTGCAGCTACAATGGTGGAGTCCCTCCCGATTACTGGGGTTGTGGATGATAACATATCCGTTCCTCTGGCGAGCATGGTACTTGCGTTTTTGTGTTTTGGTTATTAATTTGTATCATTAAACAATTAAAGTATTTATATGTATAGTTTTGAAGGACTTTTTATTGATGGTTGTCCTGGAGTGTAATTGAGTTAGCTTTGGGGTTGAGAGAGGTTCAAGACTATTTAACACTGCTATAAGAGCATATGTTATAACATCTTTAGCCCAATCCCCGCAAAGGAAGAGACTGGTCGATAGTTAGTTAATTCAAAGACTCAATGTGTGAGGAAGAGATTATTGAGTTTATCATACATCAAATATGGAAGGAGGTTGCTTGTCAAGATATAAAGGTTGAGAAAAGCCCAAGACTACCCTACACTTGTATCAACAACACAGTGTTGGGATGTTTTTGGGTCTCTTTCAACTCTAAAAACTAGCTTATGAGTTGAGCCTTTCTCTTAAACTTATAACTTAACAACCAACCATTTTTCCATCCGATGTGGGATAAACTTAACATTGCTCATGATGTTTCCATTTGAAACTCTTATCAAAATTGATCTATGCTAATTGAAAATCAATTCATGCCAGTTATATTTTTGAAATACAAATATATAATTTGATTAAACTTTATATACATGAGACCTGATACGTCACTACCAAAAAAACATTTATGCATACTTGATATTGTCGAGGTGACATTTGAGGTTAGAATTTTTTGTTTCTCATTTTGTGTTTTTGTTCCAAAATTGTTGGAACAAAAACAAAAAAGAAAAAAAAAAATCTACAATCACCGCCACAATTTTGTTAATAAAATCTTGATTTTTGATCTTTATTGGAAAAAAAAAATACAAAAACCTGACAATACACCATCTAAAAAATGTAGAAACACACCACAATTCTAATACAGAGCAGCTAATAGTAATGGTATTTGTAATAAATTGTTGAGTTTATCCCACGTCAAATGTGGAATGAACTGATGGTTAGATTACAAGTGTAAGGGAAAATTTCATTTGTGATTATTGAGTCAGAGTTATTGTAACTTGAGCTCTGACACTAGTGTAGGGTAGTCTTGGGCCACTTTCGACCCTGAAGACACGTGTCGTTGGCTAAGTCCTTGCGGCAAATAAGTCCCGTCACTTGCCTTGAAGCATAATTCCCTTACGAGCTACCTTTTAAGGGCGAGAGAGGCTCAAGACCACCTTACACTGGTATCAGAGTCCAGGTTACAATAATTTTGACCCAATGGCCATAAAATGAGAGGTTGGTCGAGGATTAATCGACCAAAAACCCAATGTGTGAGACAAATTGTTATATTTATCCAAATTGGATGTAGAAGGAGTTGGTAGTCAGGTTATAAGTATGAGAAAAAATCTCATCTCTTAAGCTAGTTTTTTGGGTTAAGAAAGACCCAAGATCACCTTACATAAATTTAGGCTTATCACAAAAAAAAAATTCTTTAAAATTACGACTCCAAAATTTCAAATAGTGCTATTACGATAAAAACATATAAGTGCTAATATCACCTAACTTTCTAACAATAACAAAAAAAAAAAAAAAAAAATCTAGAAACTTCACATTGTTTTTAATTCTGTTGAAAAAAATTATAAAGATATAAAAATTGTTGATACAGAAAAGAAACAATAAACACAAACACACAAACATAATTTGAGGTATAATGTCCCTATGACAACAATTGCAGAAGACAAAAATAAAAAATTGAAGGCGAGTACCAATGATTGATAAACTTAGAAAGGGCAAAAGCTGAGTTCTTGCAAAAATGTAATGAAAGAAAATAGTCACCTATAGAAAGAAACTAATTAGAAAGTGTATTTCTTCTTGTAACTAGGGGTAGTCATGAGCTATGCTCGGGGCGGGCTTTAGCTAGGGTATTATAAAAAAATATAAAACCCTAATCCGACTCGGCTCTATGATCGGGCTCTACTTTCATGTTCAAGCCCGGCCCTATAAAAAAAAATCAAACCCAAGATCGACTCTCTCTCTCTCTCTATATATATATATTTTGTTTTTTTTTTAATTTTAAAAATAAATGCTAAAATATAAACATGAATACTAAAACATAAAAGCGATCAACGATAAGGCGAGACTTGCGGCGAAAAAAAGCAATGACGGTGAACGAAATCGGCAAATGGAAGCAATCAACGGTGAAGAAATGTGATAGACGAAAACAATGAGAAAATGCAGGCACACAAGGAGGGAGGGAGGGGGGTTTCGGGAATAAAGAGAAATGAAGATTGAAGAGGTAGACACGAGGCGGTAAGCGGCGGATGAAATTAAATAAATTAGAGTTGAATTTGTTTGATATCTATATATATAAATTTTTTTAATTAATACTCGGGTCTAACCGGGTCGACCCTAAAAAATTTAGTCATTCCCTAGTTTGGCCCTAAATTTGATTGGGCTTGAAAATTAAAGTCCAAGCTTTATTCATGGGCTTAAAACTAGAACCCTAGTCCTAAAAAAATAGGAACAGACTGAGCAGGCTGAGTGATACCCTGGGCCCATGACCACTCTTACTTGAAATAGCATGCAAATGAGAGATTATCAAAAACATGGTAGCAAACATTTTTTTCTTTTTTGATATGTTGAAATTACAACAAAGATGAAACTTCAAAATTCAAAATAACACGATTCTAATTTCAAATGCATTTAGGATAAAAAAAATAACCTACAAATTTAACTTATTCACAGGTACAACCTGCATTGTTTTTTCAATGACCATATGAAAATAGATTAAAAGATTTAAAATAAAATCACAAAAATAAAAAGAACTTTTACTTACATGTTGAATTTTAAAATAGTGCATTCGAGCACGGGTTATACGTTAGTGTATGTGTGTGTGCATATATAGAGAGAGAGAGGGAGAAGGAGGGGGGACAAATCAGGTGAATCATATCGTCAGCGTCAATGAATGTGTCGGCAATGTCAGAAGATGGTGGAAGAAAAAAAGTGTAGAAAATAAAAAAGTTAATGGATATATAATTGATAAAACATTATTAAATAAATTATTTTATAAAAAAGGCATAGGGTCTAACAAAAATAGATGTAACCCATACACAATTGGTCATAAGATTTAATGAAAACTAAAGTGAACATTTTACCCCCCAATTAGACATCCACCCAAACTTTGAGGGTCAAACGTGTGATTTTCCCAAAATGAAGACACAGCTCCCGCAAACCCTAAAACCTATGTATATATATTAGCCGGATGCGCGTAGCGGCCGAAGGTGCAGAGACAGAGAAATAGAGAGAGAAAATGCAGATCTTCGTGAAGACCCTGACGGGGAAGACCATAACGCTCGAGGTCGAATCGAGTGACACCATCGACAATGTCAAGGCCAAGATTCAGGACAAGGAAGGTAGTTGAATGAATTCCAAATCTTCATCATTCGATTTCATTTCGCGATGATTGTTTTCCATATTATTCTCGATGTCAAAGACTGTTGTTGCCTGATTATCGACGCCATCATGTGTGTTTGTTTTTAGGTATTCCGCCGGACCAGCAGCGGCTGATCTTTGCCGGTAAACAGCTCGAAGATGGCCGTACTCTTGCCGATTACAACATCCAGAAAGGTATTTTAATTCTCTCTAATAAAGCGGCTACGAGTAGTTTATTTATTACAGTTTTACAGATTTGATTATGTGCTCGTGATTTTATGCTGTTTGCTAATTGATTTTAATGTATGGATACACGTAGAGTCGACTCTGCATCTTGTTCTGAGGCTTCGTGGTGGAATCATTGAGCCGTCGCTGATGGCTTTGGCCAGGAAATACAACCAAGAGAAGATGATCTGCCGCAAGTAAGTGCTATCAATACGAACCCGTAGCTTAGCAGTCAGCTTACGGTTTTTCAATTTCTTTGATATAATTGAATTTTTAAGTGAAATCGTTAGTGATTAGTTGTTGCGAGCTTAAATATTAATCTAAAGCTATCTGTAAGTAGTAATATCAGCTCCTTAATACTGAAGATTAGTCTGCAAATGTTAATTTCTGTTGCTTGCTCTGATGATTAGGAGTAGGAGCCCTAAAATAAATATATCAGAATGTGAAATAGTGGGTGAAGAATATGAATATAAATTCTTGCTCCTTTAAAAATCTCATCTGCCAAGCCTTTGTATATCAAACATGATTGCTTCTTGAATTCCATTGAACAGGAATATTACTATGCTTCGGTTTGCAATTTTCTTTCAAATGTTGCGTATCTTCTCATTGAAGTCACAAGCTTTTTAGTATAAATATGATTTTTATTGTAAATTAAAACCGAAAGTTGAACCTTGTGTTTGAGTTTACTATGAGATTTGTTCTGCCTATGATATATCGAATTGAAATCCTTTATATGTCAAAATATGATTGTTTCTTGAATTCCATCTCATACTTGTTTCAGATTTGTTAATATTTGCTATATAACTCGAATAATTATGTTTTTTTATAGATGGGTTTCTTACAAATTTTCTTTCAATAGTTTTAAATTGGTATGATTGTGTTGTAAATGAAAACCAAGCATTGCGGGTTCATGATTTTACAATGAGGTTTTTGTAATACTTAAAGAAAGAGTTTGAATTGTGCATCAGATGTTATGCTCGGCTGCACCCTCGTGCTGTGAACTGCAGAAAGAAGAAGTGCGGCCACAGCAATCAGGTAATATCGGTTAATCATCCTGTTTTGAATTGTATTACCATATGTTCCCGCTTATGACTTCCACATCTAATTGGAGAGCATCTTTTTTTTTTTTTTTTTTTGGAATTTGGAATTGCAGTTGAGGCCGAAGAAGAAGATCAAGTAGAGAGATTTGCCCATCTTGATCCCAAGTATCGTCATCCTCTTTTGCTAGATCAAAGTTTTGTTTAAGTGCCAAGTTTATCATAAAATTGTGTTAGTTTTTCGTGATCGACATTGTTCTTTTCTTGCTGCTTTGTGTTTTCTTGCCGTCGTTGGATTCTTTAGGAGGATGAACTCGATATTTCTGTTTTTTTTCTTGTTCTATGATTTGCGAATTAGACTCTTTAATACTTAATCAATTTCTTAAGTGTTGTAAATTGGTGTTTGGTGGCTAAAAATTTTGGTAAGTAAATTTTTTGAGGAAAATTGGAGGAGATAGAAAGGTAAATACAAATAATATGACTACAAGGTCCATATTTCTTAAATTAAAACAAGGGTGATTTGTATGACTACAAGGTCCATATTGCCCGTATTGTATTAATAATTTATTATTTTTTTTACGAAAATGTTATTTAATAAATAGGTAATATTTCTTCAAAAATTTATCTTCAATTTGTTTTTAGTTTAACAAATATTTATTGTCACAACAATCATTGCCGAGCAATTCGACAAACATTAACCTCTACTACTTTTACCACCGCTATAAATGCTTGTTACTATTGCTGTCATAATAAACATTTACTATAATGGCAAACATTAAATAACATCACAATCACCATGGCCACCGTCTACTGTCCTTGCGCAACAAAAATTCATCACCGTCACGAATTGATCGCTCAACTTTATACACATATTTAAGTGTAAGATATTGTAATATAGCGCATTTAGTAAGGGTGTTAAATTCACAAGAATATGAATATAATTATTAATTCTCTTTATGTTTCCCAACAAGTAGTTTGTTTTTGAGTTTTAATATTAAAGTTGCAGAAAAATCTTTTAATTAAAATAATATATGTGAAATGAACGGGTTAGGCGGCATGTACATGTTTTTCGCTTATTCCAATGAGTTCTTTTTTTTTTTCCTTAGTGTAATGAGGTAATCTTACTTACAAGCAAGATTTACTATGAAAGATTAATTGATTATTTAATCGGTATAAACTATACTCGTTATGTAAGAAGTGGTCAAACGTTATTAATAACTCCCATTGAAATAAACACAACAACAAAAAAAAAGGTTCATTTTTGTGAAGATTCACATTGGATTAAATTTTTACAAATTATACAATTTTAATTTGCATTTTATCATTTTTATTTTAATATCCATATTACCTAATTTTAGTGGAAAAATAAAAATAAACATTCAAATGATTTACAAATGGTTAAAAGGGTGTGTGTAAAATTCAAAATTATAATTATAATTGATGCTTTCTAAACAAACAAATACCTGGTAATGAAATTAGTTTAGTAAACATTTACTAAATTTGACCAAAAAAAAACCAAAAAAAAAAACATTCACTAAGCAAATAATATTTTATAGTGTTGGTGGATTGATTTAGTGAATATTCATTAAAATAAATCATATTTTGTTAATTAATTAAAAATGAACATTCATTAATTGAAATCTTATATATATTTTGTAATTGTTTTTGGTGAACATTTACCAATCTAAATTATTTTTTTTCCCATTAAAAACAATCAAGATAGATATAAAAAAAAAAAAAAAAAAAGATTGTAAATTAAATGATATAATTTTTACGAATTTAATTTATTGACATGTTCACAAAATATATATGTTTATTGATATTTATTTCCATATAGGTTATCAAGGAACTCACATGGAAAAAAAAATTAATGACTTTGAAATCACACAAGAATATTACAGTCAAATGTTGATGAATATTAATTGATAAAGAACTAAAAAATAAATATTAGTTATAAAAAAAATAATATAACAATAAATTATTAAAAAATTATTATTTTACTAAACTTCCTAATTTTAAAATACCAAACTCTCTAATATTTTTTTTTTTTTTTTTGGAAGAGTTTGAACTTTAAATCTTACCATTTTTACGAGAAAAATAAATTAGACATCGCTAGAGTACAAGAATTGACAAGGTAAGTTACATGGAATGTATACAAATACAGTTTTTGGAAAAAAATTGACAACTATATTAAATCAAACCCAAAATAACCTTCCATTGTTTTCAATTTTTTTTAAAGAACATTAAAAAAGACGAAAACAAAAATACACGTGGCTCAATCTACGACAAGAAGCACAAGAAAGCCACATAATTGGCAACTTCATCTAATGAATTTTACTATTGGGCAAAATACATTTTAGACATTATTGATATACTTCTACATTGTCATCCTAAATTTATTCCTTTAAGTTTAAACCTTCTAAATAACAAAATTATTTTAAAATATTATTCTGTTAAATTTTTCATCCAAACTAACAAAAATAGGAGATAAAATTATAATATTTTATTTTATTTTATTTTATTTTTTATTCAATTTTTTTTCTCTCTATGTTTATGCATAACTTCCCTACCAAGTTTAGCACGGTTAATGATATCAACCCAAGTATTAATTATACGACCTTGACTATCAACTACGGATATATATATTTTTTTTCTTCTTTTCTCTTCCTCCTTCACTAAACCTCTCTCTCTCTCTCCATCACCTTCCACCGCCACCACCATCGTGGAAAGAGAGAGAGAAAGGTTCGGTGTGGGGGGAGAGAGAGAGAGCTCTTCGATGAAGATGAAGGAAGAAAAAATAAAAATTGAATAAAAAATTAAGATTGTGTTTGGATAGAAGATTTGTAGGAGGGATTTCATTTAGTTAAAGGATTTTGAAATCCTTTGTTTGGGTAATAAGAGAAATAATTTCTCAAATTCTTTTTTGAGTAAATAGAAGGATTTTGAAATGATTTTGGGAGAGGTTGAATTTGAGAAATCCTTCCCATTCTTTTTTTTTTTTTTCCCCTTCTTTTTTCTTTTTCCTTCTCATTCAGCTTTTTCATCGTCTTTATCATGTGCTTCCGAACTGGCCGTCAACTGCTTCTTCAAACTAGGTTTTTGATTGATTTCGAAAACAAAATCGAAATCAATTGAAACCAAATCGAAAGGGTTTCGATTGATTTCGATTTCGTTTTCGAAATGGAAATCGAAGAACATGTTCGATTGAAGCTCTGTGTGTTTGGCGATGGCAGTAGGGTTCGATTTCGTAGTGATGGCAAACACCTTCTTCGTCGCTGTTTGCTTCTTCACCCCTGAACACTCGTTCGTCTGTGATTCTCGAAGTCTAAAAACGAAATCGAATGACGACGAACGACGAATGGTTGGCGGATTTCGTCATCGTTTGCTTCCTTGAACGTCGTCGTCGTTTGCTTCTTCAAATTAGGGTTTCGATTGATTTCGAAAACAAAATCGAAATCAATCGAAACCAAATCGAAAGGGTTTCGATTGATTTCAATTTCGAAATTTCGATTGATTTCGATTTTGTTTTCGAAATCGAAATCGAACAAATTAGAATTTCGATTGAATGCCTTTTGTGTTTGGCGATGGCAATAGGGTTCGATTTCGTAGCGATTGAACGTCGTTTGTATTTGGCAGATTTCTTTGTTTAGATCGAACGTCGTTTGTGTTTGGCGATGACAGATTTCGATTTCTTTGTTCATTGTTCATCGTCTTCATCATTTTTTTTTGTTTTGTTTTTATTTTTATTTTTATTTTTTCCAAAAGTGGGATAAAAAAATAGAACAAAACATCAAATTCTTTATCCAAATATTTCAGTTTAAACAATTATCTAAACGCAACCTAAAAAAATAGAAGATTACAATTTTACCCTCTAATTCTATTAGTTTGGATGAAAAATCTAATAGAAGGAGTTTTAAAATCACTTTGATATTTAAAGGGTTTAAATAGAAACGAATAAACATAAAAAAATTACATAAAAACGTGTCAATAGTTAGGAAGTTTAAAATGTATTTTGTCTTTTACTTTTTTATTTTAATTAAAAATAAAAATTTACATATCTAATCTCTTAATCTGATATTACTCCAGCGAAGCTCACTGCCCTTGCTACTTCGTCGTCCCCTAAATGGCCTTAAAGCTGGAACCCATAATCCCACCGCCGGTCTCGCAGCCGCCGCCGTACGACTCCAAGCCGGCACACCTCTCCTTCCAACACCCAAAACCATATCAACAGCAGAAACCCCTTCCTCTCTCACTCACGACGTACCACACCCACTTCTCTCCTCTCGATCAGCCGGCGACTTCAACCAACTACGCCACCGTACTCCAATCCTGTAAGTGCCCCAACCTTGGCGAACAAATCCACGCCCACGCCGTCAAAAATGGGTTCCGCGGCGATCAATTTGTCGAAACCAAGCTGCTACAGATGTACAGAAACTTCGGTCATTTCGACCACGCAACCCGACTGTTCGACGAAATGCCCAACAGAAACCTCTACTCATGGACGGCGATTCTCAGCTTATATCTGGATTTCGGCTGCTTCGAAGAAGCCTTCTCCCTCTTCCGAAACCTACAATTCGAGGACATTAACTTGGATTTCTTCGTCTTCCCGCAAGCTCTGAAGATCTGCACCGGCTATGGCGGCGTTGAACTGGGGAGCCAGTTTCACGGGATGGTGATAAAGAGCGGATTTATATCAAAAACCCACGTCAGGAACGCCCTAATTGACATGTATGGTAAATGCAGAAGCTTAGACAATGCAAAAAGAGTGTTCCACAAGAACGACGATAACCGAGACTCCGTATCGTGGAACTCGATTATCACGGCCTGCGCCGGCAACGGCATGACCCACGATGCACTCAAGTTGCTCAAGAAAATGTCGACACCAAATCTCGTGTCATGGAATGCCGTTCTCGCCGGATTTTCTCAAAACGGGCACGACGAGAAAGCCATCGAGTTTCTTCAAAGAATGGTCCGATCTGGGCTACAACCGAACCCAATGACACTTGCTAGCGTTCTTCCTGCCTGTGCGAGACTACAAACCCTAATCTTAGGAAGAGAAATTCACGGCTACATCACGAGGCGCGGGCTAATGTTGAACGAATTTCTCGTCAACGGATTGATCGATGTGTATAGAAGGTGTTCCAACATGGGGAGCGCTCTCCACTTGTTCTCGAAATTTTCGGAGCAAAACGAGGTTTCTTTCAACACGATGATCGTCGGGTACTTTGAGAACGGAGAAGTTTCGAGAGCAGAGGATTTGTTCGATAAGATGGAATTCGCGGATGTAATTTCATTCAACTCCATGATTTCAGGATACGTAGATAACTACATGTATGAAAAAGCACTGGACATGTTTAAAATACTAGTTATTGGACACGGGATTGAAGCTAATTCCTTCACGCTGGGGAGCGTTCTAGCTGCTTGTGCTGATTTGATTTCTTTAAGAAGAGGAAAAGAGATTCATTCTTACGCCATGAAAAGAGGCCTAAACTCCAATCCGTTCGTCGGTGGAGCTTTGATAGAGATGTACTGCAAATGCCATGACCTAAAGGCCGCTCAGACGGCTTTCGATGAGGTAAAAGGAAGAGAAATGCCGACATGGAATGCCTTGATTTCCGGCTATGCTCATTGTAATCAAATTGAATGCATTCAAAATGTACTTTTTAAAATGAAAGACGACGGATTTGAGCCAAATGTATACACATGGAACGGGATTATAGCGGGCTATGTGGAAAACGGTCACCACGAGTCTGCACTAAACCTGTTCAATGACATGACGCAGATTTCAAATTTGAAGCCCGATATTTACACAATCGGGACAATTTTATCGGCCATCTCAAAATTAGCAACAATCGAGAAGGGGAAACAAGTTCATGGACACTCGATAAGACACGGATATGATTTGGATACCCGAATCGGGGCGGCATTAGTGGACATGTATGCGAAATGCGGTAGCATAAAGCATGCCCGGACAGCGTACAATAGGATAAAAAGTCATAATTTGGTCACACGAAATGCGATGCTCACCGCATACGCTCTGCACGGGCACGGGAAGGTAGGAATCGCTTTTTTTCGAGAACTACTCAAGGAAGGTGTTAGACCTGATGGCGTGACTTTCCTATCAGTTCTCTCTTCATGTGTTCACGAAGGCTTAGTTGAGTTGGGACGTGAGTTTTTCGACTTGATGGGTCAATTTGAAGTGGTCCCCACCGTTAAACACTACACGTGCATAGTCGACCTCCTGAGCCGTGCAGGGTCATTACATGAAGCCTACAAAATTGTTGAGGAAATGCCTGAAGAGGCCGATTCGGTAATTTGGGGTGCGTTGCTCGGTGGATGTGTTATCCATGGGGAGGTCGATTTAGGGGAGAGAGCGGCAACAGCGCTCCTAGAATTGAAACCCCAAAACACGGGGAACTATGTGATGTTGGCAAACTTGTATGCTTCTGGAGGGAGATGGATTGATTTGGCAAGAACGAGACAGATGATGAAGGATAAACAACTGCAGAAGACACCAGGGTGTAGTTGGATTGAAGATAGAGATGAGGTTAATGTATTTGTAGCTTGTGACATATCCCACAGGAGAGCAGAGGAGATTTATGAAACATTAGATCACTTGACAATTCAAATGAAACTGAAACAAGATTAGAACAAAACCTATTTCCCATATATAATATTGTCACACTTGAACAATTTACAAATTTAAAATTTTAGCTCATATAGTTCACGCATTATAAAAATTTTCAAAAATTTAAAGTCACTGCATTGCATGAAAATCACTATAAAATTTTCATGAAAAATATATAAGTGATTTTAGATTTTTCACAAAATTGTTTAGTGGACATGTGCATGGCAAAAAAAAAAGAAAAAAAAGGAACTAGCTTTTCTTTATGAAAATAGTTGCGGAGGCAAACTTGAGGAAATATTGTTGGTGAGCTTGGTTTTTCAGTAAAGGTCGAGTGATTCGAGAACCCTTCGGGCTTGGATGTGCAAGGCGGTAAGTCTCTCATCTGGATTGAGGGTTGAACCAAATTGACTGGCGGCCCATATCAAAGAGGCAGATTTTTCGCCCAGAAACTGCCGTATATCGTCATGAATTGTGACCATGGGAGGTCTTTCCCTACCGTTCACGTGCCCAATGAGCAGCAGAAGAAATTCACCACATTTCAGCCTAATCACATGAAAAATGTCAGCATAAGCATTCCCAAATCACCAGTAAAGGAAAGACTTAGGCCCGTTTGGTTGTCTAAATTATCTTATTTTATGAATTATCGCTTTCCTGAACTAGTTTGTATAATTCTCCATTCAGGTGTGATTTAATCAAATTTACATATTATTTGTTGAACGAAGAAACATTAAACTGTTTTATTGTACTAAAATATTCACGTTATATTTTGCTCCAATTACATGAGAAAATAGTATATAAGCTAAAACGAAAATGATTACCTATTTTGGCGTTTTAAATTCTTATAAACAAGTATAAAAAATAACGAATAAATACTGCAATTTACGAATTGAAGGATATATAGTATATAAGCTAAAACGAAAATGATTACCTATTTTGGCGTTTTAAATTCTTATAAACAAGTATAAAAAATAACGAATAAATACTGCAATTTACGAATTGAAGGATAACCATAGGCTTACAGAAGATATTTCCATCTGTCATTTAAACAATTGATTGAATAACAAATGAAGGGCAGCTTACAAATGAAGGGAGAGCAGTGGGTTGGTAACTCACCAAACTTGATAACATCATAAAAAAACTTAAAAAAAAAACACAAAAAATCTTATTACAGTCCTCTATTTAATTTTTTATTTTTTGGTCTTATTTACATAACCATTTATTTTTTAGTCCTTACCAACTTATCTTTTAAGTCTTAGTTAATATTAACTATTATATGAAATATAAATTGCACATCTAGTTAATGTTAACTAAATAGATTTAATTTAGTTAATATTAACTAAAAGAAATGAAGGACTGGGATACCTTAGATTTTCATCAACTTGTTTGTCTCTTACAAGTAGAGCAACTTCCTCAATACCATTGCATGCCTCAAAATCCTGATGCACCATTGCACAGTGTATACATTAAAAAGGGGAAAGCCCATAAAAGAGAATACATATGATTTCATCACTCAAATAAGTAGGTAAATTAAGAGAATTAAAGAATTAGACATGCAGTATATGTGTGTGTATCTGGACATATTTTACCTTTGCTATATTTTTACCCTTGGATTAGATATCCAAGGGCTAAGATTTAAGGAATCTCGGAGACATTTTCAATCCTTAGATTAGATCCAAGAGTTGAGATCATGAAATTTCCAATAAACAATCTCAAACGATAAATAACCATTGATTTTAGATCATGAAACTCCCAACAAATTATCCAAAACATAATTTACATTTGAGATATTTTTACCAATTGGATGGTCGGAGATTTTGTTGAGATACTAAATAACAAATTATCAACAAAATATTTTTTCATGATTAATGTATTTGAATCAACTATAAAAAATATCAAGATTAAGGTATTGAATTTAAATTAGTGCCTTTAGGCACGGGGTATATATTAGTATATAATAAATTTGAACATATTTTACATTTAAGACATTATCGTCAATTGGATGGTAGGGTACATTTTCAACCGTTGATTAATATTTTGTAAAGAAACTAAATAACAAACTTTCAACAAAAATGATTAAAGCATTTACACTAACTATAGGATATTCAAGATTAATATATTGAATTAAAATTAGTGTTTAAGGAACGGGATATATATTAGTCTATTATATAAATCAGAACATATTTTACATTTGAGACATTATTAACCTTGGATGGTTGGAGACATTATCCACCATTGATTTAGATTTTGTTGAGAAACTAAATAACAAACTCTCAACAAAATGATATTCAAGATTAATGTATTGAATTAAATCTAACAATATGATATTCAAGATTAATGTATTGAATTAAATCTAACAATATGATATTCAAGATTAATGTATTGAATTAAATCTATATGATCAATCTACAAATTAGAACATATTTATATTTTTGAGACATTTTTGACCATTGAACGATTGGAGACATTTTCAACTATTGATTTTGATTTTGTTGAAAAATTAAATATAAAACTCTCAACAAATGTAATAATTAATATATTTGAAACAACTATAGGATATTCAAGATCAATATAATGAATTAAATTATTTTTAACATATATAAAAAATTAGGACATATTTCACATTTGAGATATTTTTTACTATTGGATGGTGACATTTTTAATCGTTAATTTAGATTTTATTGAGAAACTAAATAATAAACTTCCAATAAAATATTTTTTTCATGATTAATGTATTTAAACAAACTATAAAGATATTCAAGATTAACGTATTGAATTAAAATTAGTGCCTTTAAGCTCGGGGTACATACTTGTAGTTCTAAGTTGGCTAGCTTTTGACAACAATTGTTCCGTGGCGGATGCCCAGGTGTGGATCAAGTCATAGTCGAATATTGTGGGCACTTGTGTGTGCTGAATGCACTATAAAGGTTAGGTATGTGGCTTTCCTAACACCAATTGGTTTTTAAATGAGGGGTAGCGCCTAAGGTCCTATAAGTGGTATCAGAGCCAAGGTCGCTGGTTCGATTCCCAGTGGGAGCAATTGCTAAGTGGAAGATTGTTGGCCAAGTTTTGGCAGCAATTGTCCTGTGGCAGAGGCTCGGGTGTGGGTCAAGTCATAGTCGAATGTCATAGTGCTTGTGTGTGCTGAATGCACTATAAGGTTAGGGTATGTGCTTTTCCTAACACCAATTGATTTTAGGATGAGTGGTATTGCTTGAGATCCTACACATGACTTAATTTACATTCGTGATATTTTTTACCGTCGGATAGTTGAAGACATTTTCAATCGTTAATATAGATTTCGTTGAGAAATTAAATAACAAACTTTCAACATAATTTTCATGATTAATATATTTGACTAACTAAAGAATTTATTCAAGAGTAATATATTTCAACAGAATATTCAAGACTAATGTATTATACTAAAATTTATGTAATCTATATAATCTATTTTACAAATTAGGACATATTTTATTATTTATAACCCGCTCAGTAAAATCTCTGTGCCCGCCCGCCCTAACTATTTCAATTGAAAGTAAATAAACTCTCTATTTCTGTCCCATTTATTTTTCAAACTCATCTTTTTGGTTTTTTAGTTCAAAACAACCGAAATTCGATCACCTCATATTTGTTTGCTTCTTATTTTTCTATTTTTTATATTTTGTGATCCATATAATAAAATAGAAAATATTATACTTTCAAAAGATATTTTTAGAGACATTATTAATCATTAGATTTAAAAATAAATGGCAAAGATGAAAACTGAATTTGAGGAAAACCTTAAATCCCAATACTAGCCTCCTCCTTCTCTATCTCTATCCTTATTGGACAAGTATCCAAGTCTTTTCCTTCTATCTTATTTATTTCGTAAGGCTCTCTTCTTCTTCTTTTTTTTTTTTTTTCCCTTTCTTAGTTTTCTATTTTCTTATTTTTAATACAATTTTTTATCCTGAGTTTTTTTCAGCCATTCAAAAAAATATTTATTCCTTCACTTAACAACAATTAGATTGAATACATCGAGTATATTTGAAATTTGCATTTGATATCATAGTTAATGTTAACAAACATAATGGCAAGGCATATAATAAAGTTATAAATAAGATAAAAAGTTTGAAAATAAAAAAGAGAGGACATGATAATAGGAGGCCCAAAAACATTAGATGTTACAGTTGTTACTTGCTAGAATTGTATCAAAAAGTCATGCAGTGTAAAAGGAATAACACACCATCTGGTTGGCAGATGAATCCAGCATTATTGAAATTAAAGCATCCAAGCATGCACCTTGTTCAAGTACTCCTCGAGTTGATAATATATTCATCAAAACCTGAATGGTAGCAAACTAGGTTAAATGTAACATCTGAAAAAAGTATGTGGGGTGGGTGGGTGGGGCTGGGGGTTGGGTTTGGGGGGAGGGGGGGTGGGGGTGGGAATTAAAAAAAAATAGAGAAAGAGTCCAGCTTAAATTTGTAGATCAAGTGCTGACTAATATATATATATATATATATAAACTAGTAAATGCTATAATTTCCCGAGATTAAGAGCCAAAGAAAAACATAAGCTGCAAAGCATATTATCATGACATACGGCTTGTATTTTTTATTAGCTTTATAACCAAAACAGGAGGAGAAAGCCTTTTATAGAACAGAATGGGTGAAAGAACACACCATTTATTCCCAAAAAAAACACCTTGATCAAATTTAGTTGAAAAATAAATACGTACTGAAATAGCTTTGTATTGATGGGCCAATACAGTGCTCTCTCGGTGGAGGAGACAGCATCCTTCTAAAACTCGAAGTGCAAGTGCAACTTCAGCATCAGTTGAAGGACTAGTTATCTTCATGGGTTCAACAGTAAATATGTGGTCCAATTTTGCCACCCTCTGATCCTCTGCATCTTTTAGTGAGTGTTCGAATAGAACTGGAACCACTGGTACAACCATAAGAAACAATATGTTGTCATAAATTTGAGTTCCTATATCAATCAAAGATCATTCAAGGCTCAAATGCACTATATCTGAGTAAAGATGGCAACAAGAAGAACTATTTCATGCCAATTTCGATTGCCTAATTCAATACAAGTAAAACAAGCCACTAAACGTAACTCGAATACAGAAATCGAGTTCCATCTTAAGAATGCAGAATTCTTTGAAAAATTTAAAAACATGTATCTCAATGATCTGTTGCATCTCATTGCATAGAAACTGAGGATTATCATTCCAGCACTATGTATGCTCACCCGGTTATAATCTGGTTAATGATGGTTTAATTCAAACAATGACAAAAACATCGAATCTAGAAGTCAGGGTTTCTAACAAAGAAGTACCGGATCAAACAACAGAGGGGAAACAAGAGAGAGAAATGAACCTCGAAGTTCGGGAATGGATTGGCTGTGGCAGAATAGGATGATGGCGGATTCAGATTGCGCAACAGATCGGAGGAACTTGAGGATGCTTCGAAGGCCGCGGACTCGCAGAAACGAGAACTCGGCGCGCGCGTCTCCGAGTCCGGTTCGGAGCGCCAACGTCACCTCCCTGTACAGCCTCTGCTTGTCGAGCGAATTAAGCAGCTCCGACACCGGTGATTGAGCTACATTCTGCGAGTCGGAGCTCAAGTCGTCGCTCCAGAACGCCTTCTTCAGGTACATCGCTCTCTCGTCGGAGAGGAAACCGGTCTTCTCTCTTTCTGCAAATGGCTTTTTTGGGACTGTTAGTGGACACCGGTTTTTGGGCCGGGCCTGGTGGGTTAAGTCCAGACATTTTCTGAGCCCGGCCCATATAGGTTGCTCTTTTGGTCGCATGGAATTTATTCTCTTTGGTAAAAAAAAAAAATCCCACTTTTTATTCTAATCGAATGATACTAAGGACGTCATGATTTAGTGACACTTCAATCAATGCATAAAACATGAAAAAGAACCTTATAAAATGGAGGGATAACAATTGCACGCGAAACGGTGGATAATCGAACAAAACCGAACCGAATAGTTTGGATTTGACCATGATCAAGTAGTTTTCGTTTAGGAATTTAAAATTGGAGAGATTTGGTTTTGGTATTTTTATTGTAATCGTAAAATTTGATGGTAATTTGTGACATATATGTTACTATGGTGAGGTTGGTCACACCAGATTAAACACCTTACCTGCAAAGAACTTCCCACTTGAAGGAATGATTGTGTGTGTGGTAAGGATGTAAGATATATCTATTAGGAAAAGAGTGTCTAGTCCAAGAGATATCATTAGTGACCAATCGATGAGGTGTGCCCTATGATTGGTCATCTTGATGGTTCATATGCACCCCTTGGTAATCTATACATACCAAGGGGTGAAACCCATTTTACTCAATTCTATCAGCCATGCAAAATTCCTTCACGCCTTATTGTGTCTCTATTGTGCGATGCATGCTCTAAAGGCAATTTATTCAACCTAGTTCTTAAAAAATTGAACCGTCAAACAACCAATTTAAACTTATTCCCCTTTATATACGACCTAGATTTTTTTCTAATTTATAATTTTATCTACAATATATATATATGCACACAAACATTATTAGCTATTTTAGGGTTCCTTAAAAATATTTAGAAACAATAGCGCTCACCATTGTTTGGTTTTCATTATTGTTAGCCCTAAGGGTTTAAAAATACATGTTGAATATTTTGATAATAACATCTTATTTGACGTTCTATGTGATCTGATGAGATTTTGTTGAGTGTATATCTTAGATAGATAAAAACTACACGCAATAACCTAAAAAGATACAAGATATAAAAAGATCAAGAGATGACATGACAAGAATCAAGAAAGAAAGATCACGAAATCGAGTTTGAAGATGCATGAATTAAAGACGCGAAAATTTAAGAAATTGTTTTTCATTTTATAGGTAAACAACATTTACAATTCTGAATATATTGTGACTCGTTAGGACCGCACACACACATGCTCAATTACATGTTCTTTCATTTGATCATCATAATATTGTTAAGTAGCATCATTTTCATGTAGGATGTGTTTTGGATGAGTGTCTAGAACATAAGGATACAAAATGCTTAAAATCACATGTTTTAGGCAAGTCAATAAACCAACCCACTCAATCGAGTCGACTAAGTCTCAATGCTTTGTCTGTAGTTGCTCACTACTCCAAATGTTCGACCAAGAACTTATTCTGATTGACTAGGCTTCTCAAACTTGTCCAGTAGGAATATCAAGTCAAAAGCGATCGACCATGTTTCACCCTCCGGTTGACTGCCATGTCTTAAGAAATCTTAAAATCGAAAACAACTTGTCTTAGTCGACGAAACGTCAAATTCCCGTTCGCTGACTAAACTGGGGACTTCAATAAAACCTAAATGGCACGTAACCGGTCAACCGTCCTCTAGCATCTCGATCTCCTCACTCAATTAGAGGATTATTCTTTTCGAAATGTTAAGCATCCCGTTTGACCAACTGCAATCCCCATTTGACAGATTCTTGCAGACTTGTGATATCTTTCGCTATTTGCTTTAAAATTTTAACTCAACTTTCAGTTTTAATCTTTCCAAATTGTTCACCACATTGTTTAAACATAATTTGAATATATTGGGATAAATTTTTGTTGGATTATTGTGTCTAGTGTCTCTATCTCCTTCTCTCTAAATATCTTGATTGTGTGTGCTTGTGCTTATTTGTATATCATTTCCATTGTAATTTTTCGAAGTGTTCATATTTATCAACTTGGCCAAATTTGTAAATTGAGTTTAGTGTTTTAATTTAGTAAAGTTATTTGTCTTATACCCAATTCATCTCTTCTTGGGGCAATACATGAACCAACAATTATATTTTGATTTTTTGTTTTACATTTCAATTCTGTTCAGATTGCGTATTGTGATGATTTATTTCTGGAATTTTTTTAGTAATGTTTGTGTTTATAATTTTAAAATATTTTGTTATTAGTAATTAACATAGAGAAAATTGAGAGGAACACAACACCATATATGAACAAACTAACCGGTTCAGTTTGAAAAGCGACTTGTGCATGATTCTTGCTTTGATTCTAAAAATATGGGAACAAAAACATTTTTTCTCTTCCTACTTTTTTCGATTTATGTTCCAAATTTTCTAGAAACACAAACCAAACGCCACCTAAAGTTCGTTTGTTTGATCTAATTGGAGAGGGACACAAACATATAAGAACAAAGATGGAAAACCATCCCCTTAAAATCCCTAGATATACACATATTGCAAGAACAACCTTTAACAAAATCTTCACCAATTCCATATCAGCAAGATACCACAATGAAGAAATTGAACAACAAAAGTGCCAAATCTTTACATTAAAAAAAAAATTAAAAAAAAAATAATACATACACATTTTTCGATCCGTTTATGACAAAGTAATCGAAAAAACAGGAAGAATTTTATTGACGAAATAAACTATTCACAAAGATCAAACGGTAGCAATGAGAATATTGCAATCTTCACATAACATTCGATTTGGAACACTGACAATAATACTACCAATTTTCCTTCACAATTTTGGACTTCTCAATAATGAACTTCCCTTCCTTGTACTTTTGTGATGCTTCATAAGCTCGTTCGTACTTCCAACCCAATACATCTCCACAATCGCCACAATAGATATCAGCGACGGTGTGTAGACCGGTCATGAGATGCCTGTCTTCTTTTGCCCCCACCGTGATGTTCATCGCGTGAGAGAACAAAAAGGCTCTACCGTTTCTCCCCTAAATGCCCAAAAAAAAATTGCAGAACAAAAACTAAAACTCACGGAGAGAAATCTAGTAATGGACTGTGTCATAATGCTTAAGAATTCAGTAGTTTCCAACTAGATAAAGAGGTTATGTGCGTTACGCAGGTTAAATGAGCACAATATTTGAGAGGAGAGGGACTAAAGGGTTTTCCAAAAGTTTGAAATCATAGCTTTTTAGATACTTCGTACTTATTTTGATATAGATGGCCTCATTTCACTCAATAGATTTGTTAGATTCATGTCCCACGTCGAAGAGTTCCCAAACCATTATATAAGCCAAAAGAGATACTTCATTTGGTATCATATGATTTTAAGTTAAAACCTCCTAACATGTTATCAAAGCCAAGATTATGGAAATTCATCTCTTATTCTCGTGTAGTTAAATCATCTGTGTAAGCCGGGAGTTCACATTTATCATCATTCTCTTATAATTAAATCATTCGTGCAAACTGGGGATTGCATTTAAGGACGAGTGTTTGATTTCTGTCCCATATCGATCATTTAAGAATTCCCAAACCACTATATAAGTCAAAATAGTTACTCTACTTGACACCATATGGTTTTAAGTTCTCACATTCCCTCGTAGTCAAATCATCAGTGTAAGCCGAAGGTTGCACGTTTCTCATCATTCCATCGTGTTCAAATCATTCGTGCAAACCGGTAGTAGCACTTAAAGGCGGTTGTTAAATTCTTGTCCCACATTAATCACTTGAGAATTCTCAAACCACTATATAAGTCAAAGGAGTTACTCCACTTCTCACCATATGATTTTAAGTTAAACCCTCCTAACAAGATTTACTCATTTAGCTAACAAAACCAAGTGGAATGAGAAATAGCGAGTTGAATAGCTAGTCTATCGGAGAATAAATTTTGTTCAATTTTGTTTAACATAGCTAGATATTGAAATCGGTTAGAGATGCTCTTAGCACATTCAAATCTCTCAATTCCTGAGAACGAACTAAAAATATCCCTACCCAGTGTATCTTGGAATCGTGCCCAAACAATAAAAAGTAAAAAATATCATGGAACGGATTTAGGCATGTGAGTCGGATACCGTGCTTCCAAGCCTCTCTCAAGTGTGTGAGCTTATAATTGAAAAGAAGAAACATAGAAAAAAGATAGATATGTGTGTCCATACAAAGCATTGAACTTATTAAACTGAAAATAAGAAAAAATAAGTGCGTTTATTTCACAAAAAATCATGAACAATTGCACTTCGGTTGATCTTTCATGTTCGGAAGACATTATCTCGTGGCACTCTTATTGAAAATCAAACTCTGAGATAGTGTTTGGCAGCAAAAAATCTCGTGGTTTGGAATTCGAACTGGAATTGGAGAAGAAGGCATATAAATCTTTAAATTCATGAATGCATTCATTTCCAATTCCAACTCTACGGCTCAAATTCATGACAGATATCCATAATATCATTCTCAAAGTCTAGGGGTTTCCCACTTTATAACTATCATATAGACAAAATTCAAAACTACAGATATGCATCAGATCAATCAGATTATACTGAACTGAGAAGAACAAGTATGATCCAAATCGAAAAACGAAAGATCAAAGATATTCACCTGAAAAGCCTTCGAGATTATATCATCGTGAAGCGAGACGTGATTTCGACATTTATAGCAGCTGTAAAGGCGAGGCCCAACCAATCCTTCTTCCATTGAACAAATCACTCTCGAAAACTCCTCACTGATCGCAAAAATACAAGAAATTAGCCAATGAATCTGAAAATAGAGGTTTCAAATCGCGGTTTGATAATCCAAACAGGGACTAATTTTACATACCGAAATTACACGAAATTTCTTACCTTGAATGGAGATGAGAGTATGAGAATCAAAGTGTGTTGGCGTGCAAGATTAAACCAAATTGGCATACAAGAATCGGTAAAGATATATATAAAAAAAGGATTAAAATATTAGGGTTTGGGAGAGAAATAATTGGGATTTTGATAGAGACGGGATTGAATATACGAGAGAACAACAACTTTGATTAACAAAGAGAATTAGCTGAGAAAGAACAACGAAAATGAAAAAGCAATATAAATTGAATAAAGACTTACCTCTAGTACGGCAAATAGTGTTTGGATGAGAATCTGACCTGTAAAATTTATCCAGTATTGAGTGGACTTACCATTAGTATGTTCCACGAAAAGATGTTAAAGTTAGCCTAGCAATTATTGATATGGAGAAACTCCTGTCTACGACTACTGAAGGTTTGAGAGTCTTGGTGAGTTAGATCAGGTCAATAATTCAACTCATAAAAACCAACTCGATAATCATTCTGGGTTGCATACACCAGTCTACCGGGAATAGATTTTAACGGCTTGATACATAAACAAAGCAGGCCTCGCAAGCAAGCCCAACAAGGGGTAATCAGAACCCACAATAACAAGGCCAACAACTGGTCAGCCCATAACCTTCACGTCCTCCATGCATGAGAAACGTTACAACTGACTAATCGTACGTCAGTTACGGGATTACCGCCATATCCCACGTTTAATGTGAGAAGATCGTGACCATATCCCATGCTAATAGAAGAGGATCACGGAAATGGAGACCTCATCAACAAAACGGCACAAATTGAGAAAGACTATATAAAGGGAATGTGTCAACATATTATTTGGACGATTAAATCTAGTGCTTGAGCTTTTACCATAAACATATTAACTTATTCTCACGCCGAAAGGTTCTTTGACCAACACCACACCGGTATCTACCTTAAGAACTAATCGGTTTTGCAGGTCGAATGAGAAAGTTGTGAAGGTTTTTGGCACGTGGGAAGCTGTTTGCACGTGTTGGAAATTTTTGGAAACATCATTTGGCGCCGTTTATGAGAAACGCTTACAGAAAAGCTTACCGTCGTAACAATGAGGTACTTACGAGCAAGAAGGGCAGATCCGAGCCAAATAAGCAATGTTCTGCCGCCGGCCAATATTGAAGTTCTTATGGAAACGTTGGAGGAGGTTCATGTTGACCCTCTACCAGTGGTGTAAGCCACTGATTCACGAATTGACGCTCTGACATGAAAGATCTCAGAAATGGTGGACGTAATCAGATGATTGGCGTAGTGTATCGCCAACAACATACCACAACCCCCTTTTGTTAATAATGGTTTGAGAGAAGAAGTAGAGTTTCCAAGATCTTCAGAACCACCATCCCAAGGAGAAAGGGTTGTCTAGGGAGATCATAGCGACCAACTACCGGAAAAGAGGGTGCTCAGCCGAACTAAGATTGTTAATTCTTATCAGCAACCCAGAAACGGGGATGAGAGAGATATGCCCCTGGGTAAACTGGAGACGCTACTAAAGGGAACTGAGATGCCACTCACCTCAGACATCTTGGAGATACTACTCTCGGAGAAGTTTGAGAAGTATGATGGAAAAACAGACCCTGTTGACCACATTTACCAATTCAGACATGTCATAGCCTTGTATGGAGCAAGTGACTCTGCGCTATGCAGAGATTTCACTACAACCTTGAAGGGATATGCCTTGGAGTGGTTACACAAGCTTCCACCTAACTCCATCTCATCGTTCACGGACTTTGGGAAGATGTTTGTCATACCCCACCCTTAGGCCCCAACACCCGAGGTCAGGCATGACCTCGACTTGATATTATTCAACCAACCACAAATATATACTACTATTACTTACTATAGATATCTCAAAATATTTATCAATTTCAAAATTTAGAAATACATATGTCCCAAAAAATCCATAACAAAACTACAAAAAAAAAAAAAAAAAGCCCGAATCTTTCACAGTTCACATCTATCCTACAAATCCTCAAAAAAACGACACCACCATTTGACTCTACCTAATGCCAATAGTGGACTCGCCTCTAGCTGAGGTACTTAAGACCAAATAGTTTATCGGTGTACTGTTTTTATAATATAAAAAAATGATTTATGGATAAAGTATATTTATCAAACATTATTTTCTAAACAGAATATATCACACATTGAGCAGTAACAAATCTCACACATATCATTATTATAAAATAACTAGATTAAAGTCGATTGGTCAAATTACTTTGATATATAATAAAATACCGCACGCATACATCCCTACTAGCCATATGATCGTTTCACCTCACGATCGGGAGTTATGACGGTATCGTAACCTGAACAATTATGCAATTTATGATTGCCATCAGTGTTAGAGTAATTTATATCTCTAATGATAGGAGCCAACATATGGTATAAACCACCGTATCATTATGATAATCATCATTGTCAACATCAATAACAACAATTACCTGTAAGACTTGCCCTCCTGTTAGGTCACAATACAACGTCCTACATGATATGTCCTCCTGTTAGGACCAACAACATCCCGCAAGATATGCTTTCTTGTTGGAACCATATTATGACATAGTCGGATAATAATAAAAACCAGCTTCCAAATTCAATATTTTACTTGATCCATCTAAAGTTATAAACTCTCTATTTTATTTTTTTTACAATTTAGTACGAAAATATAATTTAGCAATTTACATAGAAGACAATATACTTACCTCGATATTTGCATTGTTTAATATAATACCGTCGTGACACTAATATTGTTGGCAGCGCTTGTGAACCTAACAACGACGGTCTCAATTAAGAATTTAACTAAATAAATCTAATATGACATGAAATGCGTGACATTAAAAATGTAGTTTTTCCTCATTTCTAAATTTTCTTAATTATATAAAATTTATTAAAATTAAACATTTTATTTTTTTCAATCCAATATCAATTTTACAACTAAAATATATTAGAGTTATATTAATAAAATTTATCAATTCATAATTTAACTTTAAAGAAAATAATTAACTGTCTATTAACAATATTATTAGGTGATGAAATACCAAAAATATCATTCTAATCAAATTTATAACTTTTTTTACTTTAATTTAAATTATTCACAAATTAGATATATTTATATATAAAATTAAACGCACTATATTTTTCTAAATCCATATATATAACATTTTCGCATATATTTGTAACTGTGCATATACCCATATATAAATATACATAGTTAAAATTATATTGTATATATATACATATATAAATAACTAGTTAAAATTTTATTTTTACATAATAATAACATAAGAAAATGAAAATAAATAGATAATAGAAAAAAAAAAAAAAAAAAAAAAAAAAAAAACTAGAGAAAAGCTCTTACCTAAAGATTAAAACCATGGAGAGAGCATTGAGAGAGAGAAGGACCTGAGAGAGAAGAGTAAGCATGACCAAGGAGATGACTAAATATTACTAGTGCAGTAATGAATATATATATATATATAGAGAGAGAGAGAGAGAGAGGAAAACGAAAAAATAATTTTATTATTATTATTATTATATTTCTTCATTGTCATCCACTGAGTCCATGCCTCAATCTTTCATGATTTTTTTTTTAATTATTATTATTTTGTCTTGAACAAATACCAACTGATGGTGTCTTAATAAGACAAAGACATCAAATGTGAATGATAAATGATCCTTGCTTAATAATTATGTCCACATATGAGAAATTACATATACTCCTTACTTGCATCATTAAAATTTCATTTAAACCCAAAACGTTAAAATTGATATTTTAAAATAACAACTGCCCCCCCCAAATTTTCTTAAAAATAATTTTTAAATACAATAATTATACCTATAATCTTAAAGTAAAATTTAATATAACATACTAACCCCAAACACTTTTCTAATGTTATAAAATGTAAGTGAAACTATGCATATGTAAAAATTGGATCTTACAATGTTCATTAATTGCTTCATAACCTACCAAAGGTTGATGAAGGGACCTGATTATCTGCGATAAGAAAAAGGGGGAGTCCTTGCGCCAGTACATGAATCGTTTCAACGAGGAACTGACGTATATTGAGGGTTGCGACACTAACCTCATTATTAACGCGTTCACTTCGGGGTTGCGCCATGGCAGATTCCAAGACTCATTCACCAAGCATAACCCGAAGAGCATGCCTGAGCTGATGGAAAAAACTAAACCCTTCATGAAGCTAGAGGATGCCAAGTTTGCAAGAGAAAAAGGAGTATTAACCAAAGATCACCCTAGGCAAATCGAGAAAGACCACAATAGAATAAAGGGTAGCAGGTCAGACAGGCAGAAAGATCATCCCAAAAACTTGGGTTCAAGATCGGATGCACGTCAAGAACCAAACCTCCCAAGACTTCGGATGCCAATCTCCAAGATTTTGTATGAAATCCGTTCGTCTGAGGTAGTTCAATGGCCTCCTAAGATAAACACAAGGTTCAACAGAAAGAACAAGTCAAAGTATTGCGATTTTCACAGGGACCATGGCCATGACACCCATGATTGCTGGAAGCTCAAAAAGGAGATCAAGCGACTAATTGACATGGGTCAGTTACGTGGCTACTTGTAGGAGTGTTCAAAGGATAGGAAGAGATCCCGAAGTGAAATCCGTCACGAAAATTGTGACAAGGAGCATAAAGATGACGGTCCTAGTAGCAATCGTGAAGTCATTTACATGATAAACACAACTAAACCTCCTACTGGAGAAACCAACCGCGAATGATAGAGAAAAATTTGTGAGGTAGCATTGGAGCACAGTTATGGAAAAGCAATGTCAGTGGCCACGAAGCCATAACCAGTTATTACCTTCTCTGATAAGGATTATAAGGGAATAGTGCATTCACACGAAAATACCCTGGTTGTAGTGCTTTGGATCTCCAGTTTCGAAGTAAGAAAAATCTTGATTAATACTGGCAGCTTTGCCAACATCATCTTCGTGAACACGTTGAAATAGATGGAAGTGCCCAGCTTAGATGTTAGCTCAACCTAAACTATTATGGTGGGATTTAACGGAGACCTCAACTTTCCCAAAGGGAAGATTACCTTGTCAATCACAACTAACAAAGAAGAAAATAGGTACACAAAGGCCACAGAGTTCATGGTAATGGACTCCTCATCTCCCTACAATGCAATATTGGGACGACCATGACTGCATTCAATAAAGGTTGTGGCATCAAAGAGACATATTTCACCATCTTTGGCACTGTAAGAACGTTCGTCTTCAGATGGAACCCTAATAGAAATGGACGAAGGAATACGATATTATTCTTGGAATAGATCAAGCTATTCCTTTGGGACAGAACTCGCACCATGATTTTCCCAGTTAACTGGGGAATCGGTAGACTAGAAGCATAGGTAGGCATCGTCTACTCCGCAAAGGGATTCGACGACGAACTAGCCTCACTCGGATTGTTTAATGGGCTCAATGACATTTCAAAAAGAACATCAAAAAATTGAAAGAAGAATGTAAACAAACAACACAATCGAAAGATTGGAAGAAGACACTTAAGCGAACGGGAGAGGTGATCTTTCGTCTCTATTCTATGAATTGTTACGAAAGTCATAAGGAAAAATGATATGGGAGAAACTCCCGCCCACGATTATTGAAGGCTTGAGGGCCTTGGTGGGTCGGATCGAGTCAATAATCCGACCCGGAAGAACCAACTCGATAATCATTATGGGCTGAATACACCAGTTCACCAGGGAAAAGGCCTTAACGACCCGATACATAAACAAATCAGGCATCACAAGCAGGCCCCATAATGGGTAATCAGAACCCATGGTAACAAGGCCAAGAACATGTCAACCCATAACTTCCACACCCCCCACAACTGACTAACCGTATGTCTATTGCGAGATTACCACCATATCCCACGTTTAATGGGAGAAGATTGTGACCATATCCCATGCTAATAGGAGAGGATCATGGAAAAGACGACCTCACCAACAAAACGACACAAATTGAGAAAGATTATATAAAGGGAAGGTATCAACATATTATTTGGATGATTAATTCTAGTGCTTGAGCTTTCACCATAAACAGAATAACTTATTTTCATGTCGGAGGTTCTTTGGTCGACACCACACCGGTGTCTCTCTTGAGAACTAATCGATTTTGTAGGTCGAATGAGGAAGTTGTGAAGATTTTTGGCACGTGAGAAACTGTTTGCACATGTTGAAATTTTTTGGCAACATCATTTATCTAGTGTGCTTTCTTAGTGAAAGTTTAGTATTCAAAACTTTCTTTTCCAACATATATATATATATATATATATATATATATATATATATATATATATATATATATATATAAACAAATTTGGGTAGTGTTTGGTCGCCTAGAATTGGAATTACAATTTTATGAAATTAAAATTCTAAGAATTATAATTCCATGATACTACAATTCTATTGTTTGGTAGTATATTGGAATTCAATTGTAATTTCAAATTTCACTAGTTAGTGTAAATAGTTGTCGTATAGTAATTTATGTATACTATTAGTATATATTACGCTTTATGTTTTTCTACACAAAGAAAATGTATCTCTGTTCATATTCAATGTTGATTAAGATGAGAAAATGTATTGTTGCAAGTTTCACATGAAGGTTAACTAATCAAATCTGGCTATATCCAACCAGATCGGTAGCCAACTAAATCTGGGCCAACACCACGATTTGAATGATTACAACCAGATCATGCACTACCACCACCAAATCCAATAGTGGTGGCTATGATTTGGAGATAGAGAGGAAGCTAGAGTGGAAAGTTTGGTTGAGAGACTCAAATATGTAGAGACTTGATGGTGTTTAGAGTGATCTCAGCCTGGGTTTCAAGCCTTTCTGAGAGGGAAGAAATCAATGTGTCCAAAATTGCTCAACTATTTTCAGTCTTTAATAGATTATTGGACTTGTAATGGGTTGGGTCTAAGTCTTGGGTGCCTTATGTTCATGGCAACTTGTTTTTTTTTTTTGGATTTAACATTGTTTTCAGGGAGACTATACTCATTTGTAATAGGTGTGTTTGGGGTCTTGCGTGCCACATTTCAAATTCTTGGCGTGTAGTAAGGGAGATCCCTTCTATTTTATATTAATAAATAAAATTTTGCTTATAAAAAAAAAAAATAAAAAAAATCCAACAGTGGCCTATGGTGATGTTATCGGGTGGTGTAGATGTAGAGAGAGAGAGAGACAGAGAGAGAGAAAATTATAGCTATATTTAGATACATTAGGGTTTATTTGTTTATTTATAAAAATGATAGTTTTGCTATGCCAAAGTTAGATAATAAGAATTTCTTAATATTTTTGTTATAAATATCATTCTTTTAAGTTTTTTTTGGACCGACGACGCATATAAATTTATTTTATAAAATAGAGTTAGCTCTAATTAATCCTTAAGTTATTATAAATAGAAGCGGATAAATAATAAAAATGGATAAATATAAATTTAGAATGAGAAATTAACCCTTTAAATTTTAATTACTTAAATAATTTTATTTTTAGCTTTCAAATAAACAATCAAAATGTTGATTATATCTCATAATCACAATAATACGAAATTAATTAATAATTTAAAGCATACATGGATTATAGGACACAACAACGAAAAACGGTAATCGAAAACGTATTTGCCTCGACCATTACAGGAGATTGAACTGTTGCAGCGAAATACACACTAGGTCTTCTTTCCTATGATCTAGATTATTGTGGTGGCAGTTCTCAATGGGAAGAAACCCCTTAATCTAGACTAGGGTGGGGACCTAGTTATTTATATTAAGGATTCTCGTTGGGCCCTTCTATAACAGGCTTCAACGAAATCCAAAACTTACACTTATCACTTAACTGAGCTTCTACATAAAAGATGCCACAACCCAAATCAAAATATGATCACTGATTATTTGGGTTGGTTATATAATAGTTCATCCATTAAATCGTTTTTGTAAAACAATTTATTCAATTAATGTTAGTCCACAATTTTTTTTCTTCAACATTCTCCTACTTGGGATACATTAATTGAATAAATTTAATTTTGAAAACAAAACTCTCGGGTTAGTAACAGAAAAAAAATATTTTTTTTGTGTGGCCATACATTTTTTAAAGAAATGATAGTTTATAATTAGTATCTTGATAAACTTATCCGGTCTAACATAATCTTAATATTGAATTATAATAATCTATATGTTAATATCAATAAATTTAAGACCTTTCATACTCACAAATACTTCTAACCATATCGACATGGATCGTAAGTCCAGTAATGTAGTAAGAAACCAATGCCAACATGTGATTATTATCTATATGCATTGTTTCTTATCGGTTTTTATTACAATTTCTCAACAAAATGAAATTGTAATTGTAATTTCTCAACAAAATGAAATTGCTAATTGCAGTTTCTCAACAAAATGAAACTGCTGCAATTTCTCAACAAAATAAAACTGCTAATTACAGTTTCTCAACAAAATGAAACTGTAACAATTTCTCAACAATATGAAGTTGCTTGACTTTAACATATGTTACTAACAATACATCACGAGATCTCAAAATAGTAATTTATGACAATCAAAAGTATACAACTGTAATTCTTAAGGCACAATATCTTAAGATATCATATTATATAATCAATTCAAATAAAATGATACGCAACAATATAATATGCAATAATGATGATTATTAAATAAATTTTACTTTTGCAAAACGTATAACAATAGTGCTCACAGCGTAATCATAAAAATAAAAAGAAATACAAAAGTTCCCACTAAATCAGAGAATCAAAAGATTCAATGACACCCATATTCACAATATGTTCCTTGAACGCTATGGGTTTTAAACCTTAATTTAGTATAATCAATTCAAATAATATGATACGCAATAATATAATATGCAATAATGATGATCATCAAATGGAATTCAATTTTGTAAAACACAAAATAATAGTGGTCATAACATATCATAGAATTAAAAAAAAAAAAAAAAAAAAAAAACTTCCACTAAATCAGATAATCAAAATAATCAAAATACTCAAATAAGTATAAGCGACACAATATAAGAATCAATTGCGTCATTATAAATTCTCCTTTAGGTAGAGTTTACAATAAACAATTATTCTCTAAGCATGAAGATTAACAAAATAAGAAAAAACTTTATAGCAATAGTGATCAATGCTTACACGACACAATCATCGAAATAAAAGAAATTATAGAGACTCCCATTAAATCAATCAATCAATTTAGAATTTTATTGTGGTATTATTGTTGTTCATAAGAAAATAAACTGCTTTCACAAAAAAATACAACTAGATCAATTATGGGTAATAGGCAAAATGTTCAATTAAGTATTAACAATACAATATAATAATCAATTGTGTTATCATAAATTTCCATTTGAGTAGACTTTACAATAAACAATTATTCTTTAATATGAGGATCAACAAAATAAGAAAAAATTATAGATTTAAAAATCCATCCCCTTTGGACAAATTGACCTTCAAATCCATATATTTCTTTCAATGCATAATGAAACAAATAATATTTCAAAATCCAGTACCTTTGGAAAAATAAATTTATCAAATTATTTATCTCACATAATATTCTCATGCAATTAAATTAATGTACACAATAACCCCCTTTGAGTAGGTGAATGTACAAATTAATCTAAAAAAAATTCATTAACAAAAATAGGAACTCGAAAACTTGCAAATTATGTTGGTTAAATCACTTTGGTAAAATAATTTCAACAATTCACAAGCAAACTATATTACCCAACAATTAAATTAATTTGCACAATAATCATATTTGCACTGGTGAATGTACAAATTAATCTAAAATCTTTCATCAATAAAATAGGAACTCGAAAACTTACAAACTATATTGGTTAAATCACTTTGATAAAATAACTTTAACAATTCACAAGCAACCGTTCCAAATTGAGAAAATTAAACTATATTGTCCAACAATTAAATTAATTTGCACAATAACTCCATTTGGACAGGTGAATGTACAAATTAATCTAAAATTTTTCCATCAACAAAATAGAAACTCAAAAACTTACAAACTATATTGATTAAATTATTTTGGTAAAATAACATCAACAATTTACAAACAACCATTCTAAATTGAGAAAATTAAATTATATTACCTAATAATTAAATTAATCTGCACAATAACCGTCTTTGGGCAAGTGAACGTACAAATTAATTTAAAATTTTCCCATCAACAAAATAGGAACTCGAAAACTTGCAAATTATATTGGTTAAATCACTTTGGTAAAATAATCTCAACAATTCACAAGCAACCGTTTCAAATTGAAAAAATTAAACTATATTACCCAACAATTAAATTAATCTGTACAATAACCCCATTTGTGCAGATGAATGTACAAAGTAATCTAAAATTTTTCCATCAACAAAATAGGAACTTGAAAATTTACAAATTGTATTGGTTAAATCACTTTGGTAAAATAACTTCAACAATTCACAAACAACCGTTCTAAAATGAAAAAATTAAACAATATTGTCCAACCACAACAGTGCATATTAGCGACATATATGGATATGATAAAAATAAGATGAAGTACATTACAAAATGTAGTTTCAATGATCAACAATTAATTATAGTTGCAAGAATTTGAACAATAATTTTACTACACTCTGAAACTAATTATTAAATTAGTTTATGTCACTTAAGACTAAGAAGGCGAGTAGAAATGGACGACTCTCTAGGTTTTTAAAGTAAAGGAATTAAAATGAAATAAAATTAAAGCACATGGGGTATAAAGAATAATTATCCCATTTTTCAAATTATGTGTCATTCAATCATGATTTTGTAGCCAAATCGAACATACCATAATTATTCCTTTATGGATCAATCCATTTGACGTAGTCCACTCCCAGCCCATTAGATTATTTCTATAATTGGCCTAAGAAAATTATGAAAAGCCCACAAAATTAGGGCTCGTCAATGATTACCAAAAGCGATTTAAGGATTACGATTAACTTCAGGGTGGTTTTTGATTTTTTTTTAGAAAAAACCCTAGAATGGCATATCGTACAGGAACCTTTGCGTCGTCAACTGGTTTACCAGTTCTTCCACCACGTCGTTGCGTCTGTCCCTCAACGAATTCCTAATCACGAAGTGATTGGTGTACTGCGACGGCCACAGGTAGCACCCGTCGTGGTGTTTTGCGATGAGAATCACTAGCAAAATTCTGGCCTGCAACGCCGTGGCGACCTATTGCAAGGCGTCGAGCATCGTTGGATTAAATATATTCAGGTTCTCCTAGCCAATGCTGATGAAGGCGGCGGGGGCCGGTGGCTTCGACGTCGGATTGTATCTGTCGCTGTGGGATCACCATGACCCGTGGTATAGATGGGACAAGGAGTACGATGAGTACTACATAGCTCAATTGCAATTCTCAAAGTGAAACAATCGGTGAGCACTTCCGAACATAGAATTACGCAAAATACATTTACCAAATTGACAATCAACAACATAGAGGACAACTGTTTCAGCCGCAATAAAATCCTAATTAAAAGCTCAACACGACATCTAGCGATCAATTATAGAGCAATAAAACTGTAGGGTTCAGATATGCTGTTCGTCTTGTTGATTAATTCTCAGAATTGTAGATTCTTAAATCATGTATGTTGGTTCCGATACCACATGCTGATTATATCTCATAATCACAATAATACAAAATTAATTAATAATCTAAAACATACGTGAATTATAGGATACAACAATGAAGAATGGTAATCGAAAACGTATCTGTCTCATCCATTGCAGGAGATTGAACTGTCGCAGCGAAATACATACTAGGTTTTCCTCTCTATGATCTAGATTATTATGGTGGTGACTTTCAATGGAAAGAAACCCCTTAATCTAGATTAGGGAGGAGACTTAATTATTTATATTAGACTTTCTCATTGGACTCTCCCATAACAGATTTCAATGAAATCCAAAACCTACAATTGTTACTTAATTGAGTTTCTACATAAAAGATGGCACAACTCAAATCAAAATATGATACTGATTATTTGGGTTGGTTATATAATAGATTATCCATTAACCTATTTTTGTAAAACAATTTATTCAATTAATGTTAACCTACAAAAATTTTTTGAACACAAACAATGCAACTAAAAAACTTCACAATTGTATAACTTTTAAAATGTACTGTATTAAAAATTTAATTTTTTTACCACTTACTCAATATTTATTTAATATATATGAAAAGTTAAGAAATATAAAGTAGTTGACTAATTTTATCGGTTTGAACAAGAAAAAATAAAGCAAAAGTTGCAAATAAGAGTAATAATTCCGAACATTAGAATATAAGGTTGTGTTTGGGTAAGGAATTTTTAGGGGGATTTCATTTAGTTAAGGGATTTCAGAATCATTTTTTAATAAATTTCTTATTTAGGGATTGGAAGAATTTTAGGAAAGAGGATTTGTCAACTACTTTTTGGGGTGAAAGAAAGGATTTTGAAATACTTTTGAAACAGACAGAATTTGACAAATCCGTTGTGATTGTCGTTGCTCATTTTATTCTTCGTTCTTCATTCTCTCTTCATTTTTCACTTCACTCTTCACTATCACACCTGAAGCCACCATTGTTGTCCATCTAGGGTCTTCGTCATCCGTTGACGTTGTCGTCTAAGGTGTTCGTTGTCGACTAGGGCTTGTCGTCGTGAATTGTGAATCGTCATCGAAGATGATTTTGCGGAGGTTGGCCGTCGTCCGTCGTCGTTGTCGTCTAGGGCCTTTGAAGACGATTTTGACGACGATCGTGAATCGTGAGCTCAGTCATCGTCGTCGTTCGTGTGAGCTCAGCCCTCGTTGTCGTCTGTGTGAGCTCAACCCTCTTTGTCATCGATTACGTATTCATGAGCAGGTAAATCGAAATCGAACGACGATTTCGTCTTTGAAATCGAAATAGATCTCAAAAACGAAATCGAAATGGAACGACGATTTCGATTTTGTCTTCAAAATTGAACATCGATTTGTGATTAGGGTTTGCAGAGTAGGGTTTGGTTGAATGTCGTTTGGCGTTTGGCAATGGAGATGGCGATGGGTTTGGTATGACATTTGGCGATAGATTTATGTTTTTGTTCCCATAAATTATGTTTTGTTCTATTTTGTTCCCATAATTTGTTGAAATTACACGTTCAAATGCTTCGACTCAAATAATTATCCAAATAAGGGATTTGTCAAATGAAAGGATTTCAAAATCCATGATTTTCCAATCTCTTCATTTCACAAATCCCTTATCCAAATACAACCTAAGGGTCCGTTTGGTTTGCAATCTAAAAACTCTTTTTTATTCTCTTAAAACTCTTTTCTAAGGTAATGTTCGAAAGTCCAGACATTAAGTTCTAGAATAGGAATTAGAAATGAACACAGGTAAAAAAACTGATTTCCAATTCTAATTCTAATTCCACATAAAAACTATACGTACAAAAAAATGTGTGGAAAAATTGCAGTATCTTTTATGTAGTATAATTATTTTGAATTTCTAAAAAAATTATTGCATAGTCTACAATTTTTAAGTTCGTAGACTATTCACCAAAAATCCCTAAAACTTTCTAGAATTTCTAATTCAAATTTTATTACAAAATTTCAATTAATATTTTTTTCATTTGTTTAGAATATTTTCAGGAAAATTTCGAAATTCATTATTTGTTATTTTTCTCAATGGATGAAACTTGAATAAATATGCATAATAAACACAATCTTAATCATTAATTATTTTGGAAGTTTTTGTACTTTACACCCCTGATGTTTCGGATAAATCTTACTTTACCCCTTGTCCTTTCAATTTGAACACATTAAATCTTGAAGTATCCAAATCAGTCAAGTGAGTCCAAATTATTAACACTGTCATTGTTTTTGACGGAAATCACACATTTGTCAAGTATGAAAATTATCCACGTGAGTAATTTCCGTCAGAAAAATGGCGGGGCTAACGATTTGAACTCAATTGACATGATTTAAATACTTTAAGATTTAAAATGTTCAAATTGAAAGTATAGGGAGTAAAATAAAATTTCTATGAAACATCACTGCGAAGTGCAAAAACTTCAATATTTTGTCAATGAGCGTTCAATATTTTCTCATATTGATGAGTTATATAAAGAGGGGATATAATGACTTCATGAAGCCATTAAACCTTTCTCTTAAGAGAAATAGATAATTAAATAAAAGAAATAAAATATTTTTAAAGCTCAATTTGGATATTGCCTTTAACTCAGAATTATGGTACAGAAACTGTAAAATTAAATTAAATTTATAATTTCCCCATTTCACCTTTAGCATAGTATAAATATTAAGGAAATTTTCTCAAAAGTTCCGTCCCATAAAAACATTACTTTATAAAGTTTTCGAGCAGTGATATTTTTCTCTATGAGATTGTCCTTAGAAAATAATTTTTGGAATTTGGGAACTCTAAAAAAGTCTCCCTAAAATATTATGGTGGGAGTAAGAGAGAGTCCATCAAGCATCATGGAGCTCCAATTTGTATTTCTTATTTTATATTCATTCGCCGTGACAGTTATTTCTCTTGATTTTCCCACCAACGGCGACGCAAACTGGTAGTGCAGCCAGACTCCTTATCCCGAGCCATGCAAGTTCCACGTGGCAAACAACTATGGCCCACAAAATCTTTCCAAAACGCAGTTTCGAAACTACGTTGTACACATGGCCATGAAGCAAGTCAGTGATGCGATGAACCGGACCGGCCGCAAGGTTTATCAACGAACGAGAGAGAGCTGCGTGAAGGACTTGCTTAGGGCTTTATGAGCTCACCCTTGTCCAGTTGGGACAAACACTGGACGCAAACGTAGTTTTTTCAGATTCTGACGTCCAAACGTGGCTTAGCGCCGCCATGACAAACATCCACACTTGTTGGACCAACACGGAGAACCTCAAAGTTTACAAAAACCTCGCATCGACGAATGTCTCCCGGCTGATAAGCAACGTTTTGGAAATTAACAACGCCACTGTACTGGAAAACCCCCACCCGGATGGGTACCCAAGCTGGGTGTCGGTCGACGATTGGAAAATATTGAAGTCGGAGGGTCAACGGTTGGATCTAGTGGTGCCGCAAGACGGGTCGGGTCATTTACGGACCATAAATGAAGCATTGAAAACTGCATCGGGTAAAAAAAAAAGAGCTAAACGGGTCGTAATCTGGGTCAAAAAAGGGATTTACTGTGAGTATGTTGTGGTAAAAGCTCATATAAAGAATATAATGTGATTGGGTGAAGGGATGAAGGACACCATAATTATTGGAGACCGGAGCACTACCAGCGGTAACCCGAAATTCGAGTTTGCAACCATTAGTAAGTGATAAGACACAAAAATAATATTTGAGGACATAAACTTATGAAATTAGTAAATTTAAGGACTAAAATGCAATAATTAAGGGGTTAAAATGTAATTTTAAAGGAAAATAGTGCTAATTTCTTACATTTTTTTTTTCCAGTGATCCAAGGAGACGGCTTCATTGCTTGCGAAATCACCTTCGTCAACTCTGCTGGATCGTTGAATGGCCAAGCGGTGGCGACCACCTCTGACCGCTCCATCTTCGATCACTGCTGCTTCGAGGGGTACCAGGATACCTTCTTCGTCCACTCCCAATGCCAATTCTTCCAGAGCTGCCATATCTATGGCACCGTCGATTTCATATTAGGAAACGCCGCTGTCGTCTTCCAAAAATGCGACATTTATGCCCGGAAACCTGTCCACGGCGGCAGATTAGTCATCACCGCCCAAGGTCGGAACGACCCAAATCAGAACACTGGTATCTCGATCCAGAATTGTCGGGTCTTGCCAGCACTGGACCTCAAGTCGGAGAGTGGACATTGCAAGGTGTACCTCGGCAGGCCGTGTGGAGCGTATTCGAGGACGGTTTTTATGCAGACATTCCTTGATAGGGTGGTGGCGCCGAAAGGGTGGATGGAATGGGGTGACGATGAGTATAAATTGAATACTCTGTTTTATGGTCCGGGAGGTAAGTTTGACGGCAAAGTGCAGTGGCCGGGTTATCGAGTCATGAACGAGAAAGAGGCTATGAAGTTCACTGTCCGGGACCTCATCAGAGGTCAGTCGTGGCTGCTAGAAACTGGTATATCGTTCACTCTGGGACTGTAAGTTGGTTAGAGATCAAAATCAACATCAACTTTCGCTGATTTCGGTTTTTTTTTTCTTCCACTTGAATGGATTTGAAGAATGATACGTGATTCATGAAGATTTTAGATCGATTTTTTTTCTTCGTCTTCGTTCTTGTACTTTTGGGAAAAAACAAGGATTTTTCCCCCCCAAAATAAAAAATTATCCTCCAAAAAATTGAATTTTAAAATCAATTTTTTAATAATAAATACTAACTACTACAACAAATGATCACTATTACTGCCACAACAACTATTTACTAGCAACATCATCACACCATTTACCTCACTTGTCTTGTTGCCATTAACTAGAAATCTCCCCCGACATTTATTAAATACCAATCAACCTCCCCTATTATTTTTTGTCAAAGACCACTTAGTTCCACAATAAATAAAAAGCTATTAATTTTTTTTATTGTAATGACAATTTTGCCCTTAACTATTTAAAAATATTTAAACAATTATAAATTAAAATACAAAAATATCCTTTTAATTTTTATTTTATTTTATTTTTTATATTTTTCTCCTTTGTCTTTTATACTAACGTCACTTTTTGAAAAATATACTTTTTAGACCCCCTTTTTTTTTTTTAAAAAAAATAATAATAATTATTTGAATTCTTCAATTATTCATTTTTAATTCACATTTTTTAGACGAAAAAATATTTGACGTATTTTTCTTATCGTCCTATCCTAAAAAATAAAATAAGATAAAAAAAAAAATAAAAAAATCTTTCATTGCCTAGTTTTAGAGAGAATATTTCATCGTTCTCATCTAAGTTAGACTGAGAAAGAGATGTGTGAAATAAGGGTAAAGACAATGAATCGATCAAAAGATTCATCATCTTTATGGATCGAATTCCAATTCTGTAATTGAGTTGTGTATTTCAAAATAAGAAATTGAAGTTCATGGATTAGAAATGAATACCAAATCCAAGGTTAAATAAATGATCCAAACAAGAGAATCATAATCGAATATTTCAATTCCCATTCCATGACACCAAATGCAACGAAAATCTAATTAAAAAAACCAAAAAGCAAAGCTTAAGCCTTAAAATTAACCAGAGCTCTCCAAAGGGTAATCTTTGGCTCCTCCTTACTTTGTCATATTTCTATGCATTTGCGTGGAGCGTTTCATTCTATTTGTATTATCTTCTCTTCCCCTCAACTTATGATTATAAAATGATCTATTCATGGAATTCATTGAAGATGTGTATTGGCCCTTCAACTATAGCCCCAAATCTAACCCTTCAACTTATGCATACGTTTTTCCTTTAATTCAATTTGGTTTCCCTTTCCTTTCCATCAATTAATTAACCCCACACCAATGTCCCTTCAAACGCCTCCTTTGAATTTGAGGAGTCGTGGCTATTGTAATCTCCTCAAACTCCCTCATGCGTAATACTATATATATGTACAAAATGCAAAGTAGTTGTTGTTTTGGTCATCACATTTACCCGATCAAAAGATTCGCATGTAATCTAGAAAAAGAACACAAGCAATGTTCTTCTTGAGGTTTTGATGCATTCTCTACCATCCAGGACATTCACACCATTGTTTAATTCACGTCTTTCCCCATATCATTGGAATGGATTAGTTCAAATCCAAAACACATTTTTGTGGTCGCTCCTAAGTCTCTTAGCCCTCCCAAGCGTTACATTTCTCGGCCTTAGGTCACCTTTGGAATTGGAAGGTGCGTTTGTTTCCGTCACCCCCTTTTAAAAAATCTTTTTCTCTATATGAATTTGAAATTCTTGCCATTTGTGCAGGTAGGCATTATCGAAGCTATACGTATCATGTGAAACTAAAGGCTACCATGACCAAGACTTAGTGCTTCTTTATTGATATTATTGTTTTATTGTTTCGACAACAACATTAAAAGACACTCATTTTTTTTTTAAATATTAGAACATGATTGTGTATTTCTATAGATGGTATCATTGAATTTGATTTAGTCTTTTTTGTTCAAGTGTTTATGTTCATAAAGACTTTATACCTTATAAAACATAATTTTTTTGGGGTTCAAATCAGCCTGATTGTATGCCTGTATTTTGGTAAACAATTGGCAAAAATTATTTACCTAAACTAACACTCTAATGTGATTGTTTTGGGTATGAAAATTTATTGACAAATGATGGGCTATGTATAAGAATTCAACTAAACATCATTGGTGGATGATACTCAACCTTACCTCTGCACCCATATACATAACATGAGTTATTGGTCTCAAAACAATTTCTCTTAATTCACCTTAATTTCTCTCTCTCTCTCTTTAATATCTCATTTTATTTAAATAAATTTTAGATAAGATTTATCATTAATATAGTGTTTTTAATGAATTTAATTGTTATTTGTTATTATCATAGTGGTTTTAACCAATTTTAACATTTTATATGTTTAAAATAGTGAGATTTATCATTTAAATAAAAGATAATATTTTAAATAACTAACAAGAACTATAATAACTCACTTATTAGAATTTTTATTTCAAAAGTTTTTTTATATTCTTTGTTTCTCATATAATTGTTGATAAAAGTAATTAATTTTTTTTGTGCAACCAATTTTTATTCTTCTTCATTTCTCTCTTTTTTAATATTTTATTTTATTTAAATAAATTTTAAATATTATTTATCATTAATATAGTGATTTTAATTAATTTAATTGTTATTCATTATTATCATAGAGGGGTTAATGCATTTTAATTTTTTTATATATTTAAAATAGTGAGATTTCTCATTTAAATAAAAGATAATTTTTTACAATAAATAACAAGAAATTATAATGACTCATTTACTAAAATTTTTATTTCCTATTTTTATATTATTTGTTTATCATATATGTTGATAGAAGTAATTAATTAATTTTTTTTTTTTATGCAACCAATTTCATATACAAATTGAGCTTTAAAATGACAAAAATAACAAGAGTTAAAAATAACAATTAGAAAATCTATAAGCCCACTGTTTTCTAATCTGAGTGAACCTTTTATCAAATAAAATATTATATAAATATATTACCAAACAATTAAAAAAATATAGCTAAATGAAATAGTGTATATATAGACGATAATAATGTCAAAAATCTACAAGCCCATTGCTTTCTGATCTGAGTGAAAATATTACTAAATAAGGTCTTATACAAATACTTCACCAAATAATTTAAAAAATATAATTAAATAAAATAGTGTATATATAAACGATAACTAAATTTCATAAATAAAAAATATTTAATTCTTAGAATAATTTCAAATTTCAAAAATTCAGCAGCAAGTACTCTTTAAATACTAAAAACTATAAAATATATATATATATATATATATATATATATATATATATATATATATATATATATATATATATATATATATCATATGATCCCAAAAGTAGTAAAAAATAGAAATGAAAATGTATTAAATAAATCAACATTATCTAATTCTCAAAATATTTTTATAATTCAAAAATTCTAATGTCCTCTCTTTAAATGCTCAAAAAAAAATATAACTTTCATCATTTGATCCCAAAAGTACTGAAATAAATTGGAACTGAAAATATATTACATAAATGAAATTTATAAACAAAAATTAAAGTTGAGCAAGATATTAATTCTTTAGAGGGTTATAAGGGAATTTTTTTTATTAGATAGTTTTAATTAATTTTTAATATTATAGTAAAAGAAAATAAATAAATAATTTTATATTTAACATCAAAAGAAAGGAGTGTCGGAAATATTTTTCAAATGCTAAGACATATCGTTGTAAAGTTTTCAAATGACAGAGATTCATTAAATTTACCGGTTGTTTCCATTATGACTATATGTAACCAAATTTGGGTATTCGATCAATTTTATTAAGAATATCAAATGCAAACATCATGAAGAATAAAATATAATTCCTATTGGTTTAGCATACAAATAGTAAATAACTATTTCGTATTATTATAAATAAACTTAATATGAATTTTATTTATTTTAGTCCAAACCTTATATATTAAAAATGGAAGCCAAAACTAAGAATCAACCATAGCTCAAAGCAAGATATATCTTTAATCACTTTATTCTTATCAAATCAATGGTCACTCTTCTTTTTCATTATTAATATTCTGACCCTATATCTTCTATTAACTAGCCACCCCTAATTTTTTTTTGCAAATATACATTTTCACTCATTTATTTTTATAAAAAATCATTTATGATCTTTAATATTCCATATACTCCTCTAATTCATATAAATTTCAAGTGAATCCCTAAAAAAAATATCCCTTAAAAAATATTTTATGTTTTCGTTATATGTAGATCAATAATCAAAATTATAATATTAAAGTATTAAAATTAAAAATATATATTAATATATGTATTTTTTCTAGACCCGCATATTGTGTGGGTCTAAAACTAGTGATTCATAAAATTCAAGAACTATTGATCAAGCTGACGTGGTAAAAGTAAAATTAATCTAGTTTTGTTGATTAAAATCCTCTTTTAAGTAGAGTTGTCTCTTAATTATAAATCTTAAGTAATGTCTTAAAAATGATTTTACTTTTGCTATGTTGACTAAGTCAATAGAACTCGTACAAAGAAATAAATTTTGTACTTGACAACAGAATACCCATAATTTTAGTATGTGTTATATTTAGGGCTGTGCACGGGTCAGGTTGGCCGAAATCCGAGCCAACCCGACCCGAGACCCGACCATCTCGGGTGGACAAAATTCACACCCGAGACCCGACCATTTTGGCATAGGAACTGGCGGGTTGTCGGGTTCGGCGGGTATAGGTCGGGTACGGGCGGGTGCGGGTCGAGGGGGATACGGGTTAAAGGTCGGGTCGGGTCGGGCTTCGGATGGTATGGGTTGCGGTTCGACGGGTCTAGGCATAATCGGGTTCGGGTTCGGGTCTGGGTCCATTAAAAAAAAAAAACTAAAATTTGAAACAATTAAAAAAAAAAATACAATATTTAGGGAAAACCATTCAAAAAAATAAATAAATCACAACTCAAAACAAAAAACAAAACACACATCTAAAACTAATATTACGGATACAATTTTTAATCAAAAAAAAATACAACTTAACAAAAAATACATCCAAAAAAAATTACAACATAATAAAAAAAAATTACAACTCCTTAAAGGCATCGCCGATGCGTCTTCCAATTTTTCTCATTCATTTTGCAAAATAGAAAATGAAACTTCAAGATATTACCTACAAAAAAAAAATTATAATTAAAATAATATACAAAGAAGAGAAAATAAAAAAAATAAACAATTAAATAAATAACCTGAGTTGAAGATGAGCCTTGCGAAGGATTTGATATCTCCAAATCCAAATCCACTACAAAAATCAAAATCTAATCATAAAAATACTAATTAAATATCTAATTAAAAAAATTATAAAAAAACACTATAATTTAAATTACCAAAATCTCGTTGCAACTCCTCAATATCATCCATCCCTTTTCGAAGTGAAATCGGCACAGAAGCTTGAAACCAATTTTGACAACAAATAAGAGCTTATAACATTAATGGAGATAATGAGCTACGAAATGGATCAAGCACACGGCCCCCAGTACTAAATGCCGATTCCGACGCAACCGTAGAAACCGATACAGCCAACACATCCCTCGCTAATCGAGATAATACTGGAAACCGACTAGTGCTACTTTTCCACCAACTTAAGATGTCAAAATTTTCATCACTTGCACCTTGAGGATTTTCGGCCAAATATTTTTCTACATCATATTTACCCTCCAAAAATTGTCTCCCCGCTAAAAATTTTTGAAAACGGGAAGCGATTAATCTATGGGGATCATCCACATCCACATCTACATCTACCGGCTTCTTTGATATTCTACTAGCGCCACTAGTATTACCACCGGAAACATTCTCAATAGTTGACTCAAAAGAAGCATAACAATCAAACAACCGATTCAAAGCATCTTTTACTTTTCCAATTAACTCATTTGCATACACTTCATCATACATATCGCAAAAACAAAACTGAAGATAAGATAACTTTTTCCTCGGATCCAAAACAACAACAACATATAGAAGAAGATTTATCTTATCTCTAGTCCCCCAGTATTTATCAAACTTAGCTTTCATACTAAAATCCATTTTCGATAGCAAATGATCTTCACTTCAAATCAACTCATTTATTTTCCCATGAATTATAACTATCTCATCAAAAAACGTATTTGACGTAACAAACAAAGTACCCAGAAATTGTTTTGTAGCCAAATAAAAAAGTCTCAAAAACTTCACAAAACAACGAACATTTTCCCAGTCTAGACTATTTGGTGGACTTCCACCACTCTCACCATCAACAATATCGTTATCAAAAAAGTGATCCCGATATTTTTCGTCCTCAATCTCCAATCTCCCAAAAGCTTTTTTGAATTTTTCCGCACTTTCTAGCATCTTATATGTAGAATTCCAACGAGTTGGAACATCCAGACACAAGAGACTTTTCGATTCAATATTAAGCAGTTCAACACATTTTTTAAAAGCATGAAATCTATTTGGAGAACCCTTAACATATCTAACCGCTTCCCGAACTTTAATTACTGACTCGTGCAATTCTTTCAATCCATCACAAACAATCAAATTTAAAATATGAGCACAACAACGCATGTGGAAAAATTCATGCCCTAAGACTGTACCCGACCAGTCTTTAGTTACTCGTTGCAAAAATCTAATAGTAGTACTATTAGAACTCACATTATCAACCGTCAAGGTGAAGTAACTATCAATATTCCATTCTCGTAAACACGACTCAATTTTTTTCCCAATCGTTTCCCCCTTATGATCTTCAACAACACAAAAACTTAATATTCTTTTATGCAAAACCCAATCATCATCAATAAAATGACACGTAAGACACATATAATTAAAATTTTGTATTGAAGTTCAAATGTCTGTGGTCAAGTATATTCTACGACCCTGCATAACTTTCTTTAAATTTTCTCTCTCCTCGTGATATATCTTCACAACATCTTTAGCAACCGTAGTACGACATGGAATATTTTTAAATTTTGGTTGCAAAGCATAACAAAACTTTTTAAAGCCATAATTTTCAACAAATCTAAATGGCAATTCATCCAAAATTACCATTTCCGCTAGCGCTCTTCTAGCTTTATCCACGGAAAAACTAGTTAATACAAAACTATCTTGTCCATCTTTTTTAAGTTGAGTAATTAACTGAGTTTGTCCCTTATCCAACTCCCTATGTGGATGATCATTACAAACATGAATATGAGCCTTTAAATTACTAGTCCCATGAGTTTTTGGATCGGCGTGATACACTTTCCCACAGTAGTTACAAGATGCCATTTTATTTCCATTCTCATTTTCAAATTTCGTAAAATGATTCCAAACATCAGAAATAATCTTATTACCACCACGTTTTTTCACATTTTTCGGCAGTGGTGGTTTTTCAGTAGGGGGAGTAGGGGCAGGAGTTGGAGGGTTACCTTCGAGGGGTGTAGAAGAATCCCCAACAATAACATTAGCTTGTTCCACATGGGAACAGAAACAGGAACAGCCGAACAGAAACAGGGAACAGAACACTAAACATGGAAAGTGGAAACAAAGTATTAATTAAACAAAACTATTTTAAGATAGGAGCAGAACATAAATAACGTGGGAACAGAAGCAGAAACAGAAACAGACGCAGAAGCAGAAGCAGAAGCAGAAGCAGAAACAGAAACAGAGAATGGGAACAAAAATAGTAATATACATTTCACATAGCTTTCAAACAAAAAAAAAAAAAAAAAAAAACAGAATATGGGAGCAGATCATAAAAAAAAAAAACAGAATATAGGAGCAGAAACAGACGCAGAGGCAGAAACAGAAACAGAAACAGAAACAGAGCATGGGAAGTGGGAACAAAAATACATTTCACATAGCTTTCAAAAAAAAAAAAAAGTGAAACAGAAGCAGAAACAGACGCAGAGGCAGAAACAGAAACAGAAACAGAAACAGTGAAACAGAAACAGAAATAGAGCATGGGAAGTGAGAACAAAAATACATTTCACATAGCTTTCAAAAAAAAAAAAAAAACAGTGAAACAGAAGCAGAAACAGACGCAGAGGCAGAAACAGAAACAGAAACAGAAACAGTGAAACAGAAACAGAAATAGAGCATGGGAAGTGGGAACAAAAATACATTTCAGTGATTTCACATAGCTTTCAAAAAAAAAAAAAAAAAAAAAAAAAAAAAAAAAAACAAAATATGGGAGCAGAATAGTAGATCAGCAAAACATAAACTAACAGATTCCTAATAATTTTTTTTTTTTTTTTCCATCATTCTTTTCACAACTAAACCGAATAACATATCACAATTTTAATGCTTAGCTCAGACAGAATGAAGGCTCCAGAGAGAAGAATGGATGTTTTTCTGAAAGGGCTGTTTACCCCTCTCTGTTCTAGAATCGATTCTCACAAAATCGATTCTTTGAGCCTGTGATTTCTTTGCAATCGGAAAACAATCAAATAGCCCTTTCTCGCCATCGCCAAACAAACAACAATATCACAATTTTCAAAAAAAAAATAAAAATCGAAAACTAAACCAAACAGCACTACCAATACTCATTCATCACTTGGTGGGAAAATGCCAGGCATCAAACCAACTGTAAGGACCGTTTAAAAACAATCTAAAATTCTAAAGTGTTCAACAATTGTGCAAGAGTTTCAATATTCAATAAATGGAATATAAACATGTAATGAATGGAAACAAAAAACAGAAAACCGAACTCAACTCACCTTAGGTTTGGTCCTTTTGGATTTTGGCTTCAAATTAATCAAACACTGAAACAAGGGATTCAATTTCAAACATGAGTCAAGAATCTCAAGATACGGCGAAGTGGAAGAACAAGACCTTACCTTTATAGCCATTGTCATCATTTGTCAAAGGGATTCGAGACGATTCGAAGGGATTCGAAGCGACGCAAGAGCCTAGAGTTGAGCGGCGCTTAGGTCAGGCCTACCAGGTCCAATCTCCGATAGTCCGAGTGTCCGACGAATTGTTCGCACCTGAGACGGCGTCGGCTCTTAGGGAGTTAGGGTTTAGGTGAGAGATGGGATGATGATGATCTGATCTGAGACTGAGAGAGATTTGAGCTTTCGGCTGTGCAAGAACCAAGAAATCCGGACGGGACGGGACGAGAACGGACTGGGACTGATATATATATATATAACGTTGCGCCGGTCGGATCGGGTGAAACGGGTCGCCGGAGATTAAATCCGACGACCGAACCGGCCTGGGGGTCTGTCGGATCGGGTAAAACCCGATCCGAACTTTGAGTAAAACAAACCCGCGTAATTCGGGCTGGGCCGGGCCGGATCGGGTTTCGGGCGGGTCGGGTTACGCGGGTTTCTTGCACAGCCCTAGTTATATTTCCATTCTATCAAATAATATTAATTTTCAAATTTGTAAATAAATTAGTGTATGTCTCATGGAGGCACAACTATAAAATAATCATAATTCAAAAGAAAAATATAAAGTTAGTATTTAGCAATAATTTAAAAACTAGATCAAACTAACTAATTCAATTGGTTGAATGTGGAGCAATCTTAAAAGAAAATCATAAAGTTAATAATTTAGCAATAATTTAAAAAGTAGACCAAACTAACTAGTTCAACTCGTTGAATCGTCGACCAATCTTAAAAGTAAATCATGAAGTTAATATTTAGTAACGATTTAAAAATTTGACCGAACCGACTGGTTAAACTTGTTGAATTGTCAACCAATCTTAATCTTAAACGAAACGAGTTTACTCTCAAAACAAATCTACAGCAAAAATCATTCAGTTTCATTAAAATAAAAAACCCAACGATTAGATTGGCTAAACCATTGAACTTGAACGGCTAAATATGATCAGTGATGGTGAATGATAGGACTATAGTTGAAGGTTATAATAAAATGCACATACTGTTGTGATTTTGTGAGTCTAAGATTCTCTTCTTCACTTTTTGCATCCAGTCACGGTAGGATATAATATTTGCAAGCTTTATTCTATATCTTTTATACTTCGAAAATATGTTTTGAAATATGTCTTGGAAACGTCTTCGAAATTTTGGAATATTCTAAGTTCCCCATTGTTTGCTCTCAAATCTAGGAATTGAACATAAACATATTTCTTTTTCCCATATTTCTATTCCTATTCCCACTATGGCAGGTGACGTTTCTCCTGCTCCTCAAATTATTTCTTAACCTTCTTCCCAGCCATGTACTGCTGATGTCTACCGTCCAGGTAGTGTGGGTGATGCTGGACCATCTGGTATGTACGACATAAGTGCTGATGCCGGACCATCTGGTATATACGGCATGGGTGCTGATGCCGGACCGTCTGGTATGTACGGCATGGGTGCTGATGCCGAATCGTCATCCACATTCTATACTCCGAATATGAGCAAAATTGTTTCAACTTCAGGCGTCATTCCTCTGGTGGCATTTGTCGAACCCAGAAGATTACAAAGACAGGTGTCACCGGTGCAGTGGTTTGGGGACGACGCCGTTACCACCCCGGGAAGTATGTAACAGTCGTTCATGGACTTTGAACAAGTTACACAAATTCATGAGGAGGCTGAGGAACCTCCTATTGCTCAATGACGAGGGCGGAGGAACATTCGACCTCGGAGCTGCGGTACGTAACTTATTATGTAGTTGTTAGTTTAGTTATAGGAATATAATTTTTTTTTTTTGTAAATATATAGTTATATAGGAACTTATGTAGTTAGTAAATCTATTTTTTTGTAACGTTTGGAGATTTAGAAAACTGTTGATCTACCGTGTATATTACTTCTGAAATGGATAAAGCATTGAAATGGGAGATCGAGTGACAAATTCTTAGACGGCATACAGAGTGGAAAGAGGTTAAAATAACCACTTTCCACTCTGTATGTCGTCTAAGAATTTGTCACTCGATCTCCCATTTCAATGCTTTATCCATTTGCGAAGTAATATATACAGTAGATTAACAACTTTCTATGAAAATGTAAGTACAATTAATTATAAAAAGAAAAAAAAATATTACATAAATTAGAAACATGTTTAACGGTGTTCATTACAAAACTCATAACAAAGACAATATATAAGAAATACAGTATATAACATCAAGAAATAGTTACAAGAAAATACTTAAAAAGACAATTGAATTACAAAAAAATATTTATTCTTCATTTGACATGTACCCCTCAGATAAATATTCATTATTATTCATGACATCTGTAAGACCCTAATTTAGCACGTACGTCATTTTAGTTGCATTTTAGAGCAATTGAAAAAATATGAGGTAGAATTGTATTAATCATTATCCGAATTAAAAGTTTAGGAGGAGAATTGTAAATTTGTATACATTAAATCCAACCTTTAGGATTCAAATTGTCTTTCAATTGATAACATTTAAATTTTTAGGGGTGAAATTACAATTTAAGAAAAAATATAAATGGTGAATTGGGCTAAAATAAGGAATTTAAGGAATTTGGAGGAGAAAAGAGTAATTAGAGCAAAAGATTTTTATATAAATCTATATATATATATGCATACGGTGTGTGTGTGCCGAGAGATCAACCGGAGACAGGGATATCGGAACGTGGGCGACGTGGCAAGCTAGGATCAACCTTTACCACTTGAATCATGCATATAAATGGATCCATGCAAGATTATCTTGATCCAGAATTTCAGAGAAGAAGAAAATTTAGGAAATAAAAAAAAAAAAAAAAAAATAGAGAGAGAGGAAAGGTTCGGCGGTGGTGGGTGTAGGGCAACCAGTCGCTGTTCGGTGCTGTGTGTGTGTGTGAGGGGGGGGGTGATTGTTGTGTGTGTAACGATTGCAGGGAGTGTGTGTGCATGTGCGATCGTTGCCGTTTGTTCGATGATAGTATGTGCATGTCGTCGTCGGCAGCGTGCGTCGCTGTGGGTCGTCGGTGGGTCGGCGTTGTCTGTGAGAGTGGCCGCTGCTGTGAGGGTGTGTGGGTTAATTGGTCGGTGATTCGGCGGCGTGTGCATCGTCGTCAATGGTGTGAGGCTGCCGGAGGTTGGTGAGGAAAGAGAGAGAGGACGGCCGGAGCGCGGAGCAGCCAACTGAAACGAAAGTAGAAAAGAAAACAGGGAAAAAAAAGAAGAAGGAAAAACGCAAAAACAAACAAAAATTACATAAACAACCCCAATAAAATCCAAAATCCATCTCGTGGCCGACAGATGATTCGGAGCAGGTAAAATCTAAATTGATTACTATTATTGTTAAATTGAATTATTAGTAAACGGGATTATAATTTGGAATCGTTAATTCTAATAATTTTTGTCACCGTCTATATTAATAAATGCGTACAGTAATTATTAACGAAATGAAATTTATCGAATAACAATGTTTCATAATAAAAAGTGGGTACGGGAGAAATTACATAATTTAGAGTCTACATTGCATGATTCGGTTATTTTACATAAAATATTAATTTAGGCTATGTCACTATTAGGTTCGCAGGCACTGGAGTATCGGTAGAAGATAGTCAGTAAAAACAGTTCGGAACGGATAGCCAGGTGAGTGTACTGTCTTCTTGCCAAACTATTTTCTATGTATATATATGACGACACATGTGTTTACTTATACTGTACAATTTCATAAATGATATGGATCAAGCAGGTTTTTGGGGTGAGTTGGTAAAATGAATTTCCGGGGAATTATGTTGGTTCCTAAAAAGAAGGATTAAAAATAATTTTTGTTGGATATGGGTGGTACTTTTAAAAAGGAGAGTAAAAAACGTGATTTTAGAAATTCTCCCCGAAAGGAGTGTGGTTTATATTTTTCCCATAAGGGGTGTGGATTTTTGACAATGTGATAGGAAAATGTATTTCTTCCCGTAAGGGATGTGGATTTTTAACTATACTGATAATTTTGACGATGCCATAGTTGTTTTCCCCGAAAGAGGTGTGGTTTCTCCCCGAAAGGGATGTGGATTATATTTCTCCACGTAAGGGGTGTGGATTATATTTCTCCCCAAAAGGGGTGTGGATATTTCGTAGGAAGGCATTCCTACGGATGTTACGGTACCATTGTAACTCCCAATCGTGAGGTTAAAACGATCACTATGGCTAGCTAGTGTGTGTTGTGGTGGAGTAGTGTGTTTGAGATATGTGTTTGAGGTGTGTGTTTGAGATGTGGTGTTTATTTATATTGGGTGATTTATTATTTATTATGGTGATTGGTGTGATTTTATACTAGATGGATTTGGATGAAACTTATTTATATCGCTTTATTTTCACTGCTTATATACTGGAGATTTTACGAATTATGTTGTATTTATATACTTCTGCTTGATCCCATTTAAATGTTGTAGAATGAGTTTTATTTTAAAAATATTTTACTAAGAAGGCAGTACACTCACAGGTACAACAACTAGGAGTCGGTCCCTTACTGGCACTAGGTAGAGTCCGGCGATGGTGTAGTATGGAAATATTTTGGGAGGAGCTGTCTGAGGCGAACCTGTGAGAGCTTCATTGTGGTTATACTTTTGTTGTTATTATAATTCAGGGACGGGTGTGTCCCCAGTTAGAATTGTTGTATTTTGTCAGAATTTGTGGTTGTATATTTTTGTATGCACTTTATCGTTTACTAGGGGGTTTGACGTTAAGAAGAGGTCGTGTCGACGTCACGCTGGCCCCACGGTGACGGGTGTCCGAGGTGGGGTGTGACAACGTCATGGTATTCGCTTGGAGATAGTGCTCTGTTACTTGCGGCAGCCATTTCATTGGTTAGTTGTAGTAGATAATATCAATTCCTGCGTAACAACATTCGATTATTCTCCAGGCGAATTCGTGTAATTGCATCTTCGATCTCGATTGTGTCATCAATTATACATCGTCTAGACATCTGAAGACTTCTACGAAAAGGAACTGGTGCATTTAGATCTCTCAAACGAGATACAAGATTGTTAGACTCATTCACCCTGTATTCCCATTCTTGACGTAGATCGACACGATACCCTATCGGGTTGGTGTCTTGATCACTCCAGTAGTCATCATAGTATGGTCGTAGAATTCAACATCTTTGGTGATCACATGGTCCAGGCCAACCCCAAACACTGTACGAGTTCTCTTCACTTGAAAAACCAAATGAGCTTTCTTCACTTGAATTAATATTTGAAGACATCACGAAAATTATAGGTTGAATAGTTTGTTTCCAAATATTATACTGCATAAAAAAATTAGATTTTTTAAAAACATAATTATTGAAAGAGACTTATGTACACGAGACTTAACTAAAAAAAATTGACCCAATACTACCTATCAATTGAAAGAGAGAAAATCAGTTGTTCGGTAGAAGTAGCGTTATTATAATTTAACATTGAACCGATATATTAGATTTCGAAGGAAATACATAGTTAAACTGCAATTCATCAACGCGAAAGTATTAAACATCACTCTCATCATCAGACATTTCAATATCTGACTGATATTGAGGTTTCCTTGCGCATCTTATGTAAGTACGCGCTTCGGCAACCAAACCTTGTTCGAGACTCTCACATGCTGTCGTTTCAAGCTCGTGTCGAAAAATTCGAATTTGCATTCGGTTATTTTCTTCGCGGTACCGATGCAACGCCATCTGAAGGTTATGCGGCGTGTCTATTAGCATTGTTCTAGCCAATTGATGCACTATTGAAATATTATATTACCTGCATCCGTCCACTATAATCTCAGATTGGTTGACACGATAAGTGTATTCCTCCCGCATCCTTGCAATCCACCGTGAAGAGTAACGGACTCTTGGATCGAAAGAGTATGAGTATTCATCTTCTAAAAGCCAATAACGTCCCATTAAACAATACAGATCTCTCACCGTGTACATTTTTCAATCTTTAAAATTTTTATTTAATTAACTTAAACGGAATATAAATTCGATATCAAGATAATATCAAATTCATAAATTAAATTAATTTGATTTTAATTGAAATACTAAAATTAATTTTAAATTATTGAACAACTAATTTTTTTTAATAATAAATAATTTTTATAAACACATTTAAAAAATAAAACTTAATTAATTTGATAGAGAAAGTTGTAGAGAAACTAATTAACTAACCAACTATAATAAATTAAACTAATAAATAAATTAAACAAAACACATAAAATAAACTTACCTCCTGTAGGGGAAAGATATTCTGAAGAAATCAATTGTCAGTGCTTAGTGAAGAAGAAAAAAAAATTGTCAAAAGAATAAATTTGATAGAAAAAGTTGTAGAGTTGAAAATAACCGGAGTGAAAAAGAGGAAAAAATTTAGTAGAGAAACAGCGAATAACAATTGTTAAGAAAAAAATTCACATCATTTATTTATACTGCTAAAGTTCAAAAGTTCAGTCAAATTTGACCGTTCTGCAAAGCAGCCGCTGCCTTGGAAACGGGCAAAATCGCCCGTTCCCAAAAAATAAAAAAATAAAAAAAAATAAAAATCAACTTATTTGTACCCGGGGATCCGATCCCCGGGTATACGTCGCCGCCAGCCAGTATCTCGGGTTCAGAACTCCGAGTTTAAATATCTCAAAATTCGAATCCTGGCTAGCACTGCAAATATAAATAAGTTCAAATTCGCACTATTTCAGTAATTTTATTTTAAAAATATTCTAAAAGTGTAAATAACTCAACGAAAATCACTCTTTGCGTGTGAAGCTTGTCTTGTGGATGAGAGAAGAACTAGGTTCATGGTGAGGAAAGGAGACACGGGGGTGGGTTGGTGGATATCTAGAGTGAGATATAATGGTTGATGAAAAATATTAATATATATTAAGGATATTTTAGTAAATACAAATGACTAAATGAACAGTGCTCCAACCTTGATTTATACAAATGACTAAATGAACAGTGCTCCAACCTTGATTTATATAAGAGTAAGGATACCTTCTTGAAAATATGTATTTGAAAATATACACCTTCTTGTTTCATTGCCTTAATTTTAAAAATAATCACACGACAATGATTTGAAAAAGGGAATGGATCTGTCAGTTCAAACTTATTGAACCATCGACAAATACTAAAAATAAATTAACTTGGTTTTACTCCTAATAATTCAACTACACCAAAAAATATTCAACTTTGTTAAAACCAAATACAATAGTTGAACCAAAGAAAATCTAAGTTGAGGGTTACAGTCAAATGCTTACACCATTGTGCATGTAATTTTGTGAGACTACTCATTAGCTTGCAATCGTTTTATTTAAGAAGATTATTTCATTCATTTTTTTTATTCAGTGGTTGCCATTTCCAAGACTTACTCTATTCTTTTTATATTATGAAAATATGTCTTAAAAATGTGTAAGAAGTAATTATAGAAATTCTATTATCAATTCACACCAAAATTTTGATAGGGAAGGGATTTTGCAAATTAATTACTTTTTTATTTAACAACACCTTTTACTATCTTCACAAGTTAAAGGAACCATGGTACCCAAAAAAAAAAAAAAAAAAAAAAAAAGAACCAAAAAGAACCACTAAACATAAACAAAAAAAACATGGACATTCATAAAAGAGACATATTCAGGCAATTGCAGAGAGCTTTGACGTCTAGTTCGAGAGAGGGGTCAAGGAGAGATAGGGCGATGAGAGGGCGGACTGATTCTAGAAACAATGTTTCAATTTAGAGAGAGACGGTAATATAGGATAGAGGGAGATGGGGGAATGAATAGAGAGAGACGATAATATAGGATAGAGGGAGAAGAGGAATGAACAGATAGAGACAACAATCAGAGAGAGAAATATACATGTTACCTGCAACAATGAGAGATCCTAGCATCTGAATTAAGTCACAGAAAGAGAAGGCTAACCCTAATTTTAAAATAATGTTTGATCTCAACCGTTGAATTAAAATTTTGTTCCTACAATGCTAAATATCTCATAGTAAAACTGAGTTATTTTATTATATAGAGTAGCATATGGTGAAGGATATAAAGATTAAAATTGTTAGATTTACACAAAGGGTAATAAAAATTTAAATCAATTTTAATATTCCATATATCCAGGTTTCCAAATCAATCCATAGTAACATAACAAAATAAATATCAATAGGAATCTAATCTAATAAAAAGAAAGTTTCTTTACCTTAAACATGTGCTCCAATCTCTTAGTCGATTAATCATGAGACGTATTTGATTGGGCTTTCAAAAGAGCAGCATAAGTGTCCCGAAGGAATCGGATATTAAAATCACTAGATTAATGAAGCGGAATATAAAAAATTTAAATTAATTTTAATATCTTATTCTTCTAAATAAGATCTATCTATATTAACATTAAAAGCACGCATAATTAAATCACATTTAATTAAATATTACATCTTCTGTGCTTCAATCTCAAAGCTGGTTGTTCCTAATAGATCAAATATAAACCTAAATCTTGTAGTATAGTGCACTCTAGTAAGGGTGTCGAACCACATAGATTGGATTGTAATTTATTAATTTTATCTTATAAATCTAAGAAACAAATACAATCCTAGCCCGATTTGGGAGCCTTAACTGCTCATGGAGTTATTGAACGCCATAAATTTCCTCTTTGTTCTTACCTTAAGCTCCCAATCTTGAATGGAGAGTTTTTGCCTTGTCTAGAATAAATGAAGAAGATGAAGAACAAGGAGAGAATAATAATAATAATAATAATAATAAAGAATATAAAGAACAATTCCCCTTTTCCAATATTTGAACAATTCTTTAATTTCCCCAATATTTGGGAAAATGTTATTGGATCCCCACGACCCATGTCACGGGTGCGACTTGGGCTGGTTGGGCCCACGACCAGGTTATTGGACCAGGTTGCGGGCGTGACCTAGTGGGTTGCACCCGCGACATTGTTGTTTCGGGTCGCGCCCGCAACACACTATTGCCCTAAATTAAGAAAGTTAAGTTTTTTAAATGAATAAATAATACTACATCTAGTAGTGATGCGAACCTCACCAAGGATTAGTGAGACCCGAAACCAATTTAGGATTTCTTCATAAAGGATCGAATCTAAATTCAGATTTGAAAACGAAGAACACAAGAAAATACAGAAAATTGATAGATTATCTTGACCCAACATTTATGAATGAAACGCGAACTAAAGGTATAATAGAATCTTTGACCCAATGATTACAAGAGAATCACGAACCAAAGAGGTTGAAAGCCACAAGAAAACTTGATAAGTTCATAAAAGTTCTTTAAAGAACTCAAGAGAAAACTCTCCCAAAATGTATTAATCAATATCAAAAGTGTAAAATTCGTAGGTTTACAAAACCCCTTAAATAGGCGGCCAAGAGAATAAGAAAGAAACCCTAATATACTTTGAAATTTGTGGGTCTACATGGAGGAAAAAAGAAACCCTAAAATCTAATTGCTAAATAAATAATAAGGATGCTTCTTAATTTGTCTTACATTCCTAGTTGGAAAATAAAATGATTTACTTGGCAATCAAGCCTTACAAATCAGCCAAAAAATAATTAAAAGACTTAAAATAATAAAATAAATAAAATAAAATTTGTGGGTCTCATTCTTGGCCCGTTCAGGATCACGCTTTAAGTCCATTCGCTTGCTTTGATGAGGTGGACTAGGTCTTGACTGTCCGATGGGCCTAATTTAGGCTTCACCATTGTAGTTTCGGCCCCAATATCTCGAATAAGCCTATTAAGTACTTCTTTGAATCTTTTTGCCCTTACCTTTGTTATTAGGCCAACTGGAACATGCAACGGATCTCTTGGTACAGCTGATATATTCTCATCATTCTCTTCTTCTTGAAAATGATTTGTCCTCAAATCTTCACCTACACCAAACGGAGACAAGTTAGCCACATTAAAAGTAACACTTACATTAAACTCATCTAGAATGTCTAATTTGTAGGCGTTGTCATTGATTCGTTCCATCACTTGAAATGGGCCATCCCCTCTTGGAAGTAGCTTAGAACGCCTTTATTGGGGAAACCGCTCATTCCTCATATGCAACCAAACCCAATCTTCAGGTTCAAATACAATCTTCTTGCGCCCTTTATTAGCTTGGTTGACATATTGCTCAATTCTCTTCTCAATATTTTGTCGGGCCTTCTCATGGATCTGCTTAACAAAATCAGTCTTCTTCTTCCTATCTAAGTGGACACGCTCATGCATAGGTAAAGAAGTTAAATCCAAATGAGTCAATGGATTAAAACCATACACAATTTCAAATGGTGAAAACTTAGTTGCAGAATGCACACTCCTATTATATGCAAACTCTACATGCAGCAAACAATCTTCCATGTTTTCAAATTCTTTTGTATTCTAGCACGCAATAAAGTAGATAAAGTCCTATTAATTACTTCGGTTTAACCATCAGTTTGTGGGTAACAAATAGTAAAAAATAAAAGTTTAGTTCCGAGCTTACCCCACAAAATCTTCCAAAAATAGCTCAAAAACTTAGCATCTCTATCTGAAACAATAGTCTTAGGCATGCCATGGAACCTAACTATTTTCTTGAAGAACAAATCAGCAACATGTGATGTATCATCAATTTTATGACATGAAATAAAATGAGCCGTCTTAGAAAACCTATCTACAACCACATATATAGAATCTCGACCTCTTTTTGACCTAGGCAAACCTAACGCAAAATTCATAGAAATATCAGTCCAAGGTTCATTAGGTATAGGCAAAGGAATATACAAACCAGGATGCTTAACCTTAGACTTAGCTTGCCAACAATACACTTCTCACAAATTCTCTCCACTTCACATTTCATATGAGGCCAGAAGAAGTGTTCATGCAAAACATCTAAAGTCTTAAATATGTCAAAATGCCCCATTAAACCACCCCCATGAACTTCTTTAACAAGCAAGTCATGTAACGAACATTTAAGCATACATAATTTATTTTTCCTGAACAAAAACCTATCATGCCTAAAGAATTTACCAAATGCCATTTTCTCACATGCATTAAATACATTACCAAAATTAGAATAATCAACATACAAATCCTTAATGTACTCAAAACCAAGCAATTTGGTATCTAAGGTAGAAAGTAAGATGTACCTTCGAAATAATGCATCCGCCACAACATTTTTCTTACCTTGCTTGTACTTGATCACATAAAGAAAATTTTGATAAACTCCACCCACTTGGCATGTCGCTTGTTCAGCTTTTGTTGACCCTTTAAATGCTTCAAAAATTCATGATTCGTGTGAATCACAAGTTCTTTTGGCCAAAGATAGTGCCATCAAGTCTCCAACGCCCTAATCAACGCATACATCTCTTTGTCATATGTAGGGTAATTCAAGGCTGCGCCACTTAGTTTTTCACTAAAGTAGGCAAGCAGACGTCCTTCATGCATTAGAATAGCTCCAATACCTATTCGTGAAGTATTAAATTCAATCTCAAAAGTTTTTGTGAAGTTAGGTAAAGCAAGCAAATGTGCATTAGTCAATTTTTCCTTAATCAAATTAAATGTCTTTTCTTGCTCATCACCTCACTTAAAATCCACATTCTTTTTGACAACTTTAGTTAAAAGTGCAACGAGGCTACTAAAATCTTTCACAAACCTTCGATAGAAGTTAGCCAGCCCATAGAAACTTCTCACCTATCCCACACTTGTAGGTTTCGGCCAATCCTTGATTGCCTTAACCTTTTCTTCATCCACCTCAATTCCCTTAACACTAACAACAGAACCAAGAAATACAAGTTTATTCGTGCACAAGGTATACTTTTTGAGTTTAGCAAACAACTTTTTTTTTCTCAAAATATCTAAAACAAGTTTTAAATGTTCAACATGCTCATCTAAGTTTTTGCCATAAATCAGAATGTCATCAAAGTATACAATCACACATGTCCCAATAAAATATGCAAAACATGGTTCATTAATCTCATAAACGTACTAGGTGCATTAGTTAACCCAAAAGGCATAAGAAACCACTCATATAAACCATATTTTGTTTTGAATGCGATTTTCTACTCATTACCTTCCCTCATCCTAATCTGATGATATCTACTTTTAAGATCAATTTTAGTAAACACACAAGAACCATGCAATTTATCAAGCATATCATCTAATCTAAGAATGGGATGTCAATATTTTACCGTGATATTGTTGATGGCGCGACAATCCACACACATTCTCCATGTACCATCTTTCTTAGGTACAAGTAATACGGGAACCGCACAAGGACTTATGCTTTCATGTACATACCCTTTCTCCATAAGCTCACTAACCTGCCTTTGAAGCTCCTTTGTTTCCTCGAGATTGCTTCTATATGCGGGTCTATTTGGAATGGATGCTCCGGGTACGAAATCAATTTGATGCTTGATTCTCCTTATTGGTGGCTAACCATTTAGCACCTCTTTGGGAAACACATCATCAAAATCCTGTAAAAGATAAACAACAACACTAGGAAGAAGAGAATTAAGATCGTTAGTGGTAAAACAAACCTCTTTGTACAAAAGTACAATCAAAGGATGGTTTAAAAACAAAGTTTTTTTTATCTCACTCTCTCTCGCATAAAAACTCACTTGTTTCTTTTTTTTCTTTTCCCTCGCATTTTGAATTTTTTTTCTCTCTCACTCTCATTTTTTTGTCACTCTTTCTTTTTAACCTCACTTGATCATCATACACTTGTCTTGACGATAATGGTACAAGAGTAATTAGATTTTTATTAAGTACAAAGGAGTATCTATTGGTATAACCGTCATGAGTTACTTGCCGATCAAATTGTCATGGTCTTCCCAAAAGAATATGTCCCGCATGCATTGGCACCACATCATACAAGACCTCATTTTTGTACTTTCCAATTGAGAACGATATGAGCACCTGTTTAGTCACTTTAATTTCTCCACAATCATTCAATCATTGTAACTTATATGGCCTAGGATGTTTTAAAGTTGGCAAATTCAACTTCTCCACCAAACTAGTGCTAGCCACAATAGTACAACTCCCTCCATCAATAATCATACTACATACCTTATCATTGACATGATATCTAGTATGAAATATGTTCTCTCGTTGTATCATATCATCTTCTTTGACTTGTGCACTAAGAGCTCTTCTTACAACCAGAAGCTCTCTATCAACCGGGTATTCAACATCATGTGTATTCTCCAAAGATGGTATCGAATCATCATTCGTCTCATCTTCAATCTCAATACCTCCATCATCCCTCATAATCATCATTCTCTTATTCGGACATTGAGATGCAATATGACCTATTTCCAAACACTTAAAGCATTTAATTTCTCCATTTCTAGAAAGTTGAGAATCGGTTTTACCTTGGTTTGGCATACCTCCAGCTTTGTGAATTTTGGGAGGTTCGGCCTTGGGCTGAAAATAAGGCTTCTCTTCCCTCTTACTCCAATTCGGTTTCCAAGAAGAAGAACCCGATTGTTGCCTAACTCGTATGGAACCTTTTTGCTTCAATTATTGCTCCACTTTGATGGCCATGTGCACCATGTCACTCAACTCAACATAATGCTGCAACTCCACCACATTCACAATGTCACGATTTAACCCGATCAGAAACCTAACCATAGTTGCTTCTTAGTCCTCTTCCACATTGGCTCGAATCATGACTACTTCCATCTCGTTATAGTAGTCTTCCACATACTTAGAACCTTGTGTAAGATTTTGCAATTTCTGATAGAAGTCCTATAATAGTGACTAGGAACAAACCGCCTCCTCATGATAACCTTCATTTCCGCCCACGTCTCAATAGGCCTCTTATGGTTTCTCCTCATATTTATCACAAGTTGATCCCACCATATTATAGCATAGTCAATAAACTCAATTACAACAAATTTTACCTTTTTCGCCTCGGAGTAGTTGTGGCACTCAAAGATTAACTCTATATTCTTTTCCCACTCCAAATATACTTCAGGGTCATTTTTTCCTTGGAATGACGGTATCTTCACCTTGATGCTTTCCAAGTTATTATCAAGCCATTCCCTATATCTATCTCCTCTATTTTCATATCCACGCCCAAATCTGCCCAAGCTCGCATTAAAGGCGTAATCGTCTTCATCTAGGTCATTCCCATAATTATTTTCATATTCGAACTGAGGTTGATTCCTCTATCTTCGTTACACATCAGGAGCTCTCGGTGACTGCCCCTTTTGTGCACTAAACTCAACTTTGTCTAGTTGCTCATGTATTTCATCAAACCGCAAGTTCAACCATTGAAGCTTTTGCTCCAAGGCCTTATAAAAAACGTTTACGTCCATGACGTTCATCATTTCCAGAGCTTCATCAGACGAGCCTTTGTTTGTTTCTCGGGACATGTTTCGTAACCTGAAAAATTAAATTAGCAAACCTCACAAACACTTCCTCACGTGTTTATACTCAAACTATGTCACTCTACTCTTGTATCACTAAAATTCGGTTTTTACCCTCTTATGAGCTCACACTCTCTTTCTTTTTTCCACTCTTTAGTTCATTCTTTTAGTTTTTTATTAAACTTAACCAATCTCAATCAGAATTTTTCTTGTAGCAATCCAAACTCAACGAATTGATTTACTAAGAATGAGATTTTACAAACAAAAACAAAGCGAACAAGAAGAGCACAAAGAAAAATTTATGGCATAGAATAAGAAGAAATAATTCTTAATTTTTTTGAGGGGGCTGTTGATTTTTTTTTTCTTTTTTTCTTTAAATCCAACAACTTTAAATTGATATTTGAAGATGCACACAAAGAAAAAAAGAAAAATTGACCAGATTTGATTATATAGTTCGGCTAAGAAAATTTTAACATAAGAATGAACTGATTACAATGAAGGAAAGAGAAAAAAATATAAAAAGGATAGATAAAACTTGATTTAGACCTTACTCTGATACCAAATTATACGAACCTCATCAAGGATTAGTGAGACTCAAAACCAATTTAGAGTTTCTTCGCAAAGGATCGAATCTAAATTCAGATTTAAAAACGAAGAACACAAGAAAATATAAAAAGTTGATAGATTACCTTGACCCGATATTTATGAATGAAACGCGAACTAAAGGTATAAGAGAATCATTGACCCAATGATTACAAGAGAATCACGAATCAAAGAGGTTGAAAGCCACAAGAAAACTTGATAAGTTCAGAAAAGTTCTTTGAAGAACTCAAGAGAAAACTCTCCCAAAATATATTAATCAATATCAAAAGTGTAAAATTCATAGGTCTACAAAGCCCCTTAAATAGGCGGTCAAGAGAATTAGAAAGAAACCCTAATATATTTTGAAATTCATGGGTCTACATGAAGGAAAAAAGAAACCCTAAAATCTAATTGCTAAATAAAGAATAAGGAAGCATCCTAATTTGCCTTACATTCCTAGTTGGAAAAGAAAATTATTTACTTGACAATCAAGCCTTACAAATCAGCCTAAAAATAATTAAAAGACTTAAAGTAATAAAATAAATAAAATAAAATTTGTGGGTCTCATTCTTGGCCTGTTCAGGATTACGCTTTAAGTCTATTCGCTTACTTTGATGAGGTGGACTAGGCCTTGACTGTCCGATGGGCCTAATTTAGGCTTCACCATTGTAGTTTCGGCCCCAATCTCTCGAATAAACCCATTAAGTATTTCTTTGAATCTTTTTGTCCTTATCCTTGTTATTGGGTCAATTGGAACATGCAACGGATCTCTTGGTACAACTGATATATTCTCATCAAGTAGAATCCAAGACTAAGTGTTTTAGGAGTAAATTGAGTATAGATAAAGTAAGAAAAATATATAAAAATAACCTTAAAGAATTTGTGGTTTTATGACAATAAACAAAATTTGTCGATTAGTTCAATATCATTTTTTTTTTTATAGTTGATATGTCGTTACACATGGAAAAGATATGTGTTATTGATATTCTCTAAGAAAACATGAATTTGGACGTCCGCATTAAAACTTGTGAAAATTTAAAATAGTTTTTGCATTTATTTAAAAAAAAAATTAATGGTGTGCCAACAATTTATCTATATTGTGAGAGATAATGAATTATTGATAGGACACAAAGTTGTCTATAATGGTAAGTCTCAATACATATATATGTCAGAGACACAATACCATTAGACAATTACTCTCGAAATGAAGTTGTCAAGATTGACTTTATAAAGTCAAAAGACAATGTTGCGATTTCGTTGGCCAAAATTCAAACTTGAGAGAGAGTTAATTGATCATCAAAGGGAATGAGGCTAAACCTATAATAAAATAGTCATCATAATGGAAACCCAACGTACTAGACTGGAGATACCAAAATCTTAGTACAAAGGGACAACTAAATTATGAAGGTGCTACATGTATCACTACGTAAAGTTAATCTCTATTACTCATTCCTAAGATGAAACAATGATGATTGAAATGTGTATGATGATTCAAAGAACTTGATATTATCAAGAAGAGTATTAGGGAATATATTTTATAGGAGATCGTCTATATGAGTGTGAACTGCGCTGGTTTGATAAGAATGAGAATGCTAAATTTTCTAGGACACTCACAAAACAACTAGGGTGTTTAGGGCTGAACTGCATGCAATCATAACGAACAGTGTCTAGAGACAACTGTGTGATTTCTATTATCTTGGTTTATGCAAAAATCCAAACAGTTCAAGATATCATGCTCACTGATTGGTTGAGTAAATTCGATAAATTCTCACTAAGGAAAGTTCAACGTGAAAAGATACATATCCTAATGCAGTTGTTTTTTTTATTGATATCTCTCTCTTATGTCTACATTACATATGCATGTTTAGCGAGTCAATTTCATTTATGTGGGGATTGTTAGACTTCAATAATTTTTAAACTTTTATAAGTCTAATTATTTATGTGATTTAATTATTGTTGGACACATTTTTAGATATCAATACATTACTCTTATTGAGAAGATGAACACAAAATATTGATTTATCAAAAATTAAAAAGATGTGAATGAGAATTGTATTTCAAAATAGTCCCATTAAGTTAATTGAAGTATATAAAATGAATAATCGCACATCGGTTAATGAAAAATACTTAAACCACATTTTTAATCCATGTTTGGATTGCAAACCCGTGTTGGGTTATGAGTCGTGGGTTTGGTTTGGACTTGCATTGATCCAAGTAGAATTCTTTCTAGGATTTTCTTTAAAGTGATTCTAGCAATTCTTCTGAGACCTTTAGTATGTTTGAGTTATTCATTTGTTTTCTCCATAAATATAGAACTTTTGCATTATCATTTAAGTATGAAAACTTAGAATATCTTACATTACACATACGTTTTTAATCTAAGTTAGTTTATTCTTGAAAGAGAGTTCAACACTTATTTTATTCAACTGATTCTTTGATTTCGAGTACTAGTATCTGAGGATTGATCGTTGTATCCTGGGAAGTAAATGTCTAAGTAACCATAAGTACCTGAGCGGCGACAAAATTTGCTTTAAAAAAAATATCATTAAACAATAGCTTCCATCAGTATAAGTTTCTGAGATTGAAGAATATAATTTTATATTCATTGTTGAAGAATATAATTTTATAATGTTTGTTAGTGTACTAGAATATCCGTTGTCGTATATTTCACGTTCTGAAATATTTACTATCGCATACAAGTTTTTGGAATATTTGTTGTGAATTGTTCTATATTTTATAATATTTACTATATTTGTGACATATTTAATTATTTTTTTTGAAAATAATATTAATTAATATTTAATTATATTATTTAAAATTAGTATTTTGACCATTATTTATAATATTTTATTCCTCCAATTTGTGCATATTCATAACTTAACATCTTTACCCTTTCCATTAATAGATTCTCAAAAAAATAATTTGTTGTTGTGATGCCTTTCCTTTCCGTACCAATGTATTTTGATCATCTAGACTTTGTTAGTACAATTCCTTGTACTCTTTTAGTGAAAATCTTTAATTGCCAAACGTACTATGTTCACGACATTGTATTCTCTATTTCAATAAATTAAGAAAGTAAGGACGTCTTGGATATGTTTATTTTAAAAAAGAAGATCATATCATAAAGCTCCATTCTCTACTTTTGTGATTTTCGTATTGCAACATACAATGTTCATATATATGGATTTGAGATTAGAAACGAACAATTCTGTAATTTATTAACTTTGTGATACATATCTTGTTCATGTGTGCCGTTTGAATTCTAAATTGTTGCCTTTGATCCAATTTACAAGGTGACCATTTTTTTGTTTTTTTCTATATTTTTGTATTTATTTTTTAAAATATATCATCAATATATTATCTCTTGAATTTCGTTCAAGAGATGACATATTTGATGGTTGTGGTTTAATATAGGTCAATGTTGATGTGAAGACGGAGTATGATATGATCCAAAACAATAGTGCAACAAAAAAAATTAAAATGACAGAATTAATTTTTGTCAATTCAATATGTTTACTCATTAACTCAAATTTAAAATCTCCTCATTCAACTAAAATTTAAACACAATATTTGATAGAACCATTCAAAATATAACTTATTTACACTAAATTCACAAAACAAATAGTTGCTGCAAAAAAAAAAAAAAAAACATCCTTAGAAGAAGTTCAACTCATTTTTGATTTATTTAGTAACATTAAATTTAAATAGATCGATTGCAACTGCAACATATTCAAGCCAAGGACATAAAAGACATCTAAAATAAAATATATTAATTAGGCCAAAAATTTACAATGAAGAAACTTATGCCCCATTTGGTTACTGTGTCAGTTCCCTGAATCCTATTTTCGCTCCCAAAATTTTGGGATTAATATACAGAAACGCGTTTGGTAAACTTGTTTTTGTTCCCAAAATTTTGGGTGTAATTTGGGAAATTTTTTGAATTCCTTAAGAACTTGAGAAACAAAAAAATTATTGATTTATATTCACTCCCACAAAAACTATTCTCATTACCATTTCGCTGACCGTCACCATCTGTTGGCCACCACCACCAGTTAGCCACCACAATCATGCCAGCCACCAACATTCCATCGGCCACCATACATACGAAAAGAAAAAAAAGAATAAATTTTAAAATCAAACGTGTTTTTCTTCCTTTTTCTTTTTTTCTCATAAATTAAAAGAAACAATTTCAAGATAATGGTCGTTACCAAATATGTTTTTATTTTCAGAATATTGTAGAACGAAAATCGAATTTTTATCTCATCTCATCCAAGTTCACTGGAAGTAGAAACAGAAAAACAAAAATACTAACCAAACGCCAACTAAATGGCCCATTAAAAAAATCATAGTAGTACATAGATTAAAAACAAAGCACACTATTTTTTAATAAAATAAACATTTCAAATTAAAAAACAAACCAACATTTAAAATACCAAACTATATGAAAATATAATTCAATGGGCACAAAGTCAAGTAGATCGGGCATTCTTTTTATTTGAGAAGGTCCTCCCATTGGCCGGCATGACGCGAGTCGAAAAATACTTCACTACAAAGATGATCTTATTCCATATTCCACTAAAATCTTGGCTTTCTCGATGATGAACTTGCCTTCTTTGTATTTTTGGTTCAATTCATGTACCCCAAGATATTTCCAACCCAATTCCTCACCACAATTTGTGCAATAAATACAACCAACTGTGTGAAGACCGGTTATAAATAGTTTCTCTTCTTTTGGGCCCACCACAATGTTCATCGCATTACCGAAAAAATACGCCTTTCCAGATCTGGCCTGTAAGTAACGAAATAGGAACCAATAAATTAAATTGGTCTGTAAATTAAAAAAAGCACAAATGATCATTGTTTTAAAATGACGATTGTTTCTCTACGTAAAGGTTCTGACGTCAATGATTATTTCACGATATAACTATCGCTCACTAGCACGTTCTCCCGGGATTCACGTCCACTGGAAGACTCATGAATCGTTTTTATCGAATTGTCCTTAAAAGTAATAGGAAAGTATATTTTGAACTCAGAAGAGGAAGAATTCTTTGCATGATCTCTATATACGCTAAAGAGTAAACCTTAGTGTTTCTCTTTTCTTATTTTTTTGGGTTCTCAAAAAAAATTTAACTTACAAAAAATCTATTTTTCATTTGTTAGATTTTCGGGACAAATTTAAAATTGGAATAATAATAAGGGACCCATTTGGTAATGTTGTTTTGAAGAAAAAATAACATTACCAAAATCAAAATATATTTTGACAAAAAAAAATATTTTTATTTAAAATCAAAAGAAAAAAAAAAAAAAAAATCAAAAATGTGTTTCCTAGTGTACAAATAATATATTACTATTATCTTCCTAATTGATTCTTCAATAAAAAAATTTATAGATGATTAAAAAGAAATGGGTGAAGAGGTTCTACTCCATCAATCTATATATATGTATAAAAGATAGTATACATTTTGTGTTACACATTTTACCACCACATTTTTAGGACTATATAGAAAAATATTAAATTAGAGATAAAATATTGAAATTATATTTGAATATTATAATATAAAATTATAGAAACAATTCCCCCTAATTAATATACAAAAATTATAAAAATAATTATAGAAATTTTTAATTCGCCATAGTTAAGATATGAAAGTTATAGAAATAATGCCCCATAATAATATACGGAAATTATAAAAATAATTATAGAACTTTTTAATGTCCCTAATTATAACTAATTCTCACTAATTAATATAAGAAAATTATAGAACTAATCATACAATTTTCTAATTCATCTAATTAGAATAATTCTCACTAATTAATATACAAAAATTATAAAAAAAAATTAATTCCAAATAATTTCCGTAATTAGAAATAATTCTCACTAATTAATATACAAAAATTATAGAAATAATTATAGAAAATTTCAATTTTCCCTAATTAGAAATAATTTTCCCTAATTAAGATACAAAAGTTATAGAAATAATTATACAAATTTATGATTCCCCCTAACTAGAAATAATTCCCCTAATTAACATTCCAAAATTATAGAAATAATTATAAAAAATTCTAATCCCCTAATTAAAAATAATTTTCCCTATTTAACACAATAAAATATAACTCTTTTTAACTTAAAAAAAAAAAAAAAAAACCGCTTAAAATCATGTTATTATTTATTATTATTATTATTTTAAAAAATTAAGTGAAAATAGATGCCACTTTTGAATTTAAATATTTTTTAACTTCAAAATAAAAATATAATTTAAAAAATAAATTATGAAACGATGTCTAAATTATTTTGTTTTTGTCCCATTTAAAAAAGTTCTAAAATCAATCAAAATATAGAAATATTTCCAAAGAGTTTGTGAATTAAAATAAAAATAGCAACTCTTCACTAGAGATGCCAAAAAAAACCGAACCGACAGGTAATCGAGAGAAATCGAACAGAATGATTCGGGTTGAAACTGACTAACTGGTTTTGATTTTGGTTTTGGTTTTAAATTTAGAAACTGAAGCGGTTTTGGTTTTAGTTTTAGTTTTGGGATAATAACCGCATAACCAAACCGTGTAACTGAACCATGTAACCGAACTAAACTGCGTAACTAAATCATGTAACCAAACCAAACCGTGTAACTGAATCATGTAACCATATATATATATATATATATATATATGTATATTATATTTTTAATTTATTTAGTATTTATAGTTTCATCCCTATTTTTATTTATTTACACTTTTTACTCTTTTAGTTTACACTTTAGTTGGTTTTTAGTTTATGTTGAAGGCTGTTTTTATGTAATTAGTTTCGTAGACTGTATAATTTTAAAGAATATTTTTATGTAGTTGGTTTTACTATTAGTTTTTAGTTATTTTAAAGAGGGTGTGATTTGGAGAATGTTTAGAATTAATAGTGAATTGTGGTTGCGGTTTTGGTTTTGGTTTTGAATTTTTATAAAATTTAAAAATCTTAAACGGTTTTGCGGTTTTGGTTTTGGCTAAAATTAAAAGATCTGGTTTTAAAACCGTTTAAAAAAAATTGACGGTTTTGGTTTTAATTTTACATATCTTAAACAGTTTTGGTTTTGGTTTTGCATGAAATCGAACCAAACCCAGACCATTGAGATCCCTACTCTTCACCCATAAGGTCATAGCAAAAGGGTAGTAGATTGGGTTATTATTAAGAAAATACAACCATATTTGTTTCACTTAAATAGTGTCGGCTGTATGGATCTATTTACACGATAATCAACTATCAAGGGCCAAGTGGGTTATTATTAAGAAAATAATTAGATAAATATACATATTACTTACATGAAAAGATTTAGATAGAAGATCGGCGTGAAGCGCAACCGGATTCTGACATTTTCTGCAGATGTAGAAGGGATTTCCGGTGAATTCCTCCATCGATTTTTGATCGCCGATAAGAAACTAGCAGAGCCGATGTGATATTTATGTTGAGATAATCTGGAAAATTAGAATAAAAAAGAAGAAGATAATCTGGAAAACAAACAAATAAATAAAAAATAATAGTTGACTTGGCTAGCAATCAAACATTGATATAACTTATGTACAAGCGATATAAAATTGTACATTCTACCCTTAAAGGTTGGATAATTGTCTAATTGATTCATATAGTTTGTATTAATTTGTATCTCGAGGTTTCACTTTCAATCCAATTTGAAAAAAAAAAGGCCAAGTGTTGAGTACTAGGAAACCTTGAACACGAATTATCTGACGTAATTCTTTCATGTTGTGTTCGGGTAAGGTAATTCTTTCATGTTGCATTTGGGTAAAATAATTTAAGAAGAAATTTCACTTTGAAACGGAATTTCACACAAAAAATAAAAAATAAAAAAAAATTCTTTGTTTTGATACTACTAAAAGAGATTTATAAATTTTATTGAATTTGTAAAATGAAATTTCAAAAGAAAAACTGAGATTTTTAAATCCATTCGAAACAAGTGTTATTTCTAATTAGGGTTGTCTTCTGGTGGTGATTTTGGTGGCGTTGGAATCATTTCAACGAGACACTTGTATGGTGTATGATGAATTTGGGTTGATATTAAATCCCGTAGGAGTCAACGAAGGTGACAACGGTGGTGGGATTGTTGGCGACGCATGGAGGTGCGTTGAATCTCTGATTGCGGTGATTTTGATGGCGTTCGAATCGTCTCTTCAAGACAAAGCGGGATGGTGTGATGAGTGTTGATATTGGAGCGACGGTGAGGTCTGCAGCAGTCAATAGATGTCACAGGCTTGTGGTGGCTTGAGGCGGCGCGTGAGAATCTTGATGGCGGTGATTTTAGTGTCGCTGAACTCATTTTGACAAAACGAGTCTGATGGTGATGATGAATACGGTGTTGGGGTGTTGAATGATGAAAAATGAGATGGGCAGCAACGCGACGGAAGACTTGAAAAGATTAGGGTTAGAAAAAATTTAGTAGGAACATGATCAGAAAGAATTAACTTTTGATACCATATAAGAATACGTAAAAGACGGAATGTTGAGTGAACATGAGAGACTTGTATTAATTTATGAGAAAGATAATTATAATTATAGATATATATAGGGATTCTATATATAGAAGGTGATTAGGGTAACCATAGGGTTATGGTTTGGTTTTCCTAGTGAGACTTAGGGTTTAACATAGTGGACTAAGACTCATACATATATTAACATAATAAATAAATGTGTGAAGTTAACCAAATTGAAATTATTGAAGAAAAATGATAGCATTTAGACAGAGTCAACATTGTAAATCCTTCTTGAGGAAGTTTCTTCAAAGACGTGGGTTATTAGTGACTATTTAATTTGCAATATAAAAAATTATATGTTAGCAAAGTGTATAATTTGAATAAATCATAAACATCAAATCATATAACTTGATTCAAAATCCAGATATACAAGTTATTAAACATGGATCAAAATCTAGACTGCGCTAAATTGATATAGAGAAGTACGTCTTTAAAATAATTTGGAAAGATAATTAGTTGATGTGCACATTAGTTGACTTGGATACACCTTACCGTAAAAACTAAAAAACGTTGATCAAAATTAATAAATTGACAGATATATAGATGTATGCATTGAATTTTAAAGTAATTTTTTTTTCTTTTTTTACCCTTATAATTTTTATTCAATGTTCATTGTATTATACAATAGTTGAAGGAAATTCCAAATCATAAATACTAAATCAATGTTCCTTCACGATCTTGGCTTCCTCAATGATGAACTTGCCTTCTTTGTACTTTTGTCTCAAATCATATGCCCCCAAATATTTCCAACCCAATTCCTCACCACATTTTGTGCAATAAATACTCCCAATTGTGAAAAGACCAGTTATGAGTTGTTTGTCTTCTTTAGGCCCCACCACAATGTTCATAGCATTAGAGAACAAGTATGCTGATCCTGATCTTGCCTATAATAGTAAATCATCAAAATTTTAGGAGGACAAATTAAAAAAATGTTTTGGTTAGTTGGAAAAAATGGTGAATGGATTTTTTTTGAAAATTAGTTTAAAATTTGTTGGAGAAAATACAAATAATTTGAAAAAAATATAAATTAATATTACACTTAGGCATGAAAATTTCGTTATCTTTAAGGAGATTCAAATCCTTCGCGGATGGTAACGCCTTGAGACCGGCACAACAAATTTTATTTTTGACTTGTCCCTTTCATTGTATAACAGTTTGACTTAGTCATTTGATTCACATTAACAAGGTACAACAATCGGACTTAGTCGTTTGAACACTAACTTTGCACATGTAGTAGAACTCAAAATAAAATATGTATATATAAAAATATGAATAATTCACAAAATTTGCAGGAAGACCTTTATAGACCCAAAACACACAAGATTAGACACTAAATAAATGAAAAATATTATAAGATATCAAAAATATTAAAAATTATAAGAATTTGAAAGGACACTATGAATAAAGTACTAACCCTCTAAGATAGTAGGAGATTATCTTCCTCCAAAACTTATAACTTATGAAACTCTATAATAAATTTTATATATACATATATATGTTAATATGACTAAAAAAAATCTAGTAAAATAAAAAGAAAATTTTGTTTCCAATTCACAAACCAAATAGTTTGTGATTTAAAATAAAATTCACCCATAAGATTATGAGATGTAGAAACCCATTGGACCTAACTCACTCTCAAAAGATGCCTTAAAAGAAAAGGATTGTCCTAGGCTTTATACATAGTGCATGATCAAGTAACACGAGCGATGTGGGATTCAACACGCCCCCTTATGTGCATGGTAGACTCTGACAAACCACTTTGAACGGATATCGAGGGAAAGACCCAAAATCGATGCGTGATTCAACACGCGACTACAAGCGTAGGTTGGACTTTTTAACAAACCACTATGAATGAATATTGGGGGGGGGGGGGGGGGCAACATCGATGTGAGATTTAACACACCCAATATCAAATACGAGTCCTAACTCTGATACCATGTAGGAACCCAATGGACCTAACTCACTCTCAACAAACTCCTTGTAAAAGGAGAATTGCCTCTAAACTTATATATAGCTCAGGATCAGGTAATACAAGTCATGTAGGATTCAACGTTCCCTCTCATGTTTAGGGTTGACTCTGACAAATTACTGCAAACGGATATCGGGAGACCTACATCAATGTGGGATTCAACACACCTTCTCACGCGTAGGGAGGACTTTAACAAAACACTGCGAACGGATATCGGGGGACCCAACATTAATGTGGGATTCAACTAGCCAACATCAGACAAAAATCTACCTCTGATACCATATAGAAACCCAATGAGCCTAACTCACTCTCAAAAGACGCCTTGAAAGAGGAGGATTGTCCTAGGCTTTATACACAGTGCAAGATTAGGTAACAACACACTCCCTCACATGTATGGTGGACACTGACAAATCACTTCGAACAGTATTTGGGGGAAGGGACCAACATCGATGCAGGATTCAACACGCCCCTACAAGCACATAGTGAACTTTTTGACAAGTCATTGCGAACGAATATCGAGGGGCCCAACATCGATGTGGGATTCAACACATCCAATATCCAACAAAAGTCATGACTCTGATATCACGCAGAACCCGATGGGCCTAACTCACTCTCAACAAATGCCTTGTAAGAGAAGGATTGCCTCTAGACTTATATATAGCTTAGGATCAGGTAATAGAAGCGATGTGGAATTCAACATGAGAAAATTAGTAGTTTGTGCTTGAAACTAGTCGATCATCCTATTTAAACTCAATATTTTTTTCCTTTTATTTTTAATAGTTTGAATAATTTTTATTTTTTTCGTTAACATTAACTGGAATTAAGTATCGAGTTACCGTTAACTATTTATGTAATTTGTATTTGATGTGGTAATTGGTATTGGTTATCGATCACAATCCGGTGGCTAGAGGTCCAACAACATACGGTCAGAATTTGGCAATCAACAGCAGAGGTTGGACGATTGGAGCAGGAGTCTAATAAACTCAACCGGAGTTCAGTGGCCGACCGAGGAGGTCGGGTGACTGAAGTTCTATAACAATCAGCAAAAGGTGAGTGTCATAGTTAACGTTAATTAAGTGGGTATGTTAATTAATAATTAAAAAATAAGTTGAAAAGATGAGAATTAACCCAAAAAAAAAAATTGCAGATAAAAATATTAAAATGTAAAAGTTAAGAAAGCTCTCAGATTATAGCAAAAGAAAAGAAGATATATATATATATTGTGTATGTGCAATCACCAGAAAAGCTTTAGAAAGAAGATCAGCACGAAGCGCAACCGGATTCTGACATTTTCTGCAGCTGTAGAAGGGATTTTCGGTGAATTCCTCCATCTAAATTCACTTCAGAACTGAAAAGTATATATACACAGACTTATATATATTATAAAAGAAAATCAAAAATGGATTTTGGGAAAATAAATGAAGATATTAAAACTTACAGCTTAAGGGCTAAGGCTGATCCAGATTTTCGATCGCCGATGAGAAAAAGGCAGAGCCAATGTGATTTTTATTGAGAGAAATTGGATAACAAATAAATAAAAAAAGATGTAATACTTGACTTGAATTAGATGTGCCAAGTGACTGAAAATTGCATTTTTGACCCCTAAAGTTGGCGTGGTTTTTCAAATGATCCATGTGGTTTGCAAAGTAAGACATTTGCATTATAAGTATTTAATCTAATTTTTTTTGAACCGTCGGAAATATCTATATAATAAATCAGGACGGAGATAAAGAGATTCGTCGGATCAAAAGACAATCATGTTTATATTTTTGGACTTGACTCATTCTAAAGCCATGTATAAAATGAAAATTCAATTAGGGTTAATTTTAAAGACGGTTACCGAGGAGTACTCATAAGAGGACAAAACTACCGAATATACTTTTTTCAAACACATGTTACAAATTAGGTTTTTTTTTTTTTTTTTTGGACAATTTTGCCCCTCTACACTTTGGAATATAACACGAGATCTTGTTATATTCCACTTTCGTTCAGAAATACAACACGAGATCGTTCAACTCTACCAAACCGTCATTCATTTATTTTTCAGCCATTTATCAGCTTAAGAATTCAGTCAATCTTATCCAACAAATATTAGTTCATCGTTCATTGGAATTGTTGAGAGGAAAGTTCTAAGATAAACTAATTAAGAGTTGAAATTCGAGAAACTGTGGATTTGAAAATCCAAAATCGATTCGATTTGGAGCCTCAAAAGCAAGAAATTGGAAGCAAATCAATCAAAAGCAAGAAATGTGAAGGTTTGTGTCAATTTTGACTCACATCTCTCACCTAAAGTTCTAAAACGCTAAGTGGTCGTCGTTGCTCAAACCAAGCCATTGTCGACGCAACCTGCCACCTTTCCATCTAGGTTCTTGAATAGATCTGGCCGCGACAGCCAAATCTGAGAGATAAAGAGAGGTGGTGAGGGATGAGCACGGTTCCAGCAAGGCATTGGAGGATCTCCAGCAGTGAATCGGCTTGGAGGTCGAGGATGGGGAAGCGAAGGCACCTCAACAAGCTGTGGTGACAGGTGGTTCATCTGAGAATAGAAAATCACAACCTCATAGAGAAGTTGAATCACGTGTCGGAGAGCCACGATATGGTTCTTGAAGAGAATACCAGATTCAAAAAAAAAGCCTCTAAGCTTCAACAAATGGTCAGTAATCTCCAACTTGGTAGTCTTTGCGTGGCTTTGAGAGATCTAGAAGATGTCACTTGCAACACAGAGAGGACATTGTGTGGAAGGGTAAAATCGTCCAGCAAAAAGTCTAGATTTGAAATCAAGACTTTTTGGTAACAAATACCGCTAAACGGAGGACTATTATGTGCAAAAAAAAATTGTAGGGTCATCTGGTAGATTTACTACAAAACCTAGACTTTTGGGCAATTTTTCCTTAAGATATGTTTGGTTGGAAGAATGGAAAAAGAAAAAAAAAAATGAGGATAATATTTTTATCCATTGTAAAAAAAAAAAAAAAAATTCACTACTGTTGTTTGGTTAGGAAAGAAAAATGAAAAAAGAGAAAATAATTTACTATTTTACTCTCATATATTACAAAAATAAATTAAAATTTATATTATCAAGGGTATAATTATAATTTTATTCATTTTTCATCACTTTCCTCCATTTTCCTCCCATATTTGTGAGGAAAAAAAATTATCTCGAAAATTATGTTTTTTCCATCCAATTTTTTTCTTCTTCCCATTTTTCATCCAACCAAATAAAGATTTTTTTATTTTTTTTTTCATTTTCTTTTCCATTCATTTTCCACCCAACCAAACGCACCCATAAATTTTAGAAAAATTTGGTGAAAGGTCCTATTCCATAAAACTATCATTCTGTGGGGTCCTGTAACAGTGATTTTTTAACACATGACATAGTCCTTAGAAAGTGATTTTTTGAATCTTGGGACCCGATTCCCTAAATTTTATTTTACCCGCCGTCTCATGGTAAAATTGCTCAACTCCATTTCAGTTGTTACCATCATTTTTCCTTTTTCACCTACGCCAGACGATGGCCTCCCTCCCTTCTTCATTTGCAAAGACGACGACAACGATCACTCACGATGAAGATGCGACTTCTCTCTCCTCACTCCTAGCTTCTCTTCTGCCTCTCGCTCTCAGCTTCTCACTTTTGTAGGCTACTGCCTCCACTGCGACTACCACAACCATCAAACTCCCTCCACACTCTCTCCATACATGCGCACACCACTATTTTCCCTCATCTAAGCCCCTCCTCTCCCACGCTCACTCTCTTATTTTATTTCTCCCCCTCTTTCACACGACTACTGCCCTACAAATCGACGCCCTTCCTCGCTCACTCTGTTGTCGTCGCCACAAAACGACCATCACTCTTTCTTTATCCATTTTTCCGTTTCAATTGGCCAGATATGACCAGATCAAGGCCCGATTTGGAAATATTTTGCTTTGATTTGGAATGAATTGGCCAAATCTGGTAAAACTTTGAAGGTAATCGGTAGTCGTCGAATGTAATTAGGGTTTGTCTTCCTCTCTTTCGTTAGCCTTTCTCTCTCCATCACAACCCTAGCAGATTTTGCCATTTGATCATTTTTACCATCCGTCGATCGCAGCTTATAGGTACTCTTATCTCTTAGTTCTCAGATAAGTATCTCTCTCACCATTTGATTTGTTCACACATATTAGTTTATGTTCCCAGGTTTCAGAGGTAAAAAAATAAAAAATAAAAGAAAAAAAAGAAAAAGAAAGAAAAAGAGGCTGAACATTATAGGTGGCGTTTGTTTAGGCCCCGTTTGGTAACCGTTTCCATTCCAGAATTTTCCATTCCATTCCCAGATTTTTAGGAATTCAGTTTGGGAATAGTGTTTGGTAATTTTTGTTTTCGTTTCCATTCCATTCCCATTTGAGAATTCTGCCCATTTTTTTCTTAAGAAATGTGAAACAAAAAAAAAATTATTTCTCATTATTCCCATTCCATTCTCAAAACCAATTTCACTGTTCATCCGTCGCCTGACCACCGCTAGTCGCCGCTGTCGGTGCCCATCTCCGGCGACCGTCGCCGGTCACCTCCGGCATCACTGGTCGATCACCGCCACCGTCCGACCAAAACAAAAAAAAATCTCAAAAAAATAAATAAATTGATTTTAGGATAAAATCGTTACCAAACGCGATTCTCTTCCCAAAACAAAAAAAAAAAAAAATTATTGTTACCAAATGCGATTCTACTCCCAAGAAGGAAACAAAATTCTCATCCCATCCTATCTCATTCTCATCCCACTGCCGGAATGCAAACAGAAACGGTTACCAAACGCCACCTTAGCGTTTCCACTTTTCCCATCCCAAGTGAGATGAGAAGGAATGAGAATTATATTTTCTTCTGGGAGCAGAATCGCGTTTGTTAACGACATAATTATATTTTCTTCGGGGAACAGAATCGTGTTTGGTAACAACATAATTCTGTTTCTTTCTAAGAATAGAATCACGTTTGGTAACGTCATTATTCTAGAATTGTTTCCTCAATAATTATTCCTTTTTTATTTATTTTTTTCGATAATAAAAATCAAATTATACCAAATTCCAAAAATAGAAATCACAATTCAGATTTTTCGTATTTTACATCAAGCAAAATAATTATAGAAAATTTATACCTTCATAATCACTACAGAAAGCAAGCAACCAAAATAGAAGTAGTAGTTATGAAAACGTTGAACTTGACAAGCAATACTTCGAGGCATTTGATGAGGATGCATTGGTTTTGAAGGCTTCAACTAAAAACATTTTATAAGAATGCTTTGATTTCCGAGGTGAGAAATCAGTTGACAACTTAGGTCATTCGCTAATCAACAAACATATCCCTCCCATCAAGAAATCGATTTCACAAAATCGAGTTCGTTCAGGAAATCGATTTAGTTAAACCTTAAACATTCAATTTCAGGAAGATTCAGCAATGATCAACTAATGTTGAGAAGATAACGAAGGCGATGGCTATCCTGATGAATGAAAAAAGAGCGATGGCGATAAACGAAAAAATAGCAACGCCGATTGCGATGAACGAAGAAGGAGTGATGATGATAAATGAAGAAAGAGCAACGACGATGGAGATGAACGAAGAAGGAGCGACATCAATGGCGACGAGGAAGAATCGATGGAACAAAGAAGGAGCGACGACGATGACGACAAGAAGAGAGTACAACAACGAACGAAGAAGATGGAAAAATAGGGCTCTGGAATGAGAATCAATAAATCCCAAAAATCTGCTGAGGATGGAATAAGATAGGATGGGAAGTGCTCAATGAGCTACCCAAAAGAGGGGGGTGAATTAGGTAGTTGTAAAAAATTTAAATAAATAAATATTTAACACTTAATTATCAAATGATCAATTTTTCTAAATTAATTATTATCTTTGTTACACAGCGGATAAATGTTTAACTAGATGCACACCCAAACAAAATATAAAGAAAGTAAAAAATGTAGCACACCAAGATATATCTTAATTTCGCAAGCTAGTCTTGTCTAATCCAGTCCCCTCGAACTCTACGGAGATTCGCAACCTCTAACCTCTTATTCCTTTACCAGGTAGGAATAAAACCCTTACAATGATTCTTTTACCAGGCTCAGAATCAACCTTTACAATTTTTCTTTTCCGAGATTCAGGATGAACTATATCTTTTTACCAAGCTAAAGATTAACCTAATTCTATTACAGGAATAATCAAAACATAATCTTTTTACAAGCTAAAGATCAAACTTGATCCTTTTAACAGGTTAAAGATCAAACCTCATAACTCTCACAAGTATCATTTTCACAGGTAAGGATGGAACCTTCACAATTCACTCAATTCAATTAAAGGAGAATCAAGGCCTAGTTCTTTTCAAAGGAAAAGAATAACTTAATCTTTTTATACTCAGGACAAAGATCAAACCCTAATTTTTTTTCACATGAAAAGATTGAAATCTAACTACCCTGACTAGACATAGGCCCAATCGTGTCTAATCCGCTCAAACTCACAAATATAGAAAAATATGAATTTATTTCCACAAAGAGCTTCTACCACCTCAATTAAGATATAATCAATTAACTTCTTGAAATTTACTATGTGATAGATACAATGTGAGACAAATTAATATCTGATTAATAAATAATGTGGATTGCACAAATTAAAGCACATAATCTAGATAATCACATAAAATCGTTTTAAAAAGATTTTCAGTTAAATTTGAAAACATTTTTTTAACAATCTTATAACCAAGCAAATAATAATAATATGAAATCAATATAAAGAACAATAGCTTGGAAATATCTCACTGGGAAAACACCGAAGATTGAAAACAAAATCGTAAGATAGCACAAGTCGGTGACGCCAAATTAATCAACGCTTTAAATCATGAACTTAACACAAAATCTCTCTAAAAAAATTTAGCAGAATAATGACTCTTAGCAAAACTTAAGAATCGATGTTCTTGATGTGTTTAATCTTAATCCTGTAGATCTCAATATATAGACAGATAACAAGCCCTCCAACGACTATTTTTCAAAAGGTATGCCTCTAAAAGGCACTCTTAGACCCCATATAATATAATCATTCAATTATGGGGTAATCCACATTAAAAATAACTTTCTAAATCTCTCAAATAAGTCCATAAAATATTTCTCATTTGATAATCATAATGATAGGAAGTATTTAACTATTTAAATTGAGAGAATCTTAAATTATATGAATCAAATTAATAGGGATATATAAATATATGTACCATATCTTTAATAAGATCAGATCCCCCAAATCTCTCCCTTGGATTCATAAAAAATGACTAGTTTTTTACCAAGAGACCAAGTTCCTTGAAATTTCAACTAAAACAGTCGGTTAACCGATCCCTAGCAGTTGGTTGACCGATTGATACAACATTGAAACCACGCCAAACCAAAACGCTAGTTGGTTGACTGATTGATGTAGAGAATTTTCCCTCCCAAAATTCAACCTAATCGATTGATCGATATCCTCCCAATGGGTTGATCGATTGATTCAGAGCTATTCTCTGCCAAATCCTTAAATCCAGTCGGTTGACCAATCGCCTATGTTTCGTTGACTGATCGATGCAGATATAACCCATTTCACTCCGAAAACTTTACAAATTCAAATGGTTGACTGATCATTTTCGATCGGTTGACCGATTGATGATGGGTGGTCATTTCCTTTATCAATTCTGCACCGAAACTTACTGTTTGATTCAGTTAATCGATTGTTTTTCTCGGTTAATTGAATTGGCTCTAAACTTTAACTTTTTATACTTTAATCCTTATTTTCAATTAGGTTTATTTTCATTTTCAATTTCACATAAGGAGCACATATTAAATCAATAATTAGGATCCTAAATTCTATCATATCAACACACAAAAAGATAACTCATTTAATAGTATCATGTGTGATCCTAATTCGAGTTGCGTTAAGAGTATAAAAGTATAAAGTTATTTTCACCTAATTCCGTTAAGGTCTTCACAGCTCTTTATTTCTTCAATGCATCCATCTTTGCACCCTTAACACTTTGTTCATGATGTCTTCAACACAATCAACAACATGGAACTCTTTTATGAAATACTCAACAAACACATTAGTTCCACAAAAAATATCAATATTTAATTGTACATCAAAACCTAAGGATCAACAACCTCCCCCCTTTTGATGATGATAATTAACTTTGATGTTTTTTTTAAAAAAATGTAACCACGCTCTCCCTAAATCCGAGTACGGGTATTTAACTCATTTAAGTATAACCATGAGGACATAATCAAACAGTTCAACGGATAATCAATATGAGCTCAAAAATCAATACAACCAATATCTCTTTTTAATTAGTGCAATGCTTAGGCAAACAAAATCTGTAACATTAACTAACTCGTTTAAACATTAACTCTTCTCTCTTGCAGACATCGTTATGCCTAGTCATATCTAAATCTCGAATAATTTTCATAAATGGATCTTTCGCTAGAGATTTGATAAAAATATCGGCAAACTAATCGGAGGTATCAATATACTCAATAATAACATCCATTTTCTAAATGTGATCACAAATAAAATGATATCTAATCTCTATCTGCTTAGTTCGTGAGTGTTGTGTCGGATTCTTACTTAAGAAAATAGTATTTTTATTATCACAATAAATAGGGACTTCCTCCATACATACTCCAAAGTCATTTAATTGTTGTTTAAAATATAGAATTTGAGCGCAAGAATTATCAACTTCCATATACTCAGCCTCAGTAGTAGATAATGTAATCGAGTTTTGTTTCTTGCTAGACCAAGAAACCAAGCCATCTCCTAAAAAATGACATAACCCGCTTGTACTTTTCCGCTCAACTTTGCATCCGGCAAAGTCAGCGTCGGAGTAACTAGTTAACTTAAAGTCACTCCCCCTAGGATACCATAATCGTAGGTCACTTATTCCTTTTAAATACTGAAAAATTCGCTTAATTGCAATTAAATGTGATTTTTTAGGATAAGACTGAAATCTAGCACATAAGCAAACACTAAATATTATATCAGGTCTACTAGCAGTAAGATACAATAAGCTACCAATCATACCTCGACACATTTTCTCATTTACTTTTTTACCCTTATCGTCTTTACCTATTTTCGTAACTGTTGTCATGAGAGTTTTATACTCTTTAGCGCTATCCAAGCCATATTTTTTTAGCAACTCTTTACTGCACTTGGCTTTATTAATGAAAATCCTTTCTTTGATTTGTTTGATTTACAACCCAAGAAAAAAGGTTAACACGCCCATTATACTCATCTCAAATTCGACCTGCATTATATTGGCAAACTGTTGACAAAAATTCTCATTAGTAGAATCAAAAATAATTTCATCAACATATATTTTCAAATTGCTCACTATTTTACAATATAATTTGCCAACATCCCTTTGTATTGAATCAGAATCATATAATCGTTAACACATAAGAACATGAATCATATCTCAATAATAACATGCATATTAAAGATGTTATCTCATAACATTCTAGATCCCTTTCAGAATGATAATTATTTAAAACTCAAGAGACATGAAATGTATAAGAAAGACATATTATCATGCATATGTCTAGATATTTAATGCCTATAAATATATCCATGTGCGAAAAATATCAACTTAAAACACTAAGCACAGATTGATATGCCATGTATATTCAAACGGTTGTATATATGGTATCAAAAATAGATTAACGTATTTCATAAAGAGATACCAACCATGATATTCTTAAATTCATACGATATGTCGATCAAATAAGATCATGCTAAAAATCGATTTTATTAAATATTTCCTAATAACATGTGATAAAGGAAATAACCATTACATAACTTAGTTTTCATTAATAAATTAATATTAGTTAATAATAAAATTCTATGTAAACATATAATCAAGGTCATAAACAATTCAAATCAAATAAATGCATCAATCAAATCATTCTTTATCATTTAATTATCCTTAATATTTCAAATAAATCAAGATATCATGCATTTTAATAAATCATCTTAATTCAATGATGAATAAGTCATAGATAATATGTTTCACATATTTTCAAATATAACTTTTAGCAAATCTCTCTCACACACACACGTGCAAACTTATTTAATCATCATGCAATAATTCTAAGACAACTAAAGAACACATAATTTAGCATATGTCTTATAAACCATTATCGACTTACCTAATCAGCATGTTGAACAACTCACTCTTTAACAAATTTAATGAACTTATACTGTGAAGGTTTAGGAGTACCGCTTATACCCTTGGGGACAACTTTACTTTTTACCTTATTTGTACCAACGATAGATTTGGATGCACAATTTCTCTTGACCTGTCTGTATCCTCTAAGTTTTTGATTGTTGCCATTTGATTCAATGATATTTCCATTTGCACGTGTTACTTGTGCCTTCCAGGTGATATCTCATCTTGGTTTTGATACATCTTTTCTTTTTGCACATGTCGCTTGTGGCTTCTTTGTAACTTCACATCTTGGCTTTGGTACATTTTTTCGCTTTGTACGTGTCACTTGTGAATTCTTGGTGACTTCCCGTCTTAGCTTTGATATAACATTTTTATTTGTTCCTTTTGGTCTAGTCCCAACATTATGTAACTCTGTACAAAACATTTGCATAGCTCTCTTTGGTATCCATTTCATTTTGGATCCATTCTTGTTAGATATAAACTTAGGGTTCCTAAATGAATATGATACTTTAAAATGCCCAACCATATTACAATAATAAGATATCAATTTTGATTGATTATCATATACAACATGAGAAGTAAAGCATGAATAATTTTTAACAATAGTAGAATAATTTTTTAAATAACAATAATGTTTAACAATAGTAAAATTCCATTTATATAGATTATTTTAAAAGATGAAGAAATATTTTCAGAAGCTCTTGAAATAGACTTGAGGTCGGATTTTAATTTTTTAAAAATTTTCTTAAGTAAATCGATATTTAATTCAAGATCTGACCTTTACCTAGAAATTACGTCAAAATCATTTGTTAAAACTCTGTTTTCATTTTTAAGAAAATCCACTTTAGAGAGCAAATTATTTATTTAAAAAATGACATCCGAAAACTCTTTTGTTCCATAATAGATTTTTGAACACTTTTTCTTCCATTTTCAAAAGAATCAATTTTTCTTTTTAAACTCAAATTTTCTTTAGCAAAAAAAAGTGTGAGAGGGTAATTTTTTCATGACAAGATGAACATTTTCATTATCATCATTTCTATCACTACCACTAATGCCAATAGAATAATAAATAACATAATCATATACGAATTTATTACCTTCAAGAAAAGATACACAAAAAATATTATCCATGATGTGTGCCACATGATCGGTTTAACTAGGATATTAAGTCTAATCGAGCTAAAATCAGCTCAATTATCAATTGTTAGCTCAATGAGCTACCCAAGATTGAGGATGAATTGGGTAGTTATTAAAAATTTAAACAAATAAATCTTTAACACTTAATTATCAAATGATTAATTTTTCTAAATTAATTATTATCTTCGTTACGCAGCGGATAAATATTTAACTAGATGCATACCCAAACAAAATATATGAAAGTAAAGAATGCAGTATACCAAGATATATCCTGGTTCAGCAAATTAGCCTTACTTAATCCAGTCCCTCGAGCTCCACGGAGATTCAGAACCTCTAACCCTTGATTCCTTTAATAGGTAGGAACCGTTATAGGCTAAAGATCAAACTTAATCTTTTTAACAGGCTAAAGATCAAATCTCATAACTCTCACAAGTGTCATTTTCACAAGTAAAGATGGAACCTTCACAATTTACTCAATTCAATTCAGGGAGAATCAAGGCCTAATTCTTTTGAAAGAAAAATAATAACCTAGGTTTTTTATACTTAGGACAAAGATCAAATCCTAATTTTTTTTGCGGGAAAAGATTGAAACCTAGCTACTCTAACTAGACACTGACCCAATCGTGTCTAATCCACTCAAACTCACAAATATAGAAAAATATGATTTTCTTCTCACACGGAACTTCTACCACCTCAATATAGATATACTCAATTAATGTCCCAAAATTTATTACCTCATTGATACAATATGAGGCAAATTAATATATGATTAATAAACAATATGGGTAGCACAAATTAAAGCACGTAATCAGATAATCACACAAAATCATTTAAAAAGATTTTCAGGCTTTTAAATTTGAAAATAATTTTCTAACAATCTTATAACCAATCAAATAATAATAATATGAAATCAATATAAAGAACAATAACTTGAAAAGATATCACCGGGAAAACACCGAAGATTGAAAACAGAATCGCAAGATAGCATTAGTCGGTGACGCCAAATCAATAAGCGCTTTAGATTAAGAACTTAGCACAAAACTTCTCTTGAAAATCTTAGCAGAATAATAACTCTTAAAAAAGCTTAGGAACCGATGTTCTTGATGTATTTAACCTCAATCTTGTAGGTTTAAATATATAGACAAATAACAAGCCCTCCAACGGCTACTTTTTAAAAGATAAGCCTCTAAAAGACACTCTTAGACCCTATATAATATAATCATTCAATTCTAAGGTATATAAATATATGTATCATATCTTTAACAAGATTAAATCCCCCAAATCTCTCTCTTAAAATCATAAAAAATAGCTAGTTTTTCAACTAGGAGACTAAGTTCCTTGAAATTTCAACCGAAACAGTCGGTTGACCGATCCCTAACAGTCAATTGATCGATCCCTAATAGTCAATTGACCGATTGATACAACATTGATACCAGGCCAAACCAAAACGCCAGTCGATTGACCGATACCCCTCTAATTGGTTGACCGATTGATGTAAAGAGTTTTCCCCTACCAAAATTCAACCCAATCAATTGATCGATATCCTCCCAATCGGTTGACCAATCACCTGCGTTTGGTTGACCGATCGATGTGGGGACTACCCATTTTGTTCCGAAAACTTCACAGATTCAAATGGTTGACCAATCATTTTTGATCGGTAGACCGATTGATGCTGAGAGGTCATTTCCTTGACCAATTCTGCTCCAAAACATATTGTTTGATTCAGTTAACCAATCATTTTTCTCGGTTGACTGAATTAACCCTAAACTTTAACGTTTTATATTTTAATCCTTATTTCAATTAGGTCAATTTTTATTTTCAATTTCACATAAAGAGCACATATTAAATCAATAATTAGGATCCTAAATTCTATCATATCAACACACAAAAAAATAATTCATTTAATAGTGTCGTGTTTGATCCTAATTCGAGTTGCATTAAGAGTATAAAAGTATAAAGTTGTTTTCACTTAATTTCTTCAAGGTCTTAATAGTTCTTTATTTCTTCAATGTAATCATCTTTGCAGCCTTAACACTATCTTCATGATGTCTTCAACACAATCAAAAATATGAAACTCTTTTCTGAAATACTCAACAAACACATTAGTTCCACCAAAAATATTAATATTTAATTGTACATCAAAACCTAAGAATCAACATGAAGAGATGGAAACAAGCTTCACATTTCATTTTCCTAATATTTGGCTACATTTAATTGGTTCTTTTGTCACATTTTTTTAATCAATTTCTGAATTGTTAGAAATGTTCTTAATTAAACTTAAAGGTTTGATTTTAAAAATTTAAGATGTTCTTTGGACACTGTTTAAAGAAATCAATGTAATTACTTTTACATTCCTGCATATTCACAGAAAGTTCAAAACTTTCCTTTTTGTTTATTAATGGAATGGCAAAGAGTGTCTATTTCAAAACAGTCTCTTTCTCTTGTGTCCAGGAGGTGAAGTCACAAACAACCCTGATGTTATTCTTTCTTACTGTTTCGGTCCAATGCTGTAGTTACCCAACAATCAGGGAGTAGAATGGTTTGATACTGATTTTGAAAGTAAATCATGTCAAGCAAAGATGGTTGTTGTCTAATCGTAAGTTTCTCTTTCAATTTTTTTTTTTTTTTTTTGCTTGAAGTTTTTTAAATCCCCGAATGTAATCATTTTTTCTTTACATATTTAATGTGTTTTTTTTTTTTTTTTTTTCCCTGAGTTTTCAAGGAGTTAAACTTAAATATGGGAACATAAATCACTGAGTCAAATCTGGAAAAATAAATTAGTGAGCTAATTTGTTTTATATCTTTTATTTCTTTTTTTTTTTTTTGCCAAATTTTTTCCCAAGTTTTTGGTGTAAAGAACCCAATCCATCATTCATCTACCTTTCCATCTCTCTATTGTAAGATTTGCAACCCTTCGCTCTCCCATACACCGCTGGGCACCATCTTGCCCTTTGGTCTCCCTCGCCCTAAACCATATATCATGTAGTGATACGAACTTTACCAAGGATTAGTGAGACCTGAAACCAACTTAGAATTTCTTCGCAAAAGATCGAACTAAATTTAGATTTGTAACGAAATAAGAAATACAAAAATTGAAAGATAGATTACCTCGACGTAACGTTTATGAATGAACCGTGAACCAAAAGTATAGAGTAACCACCTTGACCCAATGATTATAAGTGAATAACAAATCGAAGGTATAGAGTTTGAACGCTACAAGAAAGTTTTGATAAGTTCGGAAAAAATTCTCTGAAGAACTTAAGAGAAAACTCTCACAATTATATTAATCAAAAGTAATATGTTTTTCCCATGGGATACAAGTCTCTTAAATAGATAAAAGAAAAAACCCTAGCTAGTGAATAGTGCTCGTGAACAGTGGCGATGAACAGTAGGCGACCACAATATAATATAAAAGAAAACTCTAGAGGAACAAGGAATTCTAGAGAAATAAGGAAACTCTACTCCTAATCTAAAAATAAAAAGATTATCTAGCAATCAAGCCTTACAAATCAGCCTAAAAGAATTAAAAGACTTAAAATAATAAAATAAATAAAATAAAATTCGTGAGTCTCATCCTAGACCCGTTCAAGTTCACGCTTTTCGCTTGTCTTGATAAGGTGGACTATGCCTTGATTGTCCGATGGACCTAATTTGGGCATGACCATTGTAGACTCGGCCCAAATCTCTTGAATAAGCTCATTAAGTGCTTCTTTAAATCTTTTAGCCCTTACCTTTGTTATTGGGCCAGCTGGAATATGCAACGGATCTCTTGGTGCAACTGATATATTATCATCATTCCATCCATCTCGAAAAGGATTTGTCCTCAAATCTTCACCTACACCAAACAGAGATAAGTCAGTCACATTAAAAGTAACACTTACATTAAACTCACCTAGAAAGTCCAACTTGTAGGCATTGTCATTGATCCGTTCTATCACTTGAAAAGGGTCATCCCCCCTTGGAAGTAGTTGAGAATGCCTTTGTTGGGGAAACTGCTCCTTTCTTATATGCAACCAAACCCAATCACCTGATTCAAATACAACCTTCTTGCGCTATTTATTAGCTTGGTTGGTATATTGCTCAGTTCTCCTCAATATTTTGTCGGGCCTTCTCATGGATCTGCTTAACAAAATCAGCCTTCTTCTTCCCATCTAAATTGGCATGCTCATGCATAGGTAAAGAAGTTAAATCCAAAAGAGTTAATGGATTAAAATCACACAAAATCCATAGAAATATCAATCCAAGGTTCACTAGGTATGGCAAAGGAGTATACAAACTATGAGACTTAATCTTAGACTTAGCTTGCCTACAAACAATACACTTCTCACAAATTCTCTCCACTTCACGTTTCATATGAGGCCAGAAGAAGTGTTCATGCAAAACATCAAAAGTATTAGATAAGCCAAAATGCCCCATTAAACTACCACCATGAGCTTCTTTAACAAACAAGTCATGCAATGAACATTTAGGCACATATAATTTATTTTTCCTAAACAAAAACCCATTATGCCTAAAGAACTTACCAAATGCCACTTTCTCACATGTATTGAATACATTATCAAAATCAGAATCATCAATATACAAATCCTTAATGTATTCAAAACCAAGCAATTTAGCATCTAAGGTAGAAAGTAAGACGTACCTTCGAGATAATGCATCTGCCACAATATTTTTCTTACCTTGCTTGTACTTGATCACATAAGGAAACATTTCGATAAACTCTACCCACTTGGCATGTCGCTTGTTCAACTTTTGTTGACCCTTCAAATGCTTTAAAGATTCATAATTTGGGTGAATCACAAATTCTTTTGGCCAAAGATGGTGTTGCCAGGTCTCCAATGCCCTAATCAACGCATACATCTCTTTGTCATATGTAAGGTAATTCAAGGTTGCGTCACTTAGTTTTTCACTAAAGTAGGCAAGCGGACGCCCTTCCTGCATTAGAACAGCTCTAATACCTATTCCTGAAGTATCACATTCAATCTCAAAAGTTTTTGTGAAGTTAAGTAAAGCAAGAAAAAGTGCATTAGTCAATTTTTTCTTAATCAAATTAAATGTCTTTTCTTGCTCATCACCTCACTTAAAACCCACATTCTTTTTTACAACTTTAGTTAAAGGTACGACTAGGCTACTAAAATCTTTCACAAACCTCCGATAAAAGCTAGCCAGCCCATGGAAACTTCTCACCTGTCCCACACTTGTAGGTTTCGGCTAGTCCTTGATTGCCTTAACCTTTTCTTCATCCACCTCAATTCCCTTAGCACTAACAACAAAACTAAGAAATACAAGCTTATCCGTGCAAAAGGTACACTTTTTGAGATTAGCAAACAACTTTTCTTTTCTCAAAACATCTAAAACAAGTTTTAAATGTTCAACATACTCATCTAAGTTTTTGCTATAAATCAGAATGTCATCAAAGTATACAACCACACATTTCCCAATAAAAATACTCAAAACATGGTTCATTAATCTCATGAACGTACTAGGTGCATTGGTTAACCCAAAAGACATAACTAACCACTCATATAAACCATATTTTGTTTTTAATGCGATTTTTCACTCATCACCTTCCCTCATCCTAATCTGATGATATCCACTTTTAAGATCAATTTTAGTAAACACACAAGAACTATGCAATTCATCAAGCATATCATCTAATCTACGAATGGGATGTCAAATAAACCATATTTTGTTTTTAATGCGATTTTTCACTCATCACCTTCCCTCATCCTAATCTGATGATATCCACTTTTAAGATCAATTTTAGTAAACACACAAGAACCATGCAATTCATCAAGCATATCCTCTAATCTAGGAATGGGATGTCGATACTTTACCGTGATTTTGTTGATGGCACGACAATCCACACACATTCTCCACGTACCATCTTTCTTAGGTACAATCAATATGGGAACCACACAAGGACTCATGCTTTCACGTACATACCCCTTCTCCATAAGCTCACTAACCTGCCTTTAAAGCTCATTTGTTTCCTCGAGATTGCTTCTATATGCGGGTTTGTTTGGAATGGATGCTCCGGGTATGAAATCAATTTGATGCTCGATTCCCCTTATTGGTGGCAAACTATTTGGCACCTCTTCAAGAAATACATCATCAAAATCCTATAAAAGAGAAACAACAACACTAGGAAGGGAAGAGTTAAGATCGTTAGTGGTAAAACAAACCTCTTTGTACAAAAGTACAATCAAAGGTTGGTTTGAAAATCACTTGTTTCCTTTCATCTTTTCCCTCACATTCTGAATTTTTTTTTCTCTCTTTTGTTTTTTTTCTCTTACTCTCCCTTTTCTTGTCACTATCTCTTTTTAACCTCACTTGATCATCATACACTTGCCTTGGCGATAATGGTACAAGAGTAATTAGATTTTTATTAAGTACAAAGGAGTATATATTGGTGTAACCATCATGAGTTACTTGCCAATCAAATTGCCAAGGCTTCCCAAAAGAATATGTCCCGCATGCATTGGTACCATATCACACAAGACCTCGTCTTTGTACTTTCCAATTGAGAACGATACGAGCACCTGTTTAGTCCCTTTAATTTCTCCATAATCATTCAACCATTGTAATTTATATGGCCTATGATGTTTTAAAGTTGGCAAATTCAACTTTTCCACCAAACTAGTGCTAGCCACATTAGTAAAACTCCCTTCTATCAATAATCATGTTATATACCTTTTCATTGACATGGTGTACGTCGAGGATTTACACCCTCGAAGTATATGACTACTCGCAAATGTACGAGGTCAAAGTTTTAGTATAGTATGATCGTTAAGATCGGGTTATCGTATCCACAGGGATTGGTGTCGTTACTATCGAATACCGCGTTTGTCGTGACCTAATTTTATCTAGGCGGAAAACAAATGTAATTAATTAATTAAACTAATACTAATATAACCTAAATTACCTATACTAATATGCTAATATGTTTTAAGGTGAAGAATTGCTTAGGGATTAACGTGTTTACAAATACGTGTTCGATTTTGATTTACTCACGTTTACGGTGTTCAACCTATTTGACAACCTCGGTACGTAGACTCCACCACCACCTCTCTCGAGTGTAAGACAAGAGAATACATAACTTCGAGTCAACTAAGAAGTCTTCCTCAACACCTTAACGACCCTAGTCACGTGAGTCTCGCCCAACGTCATTGATTGCACACAATCTAACTTCCTCTCGGGTTATTGGATCGTGCGTTGTATTTACCCTATCAACAATCTCCATTCGTAAACTTCATCGCCACTTCTCCCGAGTATAAGACGGGGGATATAACGCGACTTCGTGTCAACGAAGAAGTCTCCCTCAATGTCTTAATGACCCTAAGTCACGTGAGTCTTGCCCCAACATCATCGATTGTCCACGATTCAAACCCCGACCGGGTTATAGAATCGTGGCGTTTGTTTACCCATATCCGAATCCAGGGTTTGTCAAAACCCCATATTCTCCATTTATCGAACTAATCATGATAAACAAACAATATGATAAATACAATCAAACTACGAAGAACAATCACAAATGCAACACCGAAATCATCCAAACAAACATATTTATAAAAATACCGTTAATCCCTACTACAATCCATATTTAACTCGTGGTCATAACTGTATAAACATATAAATCGAGCTAAACATGCTCACATGATCCTAAGATAAAGAAATTAGGAAAAACAATCGAAGAACTTAGCCTCATCCGAAGATAACCGCTAAGAACGCTCAATGATCGATTCGCCATCTTCTCCACTTCGGGATGTGAGATCCACCTCTAAAATTCCTAAACTATAGCCTATATATGGCCTAAGGTGCCCAAATGGCCGGGGGGTTTACAAGAAGGGGAGAGGGAATGGTATTTATAGCCAAAATATCTCAAAATATCTAATAAATATCAAGGCTGTGTTAGGGGTTTTCGCCTAGGCGCAGGGTTTTTTTCCTAGGCGGAGGTAGGTCAGTTAACTTTCTGCCGCTTTTTTGCCTAGGCATTGGAATTCTCTCCTAGGGGAAGGAACTGTAGGTTTGCATTTTGTTTTTACTGTAACTTCTTCATCCGAACTCCAATTAAGGTGATTCAAAAACCTATAGAAAGCTAAGAAACAGATCTACAACTTCTATGTTTTGAGTGTTTCCAAAATCGGATTGTATTGTAATCCAAAATAGCCTTGAAGTTACGGCACCTGTACCGGCTTTGCGATTTGGTGACCGTCTAGGCGAAGAAGTAGGCGGTGGACTTGGAAATATTTCTACTGGGGTTTCCACCTAGGCAGAGGAATTTCCTGCCAAGGCGATGGGCTGTCAGTAGCCTTTTGTCATTCTCAGCATCTTCACTGCCTAGGTGGAGGTCTGGACGCCTAAGCGGTGGGCTTCCTTCATATTTTTGCCTCCTTGCTTGTTTATCCATCGTAATTTCGACTCGCCTTCGGTTCGATCTCATCGTTTTCGCTCCAGTTTCCTATATTTTTGCCCTACACACCTGATTTAATACAAAAAGATAAAAACTAATTAAAACATAATAAAATATTATATAAACGCTAGAAAATTAACTTAATTCGGCTTGAAAATACGTAGGTAGATCACACCTATCACATGGAATCTCATATGAAAGATGTTCTCACGTTGTATCGTCTCATCTTCTCTGATTTGTGCATTACGAGCTCTTCTTGCGACCAGGAGCTCTCCATCAACCGGGTATTCAACATCATGTGCATCCTCCAAAGGTGGCATCGAATCATCATCCGCCTCATCTTCGATCTCAATACCTCCATCATCCCTCATAATCATCACTCTCTTGTTTGGACATTGAGATTCAATATGACCTTGGTTCGGTGTACCTCCAGCTTTGTGAATTTTGGAAAGTTCGACTTTGGGCTGTAAATTAGGCTTCTCATCCCTTTCGCTTCAATTGTTGCTCTTCTTTGATGGTCATGTGCACCATGTTACTCAACTCAACATAATGTTGCAACTCTACCACATTTGAAATGTCACAATTTAGCCTGATTAGAAACCTAGCCATAGTTGCTTCTTGGTCCTCTTCCACATTGGCTCGAATCATGGCTATCTCCATCTTTTTGTAGTAGTCTTCCACACACTTTCAAACTTGTGTAAGACTTCGCAATTTCTGGAACAAGTCTATATAGTAGTGACTTGGAATAAATTGCCTCCTCATAGTAGCTTTCATCTCTTCCCATGTCGCGATAGGTCTTTCACCATTCCTCCTCCTACTCAAGGTAAGTTGATCCCACCATACAATAGCAGAATCGGTGAATTCTATGGTAGCCAACTTCACCTTCTTTAACTCGGAGTAGTTGTGACAATCAAACACCAACTCCATTCTCTTCTCCCACTCCAAATAAGCTTCAGGATCATTTTTGCCTTGGAAAGATGGAATATTCACCTTGATACTTCCCAAGTTGTTATCAATCCTCTCCCCATATCTATCTTCTCTATTTCCATATCTACGCCCGAATCTGCCCAATCTCGCATTAAAAATGCGATCCTCTTAATTTAGGTCATCCTCATTATCATCTTCATATTCATACCGAGGCAGATTTCTCTCTCGTCGTTGCACATTAGGAGCTTTAGGTGGTTTCTCCCTTTGTGAACTAGACTCAACTTTATCTAGTCGCTCATGTACTTCATCAAATCAAGAGTTCAATCGTTCAAACTTTCACTCCAAGGCTTTGTAGAAAACTTTGATGTCCATCTTTTCTTGTGCTTCATCGGATGAACTTTTGTTTGTTTGTTGAAACATGTTTAATAACCTATAAAACAAAATTAACAAACCTCACAAAGACTTCCTCCCGTGTTTCCCCTAAGATTGATGGTATTCATGCTCGTGTTTCACTCAGATTCGACTTTTATCTTCTTATGAGCTCACACTCTCTTGTATTTTTCCACTCTTTAATTCACTTTTTTAGTTCTTTATTGAACTTAACCCATCTTTTAAACACGACATTTTAACCGTCCCTTAAAAAAAAATAAAAAAAATTATGCTTCATTTTATAGCCGAATTTGTTTTGTTTTATTTCATTTGTTCCAAAATACAAAAAAAAATGAAATTAAAAAACAAAAGTGTGAAATTGAAGGAAGAAAGAAATTGGGGTTTGAAATTAGAAGAAAGAAAAATAAGAGGAGAATCAAAATAAAGAAATGGGGGCGAAATTAAAAGAGTGGGAAATAAGGGGAGTAAAATGAAAATAGGAGAAAAGATAGTAGGCCCCCTTATTTTTCCTTGTAAAAATTGAAAGAGAGAGAGAGGAGAGAGAGACCGTGAGTGAGGAGAGAGAGAGAGTGGCGGGTCCCACCTGTGAGAGAGAGAGAGAAAAAAAAATCATATAATAGGGTCCCCTTTGCCATGTCAGCGCTCATGTGGAGAAAGAGAAAAGAGGTGTGAGTCTTATCCATGTTTGGTTGAGCTCCAAAATACAAAGAAAAAAATAGGAGAGCTAATGGACCACTGTCACGTGGAGGGCCGAGAGAGAGACAGTGAAAAGCCAAAAAAAATCCGAAATATTCTATTGTTTTGCCCTTTTCTGCCTGTTTTACCCTTTCCCAGTCTAACTTGGACTGGGCTTTGGTGGTTGGGCCTAATTTTAAGGTTTCCTAAAGTGTTTTTCACGCCTGATCTTCTCCTATAAATAGGACCCTCTTCCTTCCACTTTATTCATTCAAAAATTGAGAGGAGTCATCCCCTTTAGAAGAGTGATTCTCAAAGCCCCTTCAGGAAACCGTCTGCGAGACAGGAAAATACGGGTATCGAGATTCTTGACCTAGAACAAGTATGTTTTTCTAATTTTTAATTCTTCTTTCAGTTTATTTTATTCTTTTCGCAATTTAAATTTCTGCAAGTTTTATTTATTTATTTACGTATTGTCGTCCGATGATCCGATGAAAACGTCGGAATGAATTTTTTGTGCTTAAACTTAACCCCCGATCGTTAGGTGAAGGACGTTTTCATTATTTATTTTATTTTGTTTTGTTTTGTTTACAAATTCATAAACACAAAAAAATAAAGTTGTCCGATGATCTGATGAAAACGGCGGGTGTGTTTCTTGTGCTTAAACCAAACATCCGATCGTTAGGTAAAGGATGTTTTCGTTATTTATTTTTCTGTATTTTCTGTATTTATTTTTATTCTTGTTATTAAAACCCTAAAAAATAAAAAATAAAAATAAAATAATAATAATAATAATAAAATCTTTTATTTGTGGAAATTAATCCTTGCGAACCTTAAAGTAAATCCGACGATTCGATAAATCGTAGAAGAATTTTCTGTGACCTCGTTTCCATTTTCTGACTCGAGTGGAATTTAAAAACGAATGGTTTTAGGAAATCTCTTCTCTCAGTAAATGTTTCATGGGATTTCTTTTAAAGTATCGAAAAGATTAATGTCAACTAAACTGTTTCCACAAACCTCTCTCGATTCTCTTATCCATAAAATTTGAGAGAAATTCAAAACGGGATTTCTTTAAATTAATCAGGCAAACTCAAAGTAGATTTTTTTGCATCCACTTAGCATGTTTATTTTTTGTATCATTTAGATGGCATGTTTAGGACACTTTCACCACTTACACTTTTCATATATATAGTTTTTATTTTATTTTTTTATTTTTTATTTTTTTACAAATCCACGCTACTTTTTCACATCTAATCATGACATGTGCACCACTTTTTTTTTAATTAAATCATTGTCACGCATAATCACATTAATTCACGTAGTATTCCTTATTCGATTCTCGTATTCATATTAGTTTGCATTGACATATTTAAATTAAATTATTTAGTTTTTTAGTCACTCTTGCATTAAAAAATAAAACTTATTTAGGTGTTAGTTTTGCATTCATATTTTCAAATCTCATGCATCTATTTTAATTTGCCTATTTAAATTAAAGAAGTCTCTCGGGGACATACATAAAAAAAACCCCGGGGACCATCCTTGTCGAATCCTTAATATTTGATAAGAGGTCATACCGGGGGAACATTCCCAAAAATTCAAAAACTTGTCTCACCCTATTTGTGAAAAATACCAAAAAGATTTTATAAGAAGAGAATGATTTCAAAATAAAATAAAACACTTGGACTAAACTAATTGGACTTAATTGGATATATGGTACCATTTTCGAACGGGCGTTTTGGGGTGCCTAACACCTTCCCCGAGCGTAACCGACTCCCGAGCATTTAAATGAATATTTGGTTTGACCATATTTTTTGGAGTCAATTTTTTACTTTGGCCTTTTAAATTGTTTTTTAAAAAATTCGGTGACCTAACACACCATTTAAACTCAATACTAGATGTCGACTCCTTATTTTTAAAACGGCCTAAGTATATCTTTTGAGAAAACCGACGCTTTAAAAACCCCTATCTCCTTAAGTTTATTATTTATTATTATTTTCCTTCACGGAAAAACGGGGCGCGTCACACCTCAATCATAAATTTTCTTGTAGCAATCCAAACTCAACAAATCGATTCACTATGAATGAGATTATAGGAACGAAAACAAAGCAAACAAGAAGAACACAGAAAAGTTTATAGACTAGAATAAGAAGAAATAATTCTCAATTATTTTTTTTTTTTTTTTTGAGCTGTAGAATTTTTTCGTCGTTTTTTTTTTTTTTTTTTTTTTTTTTTTTTTTTTTTTTTTTTTTTTTTGCAACAACTTAAATCAAGATTGAATATGCACAATACCAAAGAAAAAAAAAATCAAAAATTTAACTAGATATAAATATTTCGGCCAAGAAAGTTCAAGTATGAAGGAAAAGATAACAATAAACGAAGAAGAATAAAGAAGATAGGTGAAACCTGATTTAGACCTTACTTTAATTACCAAATGATGCGAACCTTACTAAGGATTAGTGAGACCCGAAACCAACTTAGGATTTCTTCGCAAAGGATCGAACTAAATTCAAATTTGTAACGAAATAAGAAATACAAAAATTGAAAGATAGATTATCTTGACCCAACGTTTATGAATGAAACGCGAACCAAAGGTATCGAATAACCACCTTAACCCAATGATTATAAGTGAATCACTAACCAAAGGTATAGAGTTTGAATGCCACAAGAAATTTTTGATAAGTTTGGGAAAAGTTCTCTGAAGAACTTAAGAGAAAACTCTCACAATTCTATTAATCAAAAGTAATGTGTTTTTCTCAAAGGATACAAGTCTCTTAAATAAAATAAAATAAAAATAAAAAAAACCTTCTAGCCAGTTAATAGTGCTCGTGAACAGTGGCGGTGAACAGTAGGCGGCTACAATATAATATAAAAAAAAACTCTAGAAGAACAAGGAATCCTAAAGAAATAAAGAAACCCTACTCCTAATCTAAAAAGGAAAAGACTAATTAATAATCTAAAAAGGAAAAGATTACTTGACAATCAAGCCTTACAAATCAGCCTAAAAGAATTAAAAGAGTTAAAATAATAAAATAAATAAAATAAAATTTGTAGGTCTCATCTTAGGCCCGTTCAAGTTCACACTTTTCGCTTGTTTTGATGAGGTGGACTAGACCTTGATTGTCCGATGGGCCTAATTTAGGCTTGACCTTTGTAGACGCGGCCCAAATCTTTTGAATAAGCCCATTAAGTACTTCTTTGAATCTTTTAGCCATTGCCCTTATTATTGGGCCACCTGGAATATGCAACGGATCTCTTGGTGCAACTGATATATTCTCATCATGTAGGTTACAACATTTGATAAGGTAAAATTTAGGCATTATTAGATTTTTATTTTTTTCAATTTTAAAATATTTCACCAAGTAAAGTTGTGTTATAATGATCTCAATGGGAGATCAATTTAAAACTGTTAGTACGTAAAACAGGTACACATCTTGAGTATGATCCAGTCAGATGACAGGTGGGTCTTCTTACTGAGGTAGAGTCGTAGGCTGAAAAGTTCTCGCGTGAGCTGTGATGGGTCCTGAGAGGACTGACCTGCTGTGTCCAGAGTTTTGCTCCTCAAAGAGTGTACCTACAGACGGCTCAGACCGGAATTTGCCTCGGTGAAGCCCCTCCGGCGTGGTAATCAGTACTCAGAGAGAAAAGGTACAGAATATAGCAAGTAAACAAATGAACTCGCGCGTAATGTAAGTGTATTCAAGTGTCCCTCAGGCTTACATAGCCCCCGATATATATAGGCGGAGGAGATGATTAATCGGGCCTAAACACGATTAATTAGTCGAAACCCTATGTTTAGCCGATAATCCGTGGCGTTTAGAAGATAATCGTTGGGATTGGGCTTTTGGGCCCATTTGGAGAAGCTCGCGAGCCTTTGTTAAGCCTGCGACGGTAAGCCGATGGAATAGAGCGGAGATCCATGGAGTCTTGGAGAAGAAACAAGGTGAAATGAGGAGTCGGTTGAGGTGAACGGCTGAGTCCCTGAAACTGATCGCCGAGGACACGGCGCAGAGCTTAGAGCGGCACGTCCCTACGAGGCTTCTTGCACCTCCCTAGGTGCAAATGAGATTCCAGGAAAGAGCCGTAGTCTGCGTATGCTCCAATGTGGCGTTGTGGATTTCAGAATGCGTCTTTGTCATTGCGAGGGTTAACACGTGGCTGGGTCCCAAGTGATGACTCAGAGGTTCCCAAAAATACCCTCATCAGTTTTCCCCCTAACCTTGTGCGACAAGGAAAGCGAGGCAGTCAGGGATATCAATTCCTAGCTGAAACGGGCGTCCTGGAGACTTCGAAGTGTGAGAAACACCTCTAATCGACATTTTTTCAAGAGTTAGTTTTTTTCTTGAGGAGCTTATTTGAAATAGGCCTCCATACGGTCGGGGTCCGAGGTCAGGTAGCACGGCAGAGCGGTCCCGAATTTCTTCGATTTTTAGGACAACAATTTTTCAAGAGTTGAACTTTTTTAGAGGAGTTAATTTGAAATAGGCTCCCATATGGCCAAGGTCTGGAGTCAGGTAACACAGCAATTTTCAAGGCGACACAAGTTCACCGTGAACAAGCCCTGAGCACGGACTGGCCTTCACTGCGGAGAAAATTAAGGCAAGTCCCAAAAGAGTGTGCGCCGCGGACGGGCAGGAAAGTGAGGGGTTGCACCCCCATTTAAAATTTAAGGGGGGCAAAATCACCCCCTAAATAAAAGCAAAACAAAAAGAGGGGGAGGGGGCAGCCCTCCTCCCCCCTCACTTTAGCCTTGCGGTCAACTCCATTGTTGGCCTAAGGGCCAGCATGGGGAGGAAGGGCACCTTAGGCCAGCATGGGGGGGGCATTATATTTTTTTTTTATATGGGGAAGAGGGCAGCGCCTTCCCCACCCTTAAAAAAATTATATATATATATATATATTTTATATTTATGTGTTGATCCCGAGATTTTGATTAACAATTAAGTATTGATATTTTGGTAGAACTAATATTTGATCAAGTGTTTTAATGATTTAAAATTCTAGTAATGAAGATGTCAAATAAAATAGATGTTCAATGAAGATATCAAGATGATAAAAAAGTATTAAAAGTTTGAAGAAATTAGGGAAAACAACCCAGGTAAATATTAACTCTTAATATCCCATTTAGGAACACACATATGACACAAAATGATCTTATCTTTTATGTGTGTTCTTTTCAAGGATATTTATTTGCTCCTATGTGAATTAAAAAGAAATATTTTTAAATAACTAAAATGGAATATAAGAATATTAGTGGAGCTTATTTAAATATAAAAAAAGGATAAAGGGATAAAACCGTAAAAGAAAATAGGTTAAAAACGAGATCAGAGAAGTGATTCAGAAGGAGACAGTCGACTGAGGAGTTGACCGAAGAAGGAAGATGAAACATCATGAATTGAAGTGTCAATCGACCGGTCGACCTATGAAAACATCTGAACTCTCTAAATCTGCGAGTTAATCGAGCAGTCGACCGGTGAAAGCATGACAAACTCTCTGAATCTGCGAGTCGACCTATGATCGCTGCGGCGATGGTTTGGCTGCAAGCGGCGTTGGGCAGTCAACTAAATGTGCTGGTTCAAGATATTGTTTGATCCAATTTTAAATCCAAAAGTAGCCGTTTTTTGTTAGGATTTGAGAAAGATTTAAGGGATATTCTCTATATTTAAGATATGGTTCATATACTAATTAAATCCTTTCAATATGGTTCATTAAATATTAATGTTTCTCAATTTAGTAATTAAAATAGATTTTACACTTATTTATTTTGATTGAGAAATACTTTGGAGATTTAATTGAGAGTTTTAAAAGTTGTTATTAAGTGAAATTGAACTTAAATGAAGTCCTTATGTTATAAGGGTCTATAAGAGTATTTTATTGTCATGATACTTGTAAACTACTTGTTAGGAGGCTGATTACATATACTTTTATATAGACTTGCGAATTTTCTAAGGAGAGCTAATCATTCTAAGAGAGATAATCAATTTATATCATTTTTAGAGAATTTTTATAAAAGTTATCATTCTAAGTCATTGTGAGCTGTTCTAAGAGTGATTCTGATAATTAACTGCGATCAATTTTTGTTGATACCAGAATTGAAGCTACATTATTCTAATAATTAATACTGAGAATTCCGGATGAGATTTTTCCATACTGATTATTGCTTGTTTATTATTTTATTTTTTGAATTTGATCTTAGAAATTGTTTTTAATTTTTGAAGAAAATATTTTTCAAACAATTTCTTGAATTTGATTACGTGCTCCAATTAGCTACCCATATCTTATTAAAATCAGATTTCTGAATCTCACATATTGCTATCATTAGTTGGGATATTGATTGAGTTTTTATTTATCTGGGGTGGTAGAAGTTCCGAGTGAGATTTACTTATCAATTTTTGTATTAGTGAGTTGTGACGGATTAAATATCATTAGGGATATTTAATCAAGGGTAGCAGGGTTTTAGTCTCTTCCTATAAAGAGATTAAGGTAGTGATTCTTCCTAAAGAAGAATTGTGTTTTTGTTTTGAGTGATTTTGTAACGGTTCAATCATTACCGGGTAAAATGATATTTGGAGTATTTTGGTGAGGTTGTGATTCTTGAGCCTTGTGTTAAAAAGAATTAGGTTATTCTTTAGCTTGTAAAAAGTAGAGGTTATTCCTTAACCTGAGAAAATGAAATTGTAAAGGTTAATTATGAGCCTGTAAAATAATCGGTGTGCGGGTTTGATTCCTACCTTTAAAGGAATCTTGGTTTTAGTGGGTGCGACCTCCGTGGAGCTCGGAGAATTGGATTAGTGAAGAGTAACTTGCTAAACCAGTATAAATCTCTAATTTGCTGCTTTCTTAATTTGTTTATTTTTGTTGGTTGGGTGTGCACTTAGATTCATTTTAATTCCACTGTGATATAAAAATAATAATTAATTTAGGCATAAAATTAATTATTTGATTTATTCAAATATATTCTGATAATATTTTTTAATTACCCAATTCACCCCCCCCCCCCTTGAGTATTCTAGTGGGCCAACATTATGAATTTTTGTAGAGGAGAATTTGAAATAGACCCCCATCTGAGCCCAACCGGCCTGAGGCATTACGACGGATGGGGGAGCAAGATAAGACGATGTCGGCCTGAGGAGATGTGGTGAAATTTTTGGATGACACTCCTAGACGACGTTCTTGGAGAAGGTAGTCACTAGATCCTGCCAGCTAGGAGTAGCACGGTAGGACGATGCCTCATCGCACCTGATAGTTCCGGTTACGGGGCACTGAGACTGAACCCCTAGACGGTGCCACACACAAGGACGCCAAGACGGACAATGCTGACGAAGAGGCTCTCAAGAAGGGCGTGATTGACTTTACTTCTCCTCGCACAGATGCCCCTCACAACAAAGGCGGAGAGGATTGAGCTCGGACCATCGCTTTTTTAAGACTTAGGATTTTGTAGACTCCTTTTCACTTATTCTTGTTTTTCTGCACGTGAGCGTGTAAACTTTTGAGCGGCATAGACAGGGTACTTTAGAGTCTTCTCGACATTTTCGCCAAGTCGCTTTTCTGGTTAATCCTGTTTTTAGAGTTGTAAAATTTTGAAAGTTTCTCATCTCTGCCCAGGACCATAGACCACTAGCCCCCCTAGTCTGGGACACGAGTTAATTATAAGAAAATCGTGTCGTGGACTTAGGAGGAGGGTTTCCCAGGATACTTAGTCCTCTTAGGTCCGCAGGGGCGCAATGCAACAGTTGGACCCCCGTGGTCGATCCTTGGGGAGTTCTTCATAGTTAGGCTCATTCAAGAACCCTTTTAGGTTATCTCTATTTAGTCCGTGCAGGCGCACCTTCCTTTTTAGAACGTTGGACTTAAAGTCGACTGGTGGGGAGAGGTACTTGACTGTAGGCCCTCAAACCCGATCAATGTCCCGCCCTCGGTGGATGACCTCAGTCTTTTCCTGGGTATGGACTATTGACTTCCGGAGAGGGTCTGGTTGTCACCCTCGACACTGAGCGTCGAGATGAGACTTGTGGAGAGTCACTCACGACGTCGAGATGTTGGGTGGAGAATTATCCGCGACTCAAGGGGTCGGAATGCAACCGTAGAAAATCAATCGCGACGTCGAGAGCTGAGATACAACTCTGGGGGTTAGAATGCAACCGTGGAAAATCACTCGCGACGTCGAGAGTCGGGATACAACTCAAGGGGTCGGAATGTAGCCGTGGTTACTCGCGACGCCGAGAGCCGGGATGCGACTCAGGGAGTCAAAATGTAACTGTGGAGAATCATTCGTGATGCTGAGAGCCAGGATATGGCTCAAGGGGTCAGAATGCAGCCGTGGAGAATCACTCGCGACGCCGAGAGCCGAGATGCGACTCAGGGGGTCGGAATTTCGTTGACTGGAGAAAACACAAGGTATATTGCAGAAAACGCATTCTTTATTTTGATAAGCAAAACTACGACACTTTGTACAAACTGGAAGTTTTTCACAAAAGTGGATTATCCCTACAGAAGTTGCACTTCACCTAGTCAACACTCCGCAGGTGCCTGATTAGCACATTCTCTTCTGTTTTAAGATCGTATATGCCCGGACGTGTGACCCTAGTAGCTCTATATGTCCCCCAGAGTTGAATCCACCGTGGATGTTGTAGATTTCACCATCCACGCGTTGGTGATCCTCTCTGACCTCAGCCCCCCAGGGCGGTAGGCAAATGCGGTTCCCCCTTCTTTTCTGGGTCCAGGGCTTTCCCTATGGTTCACCGCCATCAGGCTGCTCCTGATTTCCTCTCCGGACGTAGTTCCGGAGATAGCCTCTATGGACAAGAGTTTCATCTCCTACTGGAGCTGGAAATAGTTCTCTGTCGAGTGACCTCGGTCTTGGTAGGACTCACAGCATTGGGTCATCGATCTCCCGACTGGTCTTTCCCTCAGGGGCGACAGAGAAGGAAAGAAGTCTTGCCCTGAGTTTTCTGCAAAGACGGTGGCCACTGAGGCCGTGAGCGGGGTGAACTCTGGTTGGTGACATCTTGGAGGAGAAAGTGGCCTCTTGTCTCCGGGCAGGGGTCTAAACCTCCCTTCAATTCGTAATCTTCTAGAGCCTTGGGCTTGATTCGAATCTCCATTCCCTAGTTCCCTCGACTTTTTTACTCTTTCCTGCCCTCTCTTGGTTGCAGCACGGAGGTTAGCACCATGGAATCTAGTCCCACGGTCTAAAGCTTGATCGAGTGTGAGAGTAGAGTTAGAGCAGAGATCGTAGGATAATTTCTGATACCGGAGCCCGTCAATAAAGGCATTTAGCGCAACAGCGTCCGGAAGGTCATCGCACAAATTTGCTTCTCGGTTAAAACACTCAACATAATCACCCAAAGATTCAGTGGGCTCTTACCGAAGAGTAAGGATATGAGCCACAGTCCTTCGCCTCCGCTGGGAATGGCTGAAATGAACCAGGAACAACTGCTCGAGTTCCCTAAAGGTGGAGATGAACACTGACCTCAAACTCTGAAACTACGATCTTGCAACACCTATAAGGGTGATGGGAAAGGCTCTGTACCGCAAAGCTACAAAGGCCACCTGCATGTCCATATGAGACTTGAACATAGACAGGTGGTCAACGAGATCTGAAGTCCCACCATACGGACTCATCTAGGGTTGGGTGAAGTGCCTCGATACTACTTCTTCCAGAACCTCATCTACAAAATGAGAATTCTTCCCCGGAATAATACCCGATCCTACCTGGCCTCCTTACACCTCTTGGAGATAGGCTTCCATATTGGCCATACGATGCTCCACAGTCTCCCCTGCTCGAGGCTCTCTTTGGATCCGACTGTCCACAGCTCGGGCCGCAAGGTGATGGGAAGGAGGTAAGTAGGAGTCAATCTCACGCTCATACCGACCTTTGTGATCGAACCTGGCAGGTCGATGAAGAGCTCGACAAATAGGGAACAACGACATATCCCTTGGCACAAATTCGCGTGGTGGTGGAGGTGGAGATCTCGACATTGCAAGGGGGATCTCTCTTGGCCTACAACCTTAGGATTGCGAGGCGGATGGTGGCCCTCTAGCTCCTGCCCATTCGGAGTGTCCATGAAAACATTACGGTCTTGAGGTGGCCCCTCGGGCGTTGCGGGCTGAAGGGCTGGTCCACTCTAAGCAAGGGGCGGTGGCAAGCGCGCGAGAATGAGTTGTATATTCGACTTGAACTCTTGCATTTGGTGTTCAAGGAGATCAACCCGAGATACTTCCCAACTCCTGAGGTCTGTCCCGTAGTCCCAGGTGGCAGAGTGGATGGTCCTGCCTGACCATGGACGGGCAATTATCCAAGTTGGTGGGAGTTGGGGGGTATGTGCTTGGATTTTTTTGATATGTCTTCACGTTCTTATGTTTTGTGTCTATCTAACTGGACCTTGTGATCACTCAAGCTCAGCTGAGCAGAAAGCAATGATCAGGGAAAGGCTTTTTGCTCAGTTCCCACAGACGGTGCCAAACTGTTAGTGCGTAAAATTGGTACACACCTCGAATATGGTCTAGTTAGATGACAGGTGGGCCCTCTTGTTAAGGTGGAGTCGTCGATTGAAAATTCCTCACGTGAGCTGTACTAGGTCCTGAGATGACTGACCTGCTGTGTCCAGAGTCTTGCTCCTTAGGGAGTGTACCTGCAGAAGGCTCAAACCTGGGTTTGCCTCGATGAAGCCCCTCCGACGTGGTAATCAGTGCTAAGAGAGAAAAGGTACAGAATATAACAAGTAAACAAATAAACTCGCGCGTAATATAAGTGTATTCAAGCGTCCATCAGGCTGACATAGCCCCCGATATATATAGAGATGATTAGTCGGGCCTAAACACGATTAATTAGTCGAAACCCTGTGCTTAGTCGTAATCTAGGGCGTTTAGGAGATAATAGTTGGGCTTGGGCTTTTGGGCTCATTTGGCGAAGCCCACGGGTCTTTGTCAGGCTTGCGGCTATGAGCTGGTAGAAGAGAACGGAGATCCGTGGAGTCTTGAAGAAGAAACAAGGTGAAAAGAGGAGCCGGTTGAGGTGAACGGCTGAGTCCCTGAAACTAATCGTCGATGGCACGGCGCAGAACTCAGAGCGGCACGTCCCTGCGGGGCTCCTCGCTGCTCATTGGGTGCAAATGAGATTCCAGATAAGAGTCGTAATCGGCTTATGCTCCAGCGTGGCATTGTGGACTCTGGAATGTGTCCTTATCATTGCGAGGGTTGACATGTAGTTGGGTCCCAAGTGATGACTCAGAGGTGCCCAAAAATATTCTCATCAATAACCTCAAATAGTTATCTTTTATTATGAGTTATCGACATTTGAGAATTATTTGGGGTATTTTCAATGAGTTATTTTTCTTTTCTTGCTATGTAATTTTTCATGTCTAAATTTGTTTCTTTTGTATTTTTAACTTTTTTAGTATGTGGATGAAGTAGAAAATAGAATTTATTGGAAGCTCTATGTTGGTATATAAATAGTGTGTATTTGTAATGAATATAGTCTTTCTTTTTCTTATTAGGAATCAATATTGTGTGAAATGATATTTGGTCTCGATTGTTAGTTATTATTGATGTTCAATTGTTATTATTATTAATGTTCAAATGGCATCAATGAACTCGACGTCGTCAGGGGCAATATGAAAATAAGCCGAGGCTTTATTCGTACTAGCGCAACTCCTGCTCTTTCCGTGATCAAATTGCTCTCAACTTGAAAGGTATTCGTTAATTTTTTTTCGTTTTCTTCTTTGTTAGCCCAAAGATCAACCGAGAATGGGGTAAATTGGGTAATTAAAAAATTAAACAAATAACTTCAACAAATCAAACCACTTCACTTTCCCTAACCAGTTATTATCTTTATATTTAGCGGGAACATATTTAACTAAGTGTACAATCAAATAGATAAAGATAGAGAAATTGACACAAAGAATTATAGAGATTCGGAAAGCTACTCTTGCCTAAGTCCTCTTCCCTGAGCTTTCGCAGGGAATTCGCAATCCACTAATTCGATCACTTTCCCAGGTTAGAACCAAGTCTTTATGATCCTTTTCATAACGCAAGATTAACTTAATTCTTTTCTCATGTTCAGAATAAAACCTATCATTTTTCCAGGTGCAGGGTTAACCTAATTCTTTTCACATGTTCAGAATTAAACATATGCTTTTCACTGGCGCATGATTAACCCTAACTAGGCAATGTCTCTTTATCTATAATCCAGACTCAATTGGACCAGGTACAGTTAGATCTAAGTTATTACTCACAAATACACAAAATAACAGGTTTCTTTTCACAAGAGTTTCTACAACCTCAAAATATATTTTAGAACATATTCACTCTCTTTAAAAAATCTGACTTAGATCTGAATTCTTGAGAATTTTAAAATAAAATTCGCAAGTCTATATATAAGGAATTTGAACAATGCCTATAACAACTATTTTTGTAAATATATGCACAAAAAAATAAAATAAAATATATACATATATATATAGAGAGAGAGAGAGACCCCATATATAAGATAGATTCAAATCAACTTTATAGCGAAGAATAGAACTTTTAAAACACTCAATTTAGTCGCAAAAATATTTTGATTCAAAACCCAAATTGATAGATAGAAGTTTATTTGGTATAAATCACAAAATCAGAAAATATGGACTAAATCAAAAGATCTTCAAAATATAAGATATATCTTTGAAATAAATTCAAAACCAATTAAAATAATATATTCTAACGTTCAAATGCTTAAAAAAATGTGTGAAAGATCTTTGAAAACCATTCTAGTCAAATTATGAAACATACGTTGTCTGTCGACCTACTTATCAAACGATTGACCGAATGGCTTACAAAGGATAGTTTTCTAAACGTTGCTCAACAAGTTGGTCGACCATTTTAGACTTTGAATCAACCGTTCAACTTGTCAGTCCACCGGATAGCCTAAAACTCCAAAAAAATACTATCCTAAATCAAGCGGTTAACTGATCTATTGGTCAGTCAACCGTCCAAACCGAAAAATCAACTTTCATACTTTCAAACATTTTCTTGGTCAAATATTTAGAAAAATCATTTGATCACATAAATTTTTCGCTTCTGACCGCTTTAAAAATATTTTAAGTTAATTTTAAGTATCGTGCGTGATCGTAATCGGACTGCATTAAAAGCTTAAAAAGAATTGAGTTGTTTACCTATAAATACAAAAAAAAAAAAAAAAAAAAAAAAAAAAAAAAAAAAAAAAAAACAAAGACTTACTAAAAAAATCTTCAATATCCTCATTACAACCACTCAATCTTTATCATTTATCTTCATAAATTTTCTCATTCAAGCACTGAAACTAAAATCTGAAATATTCGATAAACACATTAGTTCCTCAAATATCAATGTTAATTGATTCCTCAAAACATCGAGGATCAACATTGATCGGTAATTTTGATTTCCTAGAAGCTATCTTTTGATTAATTGAAAAATTCAACTTCGTTGGGTCTTTTTGAACTGAAAACAGGTCTAGGTTACGATTATAAAATAACCGATGATAGTTCGATTCAATATGCAAGTCTATTGCTTTGATTTTCTGACTTTGTTCACAGCTTCATTATAGAATTTTTAAAGCTTAATCCAATTGGTTGATGCTGGTGGATGATGATAGTAGTTGCCGATTCTTTTGCCATCTTAATGGTGTGCCAATGATTATTTCCTTGGGTTAACTATACTTTATTTCCCTATGATTAGACCATTTTACTCTTTGTTCCCCGTGATATTTTCGTCATCACTTTGCCCCTGTGGTTAGCCTTGTTATATTTTATCCCTTGATGTAGGCCTAACTATAGGGCGACAAAGTGCTGATGAAAGGAATAAAATACAATAACGACCTAACCACAGGAGACAAAGTGATAACGAGAATAAAACAAGGGGCAAAATACAAAACGGTCTAACCACATAGAGGTAAACTATGATTAACCCTTATTTCCCTTTTACCCCTACTTCATATAAAAATGTAGCTAACTTTGCACCGCATTTGTTCAAGATTTTCTGTATTGTTTATCTTGATTCTTGAGTGTACTGTGATGTACAGTATCTGGAAAAAAAAAAAAAGGTATCCTCGACACACGCTATTGACACATGATCTTCAGAAAAAGGCAATCAATTAATTTGATTATTTCGTCTTCTAAGAAATGGTTTCTAATTGTTGCATTGTATGGAACCTCAGCTTTGTGGACCAACATCAAGTATTTATTTATGGGTTGAACCACTACTTTCTTAGTATTTATTGGTTAGTTTGAACGTGACTGCATTTAGTAAGCCTAGAACGGCGACACAAGAATCTGTAAACCCGCGGTTTATGATGCATCTCTCTAACTCTATAGAACATGCATGTGAAAAATACATGTTCATTAATAAAAATGAAAATAAATTGTGAGAATATAAATTTATTATTTTTTAAAATAATAAGAATCACTTGAATAGATATTTTAAACTTCAAGGTCAAAAATATAATTTTCTTATAGTGATTTCCAATAAAAATCAGTCACCTAAGTCCTTTTTCGGCATAAATTATCTACAAGGCCTGTGTAATTCACGCACTACTGTTGGCCCAAAGGTCTACCGAAGAGGGAGGATGGATTGAGTAGTTTTAAAATTTAATCCAATTAATTAATACCTATTCAAATTTTATTTGAGTTAATGTTTGTACAAAAGCGTTGATAGAAAGTTGACACCAAGATTTTGTAGTAGTTCGGTCAGCTACTGCTACTTATGTCTACTCACCTAAGCTATCGCAAGAAATTAATCTACTAATTTTTATTCTATTTCCATGTAAGAATCAAACTCGTACAATCTCATCTGAATAAATTTTCTTTATACCCAAACACACTCTCACTTAGATTAGATAGGTTTAAGTTTGAGGTACAATCCTCACAAAATACAAAAAATCTTTGTTTTTCTCACAGAGCTTCTACCAACACTAATAAATATTGAATTCACAATTCAGTTTGATCTAAACTTGATAAAAGTTCACACGATTGACAATATAATCAACTTATCAATTGTGTTACCTATATTTAGTTTTATCACAATGTAGCACATAATCAATTAGTTTAGATAAATCAAATTGTTTTAACTTGGCGTAAAATTAATTTTTCAAGATAAGAATCAACAAGTTTTCAGAAAACAATTTTTTCATAATCAAACTTTAATTTTAAATTTCAAGTCAAGATCTAATCAAAAGATAATTTCAGATATAGCACGTAATTGATCAACAATTTAAATCACAGAAAGGATATAATGTTTAAGAACAATCTCGCCGAATGTCTAGTAGAATGTATGAATTAAAGCACGTAATTTTGGTGACATAAATCAGCTTCAACAAATGAAAGTTTTTCCCACAGAAAAACTATCACATATGTCTCACGAGTTCTAAAGAATTTATTTGATTTCAAACTCTTTTCTTTTCTCTTCGAAATATTATGAATCTCTCTCTTTTTCTCTTTTAAAAATCTGAATAATACCCTCTTCAAATCTAGATTTTTTAAAGGGAAAAAACGCAGCCTTATTAAGCTAGTTTTCAAAAATCTTTCAACGGCTAGTTTAAATAAGACATCCCTTGATTTTAGTCCCGAAAATCCTAAGCCCTTTGACCCTTGCTATTCACAATCAAAATCAGCCACTTTTAATGAAGCATGCAGCCTTAAACATGTCCAAATTCAAGTCATAGACCAACATATTTGAATGGCTTAAAAATAGGTTGGGTAGGTTTTACCGAACAAATCAAGAAATTAGAAACCTTAAGGATAGACATGAAATTTTGATAAAACCCTCATTTTGAAAAATATTTCTCATGAAAAATATCTTTAAAAATATTTCTAATAAAATAGCATCATTTCAAAATATCCAAAAATAATTTAGAAATATTTATCGTTAATAACGAGGCAAAAAATATCTTTAGAAAATGTTTAAAATTTTGAAAAATCAAAGCAGATTAGTCGATTGTTTGGGCAATATGATCGACTGAATTAGGTTTTTTAATAAAGCATCTGGGAACCTGATCCAACCAATCGACTGTTTCATCAAATTAGTCGACTGAAACACTTAAAAACTCTAAAATATCAATTCTCAACATCATTCAATCGACTCAGTTTCCTATTCAGTTGATTGAATTCTACAACTAAAAAACTTTATCCTTCAAACATGCATAACTCTTTCTTCCGAACTCCGATTTAACTAAATAATCACTCGTTGGAAAGCTTAGGGAGTCTATTTTCATATTTAATTAGCTTCAACTTTTTGCACAAAATTTCAACCATATAAAAAGTTAGGACTAAAATAATGCACAATGGCCTTCCATGTAATGTTCGAAAACTACGACTTTTAACACTAACTTAGGTAGAACATAATTTTTCAATTTTTTTACTATTATGGTCATAAAATGAAGGGAAATTTGCCCAAAAGTCTCATCATCCCATAAAAACACTATTTTATGGAATCCTATAATAATGATTTTTTTACACATGAGATAGTCCTTAAAAAATTATTTTTGAAATCTTGGAATCTCTCAAAAAGTTTCCCTAAAATGAATTAATAAAGAATGTTTATTAATTTAAAGCAACAAATTCATGTCTCGTGCAAATATAACATATATCACACATAAGATCGTGTAACTACATCATGTTAAATTGTCATGTATGATTTTAATCGGGTTAACATGAATTTAACAAGTGTTCTTTTACTTTAGAAATCCAAAAAGAAATTGTCTAAATATCTTGATCTTCCAATCTATTGCTTAGCATTATTGTTTCGAATTCATCATCATTACATCCCTTACTTTGTTCATTATCACGTCACTAAATATGTCACATTTCTTAATAAACAAATTAGTCTGAAAAACAATCAAGTTATTATTATCATCAAGTCAAGGCTAATAAGATTAAACTTTTTAGGACTAACAACCACTTTTCTCACTTAATCCGCAAAAAAAAAAAAGAAAAAAAAAAAATCTCTTTTTTTTAGTTGCTTGAACATTTCAAAAAAAAAAAAATTGACCATAAAAAACATTTTGAGAAATAAAAATTATATTTTACCGTCATACCCCTCAAATAAATCATACTGTATTTATCTCAAATTTATTATCTCATTTAATTTTTGTACAAAAAATTAAATAATATTTGAATATTTTTATTTTATCGCATTTTTCTTATATTAGAATGATTTCAAAAATTAAAATGTGTGATTGAGAAGAGTGCTATTTTGAAAAAACTGATAAAATATATTTGCTAGAAAAGAAAATATGATAATTTATTTAGGACATTATTCAAAAAAAATGTGCCAATTAATTTAGGACGAAAAAAAATATTTCATTTTTTTATGTACATACAATAAAAATTTATACCAAAATATCATTATATCATACAAGATTTAGGGGCATGCTTAAAAACAAAAAAAATAAATAAATAAAATAAAATAAAATGCTTAAAACTGATTATATTAAGTATTTAATTAATTAAATTTATTTGATAAATGCAATTAGTATTACTTAATTAATTAAGTTAACTTAAAAATTAAGTCAAAATGTGAGTAAAAAATTAAGTCAAAACTCCTTCACTTATTTCTTTTTGCTTAATACACTCTATTATTTTCTACTTAAAAAAATTATATTTAGACCATTTTACCCTTGATCTCCTATGAGGGTTTAATTAAGATTAGGTTTAATGAAAATTAGATTAACTTTGTATTATTTTAGGTTTTTTATTTTATTTTATATTTAAATTATTGTTATAATTTAATTTAAGCAATCAAACTGCATAAAAAATACATAATATTATATATTTTTGGGTTAATTTTTACTTATAATTTTAATATAATTTTTTTTTTTTTTTTAAAAATGGCATACTGATTTTATTGTTTTGGTCTCAAATTTTTTTCTCAATATTATCTTGATTCAAATGTAGTTATGTAAATTAAACAATTTTTAGCATACAAATTTTGTATTTATCAAACAAAAAAAAAATCGGCACTTAAATTTTCAGCACAATTTTATCAAACAACCTTCTGATATTTTTAGCACTTAAAATTAAGTATTTAAATTTTCAGAATTAAGTGGTTATCAAACATGCCTTTACAATATATAAAAAAAAAATGACTTGAAAAGGATTCCATCAGAAAAAAGAAGAGTGCTGAGGGAGCACATGCAAATGAGAAAGTACCTTGGCAGCCAAAGATTTCATGCCACTACTTCCTCTCTGCGTGATTTCAACCAATGCCATCTCTGCTGACTTCCCATATTTCTGGTTGAATTCAACCAATCTAAATACCCTTTCCAATGCCCTCAGAGATTTCTCTTGCAAATCGGCACATGAAGAGCTCAGCAGTTTTATCATTGGGGCAAAAGCATTGGCTTCACCAAGTACTTTACTACCCCTCTGCAGCTGCTCGCCTTCGATAAGTGTCAGGAGCGCGTCTAGAGATGCATCGCATGCTCCAACATCTGCCTTTCCAAGAATCCTCACCAGAGGCCCAATAGCATTAGCCTCCACAAGGCAAAATGACGACTCCGTTGTACAGATCCCTAAGTGGACAGGGCAGACCGTTTCTTGCGAGCTCAGGCAACACTGGAAAATCCCATGTTTCTTCACCGGTGAGCTCAGGCTGGCAGAATTCTCAGAGAATTGTCTTAGTGAAACCGCGGCATTTTGTTTGGAGAGATTGGTTCCAGTAACCAGCAACTGTACCAGAACCGGGATGAAGCCGGCTTCCGCTACGTTCTTCTGCCATTCCTTTTTGTTGGAAACCGTGAAACGGGTTAGAGCTCCAGCAGCATTTTCAATAGGCTCGTTGCCGGAATTGTTGTTTTTTCCGGCGAGAAAAGTGAAAATAACCTCGAGTGCCCCTGCATCTAGAAGCCACTGAGTCATCCGATCATCTCGAGGAAGGTTTTTTATGATACCCATGCCAGCAACAACCTCTTCTGAATTCTTTGAAGTTTTGATGATTTTTAGCAATTTTTCAATGGATTGCAGTCCCACATGCTCCAAGAAGGTGGTTTCATCGCTGTCTTGCGTCAAGTAATAGATCAGCTTTACAGCATTTCCCCGTATATTATGGTCGTCGCCTTCACATAATTGAAGCAATATCTTAACGGCAGACAGCTGATAATAACATACATTTCATGAGAATTTGAAAGAAAAATGAAATTGATAAACCGAAATGCTAAAAAGAGAGAGTGATTCTACACCATTAAGATATCATAAGGATAATACTAGAATATTATCTCTACCTTAACAAACACATACTTTTGCTTTTGCTATTGAGTAAAACTATTTTTTTACTCAATTTATTTTTTTTAACCATAAAATGTACTAAAAAAAACAACTGGCATCAAAGTTCAGGTTACACTGGTATCAGAGTCAAGTTACAACAACTCTAACCCAATTGCCACAAAAAGAGAGATTGGTCAAGAGTTAACCGACTAAAGGCCCAATGTGTAAGGGAGATATTGTTGGGTTTATCCCACATCGGATATGGAATAGACTGGTGGTTAGGTTATAAGTGTGAGGGTAAGCCTCACCTCATGCACTAATTTTTGGAGTTGAGCGAGGCCCAAGGCCACACTACAAAAAGTACTAAAAAAACATTACCGAACGAGTGCCTATTCTGCAGATTATGGATTATCAACCTGACTCTAGGACAGAATGCATCTTTCCACATTCTGGATGCCATGCAAAGCGAAATTCAAATTTTACCCGTTTAAAACTGAAGCTGAAAAGTGCATACCTGTCTTAAAGTTGTTCTGATATCCAAACCAGAAGGAGAGCGGCACAATGCATTAAAGGAAACAAGAATGTTCAGCTGAGCATTAGGGCTTGTCAAGGATATTAGAGAGAATAGTTTGAAAGTATCTTCCTCTGATTGCAGTAGTGAAACCTCAGCCTGATCAGCTTCCTGGGCAGTTGTTGATATAGCAAGGTGCATAATTATGGCCACTACATGTTCTCTCAAACTTGGAGAAGATAAGCTGTGACGGTAGAGAGTTTCAAACAATGGGCCCAATGCGCCTTCTTTAATCATCTGCAACCCAATTTGTGATACACTAGACAGGTTTTGAAGAGCTTCAACAGCAGCCATTTTCATGTCTAGATCACTGTCGGAGAGCATTTGAAGAAGTGGATGGAGTGCGCCATCTTTAAAGAGAGACAACTTGCTGTATACAGTTAGCTCGATTTCGGACAAGGTCTTGGCCATGGTCATTTTGGTGTTTTTAGACCCTGCATTGTAGAAAAAGATGGGGATCACAATTGAAGGGTCTCTTTTTCACATTTTTTAAGTTCAATAACTTGTTGAAGTTGGTGGCATAGAATTCAAACAACTAGCATGTTATATGCAGCACTGTACGTATGAATTACCTAATCGCAATCGATCCATATATCACATCAGTTGAAGCAAAGACGAAGAGTAGAAACAGAGAAGAAAATTCTCAAATTATGAAATACAATCAGGTTGTTGGGGAAAAAGGGCTAGAGACAGAATAGAGGACGTGCATCTGGATGGCTCCAACGAGCGTCCAGGCAGGTGACCCACTGTGGAAGAAATGCCCGGATAGCCCATTTGAGAGTCCGGATGGGACTTTTAGGTTTCCAGATGGTCAGCTCCGTCTTTTCCTTGTTTCCTTTTTTTTTTTGTTTCCCTAGTTTGGCTAGGGTTTTTTTGTGGGTGCCTATCAATAACATCCTTTGAAATTATTCTTATAAACCTCTCTTTTATCAATAAAGATATTCCTTCTTGTGGCGTGGATTATACTTACGTTGAACCACATTAAATTGTTTTTCATCTGTTCATTAATTTTTGGTGTTCTTCCTCTTTCAATTTAATTGTTGTTTGGTTAGGAGTCGAGTTCGATCCCAACAACTCGTATTATAGCTTAGGCTCTGCCTGCTTCAACATAACAATGGGCAACAAGTTTATGGTCGACAAATTAAATGGGGATAACTTCACCCTTCAAAGGTTGCAGATAGAGGAATATCAGTGGCAGAATGATCAATGGCAGTCACCATACGAAATGACGAAGAAACTTAAAAAGATGCCAGAAGAGATTAGAACATTCTCTACCGCAAGGCATTAGGATGGTTTGGCTTACCTGTCAGGCACAGTGTTCAGTAACATCAAGAAGGAGAAGACGACAAATGATTTGCTCAATGCTTTGAGAGCATTTACGAGACTCCCATGAGACACCAAACAAGTTTTTCACTTTCCAAAAACTGTTTAGGATGAAGATGGAAGAGGATGATGCTGTTTTGCAACACATTAGTCGCATTTGTGAAGTTTTCAATTGGTTGGACACAGTAAAAATAACAATTGCAGACGAGATAAAACCCAGCTCCTCTCATCCCTTCCCAACAATAGGACAACTTAGTTGTATTGATCTCTGGAGGAGCCGGTCGTACAAAGTTGGTAAGTTGGTAAAGGAGGTCATCACTTCAATTATCAGTGAGGATACTTGAAGGAATGACTCAAACCAGAATTTTGGGATGATATTAAAAGTTGAAGAGAGAGAAAGAAAATTGACGAAAGGCGACAACAATAGGAACATTTCCAAGTCAAGGAAGGGACGAGGTTAGTTAAAGGCAAGGGTGCAGAGTGTTGGAACAGTGGATAGAAGAGGCATTGGAAAAAAAAAATCACATCCAATGAGAAATCAGGAGTCTGATAGCAAAAAGGCAGTTTGCATATCAAACGGGGAGTATGCACTTGTACCCTTGTTGGACATCCGCAATGATGCATGGGTGATTCATTTTAATGTTTTTCATGCCGCTTGACAGAAGGACTTGTTGAACAACAATGTCTAGGGGAACTTCGGTAGGTCTACTTGGTTGATGATGAACCCTGCAACATAACAGGCAAGGGGGAGGTTCAAATTACTCAAGCGAACGGTTCCGTACTTAAGTTGCGAGATGTTAGACACATTCCTAAACTAACTCGCAATCTACTCTCAATCGGACAATTGTAAGAGAAAAGGGTTGTTACCATGTTCAACAACTCATGGAAGATGTCAAAGAGGGCAATGGGGCTCGGTCAAGGGAAGAACGACAACAGGTTATATATGACATCCAGTTCTCATGGTGCTATCATGGTCGCATCGCTGAAAACAAATGCGGACATGTGTTATTGTCGGCTTGGTCACATGAGTGAGAAAGGCATAAAGATACTCGCTACACGAAGCAAGTTAAAGGGATTGAGGATACATTGAGTTTATGCGAAGATTGTGCGGTTGGCAAGCAATGAGAGGTAACATTCAGTAAAACTACCAAGGCTCCTAAGGCCGAAGACTTGAGTTGGTTCACGCCGATGTTTGGGGTTAGCAAAGTTTAGGTCTCTTGGTGGCTCTATCTACTTTGTGATGCTCATTGACAATGCGTCGAGGAAGCTCTGAGTTTACTTGATGAAACAGAAGGATCAAGTTTGACGTATTCAAGAAGCGGAAACCCTAGTGAAGAATGAGATGGATCTGAAGTTGAAGTGTCTCAAGTTAAACAACAACAAGGAATATTGTGAGACGGAGATTAACTAATATTGTGTGGTGAATGGCATTAAAAGGGTGAAGATTGTTCAAAAGAAGGTCGGACATGATGGAGTTGTTGAGTGAATGAACAGGACCATTCTAAAGCATGCTAGGAGCACCAAGATTTATGTAGCCTTGCCTAAGGAGTTTAGGGCAGATGAGGTGAATACATCTGCCTACCTAATCAACTGAGAACCGCCGGCACCATTGGAATGATGGGCCACTAGAAGAGACAAGGATAGGGAAAGATTTGAATCACACTAACCTCAAGATGTTTGGATATGACACATACGTTCACATCGAGGCCGAGACTAGAAGCAAGCTTCATACTAAGTCTCGAAGATGCACATTCATTAGCTATGTAGTTTACAGCTATGGCTACAAACTTTGGGATTCTGAGAAGCGTAAAGTTGTCAGAAGCATGGATGTGGTGATTAACGAGTCTATCATGTCAAAGGACAAACTTGGAGGAGAAAAGAAGACTGATTTGGAACCAGAGATAGTCAAATTGGATGACTCAAGCCGTGAGGATCACAAATGACAACGTGTTAATCTTAAAGATCAACTTGAGCCATCAACCCATCCTCCAACAAGGAGTCAAGGACATCAATTAGGGAGATCACAGAGCCCCAACGGTATTTTCCTTATTTACATTATCTATTTTTGACAGGTAATGGTGAGTCATCAGAAGCTTTACAAGTGGAGACACGACAAGTGGGAGCTTTCCATGAGATGTGAGATGGACTCTATCTTGTCGAACGAAACTTAGGAGTTTGCTCAACTTCTAAAGGGAAAGCGGGTTCCACAATAAATGGGCTTATAGGTTGAAGGAGGAACACGGCGTTACCAAAAGGAACAGAGTAAGATTGGTGGTAAAGGGCTTTGAGTAAAAACCTGGCATTGATTACTCCGATATTTTCACTACAGTGGTTAAACACACAACCATCCAGGTAGTGCTCAATCTAGTCACGGTGCATGACCTACAATTAGCGTAGTTTGATGCAAAAATTGTGTTTCTTCATGGTGATCTTGAAGAAGATATCTAAAACACATCTACCACAGGATTATGTGGTTGAGGGAAAAGAAAACTCAGTATGTAAGTTGAAGAATAGCATGTACGGCTTGAAATAAGCCCCAAGACAATAGTATAAAAAGTTCAACAATTTTATGAAGAACAACAGCTTCCGCAAATGCAATTTTGATTGTTGTTGCTATTCCAAGGTAACCGGTGTTTCTTATTTGATTCTTCCTTTCTATGTAGATAATATGCTAGTCATAGGCCCTACATGGAAAACATCTTCACTCTAAAAGAAGGATGTTCGAGAAGTACAAGATGAAGGATCTTAACGCTAAAAAGCAAATCCTAGGGATGCAAATCCATAGGGACAGAAAGGTGATGACCTTGAGACTGCCATAGGCAGAGTATGTGAACAAGGTACTTAGGAGATCCAACATGGATGATGCCAAACCAGTTAGTACACCATGCTACCAGGGCACTTTAGACTCTCCAAGGAAGAGTTAACAATGACAAAGGAAGAACGTGAGAAGATGGTTGAAGCGCCATATGCTTCAGCCATCGGAAGCCTCATATACGCCATGGTTTGCACGTGTCTAGACATTGCTCATGAAGTGGGAGTTGTGAATAGATTTATGAACAAAATTCCAGGAAAGAGCACTGGAAGGGTGATCAATTGGATCTTTAGGTATCTTGTTGGTACTAAAAATTGGGCATTATGTTATGGTAGTGAGACAGTTAACCTGAGAAGATATATTGATTCAGATCTTGCAGGCAACATCGATACTAGGAGGAGCAACACGAGGTACGTTTTTACCATTGGTAGTGTCGTCGTGAGTTAGTTGTCTTTGTTCCAAAAGTTAGTGACCATCTTAACAACCAAAGCATAATATGTTGTAGCTATAGAGATGTGCAAGGAGATGGTGTCTTAGTCATGTAAAGGAAGAGTTTGGCCAAGGTCAAAAGGATCCGAAGTTTATAGCGGCAATCAAAGCACTATACACCTTGCTAAGAACTCAGCTTTCCATTCGAGGACAAAACAAATCGACATCAAGTTCTACTTACATTCGGTCCTTGATGGAGGAAGGCTCAATTACACATGAGAAGATCAATACTTCGAGAATCTTGCTCGAATATGTTGACAAAGACAATGACAATCAACAAACTGCGGTTGTGCGCAACCTCAGTTGGCCTTGAAAAGTAGTTTCATGGTGGACCACAAGAAGAGGAGATTGCGATGATGGAGAGAGTTCTCCGACTGAAGGGAGTTGGAGAAGGATGACTACATACAACACATTCAGCCTCCAAAGAGAGAGATTGTTTGGAAAAAAAGGGCTGGAGGTTGAATAAAGGATGTGCATTCGGACGGCTCACGAGTGTCCGGACAAGTGAACCTCTACCGAAGAAACGTCCAAGCGGCATTTTTGGGCATCCGCATGGCTGGGCCTTCTTAGAGAGTAGCATCCGGACCCGGATGGTCCTTTTAGGCATTTAGACGATTAGCAATATCTTTGGCTTTTTTTCCTTATTCCCTTTGTTTCCTTATTCTTTTTGTTTCCTTATTTTGGCTTGGGTTGTTTGTGGGTGACTATAAATAGGTAACACCTAGGGTTTAGGTGCATGTGTGAATATTCGATAGCCTCCATTGAGATTGTTCTTATAAACATTTCTTCTATCAATAAAGCTACACTCTTCTTGTGGCGTAGATTAGACTTGCATCGAATCACGTTCAATTCTTCTCTTTTGATTTAATTGTTGTGTTGTTAGGAGTCGGGTTCAATCCCAACATAGGTGTTGTTTGGTTTCATGGAATTGGTTTCGGAATTGGAATTAGAAATGAACGCGTGTAAACATCTCAAAATTTTTACATACATTCGTTTCTAATTCCAATTTCACAACTTGAATTCCGTACTCCTAAACACTACCTTAGTTAGCATTTGGTAGCATAGAATTGACGACATGGAATTGGAATTAGGAGTGAGCACATGTAAATTTTTGAATTTTTACGTGTATTCATTTCTATTCCGTTCTAATTCCAATTGCAAGATTTCAATTCCATTTTAAACCAAACGTGATAGTTTTTGTATGACGAAATTGTGATTTTCAAATTTTCACTTGGAAATGGAAACTATTTGTAGTTTAGATGAAATTATCTTGGAAAAAAACATAATTTGGTACTACATAAGGACACCAAAATTTCTAGTAAGTGGGGGGTGTCTTATAATTAATAAATTAAAAATATTTTATAAAAAATAAAAGAAATAATCATCAAAAGAAATATTATATAAGTAGAAAAATAAATTCAACAATATATTATAAAATAACAAAAAACTAATAATATTCTTGTATCAATCTATCAATCTCCATAAGTAAATAAATTGAAATTTAGTAAATTTACTGCGCACCCACTATTTTTTACACAAATAAATTTTTGGACCATGAAATTTATTCTTCTAAGCTAGTTAATAGTAATATTTATTAGCAGTGGGAGCGGTTTAACGTTTATTTTATACTTATTAATTAGACAAAAACACCTAAAGAAAATATAAAATTAAAAAACTTAAGTTGGCCCTTCTTGGTTCCGCCCATGCACTCACACAAATAATCAAGATGCAAATTAAGAATAATTAATAAGCTAAAGAAATCTGCATGAGCCTAAATGAACAAAAGACCATAGATAAATTACTAGACGGCACGAATACATCGATAAGGCAAAACCCTAAGAAATAGGAAACAAAAATATGGCAACTAATAATTATGTCTTTTATATGCGTAGAATTACATAAATTTAATTGATTAATCTTTTCTCAAAAAGTCAAATTTGAGATACATACAAATTTAAATTATAGATGAAGGAGCACAACCAACATCAAATGGTGTCATGTTACAGTGACCACTAATCAATAATTTCTTGCCCCATGTACTTTAATCTTATTTCATTTTACTCTCATCTACCTTAAATGACCTATACATCACCCACTTCTATTTTTGACTGATGGGAGAATATAGTAGTTTGCTTAAGAAGTAGAAATGACATAATTGTCCTCCATTTTTCAATTTAAATTTAATGTTTTAAGGTAAGAAAGGAAGAAAGAAACATTCTCGCACTCGCTTTCTTTCTTTTTCTCTCTACTTCTATTTTTCTTTTCTTTTTTTATGTATTTCCTAATAAAAACAAAGTGAAATAAACATTAAAATAAAAGATAATTTTGTACATTTTATTTTAAATTTGGACGAAAAGATAATTTTACCCATGTTTTAACATATTCAGTTAAGTTAAATAGAAAATGTTAGTTTTTCTGTTTTTTTTGGGTACAAGAAAATGTTAGTTTTTCAATCTAATATAATTATTGGTAAAGTGTAAGTTTTCAAAGTAGGACGTAAATAGAAACAAGATTAAAGTACAAGGCAGAAAAGGCAATTATCTTTATATGTCTTAACACATTCACTCCTCTTAAATCTTAAATTAATATAAAATAGTAGATCGCAGATTTAGGCATGTCAGATGGGTGTCTCCACGATGTATCCAAAACATTTCCGACAAGGACACTTTGGCCTACTAGAAGTGTCGATGCTTCTGAGCTCATCGCCTAATTCCTTTGGTAAAAGAGATTATAATGTGACAACGAAGAGTTTACCCCCAAAAACTTATACTTGACAGGTTACCTGACCAAATCAACAAAATCATCACCGAGGATTTACCTATCTTTTGATGATTAATACTGACCTGCAACAAAATGTGTTATTCTTGTGTACACGAGACATTACCATGTTTTTTGTACATCAAACTTGGTGGCACTATTGGGTTTATCCCACATCAAATGTGGAAGGGATAGTGGTCAGGTTACAAGTATGAGGGAAAATATCACTTCACGAGCTAATTTTTTAAAGAGGTCCAAGACCACCCTACTATCAAAGACCAGATTATAACAACTCTGGCCCAATAGTCACAAAGGGAGAAACTGGTTGAGGGTTAGCCAACCAAAGGCCCGATGTGTGAGGAGGAGATTGTTAAGTTTATCCCCCATCGGATGTGGAAAGGACTGGTGATCAGGTTATAAGTGTGAGGGAAAGCTCACCTTGTTAAGAATCTTAAGATAAGCCCAAGACCACCCCACATGCACAAAGGTACATACAGCAATGACAGAATTTCATTTTTTCAATTTGAAAAGCATTTGGTGACCCTGTGGCTTTATGACAGATTTTGCATCAATAATTAAATAAATACCTGCAGAAAGAAGGTGCAACAGAGGCAGAAAATAATTTGTCCTCGCCATTTGTATCACATTTTGATCTAGGAACGAAAGATTCTCCAGTAGAGCCTGTGCATCTCTTGCAGTTTCCATATCATCACTTCTGGATATAGTCAGAAGGAGAATGATGCAACCCTGAACATCCCCGATGAGGTTTCGCACACAACTGCTTCTTGATAGTTCAAGTAGCAATTTCAGTGCCAACTTAATTTCATCAACCTTGCGTGACAGAGAGTGAACAATTGATTTGATGGCATTATCCACTTTAGCAATTGTCTCCTGCATCAAAAATGAAAGTTATACCAGGATCCTATTTTATATAAACTAGAGAAGCAACCCAAGAAAAAGGATTTTGAAGATCTAAAATATCAATGTAAGGTTAGGAAGTGAACTTTTAATGCACTGCACTATGTTGAGAAATACCTTGTTGTCATCACTGTGGTTTCCAAGGATATAAAGGATGACTAGTGCATGCTTTCTTATTTCACAATTTTTGGAATAAAGAAGAGTAACGAGAATGGGTATATACCCCTCCATTACTACCCATTCCCTCCGAAAGTCTTTTTCCATGCACAGATCCTGCAACTTGCATAGGTAATAAAGTACTTCTTCCTCCTCGTCCGATTGAATTTTTGGTTTCATGGAAGCCATGGCAATCATAGCATTCCTATCCCTCCATTCTTCTATTGATTGCCGAAGTGTTCTGTTAGACCGTAGCGCTGGCGTCTTGAGAGGAGTCTTTGTTAGAGGACAGACACTGTTTCCGTCAGCTAACCACTTCTCTATTGCACTTCTCTCAAAACTGTGTCCAGAGGAAGTTTCCACAGGGTCTATCATGATATCCCAAGTGATTGGACAAAAGAATGACGGAAGAGGTTCCACCAGGTGCCTACCCAAAGAGTTGCGCTTTCTAAAATACTTCACCTCTTTCTCTGCAGGTGTTGTGATAACATCGGCCTTTCCAAGGAAAGAAATTATCTGCTCCATCTGTAAAGTTTCTCCGACACCGACATTCTTCCGCATTTCAACATTTTCCATTGTAGACTTCAAATCTTCAAATTCATTCCTCAGTTCTGACTGCTCCACTGAGATGCCAACAGTCTCTGCAATTTGAGTGATCAAGTTATTTGCACAGGATTTATCCACATTCCTCTCTTGTAGTCCCGACTCAATTTTCTGTAAAATCTCTTCCTCTGTTTCATTTGTTTGATACTCCTCACTCAACATACTCATGGAAAGCTTGTTAATGTGATCATTTAGTCCAGAAGGAATATTCGGACAGACCAAATTTAGAAAACCTAAAGCCTGACTTATCTCTTTCGTACTTTCCTCCAAGTGCTTGACAATCCTCCGGCAATTGAGTAGGAGATATATCTTATTTCTGTTTCTGCAATCTACAGTCAATTGCTTTGCAACCTTAATCTTCCGGTTAAGAATATCAATAGCGTTTTGGAAGCTCTCAGAGTTACTAATATCAAACGTGAAGAACTCCTTTAATAGGAACCTGATTTTCTCCAAGTAACCTGAAAATTTGCTAAAACTCTCCTTTTGAACAACAACTGTGTCGGCAGCCCCAACAGTTTCAAGTATATCAAGATCTATCTCAGAAAGAATTTCAGAAGCTGAAAAGACGTCTAAACTAGTCATTACATCTTCCGACATATCATTATAAACAGATGATCAAGATTGAATAGAATACCCTTAAATCCAATGTACTCTCTGTAATTGCAAACCAGATCACTGAATTTGGACATTATGCATCCCAAGTTGCCCTTTCCACTTTCTATACAAGGGTTGCATCACATTCCAATGATATATCCTTCAGGAGAAAAAGAAGAATAAATGATGATAATGACTATTCAAATACCAGTAGATGGAAGGACGCCTCTGCCTAAAAACTGAATTGAATGATCACCATCAAATCTAACTATGAACAAGAAACCATGAGACGGTTAATGAACACTTCTTTTCTAAGAAGATCAGGAAAAACAGCAAGGAAAACAAATTTATAATAAGCCAGCAGATGGATACAAGACAATTGATTCAAATACATTGATCAGCAAAAAGTTCAAAAATGCTCTTAACACCAAATACATGATCAACATCACAGCAGCTGGAATTGTTAAAATTCTTCCAACAATTCGTGTTCCCACCATATCAGTTAAGTTAGTGTTTGGCTGTACGGAATTGGTGCCTTGGAAATGGAATCGAAAACTAACCATGTAAAAAAATGGTAACATAATACTTTGACTTGTGATTTAATGTGTGATTTAATAAATTAATGTGTTAATTAATTATGTCATTAATTAAGGAGTAAGTTAAGGCATTTTGTCTTTCAATTACATTTTTAATTAAGGTGTCAGTGATGTTTTTTTTATATTTTACCATCAGTTCTATAAATTTGTAGATGTCATATGGCTTTTGCATATAGAAATAATATATCTCATCATTATTTGGAGGTCCGATCCCCTCAAAGAGATCACAATTCTCTCTTTCTTTCACTTTTCTTTCGATAGAATTTGTAGTTCTATCATTTTGGTATAAAGAGCACGATCCTCGTTTGAACAAGAATGACTAAAATTGATGCGAGCGTGATGAACAACTCAACCAACATGGTGTTGCATTGGAAAAACATAGAGAGACTATTGATAAGCTTCAAACTCAGGTTACAAAGATCAGTAAGAAGCTTGATATGCTGATGGAGATGTTGTCACAACCAGCAAAAGATCGAGCAAGTTCTTCCATTGGCCCATCTGGTTCTTTGAACGAAGAACCACTAGTATTGCGAAATCGTGATATTCATGGGAAAATGATTGGTATGGAAGCTAATACGCAAACAAAAGAACCTCTCTATCGTGATCATGGGCTTCCCCAAATAAAAATTGAATTTCCTCAATGGGATGGAAAAGATCCCGTTAGATGGATTTTGCGCGCAGAACACTTATTTCGCTTTCATCAGATCGGTGAGAACATAAAGGTTGAATTAGCTTCAATAAATCTCAAAGGTGAGGCCATCCAATGATACGATTGGTACAAATCCAACATGAGTAGAATTTGTAAAAGGATTACAAATTTGCTTTGGCCCATCCGGTTTCAATAAAATCCACGGTAAACTTGCCAAAATTCAACAAACCTCATTCGTCTTGAAATACCACGGTAGGTTTGAGCGTTTGCCAAACCAAGCTCGGGACTGGTCCGAACAACAACTAGTTGGAACCTTTGTGGAAGAATTGAAACCTAAAATTCGACAAGTAGTGAAGGCGTACCGGCCCCAAACAATAATGGCCGCAATATCTTTTGCTCGATCGCAAGAAGATCGTGTAACCACGAAAGGACAACACCTATTCCAAATTTCAGTCCAATAGCAGGCAATGAGACAATGGAGAAGATAGTTCAACCTAAAGTTTCACCTAATGATGTTGCCCCAAAACGATTGACATAAAATGAGTTGAAGGGCCGCACAAAGAAGGGGATATGGTGGTATTGTGGTGAGAAATGGCAACAAGGTCATAGCCGCGAGCAAAGAAGGCTTTTGATGATCGAACCTGTAGGAAACCAATGGGGCCTAACTCACTCTAAAAAAATGCCTTATAAGAGAAGGATTGCCCTAAGCTTAATATATAGCTAAGGATCAAGTAACAGAGGCGGTGTAGGATTCAACACGCCCCCTCACACACAGTGTGAATTTTGACAAACCACTGCAAACAGATATCGAGGGGGCCAACATCAATGTGGGATTCAACACGCTCCCTCAAAGGCATGGTGGATTTTGACAAATCACTGCGAACAGATACTGGGCCCCAACATCAATGTAAGATTCAACACGCCCCCTCACGAGCATGGTGAATTTCGACAAACCATTGCAAACGGATATTGGGGGGCCCAACATTGATGTGAGATTCAACACGCCCAACATCAAATAAAAGGTTTGGCTCTAATAACATGTAGGAACCAATGGGGCCTAACTCACTCTCAAAAGCCATCTTGTAAGAGAATGATTGCCTTGGGCTTTATATATAGCTAAGGATCAGGTAACACAAGCGATGTGGGATTCAACAGAACCAACACAAGATTCTAATGAACCCAACCCTACTGAGTTATGCAGGAATGAGGAAGGAGGTGATCCGCCCTAGTTTCATTAATAACTAATAACTAACCTTGAGGACAAGGTCAATTTTGAGGGAATGGTATTTCAAGACAGATGAGGTTTGTTGATCCGCCCTAGTTTCATTAATAACTAACAATACTTTCCTTTGTGGCTTAAAGTGTGATTTAATAAATTGATGTGTTACGTTTAGGCATTTGTTTTTCAATTACATGTTTAATTAAGGGGTCAATCAAGTTTATTTCTTTTTATATTTTACTATCAGTTTTTATGAATTTATAAATGTCGTACGGCTTTTGCATACCCTTTCTTTCATTTTCTTTCAATAGAATATGTAGTTCTATCATTGAGCAAAAGATATTGCAGTCATCATTGTTTGGGGTTGGTACGCATTCACTTCTTGTCGAATTTCAGGTTTCAATCCTTCCACAAAGGTTTCAACTAGTTGTTGTTCGGACTACTCTCAAGGTTGGTTTGACAAACGCTCAAACCTATCTCGGTATTTCAAGACAGATGAGGTTTGTTGAATTTTTGCAAGTTCACCATGGATGTTATTGAAACCAAATATGCCAAAGAGAATTGGTAATCCTTCACAAATTCTACCCATGTTGGTACATCTCTATCGGATTCGTACTGATTGTACCATTGGATTGCCTTACTTTCGAGATTTATCGAAGCTACTTCCACCTTTATGTTCTCAACGATCTGATGAAAGTGAAAGAAGCGTTTTGTGCACGAATTCCATCCAACAGAATCTTTTCCATCCCATTGAGGAAATTCAACTTTTATTCGAGAAAACCCATGATCACGATGGAGGGGTTCTTCTAATTGCATATTAGCTTCCATAGCAATCCTTTTCCCATTAATATCATGATTTCGCAATGCTAGTGTCTTCGTTTAATGAACCAGATGCGCCAATGGAAGAATTTGCTCAATCTTTCGTTGGTTGTGACAACATCTCCATGAGCATACTGTAACCTTGACTTGAAGCTTATCAATACTCTCTCCGTGTTTTTCCAATGCAACGCCATGTTGGTTGAGTTGTTCATCACTTTCTACATTAGTTTTAGCCATTCTTGCTCAAACCAGGATTGCGCTCTTAATACCAAAATGGTAGAACTACAGATTCTATCAAAAGAAAAATATATGAAAGAGAGAATATTGACCTCTTCGAGGGGATCGGACCACCAAATAATGTTGAGATATATTATTTTTGTATGTAAAAGCCATACGGCATCTACAAATTTATAGAACTAATGGTAAAATATAAAAAGAAATAAACATGATTGGCCTCTTAATTAAATATGTAATTGAAAGACAAAATGCCTAAATTTACTCCTTAATTAATGACATAATTTATTAACACATTAATTTATTAAATCACACATTAAGCCCAAAAAGGAAAGTATTGTCTTACCACTCGATTGCAAGAAGAACGTCTAACTACGAAGAGACAACACCCTATTCCAAATTTCAATCAATAGCAAACAATGCGTCAATGGAGAAGTTAGTTCAACCTAATGTTTCACCTAATGATGTTGCCCCAAAACGATTGACAAAATACAAGTTGAAAGACCGCACAAAGAAGGGCCATGTTGGTATTGTGATGAGAAATGACAACGAGGTCATAGTTGCTAGCAAAGAAGGCTTTTGATGAAATAACCAACACAAGATTCTAATGAACTCGACCCTATTCAATTATGTAGGAATAACTGTGACGAAGAAGGAGGTGATCCGCCCAAGTTTCATTAATAACTAATAACTAACCTTGAAGACAAGGTTGATTTTGAGGGTTGGGGAATGATAAGATAATACTTTCATTTGTGGCTTATGTGTGATTTAATAAATTAATGTGTTAATTAATTATGTCATTAATTAAGGAGTAAGTTTAGTCATTTGTCTTTCATTAATAAAGGAGTAAGGTCGATTTTGAGGGTTTGGGAATAATAAGACAATCCTTTCTTTCGTGGTTTAATGTGTGATTTAATAAATTAATGTGTTAATTAATTATGTCATTACTTAAGGAGTAAGTTTAGGCAATTGTCTTTCAATTATAGCTTTAATTAAGAGGTCAATCATGTTATTTCTTTTTTTTATTTTACCATTAGTTCTATAAATTTGTAGATCATCCTCTCCAAGAGGTCACTATTCTCTCTTTCTTTTATTTTTCTTTCGATAGAATCTGTGATTCTATCAAAAAACAAAACTAATAATTCGTGTTTCCGGAATATCACTCACATTCATATCTTCATAACCGTTAAACTATTAGAGAAAGCGAAAAGGAAAACCTAAAAATAACGAAGAACTTTTGTTTTCTCGAAATTTCTCAGCAAGTAAACGGAGCTCATAGTAAAACTAACACAAATTAAGCCATAAATTTTTGTCACCGCGAATGTATATGCACTGAAAAAAAAAACATCAAACCAATAGAATTGACCAGAACATTTATGAATCTTCTTCAACAGTCTAGACTCTATAAATTACGAATTGAAAAGGTAAAAAAACAACCTGACTTCGGACGAGCTTCGGAGGGTAAAAATCAACAGAAATATAAATGCAGAGGCCTCAGAATCAAATCAAGAACAGGTCTTCTCTGTAGAAATTTTGATTTTTCGCCAAATGAATCGAACGGACTCCTTAGCAATTCGGTAGAAAGAGCAATTTTCAACGCGGTTTAAGCTGAAACATTCGAGACAGGGACTCGGAACATACAATACGTACTATCGGAGAGAGACCGAGGGGTTCACTGCAGAAAATGTACTGCTCCGCCGGCGTAGGAATTCTGGAGTCAACTCAACGACTGGATGACGACTCCATAACTAACTACTCTGCTTATTTTTAATGGAATTTTTGTATTTAATAATTGAACCAAACAAACAAAAAACCAAGTAATATAACTAAATGATATAAGTTATACCACACATGCAAGACAACCATCAATAAAGAGAGAAACATTTGCCAAGTGGAAGGTCACCAAAAATGGTGAAAAAACACCAACATGAATCGATCATATAATAGAGAAATATGGGAGAAAATCGGTTAAAAGCGGTGACGGGAACTCTAGTGGCACCAAAAATTGTTCGAACATTAGGGAGAAAGAGAATTGAGAGAGGAAATCAATAGATAGTATGAGGATTTTCAAGGAGAGTGCAAGCGTAAGTAAAAAACGTAATAACGTTAAAGATTATATATTACAAGCAGTAACTAAGGAGAGTTTTGCGAGAGTAAAAAGAGAAAAATTAGATAAGTAACCAGATAATATATGTACATTCGGGAGTTGTGATGTTAGACGGGGATGGTAGTGACAGTTTTACAAAAGCCATAATTGGATGGCCATCGTAAGGCAGGTATATGAGAGAAAGGGGCGTGAAACGAAATTGAAGGGGTTGGGATTTTGTAGGAAATAGGAACAATACAATACTAGTGATTTGACCTTGCATTTTGATCTAAATACTAGACTTTTCTTCTTCCAAAATTAATCTTAACTATCCATCACATCTAATCTAACGAACAAAAATATCTCAGATATAAAATATGCATTAATTTACAAAATAGATTACCGTATAACTCTTGCCCGAAGAGTTAAAACACAAGCTAAAACAGATCACTTTAATTTAAAAAAATAAAATTTTGTATGCTAAAATATCTTGCGTGAACATAGTTTGAATAAATAACATTTTATATTCTATTATATACATGTGTAATAAATTGATTTGCTACTTGTTAAAATTCACTATGCAAAAAATGTATTGTAACTAGTTAGAAGAGAGATAATAATTTTACACCAATACATGCGATAAGTGTTCAAAAAGTAAATGCAATATAAATACGGTATTTTATTCGCCGAATAAAAATTAAAATAATATTAGTGATGAAATCTTCTATCTAATGTTTTTACTTTTTTTTTCCCCTATTTTATTGCAATCTATTTTTTGCTCTCTTCCAATTTACTTTTTAGTTATGGTTGATATTAACCATATGAATTTCTTATTTAGTTGATATTCACTAAAAAAATTAAATTAAATAGGTAATATTAAATTAAGAAAAAAATGGGAATAAAAAAATTATACGTGACTTATTTTAAAGATAATTCAATATTTTTTTCAATATTATTTTTATTTTTATTTAAAAAAAATGAAAACTTGAAAAAAAAATAAAAAAAAAAATAAAAGGCAATAGACTTAAAAAATAAATAACCTCCTTTCACATGCCAAGATTAAGCCTCTATTACCAAGGTTCATTCTCATGGATTTCCAACATTCTTTCCCAGGCAAAGATTAACTTATTCACAATTACAAGTTACAACTCAAAAAAATACAAATCACAACAATTACGATCAATCATACGTAAATTATTACAAACAAATCTAGATTAACTTTCTAGACTACCAAGATTCACTTTCTTAGATTTTTTTACACAAATCTCTCTTGGTCTTCTTCACACTTGGGAAATTTCAATTAACCAATTATCCATTATAGAGTTTCTAAAATAAAAATAATCAAGTATGTAGACAACTCTTAATATATTTAGATGAGTAAACACGTAGACTCAACTAAAGGTTTTGCAGTTTAGACCACAAAACATGACGGAGCTTCTAAACACTTCTCTAAAGATATATGACACTATTGAGCCTCTACTCGTTGTGCTTATATGCAATGATACTCTGATTCAAAGATATTCAATATATTTTAAGCGTGATAAACTTGACCTAGAGATCAAATGTCAATCAATGAGACATGTAATGTTGCCAAAAACTCTCCACACGTGCGATCAACCTCTCACATGCCAAAAATCTCTTCAACTTCACCCTTCAATCTGCAAAACCAATTAGTTCTTAAGGGAGACACCGATGTGGTGTCGATCAAAGAACCTCCAGCGTGAGAATAAGTTAATCTGATTATGGAGAAGGGTAAAGCACTCAAATCAGTCGTAAAGATAAAATAATGATACATTCCCTTTATATAAACTTAGTGGATCTTTGTTGTTTCATGGGTGAGGTCGCCCGTTACATGATTTCCTCCTAATGGTATGAGATATGTCCACGATCTTCTCCATTAAACTAGGGGAAAATCTCTGTAACGTTACTTCCATCAGATATGGGTCGTTACAATCAGTTAGTTGTAACATTCCTCATGCATGGGGGACGTAGGGATCATGGGATGACCTGTTCTTGGCCTTGTTACTATGAGTTCTAATTACCCATTATTGGGCCTACTTATGAGGCTCGTTTTACCTGAGTTTTGGACCTTCGCAGTCTTTTTCTCGATGGGCTTGATACACCCAGCCCAATTCATAAGTCAATTTATATCTTTCGGGTTGGATCATTGGCCCGATCCGGCCCACTAAGGCTCTCATGCCTTTGATAGTTATGAGCGAGAGTTTTCTCATATCATTTGCCCTCTTGACTTTCGTGATAATTCAGAGAAGAGAGACGAAATATCACCTCTCATGTTCGCATAAGTTATTGTCTTTCTCCAATCTTTTGATTGTTTGTTGCTTGTTCACATCTTTATTTTGATTTTCGTTGCTCTGTTTATGATGTTGTTGAGTCAATCAAACAATCTTGCTGAGGCTAGTTCGTCGTCGAATCTCCTTGTACAGCAGGCGACGACAGCCTAGGCTCCTCAATTTACCGATTCCTCAGTTAACTAGGGAGATTATGGTGCAAGTTCTGTTCCAAAGGGGTGTCTTGTGCCATTTCGGGAACAGTACAACATTCCTTCATCCGTATCGATTAGGGTTCCATCTGAGGATGAACACCCTTACGATGTCAAAGAGGGTGAAATATGCCTCTTTGTGTGGAGGTTTGAATACGGATTCACACTTCCTTTTACTCATTTCCTTCGTCATCTCTTCCGACAACTAGAAATTACTCCTGCTTAGTTAACCCCCAATGACTTCCGTCAGATAATGGGAGTTATTTCTCTTTCTCGTGTAAATAATGTACTTCTTACAGTAGATATAATTAGGAGTATAGGTTATCTCAAATTTCTTTTTGAACTTGGGAGATTTTATTATTCCTTCCCCAAGAAGTTCTCTTTCCTTACTAACCTTTCTATTGTTGTAAGAAGAGATTGGCAAAGGCGGTACCTCTTCTTCAAGGGTGATTAGGAATTTTCTCCAAAAGAAATAGGGCAACCTTCAGTCGTGCTGAGGCATTTCAATTTTCCGAATAATTTCCTTTACTTACGCTTTCTTTGCAGTTTAAATTCAAGGATTTTGCAATAATGGTCTTGATGTCTTTTCGGGTTGTCTGATGCAAGTGGGTGGTAGCGCGTAGATACGTTGCTACTTTCACCGCAAGTATACAAGTCAAGTTTTAGTAGAGTGAAAAGAATAAGGGTTGTCGTATCCACAGGGATTGGTGGAGATTATCATTGAGTACCGTAATTATCATAACCTCACTTTATTTAAGCGATAAAAATGTTGTTTTTATAATTAATATACTAAACTAATTAAACAAATTAATCTAATGTACTAATATAATGGTATGATGTTTATGGGAAATTATTGTCTAGTGATTAACTTCATTCACTTAAACGTGTTCGTTGCAATCTAGTTTACATTAACGGCGTTCATCCTATCCGACAATCTCTGTATCGAAATCTCATTCATTACCTCTCCCTAGTATAAAGCGAATGAATATGTGATTTCGCGTCAATGCCGAAATCCCCCTCGAGTGTCTATACGACACTTTGTCACATGATCTTGTCCCAACGTCACGGATTGCACACTTTCTAACTCCCTCTTGGGTTATTAGATCGTCGCGTTGTGTTTAAACCCTAATCCGAATCAGGGGTTATCTCTCCCGAGTGTCAAACCCCATATTCTTAGTATATCATATAGCAAGCATATAAACGTGGAATAACGGCAAACGTAATCGGATAAACATGAACAACCATTTACAAAACATCGATTTATTCAAACATTGTTTTCATGAAGTACATCAAGCCCTAGACAATATATGTTTAGCTACACATGGTCGTAGCCCTAAATACAACTAGAAATGAGCTAAACATATACAAACATTCAACCAATCTAAGAGAGAAAGAGAGAAACAATGAGACTAGCCATTATCCGAAGATCCGCCGCTAAAATCGCTCCTAGAACGCTTTCTCCTTCTTCGCGTTATGATCTTCTATTGGTCGAATGGCCTTGGAGCTCTCAAGACTCCCGAAAACGTCCACCTTTCATTTGGGGAGAAGAGGGACGATATTTATAGGATTCTAAATATCTCAAAATATCCTAAAATATCTTAAAATATTAGGCGCTGACCGCTGCAGCGGTGGGATCACCGCTGCAGCGGTAGATAGGTCGGTAGGATTTTGGCGATTAACCACTGCAGCGATGGAGCTCTCTGCATTTTGACCGCTGTAGCGGTGGAGTTTCAGCAAACTCTGTATTTTCACCGCTGCAGCGGTGGATGCAGGATCTGAATTTAGCCTTTTTGCTTATTTTCTCCACTATTCTTCTACCACTTTGATCATTTATGGACCGTTTTAGTCCCTTTTCACCCCAAACACCTAATTTAAGATAAAATAAATAAAAATGTATTAAAACATAATAAAACACTATAAAAATACTCGAAAATTACCAAAATCGACTTGAAAATAAATAGATAAATTACACTTATCAAATACCCCAAACTTAGAATTTTGCTAGTTCTCGAGCAAAACTCACACTAAAATAAAAAACACAATTAAATAACTAACACAAACAACCTAAACACATACAATCTAAACATAACGATTTGCAAGTTTTGAATTCAGCTATCGACCAAAATATTTTTCCCTCAACAACCCCCAGTCATATTGAGTTCAGGAGTAAAACGCACCATGTGATGTTCTAGAATTTTGACATTCAATAATGGTAAACGCCATTCTAGATCTTGTTCAAGTGTATGTGCGAAACTCAATTATATAACCATCAAAAGACCGGATTGGATTATCCACCAATGAAACTCAAGACTTAAATCCTAAAGGATTAGGATATCCATAGGCCTGACTGGATTCTACTCTCCACTAATGTAGGTTAAGTAGTTCAAAAAGATCAGAAGGACTTGGTTCGATTTGGAACATGCCCAAGGGTATATCAGGAATTTAAAACAGGTTAACATTGTTAACTTAACGATACCCAAGGCACAATGCTTGGCACATGATCACACTCGTAACCCCCATAGATAAATTGGGAACAACTCTAAATAAACATTTTAAGAACGCCGTACTCACTTGTCAAAAGAAACGGAAATTGAACAATATTTACATAAGTTTTTTTTTGTTTTTGAACCACACCTCAAAACTTATTTGATTATTACAATTTCACGAGTGTGGTTAAAACGAAAGAAAAATGACAAGTGAGTACTCGAATACCGAACCAATCAAAAGTTCACCTTAAATCCAACCGCTCACTTCAAGTAGCATACACGAATGCTAACTTGATACTTTGTATAGGATCTTTCTGGATGAATCCTTATCATCTGGCAGAATCCCTTCCTTTAGATACTAAACTAAAAGTGGTCTCCAGTCTTTTTCCTGATCCAGCGTACCTATGCATGCACAAAGGTTAGCTGATGCTGCTATGGATGGTTGCTCAAGAAACTCCACCAATTCAGACCGTTGATCAGATCCAAATGAAGAAGCAAGTATTGACAGTACATCTGCCTTCTCACTTTCAACTCTTGGAATAGCTTCAAATCTACAGCTATGGATTGAGGAGGCCAGCTCTTTAACTTTCTTCGCATAAAAGCATAATCTTTCTTCATTCACTGTGTATACTCTGTTTATCTGGTTGACTACAAGCTGCGATTCTGATCTCACCCCTAGATTCTGGGCTTCTAATTCTTTGGTGGGAGTCAGCCCAATGATTATTAATTTATATTCTACTTCATTGCTGGAAGTCCGAAACCCGGGCTGCACCGCTCTTTCGAGATGATCCCTTTTAGGAGTTTCTAGGACTATGCGTACACCACAACCCTTTATGTTTGAAGCTCCATAAACCCACATCTTCCACAGTGTAGCTGTCTGATCAGGGCACTCCCCATCTTCCGTAATACTTTCTTCAGGAGGAGTCAACTTAGCAATAAAGTCTGATAGGGCTTACCCTTTGATTGCAGTTTTGGGCTTGTACTTAATGAAGAACTCATCAAGCTCTACTGCCCACTTCATGAGACGTCCATAAGCCTCTAGTCTGTGCATTACAGCTCTGAGGGGGTAAGAGGTCAGCACGTTGATCTCGTGTGCTTGAAAATATGGTCTGAGCTTCCGTGCTGAAGTCACCAGAGATAGAGAAAGCTTTTTCAGTTCAGTATAGCGAGTCTCTGCTGGGACTAACGACTTGCTAATATAATAAACTGGTTTTTGCCCTCCTGGGTGATCTTTTACCAGTGTTATACTTACTGCAACTGAGGTTACCGCCAAGTATAGATAAAGTTCATCCCCTGGGTTTACTTTGGCTAATATTTCGACTAAGCCTAAGTAGCCCTTGATGGATTGTAGTGCTCATTCACCGTCTTCATCTCACTAAAAGTTTTTGCTTCCTTTCAAGATTTTGAAGAAAATGGTACACCTATCAGTGAATTCGAAAATGAATCTATTTAGAGCAGCCAACTTTCCTGTCAGCACCTAGACTTCTCTTATGGTTGTATGGGACTTCATATTTCAGATAGCTTCTATCTACCTTGAATCTACCATAATGCCCAACTAGTTCACCACGGAGCCTAGAAATTTGCCAGATGCAACACCAAAAGCGCATTTTTTTTGGGTTCAACTTCATATTGAACTTCTTCAATATAGCAAAAGCTTCTTCCAAATGCGCCCAATGGTCCACCTTCTTAGAGATTTGACCAGCATGTCGTCTATGTAGACCACCATAGTTTCTCCAATTTGATCTTGGAACATACGGTTTACCAGTCTTTGATAGGTTGCTCCTGTATTTCTCAAGCCAAATGGCATTACTTTGTAACAATAAGTACCTCTTAGAGTTATGAACGTTGTCCATTCCTTATCTTGCTTATTGATAGGTATGAAAAACCTATCTATTTCTAAACCGGATTTGTTAGTTCTCAAGCATTTTAGTTATATTTAATTGTGTTTTAGTGTGTTTTAGTGTAGAACAGGGAAAGGACCTCAAAGGGCGAGAAACAAGTGAAAACGGTGGAGAAACGGTGAAAAAAATGTGTAAAACAGGGTTTCGGTGAATGAAGACCACCGCCTAAGCGGAAGTTTTACCGCTTAAGCGAGAAAGAGGCAGAATGTTGGAATGCTGAAGGGCTGAACCACCGCCTAGGCGAGAAAACCACCACTTAGGCGAGAAAAGATCAGAATGATATGCCAGCAGCTACAGCCTAAGCGGAAAAACTATCGCTTAGGCGAAATCACCGACATATTTTAACCGACTTAAAGCCACCGCCCGAGCGGTGAACCATCGCTTAGGCGGTGACACTCTGCACATAAATATCTGTTTTTAGATATTTTGAAGATATTTCCAACCCTTGCCTATAAAACCCCTTTCTCCCCCAATTGCTGAGGTTAGGTTAGGTTAGGTTAGAACCCCTTAGACATGAGAGGAGGCTCCGGTTGTTCTTGGGAGCTCTCTTCCACCTTAGTTAGATTAGATTAGTTTAGGAAGTAGATTAGATTAGTTGTAAAGAGTGTTTTTGGCCAATCCTTGAAGAGCCAGAAGAGGAAATTCATCAAAGCGAGAAGAGAAAGCTCGGGAGGATCGTTCTTTAACGAAAGTGGACTACTCCAATTTGAGATTTGGCTTTTTTTCCTTTGTTTCCATATTTGTATTTAATATTTATAGTTGGTAATGATGATCTCCTCTTGATTTATGTTGTATTGGCTAAGAACATGTTAGTGTAAATTTAGAGATTAGTTAGGGGAAGGTGTAGTTGTGTAAATACTCGTTTGGTTTAATATACGTTTCTTTAACGGTTGTTGTTTTAAGTCCGATTGTATTTATCATTTGAATACAATATTAATATGCTTGTAACGGTATTAGGGTTGGATTTGAGAATCTAGGGTTTGACACTCGGGAGAGGTAACCCTGGATTCGGACTAGGGTAAACATATCGTTACGACCTAACGACCCGGGAAGGCGTTAGTTAGTATGCAATCGATGACGTTAGGTCAAGACTCACGAGGCGTAGAGTCGTTAAGACATCGAGGGGGACCTCGGCATCGACTTGAAGTCACGTATTCCTTCGTCTTACACTCGGAAGAGGTGGCAGAGGAGTTTACGAACCGAGATTGTCGGATACCTAAACTCCGTTATTGTTAACCGAATGAAATCAAACGTGTATTAAGTGAACGAAATCAATCCCTAATTAATCAATTTAGTTAGAATTAACCCACTAATTGTAATTTAGCTTAGTTTAATTTCAATTCACGCTTTCCGTCATCAGGATAACACGAGACTACGTCAATTGCGGTATTTAATTCAATTATTCACACTTTTCTCTGTGGGAACGATATCCGATCTTCAAAGATCCATTATATTAAAACTTTAGACCTCGTATACTTGCGAGCGTAAGTAGGCGTGCGAAAAACGCCCCTACCACTTATCCATGTGGACTTAATTATAGCCTGAATATGCATCTATTATGGTCATTCGTTGATACCCTGTTGTTTCATCCACCATCTGGTCTATCCTTGGCATTGGGTAGTAGTCCTTTGGGCATACCTGGTTTGAGGTTAGTGAAGTCCACGCATCTCCACTTCATATTCTTCTTCTTGACAAGGAATGGGTTGGCCAACTATTTTGGGTATATCACTTCCCTTATGTGTCCAATTGAAAGCCACATTTTTACCTCAGATTCGATCACCTCTTCCTTTTCAGAACTAAATGTCCTCCTCTTCTGCCTGACCGATGGGTAAGACCTGGAAATGTCAACCCGGTGGACTGCCACATCAGGGTTAATGTCTTTTATGTCTTCTAGAGACCAGGCAAATAAGTCTAAATTTTCTTTTAGCAGCTTCCTGATCTCTTCCACTTCAGTCTAGCTTAAGGATTCCCCTGTCAGTAGCTTCTGAGCTCCTTTTTTGAAAGTGACCTTCCGTACTTGCTCAGTAGGTTGAAGAACACTGCGGTGTTCTCTAAAATCATCGATATCATGAGCTGAGTTATTCGGCAGAGCTTCTTCCTGCTCCAAATTTAATTGTTATAAGGTCTTCTTATTCCCTTTCATAGCTATTGCGAAGCACTGCCTTAATGCCACCTAGTCTCCATGTATCACTGCTTAGCATACTTTATGCATTGGTGGTACATTGATGCTACTGTCTTTATTACATACAGTTATGGTCGTCCTAATATTATATTGTAAGAAGATGAAGAGTCCATCACCATGAACTCTGTGGCCTTTATGTACCTGTTCTCCTCTTTGTTTGGTGTAACTAACAGAGTGTTCTTTCCTCTGTGAAAGCTGAGGTCTCCATTAAAGCCTACCATAACAGTCTAAGTCGAGCTAACGTCTAAGCTGGGCACTCCAATAGCAGGTCCAGCAATGTTTATCATGTAGATAACTTCTCGATTACTACTAGGACGATCATCTTTGCGCTCCTTGTCATGATTTTCGTAATAGCTTTCGCTTCTAGATTTCTTCCTATCCCTTGAGCGCTCCTGTAAATAGTCACGTAACTGACCCATGTCAATTAGTCGCTTGATTTCATTTTTAAGCTCCCAGCAGTCGTCCGTGTTATGGTCATGGTCCTTATGGAAATCGTAGTACTTTGATTTATTCTTCCTATTAGACCTCGTGTTTTGCTTGGGAGGCCATTAAACCACCTCAGACGACCAAATCTCATGCAAACTTCTAGAAATTCGCATCTGTAGGCCTGGAAGGTGGGGTTCCTGACATACTTCCGGTCTGGAGCCTAAACTTCTGGGATGATCCTTCTGCCTGTCTGAGTTGTTGTCATTTGTTCTGTTGTAGTCCTTCTCGCTCTGCTTGGGGTGATCTTTGGTCAATCCTCTTCCTTCTCCCACAAGCTTGACATCCTCCAACTTCATGTAAGACTTAACTTTCTCTATTATCTCAGACATGCTCTTCGGGTTGTGCTTGGTGAAGAAGTCTTGGAATCTGCCATGACGCAACCTCGAAGTAAACGCATTGATTATGAGGTTTGAATTACAACCTTCAATGCACGTCAGTTCCTCATTGAATCGGTTTATGTACTGACGCAAAGACTCTTATTTCTCTTGTCGCAAAGCCAACAGATAATTAGGTCCCTTTATCAACCTCTGACAGGTTATGAAACGAGCATTTTTCCAAAGTCTTTGAACGATAAGATGGAATTGGGTGGAATCTTGTGCAACCACTCCAAGGCAGAGCCCTTCAGGGTTGTAGCGAAAGCTCTGCACAGTATAGAGTTGTCTGCTCCATACAAGGCCATGACATGCTTGAACTGGCGGATATGGTCCACTGGATCTATTTTCTCGTCATACTTCTTGAACTTTGTGGGTACAGCCAAGATGTCTGAGGTGAACGACATCTCAGTTCCTTTCAACAACGTATCTAGTTCGTCCAGGGGTAGATCTCTCTCCTCCTTGCTTCTGGGTTGCTGATGTAAATCAAAAGTCTCAATTCTGTTGAAAATCCTTCTCTCCATTGGTTGGTTGCTAGTATCTCCCCGTACAACTCTTTCCCCTTGGGATAGTGGGTCTGCAAACCTCGAAGACTCTGCTTCTTCCGTTATCAATGGTAAGAGGTTGTGGTTCGTTTTTGGCAATCAACTCCGCTATGTACTTAATCACATCCACTATCTCTGATATTTTTCCCGTAAGGGCATCGACTCGAACCTCCTCTTCAACTTCACATTTTAACCTACAAAACCAATTAGTTCTTAAGGGGGACACCGGTGTGGTGTCGGCTAAAGAACCTCCGGCGTGAGAATAAGTTAATCTGATTATAGAGAAGGCTAAAGCACTCAAATCAGTCGTAAAGATAAAATAATGATACATTCCCTTTATATAGACTTAGTGGATCTCTGTCGTTTCATGGGTGAGGTCGCCGGTTACGTGATTTCCTCCTAATGACATGGAATATGGCCACGATCTTCTCAATTAAACTAGTGGAATATCTCTATAGCGTTGCTTCCATCAGATATGGGCCGTTACAGTTAGTTGGTTGTAACGTTCCTCATGCATGGGGGATGTGAGGGTCATGGGTTGACCTGTTCTTGGTCTTGTTACTGTGAATTCTAATCACCTATTATTGGGCCTGCTTATGAGACCCGTTTTACCTGAGTTCTGGACCTCTGCAGTTTTTTTCTCAATGGGCTTGATACACTCAACCTAGTTCATAAGTCAGTTTATATCTTCTTTCGGGTCAGATCATTGACCCGATCTAATCCACTACGGCTCTCATGTCTTTGATAATTATGAGCAGGAGTTTTCCCATATCAACATGTTTTCTTCTAAGATTTAATTCACAAGATTTCTTAAGGGTATATAAATTTAGCACACTAATACCAATAAAATATGAGATTATATAGCAATTATAGACCAATAGTGATTATAATGAAGACCACACAAATACTCACAAATTTTGAAATACACCTAAAAAGATACATTGTTTAGGTCAAGCTTCTAGATCTAACGATTTTTGGAAATCATCATTTTCTATTATTATTGTATTGTGGATGTGCTATTGAATGCGTATAGATTTAATGGTGATTCTAATTGGATTATGATTTTTAAGTTATGGTCGTCTATAGTTTATAGACTATAGATGTAAAGTTGAATAGTTGATCATAATTATCAAGTTGTTGATGATATTTTTTGGATTATGAGTAAGAATTACATGTATTTTGATTCCAATTCTAACTAAAATAGGGGATCTTTTTTTTCAATTTTTTGTCGAATTTTTAAAAATTGCAAGTGAAAAAATATATTATTGTCCATGTTTAATAACCGAATTAAGTGTTGAAAAATTGAACAAATTAAGTACTTATTTAATTAAGTTTATTTGATAACTTTAATTAATATTACTTATTTAATTAAGTGTCACTTAAAGTATTCAATTTATAGGTCTAAAATTTTCAGCCAATGGTCCTTTTCTTATTTTTGTCACTTAATGGGTTAAGTAGCCTTTTTTTTATTTTTTATTTTTTTTTTCGTGTGTGTATGCTGTTGAGACCTTTTTACCCTCAACAACCTTTAAAACTTGAAACATAAACATAAATACAAAAATAATTATGTTATGTCTCTAATAATCTGAAAGTAGAACAAATAATTTTTTTTGTTCCCCTATGTTACCAAAAATTGTGAAATTTGTTATAACTTTCTTTTACTAACTATGAAATCAGATACATTTGAAGAGATAAAGCAAGATCTACATGATTTTGGCATGAATTGGGAAGGACATCAAAGAAATCATTTTTGAAGTTAATGATGATAATGTAAAAAACAAATAATTCATTGATTTTTTTTAATGTTACATTTAAATACCAATGTTAAGGTGTTCTTTTTTTAGCGTTAACGTAAAAAAAGAAATCTAGGAATTAAAAAAAAAATGGTAATTTTTTTTGGGTTAAATTCTATATTATTGTTGACTTATAATAATTCATATATTTGAATATTTGAATTTTTTAGTATGTTATTGATATTTTTATTTTATTATTTTATTCTTAATTTTTTTTCCGTGTTAACTTGATTTTAAATTTAAATTTTAGAGGATAGTAATGCAATTTAAATAATTTTCAGTTTTTAAATTTGGTATTTATCAAATAGACAAAAAGAATTCAAACTTAAATCAAGTCTTACAATTTTAACTTTATCAAATAAATTTATAATATTTTAACACTTAAAATTTAAATATTATCAATTATGCGCTTAGTTTAGCCGAATTTTTGCATCCTTCAAAATTAATTTTGATTGTGGGGAAAAAATTGGACAAACACTAAAAAAATAACATTTTTGTGTGGAAATTTGTAAAAGCACTTTTGTTTAGGAAGCAAAAGAATGTTTTTCATAAAAATAAAAAATAAAATAAAATAAATCAATAAAATATGACCACTTTGAAAAGACTCCAAATTATACTTTTATTATTTTATTTCCATCAATATTCTAAACTTTATTAATGATTAATTAATTCGTTTTTCTCCTTACTGCATCTCCATATCTTTCTCTCCTGTCACTTCGTCTTTCTCTCTTATAATTACAAAATTAAATGTTGCAAATTATAAGCTTTATTTTTTCAATACATAAGAGTAATAAAATTACCATATTAAATATAAAAATTATAAAATTGATTTTTAAATTATCAAATTAAGCATGATAAAATATAGGGTAATTAAATTTTTTGTCCTCCAAAGATGGTGTTTCTAGAATTCAGACCTCTACTAGTATTTATTAAGTTTTCAGCCTACAAAGAATCCTTAAGAAAATGTCTCTAATATTATCCCTAACTCTTCACTTATATTAATAATTCTGTCATTTTGTCTTATCCAACAAGACAAAAATATACACACATGACATTAATGCTAACTTAAATATTCAGCAATACACCTTGCATATATATTATAAAACTACAATTTGAATTTCATGTTAACGTTAAAGCATTTTCATTTTATTTTTATTTTTGTGCGTTTCACGTTGACACATATTCCTCGTATGTTTGTGTGTGTTAATGTTAACACATCTTCATTTTTGTAGCCCTCCTATTTTTGCGGTAACATTAACACACCATATGTGATATTTTGTATTTTTTAACTGAGTGAACGTTAAAATTAATGCACTTTTTTTGGATTTTTCTATGTTAACGTCAATGCATTTTTTATGTTCTTTTTGTGCGTATGTTAACATTAATGCATCTTCTTTGTCTGCTTATGTGTTACGTATCTTTATTTTTTGGAATTTTTGTGTGTTAACGTCAACATGATTATACCGTATCTACTGTTCATGTAACTTGGGTTAGGTGTTCATTAACGTTAATGCAAATTTTTTTGAGTCTCTTTTTATTAACGTTAACGTATTTTCATTTTTTTTTTTTTTTTTTTTTTGTGTGTGTGTGTTAACGTTAATGAGAGTGAGAGAAAAAGGGCTGACAAACAGCAACGATGGAACTGACAAACGGCGCAGCGAGTTCGTATTATTTTGTGTATGTATTAACGTTAACATGATTTTTCAGATTTGGAAACCCAGACGCCTCCGTCTGAGCCTCTTCGCCGTTCGTCTGCACCATTGTTTGTCACCGTGTGTTAACAAACAATGATTCTTGCAGTAAACAAATGTTTACTCGAAAATTCAGATGTGGGATTTCCAAATCGAAAATTTTCTGATCTGAGTGTAAGAGAGAAAGTGAGTGTTAATTTGTAAAATAATTTAAAAAATTAAAATATGGGGTGACAATATAATTATTAACACCATCATCTTCATCATCCTCTTCATCGTCGTTCGCCTCGGACTTTGGCTTGTCAAACTCTTCATCAGCCTGAAACTCTTCATCTCGTTCTTATTGTAGGGCTTTGAGAATCCAGATCTAGAAACTCAAAATCTAATTTTAGATATGGAAACCCAAATCTAAATAGAGAGAGAGAGACCCTCAGCGTCACCGTCGCAAAACCCCGCTCAACGTCGTTATCGCAAGACCACAAAGCCAAAGTCTGAAAACACGGTCGTCGTCGCAAGACCGCAAGCTCACCGCCACAAGATTGCTCAACGTTTCGAGAGAGAGAAGAGAAGAAAGAGAGATCTGTAAACCACGACAGCGAAGGTGTTGCGGAGGCGGGGTGATGGTCAACGGACAGTGATAGATTCGATGATGGAGGCTAGGGATTTGACGGACTGAAGCCAAGAGCTACGGTTTTAGGGTAGAGACAGAGAGATAGATGGGTTAGGGTTTGGAGAGAGGTTAAAGAGGATAAAGAGAGAGAGTGAACGGTATGTGGATTATGGAGTGAAGGGATAAAGAGAGAGAGAGAGAGAGAGATAACATTAACGTAAATGAAAGAGATAGAGGATTTTGTTTTAGGGTATATGGGTCTTTTTATAACCTTTTTTTGTCTGCTAATGACCAAAAATTTAATTGGTTGTACCTAGAGGTCTAAACCCTAATTAAACTGTTTAAAAAGATTTTTCTCTACATGATCTCTTGAACAAGGATTAAAAAATAAAAACCTAGAGGTCTAAACTCTAAACAAACTGTTTAAAAAGATTTTTCTCTACATGATCTCTTGAATAAGGATTAAAAAATAAAAACCTCGTGTGTGTATATATATATATATATATTATCCTAATAATTTTTTAATTATCAAATTAAATATAGTCGACATTTTGTTATTAAATCACTAGTCTAAACAATCACACGATATATATTTTTCCAAAACAATTTCAACCATTTAAAACACTGTACTAATTTTTCTAAAAGAATCACTTTGAAATGAGTCATTCGCGAATAGCTTGAACTTTGTTGGAGTTCATCTTGGAAAAAAAAAACAATTTTATTTATTAAAAGAGTCAAACTCTGGCTCAATTTTTCACTCATTTAATTTTCAAGCCGAGCCCAGCGTTTCTTATAAACTGCTTGAATACATTGACAAATAGTTCAAATATTTGTTCAAATATGTCCGGGAACTAATTAGACATATAGTATATAATTTTTTTAGAAATTCTTAAATCCCACGTCACTTGTATTACCTGATCTTGAGCTATAGGCAATCATCATCTTACAAGACGTCTTTCGAGAGTAAGTTATGCTTATTGTATTCCTACATAGTATCATAGTCCGTCATTTTGTCTAATGTTGGACGTGTTGAATCTCACATCAATGTCGAGCCCCCCAATATCCATTCGCAGTGGCATGTCAAAATTCACCTTACGCATAAAAGAGCATGTTGAATCCTATATTGATGTTAAGCCACCCGACATTCGTTCGTAGTAATTTAACCAAGTCCACTCTTTGCATGCAGGGAACATCACTTGTGTTATTTGATCCTAAGTTATATTTAAACCCTAGAAGCAATTCTCATCTTACAAAAACGTATATTTTAAGAGCAAGTGAAATCCATTAAAAAACGTATATTTTAAGAGCAAAGTGAAATCCATTAAATTCTTACAGAAATATTCTATTAGATATTTTATTTTTTTTAGAAATATATATAGTTATGTTTCCCAGTTCCATCTCATTTATGTTTTTTGAGTTCTAGCTCGAACTCATTATATACTTAGTCAACAAATCTACTTGTCAACTGAGCTCAAATCAAGCCTAATCACTTATAAATAAAATGAAAAGCAACCCGAACTTGGTCGTAGAGCTAGTTTGATAATAAATAAATTCAACCATAATTTAAACCAATTCAACCATAATTTAAACCAGCCACAAGTACAAGTCAGCCTACATTCCCTAAAACCATGTTTTTAACCATTATAGAAAGGAGTCCTAAAAAGATCATTCAACTTCCTTGATCAAAGGCTTACTCCTGGTTTCATCTTTAACCTGCATTCTTAAGGTTCCTCCTTTATTCCCTTCATATTCCATAGCTGAACTCTTCTCGGCCTCGACAATGGCCTCCAAGGAAGACCAAGCTCCTTCTGGCTGCTCATGAACCCAACACATCATAAAATATACCTTCCTCTCTGCAGACTTCAGCTTACTTCTGATTTTTACCGCTTTTGATTTTTGTGATTCCTCTGACTTCAACTCTCTCTGTGCAGCCTGAAGAAGTCTATGAAGATCACAAAGCAGGCAAATTAAAGCCGCCTGACCAAGAGAAAGTAGGCGAACTACATCATCCATGAGTCCCAAACCAAATTGAAAGCCACCTATGTGTTTGAAAGCCGGAGAGCAAGTTTGCTCCAAGCAGTAAGACACAGCTTCCAGCACTGTCTCTGGCAGCCTGACCTGACCCAAAACAGAAGAGACACTCAACATAACCATGGTTGATCCGATGGCGTCGGATTTCCAATCCCCATTGTAAAGGCGCAGGGTAAAACAGAAGCTATACACAATATCGACTAGGTGAACTGATAATAATGGGGATGGATCGTTTGAGGTAAGCTTGCTAACTGGGGGTAGTGGAGTTTCAGGACCCGGTGGGATATCATCGTATTGATCAATCTCCATATCATCTTCAGATGAAGACACCGTTTCTTCCTTGACAATTGGTTGCACAAGTCGGCTTCCATCTTGGCCGAGAGATATTGTTCTGGCCGCATGCTCCAACCACCAAGGATCCCACGGCTTAATCAACTTACCTAACTCGCCGGAAGCCACAGCTCTTCGAAAACATTTCCTTTCTTCAGCAGATAAATCATCAAAACTAATTTCGGTTCCTGCGAAGAGAGGAACAAAACATTCCAATTTAGCTTTTCCGGTAAGATAAAGTCCAAGTGAAACAATACATGATCTCTTAGCCAAAAGAATTTGGCACCTGTATGTGCAAAGAAAAGACAAATTACAATGAATGATCGAATGAATGAATTGAAGCAAAACTACAAATACAACCTTTTAATTTTGAGTATAGTTACATTTTTCTCCCTAACTTTTAATATTTGCATATTACTCTAAAATATATATATTTTTAACTTCTTAATATTTTAATAAGTTCATATTACCCCAAAATACATTTTTTGTCTATTGACTAATCTCATATGCTAATAATCATCATTTTAACTAAATAATACACCTTTTATCTTAGTAGTTTACATTATATTTTATTTTTTCATTAATTTTCAAGTTTAAAGAAAGAAACTTAAATTGGCATTCCACTTGAGCACCTCAATTTTCAAATTATATAAATTACATATTTCTATTAAAATTTGAGCATAGTTGAGTTGGATTTTAACTCCTAATATTTTCATAATCGTATATTCGAGAATGAGCAATATATCTCAATTTAGGTGCTCAATTTCCAAATTAAATATTACAGATTTTACACTTAAAGTCCGATCGTAGTTATATTTTACTTCATATTTAATATTTTCAAATTTAAAGACAGAAAGTTCAATTGACATTCCAATTAAGCACTTCAATTTTTAAATTGAATATAGAGATTTTACTTTTGAAATTTGAGAATAGTTTGATTTTACTTCCTAATATTTTAATACACGTATATTTTGGAATGAGCAGTTTAGATGGTAACCCTATTTAGAGTTTGTCGAGATGACATAATTATTTTCTCTAAGGCTAAGGTTTAGTTTATTGTCTAGTTTATTTTTGTAATGACTTGCATATTAATTTCTGATACCATGTGATGTTTTCAAGTTTATATTTTCTAGTTTTTGTTATTTGAACAAGATTTATTTAGTATTGCATCTCCAAATGTGAGTCTTTTAGTAGTTGACTTAGTGGTCAATAATACCAGCCACACTTTGATGATTTAACAATTAAGTCTATTCATTGTTGAGGTTTAAGGTTTTCAGCATCATATGCTCTTACGAGATTTATCTGGTGATATAACAATATTGAACATGTTTTTCTAAATATGGTCTATTCTGATGAAAAAAACACAAAATCCATCTTCACTTTGTAGTATTCCTTTTATATGTTTTCAAGAATTTCTGGAAAATTTACCCATTCCTTAAACTGACCGAAAATAATGTTTCTCAATCACCATTTTTTTTGAGATGTCAGTTCCCTGAGTTAAATATATAATATAGAAAATTCTCTGTTTACATATATATGTGTGTGTGTGTGTGTGTGTGTGTGTGTGTGTGTGTATGTGTATATATATATATATAAATGCCATATCCTAACCAAATTCAAATCACATATTTTTAATATTGGACGGGTCACCGTGTCTGTGTCCCACCGTTGCTGCTTCCCGCATTCATATCAGTGCTTCTTAGTGGTTATGGATCGGCTGTCCTATAGCATTTAGCAGTGGTATCAGAGGATGACATGGATTATGTTTTGTTCCAATATAGTTTTCCTCTGTTTTTTACGCAGGCTATGGTTTAGGTCTTTTCTGTATTATTTTTTCTTTTTGACCTTTGTGCCGCTTTTTACATATGTATATTTTTTGGGACCATCATTAGCAAAGTCGGAAGTTCTTGGCAACAGCATGGTTCTGCTCCTCTATAGCATAACAGACTGGCAGTTCATGTAATCTTTCTTTCCATATACAAAGCTACCAAACAAGAAAAGAAAAGCCCAATGAAAGAAACAGGAAAATCTTACATACCAGACATAATCTTTTGTATAGTCTTCTCTGACAAGGCAGAACCTGAAACCCAAAAAGGAAGCTAGTAAAGGCCTCACACCGGCATCGTTTTAAAAATGGGATACTACAAATTTCAAAATGTAAAATCCAAAGATCCATGAAGCATAAAAACTAACAAAAAATAACAAAATGAGGGAAATCGCAACCATGCTTGTAATTTTAGAGAAATGATACCAAGTTGTTACATAAGTCAGAATGGTTGTCACTTACTCAAGCCTTCTTATCTCGAATGTGTTGTTGTTCACCATATGTATCGAGGATAGATAAACATGAAAATCTATATAATAAATCAGAACATATTTTACATTTAAGAGTTTTTTATCATTGGACGATTAGGGACATTTCCAACCCTTAAATTTACATAACAAACTCTCAACAAATTATTTTTCATGATTGATGTGTTTGAACTAATTATAGGATATTCAAAAAATTTAATGTATTGAAATAAAATTAACGCCATTAGCCACAGGGTATATATTTAGTGAAAACTAAAGTCATGCACTCACATTATGTGTGTAACAAACACTAGTTCATACTAAAGGATATGACTAAGAAATATTCCAACCCATACGAAACTGCATGACGTAACTCAATTTTACTCTAAAGTTTCAGTTTCACTCAAAAATTCATCACTGTTGTTCTTATTTTATAATAAGGCCAAGCCAAGCAATTTATAACAAACGGGTTCTTGAACTTATGTATCAAACTTGAGAGTTCAAACTGTTGGGGAATGAAACAATGACACTTCCCAGCCCAAAGATCAGTCACACAAATACAAATTCACACAAGAAATTTAACATGATTCGGCCAAAGATTTGCCTACTTCTACAGAGAGAAACCAATTTCACTATATCAATAAGAATTACAGGGGAGGAGGCAAACCTTCACACTATCAACTCACTCACTCCATTATCTCCCTGTCAAGTTCTCTATCTATGTTGTTTATTCACTGCCCGAGTATATCCATCTCTCTCCGAAGGCTCACTCATGGCCTCTCCTTGACCACGGCCAAGGAGAGTTTCCTTTGTCTCTTAAAGGCTAAATCTTACTTGGGTTCATATAAACACATGAATTCGAAACCTATTTATAATATGAGAGAAGGGCAAAGTGATCTAGAAAAGTCCAAAAACACGTTTTACTGCTCACACGTACGCGGTTTACTATTCAAGGGCACGCAATTTACTGTTCACGCTTATGGCACTATTCACTCCTTCAAAAATTCAACACAATACCCAACAATCTCCCCCTGGGCATGAGTTTTCAACGTTGTCGAAAAAACTCTCTCCAACCTATTAAGAGAAGGAATATCTACACTGCAGAACTTGGACTGAAATACAAGTTAGTTTAGCTCTCCCACAAACACATTTCCTCTCGTGAATTCACCTGACAACATCCGAAGATCTTACCCTCGCCACCGGGCAATCAAACTTCTTTACAAAAGTAGATACACCCCTTCTTCGAGATGCCCGCACCCTTCAACAGGATGCCCTTCCCCTCGCACTGGGCGATCAAACTTCTTTACCAAAGTGCCTTGCACCTATTCATCGGGATGTTCGCAACCCCTTACTGAGATGCCGTACAAAACAGTGTCTACTCCGACAGTCATCATTCTTAAAACCAAGAATTCCCATGCTCCACTATAAAAAGCATATACACTTGGACTTGGCTCCGAGTGTAAATTCCAAGATTTCCAACTTCAGCACATGTCAAAAAATAACTGCAGAAAAGTTATGGTGCAAACTTCCATGTTTCGCCTTTTTGGAAGTTTCATTTGCTATCGACATCGTTTTTCCACCACACAACTTGCACCAACCACGAAACCAGGGCTCATATGCAGATGTGGACCCGCAAAGGAGAATACATCCTTTGTCGAACTTGCCCCTCTTCCTGGACAATTTCTTTCAAGGTGCCCATATATCCTTTGTTTGCTTATACTACAGGACCCATGTTTGACAGTAGCTCCCCCTGTCAAAACAATATCCTCCAGTTTGTACAACTCACCAACCTTCTGTTGTGAATATTATGTCGAGCCAACAAAATATTGTTTCACGACATTAGCTACTCGACTCCGGCTTCAACTCATTGAGGGGAATACTTCGGTGCATGATAGTGAAAATTGCTTCGGTGACTCAACCTCGCTCTGATACCAATTGTTAGGAAATGAACAATAAAATGACATTTCCCCAACCCAAGGATCAGTCACACAAATCGAAATTCACACATAAAAGATTTAAACATGGTTCGGCCAACAATTTGTCTGTCCACGGAGAAAAACCAATTCCACTATATCGATAGGAATTACAAAGGAGGAGGAGAATCTCCACACTCTCAACTCACCCACTCAATTCTCTTCCTTTCAAGCTCTCTATCTATGTTTATTAACTGCATGAGCATACCTCTCTCTTTCCGAAGGCTCACCCATAACCTCTCCTTGGCCATGGCCAAAGTCCCTTGCCGTTCTTTCTCAAATGCTACATCTTGCCTTTATTCATATAAACTTATAAATTCGAAGCCTATATATAATATGACAGAATAACAAAATGAGTATTCTGGAAAAGTCCAAAGCGCATTTTACGGTTCACGCGTACACGGTTTACTGTTCACGCATACAGGTTTTATTGTTCAAGTGGAATTATATATTCACGCGTATCCACTATTCACCATCGGTGGAACCGCGTACTATTTACGCGTATAGCACTGTTCATGCATACGACGCTAATCACTCGTTGAAAATATCAAGACAATACCCAACAAGCACTGAACGGTGCAAGTTGTGTGGTGAAAAACAATGTCGATAGCAAATGAAACTTCTAGAAAAGCAAAACATGGAAGTTTGCACCATAATTTTTCTACAGTGATTTTCTTTACATGTGCCCAAGCTGGAAATCTTGAAATTTGTTAATTTCAAGTGTATATGCTTTTTATGGTGGAACATGGTATTTCTCGATTTTGAGAATTATAATTGTCGGAGCCCGCAGTGTTTTGTACGGACATTCTGGTGAAAGGGTGTAAGGCACTTCGATAAAGAAGTTTGATCACCCAATGTGAGGGCAAGGACATCCCAGTGAAAGGTGTGGTCATCTCGATGAAGGGCTGTAACTACTTCAGTACGTAGTGTGATCGCCCAGTGGCGAGGGAGAGATCTTCAGATGTTGTCAAGTGAATTCTCAAGAGGAGTTGTGTTTGTGGTGGAGTTGAACTAACATGTGTTTCAGTCCAAGTTCTGTAGCAGTGATATTCCTTCTCTTGATAGGCTGAAGAGATTTTTTTCAACAACGTTGAAAACTCAAGCCAAGGGAGAGATTGTTGGGTATTGTCTTGATATTTTCAACGAGTAACTAGTGTCGTACGAGTGAACAATGTCGTGCGCGTGAATAATACGCGTTTCCATCGACGGTGAATAGTGGAATGCAAGTGAATAGCAAATGTCGCGTGAACAGTAAACCACGTAAGCATGAACAGTAAACCACGTAAACGTGAACAGTAAAATGCGCTTTCGACTTTTCAAGAATACTCATTTTGCCATTTTCTCATATTATAAATAGGCTTCGCATTCATAAGTTTATATGAAACAATGCAAGAAGAAGTAACCTTTGAGAGAGAGAGGCAAGAGCCTTTAGCCATGGTCAAAAAGAGGCCACGGGTGAGCCTTCAGAAAGAGAGAAAAATATGCTCATGCAGTGAATAAACAAAGATAGAGAGTTAAGACAGAAAGAGAATTGAGTGGGTGAGCTGAGAGAGTGACGATTCTCCTCCTCCCCTGTAATTCCTATTGATATAGTGGAATTTGTTTCTTTCTGCAAACGTAGGCAAATTATTAGTCAAACCACATTAAATCTCTTATATGTGAATTTACATTTGTGTGACAAAGTCTTTGTCCCACCTAAATAGGGTCGGCTACAGTAATCCGTTTGTGCCATATTGATCGTTCAAAGGTCACCCTGGGCTAGTCTAAAGCAATCAAATCATTTCTAATTGTCTCATCCCAAGTTTTCTTAGGTCTACTCATAGTTATTAAAGGCCTTAGGCACCAAGGTACCATGGAGTCTAAGCACAAGGCACACGGCACGGCATGGGCTTGAGTGAAGTATGGCGCAAAATTTAAAAACAAAATACTGAATAAATGATAGCTTTGCTATATTTCAAATCTACAATAAAAAGGTGAAACCATGAACTTAACTTGAGTTATAAAAAAATAATACACACTAGCACATGAGCCAATGAGCCAATAGATAGAAAGAAACTAATGAAAATTCCCAATTAATTCAATCATCTAAGTATTCCATTCCAAATAAAAATTGTAAACCATCGTTGAGAAGAGAAGCCAATCAAAATAGACTAATGATTTCAAAAATAAAGAATCAAATATCATCCTCCCAGCAGATTAATTATGGCATTAGCTATTTAATTTGAGTCCTAAATAAATGGATGCTTTAATATAAACAAACAACAGTTATAATCAATATATACAACAACAGATTTCTGAAATAAAAAGGAAAACAGAAAGAAAAAAAGGGGAAATGAAGGGGACAGAAAAACAGAGAAAAACATTAGATTCTCTATTATTGAGAAAACAGGAAAAAGAAAAAAGAAAAAGGAAAACAAAAACAATGAAGAAGAAGAAGAAGAAGAAGGAGAAGGAGAAGGAGGAGGTGCAGGAGCAGGAGCAGGAGGAGGAGGAGGAGAAGGAGAAGAAAGAAAGAAAGAAGGAGAAGAAGGAGAAGGAGCAGAAAGAAGGAGAAGAAGGAGCAGAAGAAGAAGGAGAAGGAGGAGGAGGAGGAGGAGCAGAAGCAGAAGGAGAAGGAGAAGCAGAAGCAGAAGGAGAAGGAGAAGGAGCAGCAGAAGCAGAAAGAGAAGAAGCAGAAGCAGCAGCAGCAGCAGCAGGAGGAGGAGGAGGAGAAGAAGAGCATACTTGCTGGCAGATGATTACGGCCTTCGTGCTGCTGATTGGGGTTTTCAGGAAACGTTTTAGGGTTTTGTTTTGCTTTTTTTATAGTTTGCGAGGGTTAATACATGAATTCAATAAGGGGCGCTCTAGAGGGCCTAGGCCCTTGCGCTCAACCACCCTAGGCGTGTGCCTTTTGCAAGCGCTTGTGCCTCGTTGTGCCTATACCTAGGCGAGGCACAAGCGCAAACCTTTGTGCCCCTTGTGCCTAGGCGCACATCTAGCCACACTTTTAACAACTATGGGCCTACCACTTTGGAACGCCTTCCACCTTAATTAAATCACATTTTCGCATAAGTGAGTCCACATGTCTTCTATACTCATGTCCAAACTATCTTAAACAGTTTTTTCTCATCTTATCGTCAATGGGTGCTATTTTTAACCTCTCTCTAATAGTCTCATTACTAATTTGATTCATCCTTGTCTAACCACTCATCTGACTTAACATCCTCATCTCCGCAATGCCTACTTTCTGAACATGCTTCTTGCTTACCTACCAACATTCTGAACAATAGAAAATCACGGGTAGTATAGCAATTTTATAGAAATTTCCCTTCAATTTCACTAGCATCCTACAATCACATACATCTCAACTCCACTTTCCCACTTTAACCATCTTATCTTGGCACTATGCGTAGTGTCCTCGATTTCTCAATTCCCTTGAATTATAGAACGTAAGCATCTAAAATAATCAACCCTATTCAACCCTATGACCCCCTGATCTCTAAGGGTGCATTTGGTTGGGTAGCAAATAAATGGAAAAGAAAATAAAAAGCAAATTATGATGAAAAAAAAAACTTGTTTGGTATAGATGGAAAATGAGAAGAAAAAGAAAATAGGAAGGAAAATGAAGGCATGTGAGGGAGAATGAGTAAAATTACAATTATACCCTTGATAATATAATTTTTAATTTATTTTTGCAATATACGAGGGTAAAATCGTAAATTAAGTTAAAGTGAATGTTTTCCCTCCTATCATTTCTCTTCCAAACTAAACAACACTAAGGAAAATGCGCAATTTTCGAAACAATTTTTTCCATTGTGAAAGAAAAATTATTTTTTCTAGTATTGTTTGTTTAAGAAGAAAAATCAAAAGAGAAAAAATAATTCATTTTAATATAATTTACTATTTTACCCTCTTATATTACAAAAATAAATTAAAAATTATATTATCAAGGGTATAATTATAATTTTACTCATTCTCCCTCACTTACCTTCATTTTCCTCCCAGATTTCTATGGAAAAAAAATTGCTTCAAAAATTATGCATTTTCCTTTCTATTTTGTTTTTCCTCCTATTTTCCATCCATAACAAACAAGTTTTTTTTTTCTCATTTTCTTTCCTATTTTCCTTTTCATTTTCTTTTCTATCCATTTTCCACTCAACCAAACACACCCTAATATTTACCATGTCTCTGAATGTTAGCAAAATTAAAATTCATGTATTCCGTTACAAATCTTTAAGCTCCTAGACTCCAAGGATTCCCTCTAATGTTCTGATTTAATGTTATCACCTCTTTTAATGGTACCAAGGTCTTAAATATCGGCCGTTACGGTACGTAACGGCCAATTCGTATCGGAAATCAAACCCTCCGATACCGTTACACGGCCGATTCCGGAGTCTAGGGACGATTCGCACCATATCGGCCCGTTACTGACCGATACGGTGCTGTAACGGCCTGTACAGCTCTATTTTCAGGTCTTACACCCATGTGAGCTCTAGCTTTTCAGCTTTTCTTCAGAGAATCTTCCATATAATTGAGCAAATGAGAAGAAAAAAATAGTAGAAGACAAAAAAAAAACTTACCTATTAGCGGAAAATCAAAGAGCTCCTCGCCAAAAGTTGAGATATCAGTCGCGGCGTCGCTAAACCCTAACAGAAACAACTCGTCTCCGAACATAAATCTCGCCGTCGCCGGAGACGTCACAGTCACAGCTCTTTCCGTCGCGTCGCAGCTCCTCGTCTTCGCCTCACTCCGTTCGTCTCTCTCTCTCTCCATCTCATTTGGGCATGTGAGTGAGTAAGTGTGTCGGTTGATTTGGGTGGGTCATGGGTGTGTTTGGTTGATAATTAGGGGGGTTTGGAAATAATATTGATTTATAAAATGATAAATGGCTTGTTTACAATTTAGTCCTAAAATTTTCTAACTTCTATTTTTATAGCATTTTTTTTTGTCATTATTATTTATGAAATTATATATATAACTATATATATAATGGTTAATTTAGTGTTAATTAGCTTTAATTATGATTTTAGTTAATAGTATGAATTATGCCGATACCGACTATGAAGAGCTTGCACGCAATTCGTTTTGGTATTGATAATTTTATATGAGTGTATTGTTTTTGTAATATGATGTAGAAGTACAATTTAATCTTTTATTATATTTGTGTAATATATTTTTATTAAGTAGTGTGTGCATCATCTTATTCTTTTAAGATTGTTAAGTACGACGGTTTTTCGTCTTTTTTTATATCTTTATTGTGTTGTATATAACCCTAAAATGTCATAATTCCTATTATAATGTGTTTATTAAAGGTTAAATGAGTAAAACAATTGCTCTTATTGAGTTTTTGAGGATATTCTGGTGATTTTAAAAAATTCGCAACCGTTACGGCCGATTCCCGTTACGAACAGGCCGATACTCCCAATACCGTTACACCACGACCATTACCGTTACGTAACCCGATACCGCGATTTAAAACCTTGAATGGTACTATATCCTGAATATATTTTGTGAGTTCATATATCACTAAAACCAAAAAAACATAACCTCTTCATAACCTCTAGCTGTTTGAACACAAGTAACAACTATACCGTCACACATATGCTAATCACCTCAACATCAATATCGCATACTTTCTATTTTTTCTAGAGCCCGCCATAGTACTTTTTTGGGTTCCCGATCTTAAGTTTTTTCTAAGTTAAAAAAAACCATATGTAATCCTTTTTACATCTTAATTTTTTCCACTAATCACCTAAGTAGATATATGGCTTAAGGGCTTAACCATTGGACATAAATCCACATTGATTCTCTTTCTTTCTAGTCTCGTGACTTATTCTATATTTTCTCTCTCTTCCAAAATTTCATGGTATTTTCACAAGCTTTATGTCCCGATAACCCTCATCATTACATCATTACATAACTTTGGTGAACTAATTAGAGCTGTGGTCAATCGCCCGTCGCGATGAAAGATTGGATTGAGAGGATTTGTGAAGTATGCTAAGCCAGATGTCGAAAGAAGAAGGTCAAACCAAGTCTAAAACCAAGGAGGTTTGTAGTTGCATCGAAGCCTTCATTGATAGAGATCATGTCGAGGAGGTTCCGTGGACGGAAGTGTACAAGAGGGTAACATCAAACAGTGTAGGATGTAAGAATCTCCAAGAAAGTGATTATTAACGTAAGTCTCAAGAGAGCAAAGAGAGCAGTGCAGGATGCAAATATCTCCAGGGATCAGCTAGCAGTCTTTGAGTGTTGGGTCAAGTCTGTAACTTCATAATCATTGTTTCTACTGGATTAGTTAGCGTGTCGCGAAGCAGCCCCATGATTTTTTCACAAGGATTCCAGGCAAAAAACTTTATATCACTACCTGTTTACATTTGCACTTCATATTTTGTGCAGTGACTGTTTAATCTTCACATGTTCTCATACTCACTTAATTGAAGATTAAAATCAGAGAATTTGGTAGAATTGTTCTAAGAAAAAAGTGATTGCTTATTCAGCCCCACTAGGCCAATTCATCGGGATATTGAAATAATAAAGCAACCACCTGATCTAAGTATATGTTTCAGAACTTTGAAAGAATAAACATCGTTTTGTGCAAATACCCAAAGTTCAAATATTTATATCTACTTAGAGTAAGATATAGTTCACCATGTACTATTGGAAGACCCATAAACAAGAAGTCCATAAGATGTCATAGAACTTCTACAAGCTTAAAAAAATCCTCTTTGCAAGAAGACTCAAAATAATAAAGCGAAAATGTCACCAATTAGTGTAAAAAGTCGGAAATTATGCAAGGGCCTGACTAAATTGCATTCCAAAACCCAAATGAAATCACAGGTAACTCAAGAACATCATCAATGATTACCCTAAGAGGAAATACAATGGTAAAGATTGCAATTAGAACATATCTAAACTCTAAAGCTAATTCTGAGCATAAGAGTATCAATAATTGTTTTAATACAAGTACATCGCCCAACCCCACACAGGCTGATGTGAGGAAACTAAAAGAAAACAAACCATAGAATACTCAATAACTCAACCAAATATATTAGTACAAGCCGCAAACTGTGCAATGCATAAAGTCAAAGAAACTATCGTACAGGATGAATAATATATACTACATATAATTAGAGCGACAAAAAAATCCTATATTTAATAATTTCAATGATATGATCTAAAACTTATTTGAAAATTTAAGTATTCCTTATTTATCTTTGTCAGATATATTCTTCATCAAATAAATATGAGGACTCGGGTGAGGGCACCCTTAATATTTTCAGCATGCCCCAAATCTCCACCACATATTATACTTCGGCCAAACCCTCTTTCGAGCTTTAAAAAACATCAATACATTAACTTCTCACGTCGAATTTGTAATATTGAAATAAATTGAGAAGAAATGAGATTAATTGCTAATAAAAATACGAATACATCAATTAAAAGTAATTAAATCAATTAACATTTAATGCAAAGTTTTCATTCAAAAATATATCAAATGGTAAATGCAGGTAACAAGAAATGCTTAATGCAAAAAAATACGGGTAGGAGTTCCGGTCAAGAATAAAGGGGAGAGCACATAAAATGTTTTTTGAAGGGGGTTTAAACAAGGGAGAATTGTCTTTTACCCCTTTGTACTTGCATCTTGTTTTATTTTAACCCATTTACTTTAAACACCTAGACACCATCCCGTTCTACTCTTGACTAAAGGGAAAAACTCCATTTTATTCAAAGAAATATATAATGACTTAATTCTCCTTTATTTTTTTAATTTAAATTTAATATTAAAGGTATGAATAGGAAAAACTAAAATTCTCCTTCATTTTTCAATTGAAATTTAATATTAAAGGTATGAATAGGAAAAACTAACATTTTCTCTCCCTATGTCTTTTTCTGTAAGGGTATTTGTTTTAATAAAGATAAAACCAAATAAAAATTATAATAAGCAGTAGTTTTGTCCATTTTGTGTAAATTTTTTAGGGCTTTAAAGTAGATGGGGCAAATTTAAACAAGATCAAGCAAGAGGAGGTAAAAGGAAATTAACCCTTTAAACATGCTAAGCTCGAAAAGGGAGGGGATGGCAGTTTACCTACTAATTATTCATGTACAATAATAGGAAGTTGATGTTGATAAAGTTCGAGACATAATTTAAATTTGAACAAAGAGTAATATTGATCGTCTTAACTCTTGCATAGTGAGAATCTTAGGGAATCTTCTACAAAGAGTTAAAAAGAATGCTACTCTGATGACGTAGAATTTTCAAGTGCTTTTAATTGTAGAAAAATAAGAAAATTAGAACATACACATTGTATTAGTATATAGAGATTCCAATGGAGAATGCAAATAGAGAAGAAGTCTGATTCTTCAAGAATTCTTTAACTATAGCCATTGAAGGAACACCTTTAAATGCATATATAACGAGATATTATACTTTAAGAGAGGTCCATCACCAAAATACAAACAAAAAAGGGCAAACCACTGAAAGGCACATACAAGAAGATTAAGCAAAAACACATCCATCGTGAATTTTATTCCAAATGAATCATGTTGACTTGGAGAGAGGGCCAAGTACTGTCATATTCAAAAGAGAGAGTGATCGCATACCATCCTCCTGTGAGATATCTATCTCCTCTTCTGAATGGAACCGTTTAAGTATCTCCAACATCTTTTGTTTAGTTCCATCACCAGCTTGCATTTGCTGTAGTTCCCCCAATACATTTTCTCTCATAAACAATTCAGTGCAGCGAAGACTGTGAGACTGCCAAAGGAAAACATGAAGAGAATATCAAACACAAAGACAAAAAAGTCAACAACATTGTATTTGATTCCTACTAAAATACTTGAAACGCATACGAATTGATGCAAAAGGCATGCACCAATAATTAGTAAGTTAGTAACAAAATTAGTTGAATGTGCATAAATGACAAGTCGGTAAAATCTCCAAGAGTTGAATTTGCAAAAATTTGACCCACCTTGTAACACTGAAGAGAGCAATAACGACTGTTGCATCGTGGGCAAGTATATAGTGAAAATTGCTTTTGGCATCTGCATGGACAGAATTACACAATTTTGATGACATTCGGTTAACCTTTACCAAGAGAAACTAAACAAAAGAATATGTCCACCAAAAAATTCTAATACAATTAAGACTTTTTAATCCCATGATGTGGAAAACAAGCAAGATTGAATTTTGAAGGGGAAAAATCAGGAAGCTAGTGACCAAAAGTTGATGAAAATTCATGATATACATCAAGAACTAGATAAAAGGCATAGCATATGATTTAATTTAACTATGAAGATAAATAGCTTTGTAAAGATTCAGTATAAGAACATACACAAGGCAGATTACGTGTGAAGAAGGATTGAACTGGGATGAAGTTGAGGGCGTCTCTGCGGTAATGATTGTCTCTGGCATGTCTAAACATACAGTTCTGAACAAAGTACAGTGCTTGTCGATTTCAAATTTGAAATGATATTAGAATGCAGACAATGGAGCAATTGAAATTTTGCAGCATACAAAGGAGAGCCCCTTGCATGCAGAAACCACTAGAATCAGCGACTAGTGTTGAGAGGCTGCCCAATCTTTGAACATTTGCTAACTGACCACCAATCGGTGTTGGTGAACGCAGACCCCAAATATGGATTTGGATAGGTCACAGAACCGTCTGTGTTACCCGAATCTTCCGGCTTTCAGTAAAACTTCTAGAATTTCACCATTCTCCTTTGCCCATGTTGCCCTTGCAGCTGCCTCTTACTGAATAAATAAACAAGAAGTAAAAGACATGAAAATTGAAGGAAAACAAGCACACACATACTACAATTTGTAACACAGATTAAACAAATATTTTTCCCCGGACAATCTCTTACATGTAAGATGAGGACAAATTATAGATGTAGGGTTGGTGTCTTGGCAAGGAAGATTGTGGGGTGAAAGAACAGGGTGGGGATCATGACATAGGGCTGACAAATCTTGTCTTGTTTCGTATTGTGTCAGGGTCTAATACGAACACGATGAGTTATCATGTCACAAAACCAGAAAACGAACACGACGAAAACTTATTGGGTCGACACAACACGACATGATAATTTATTGCGTTACACAATAACACGATGACACAACACAACATGATAATTTATCACGTTACACAATAACATGAAATGACAGGACACGATAAAATATTGCGTCATAATAAAGACATGTTAACACAATTACTTTATAAACAATTAAAACAACAAAATGAAAGATTACAAACCTCATAACACATTATAAACAACAAAATACCACATTCAATAACAACAAACCAAAAATAAATAGTTAAACCCACCAATACAAGGGTACTTTCGAAACGATACTAAGACAGACAACTACCAAAAATCACAGGTTTTAAAACAAATAAACAATCCCATATCTATATCATCAACACTTAGATCGCTTTCCAATTGCTTTACTCTTGTACCAACAGAGAAATTTATTTTAGACAACCGACAATATCAATTATTCAACAATTAATGAAGTCTTCTACATAACAAAATGCAAAAAAAAAATGAATAATGTATTAAAAAAATAGTCTAAAAACCATCGATTCAATATTTTTGGAGAAAAAGGGCTAATAAACCAGCTTTAGTCCCTCTTGTTGTGGACCTGCATTCTTTCCTCGATATCTTATTCAAAAATTTCCAGTTCATTAATTTAAAGAAATAATTTATTAATAACAAAAATAAAAATAAATTAATGAGTAAAAGGAAGTCCATTGAATTTGAGAGCTGGTGCAAACTGCAAAGGATCTACCGGTCCTTTTCAAGAAATTAGCATCAACAAGTCTATTCTTTCCATCAAATAATTGACACAAATTAAGAGATTTATCAAAGAAATATAATAAACAAGTCTATTCTATCAAAAATGAGGCACATTAGCAGCTGGAATTAACACGAGAATGGAAAAGAAATTCAACGAAATAACAGCATATTCTATTCTACGAGGAATTACTCTCTTCGTTGTGTTTAATTTTACTTTTTCTTTCATTCTTATTTTGTGGGTTCTAAAATTTTATTTTTGAGCAGTGGTAAGACTACATGCAAAAGGAAATTTTAGTTGGCATTTTAATTAAAAGAAAATAATTTTCTAGGATCAGAGCCGTATGAGAGAATGGAGAATGAGATTTGTGAGTGTCTGAGCGACAACTAGGGTTTTAGGGAGAGAAGCAGAGGAACGATTGAGAGAGAGAGAGAAGAAGGCTTACCTGAACAACGCCTAGGAAGAGGGAGATAACGGCAGCAAGGTAACGTCGAGGCAGCGACTTCGGGAAGAAAGGGGCGAAGTTCGTTCGCCGGAGAGGAGAGATAAGAGGAGAAAGAGAAACCGGAGAGATTTTTTCCGAGTGACGAGCACTTCTCTCTCCAAATTGACGGGATATGGAGAAGAAAAAATGTCGAGGAGCATCTCCAATGTTCTATAACATCTTCCAAAAAATTTAACTGCTTGCCACCTAAATTAAAGTTCCAATATCTATTGCGTCAAAACATTACACCTCTATTGTGTAGGGCATTATTTACAAGGAATAATGACATTATGAAATTTGTTTCAATTTGAATTTCTTATTTCAATTTGAACTTCTATATTTGAAAATAAACATGTCAACTATTTCTTATTTCATTTTTGTTTCAATTTACATTCTCAATTAAGTTTTTTATTAATTAATATTAAATTATATTTATACTCTTTAAAAATTTTAATTGGAATCATTTTATTTTTTATCTAAATTTTAAGGGTCTATTATGTATTTTTTTTTTATTTGATCTTCTTTATTCCCTCCTCACCCCATCTCCAACAAGCCAACCTCCACCTTGCTCCATCTACAGCGACCCACCTCTCTCGACACAACACCAATGACCACTACATCACCGACGCTTCTACCACCACCCAACATGCCCAACCAACCAAAGCAAGCCTTAATTTTTCTGTCAAATTTTACAATTAATATTCAGAGGATTAAAAAAAATTACTATTCATCGTCTCTCTTCTAGGTATATAATGTTCTTCCCAACCACCCCCACACTAGCCACCATCCACTGCTTCGGCCATCCCCAACCCAACCATCCACGCCGGCCACCCCCAACCCAACCATCCACGTATGCCAGCCACCAGCCACCATGCCAGCCACTCCAAACATCCACGCCACACCAACACAACCGTGCCAAACCACCACCACCACGCATCACGTATATATATTAAAAAAAATTGATCTTTGCTCGGATTCGCAAATCCGAGCAAAGACTGGTAGATCCGAGCACGGATCTCACCAATGGACGGTCACTAATTGTTGAATCGAGAGATACAGAAACTTTCATCGATTATTGAGGCATGAAACGGATTATAAAATGGATCTCTGTCCACATCCGTCATCGCAACATCGTTGCCTCGCCATTCGGCGTCTGTAACATCGCCGCCACCTCTGGAATTTTCCAGATCTACGTTTGGGATTGCGTTCTTGAGTAGAAAATATAGAAGCCTTCTTTTTATATGCGGTGGTGTTGGTTCGCCGTTGGTGCAGCAGGTGGTGGTGTCGACAGTGATAGAAGATGGAGGGATGGTGGCAGCCAAAATCAACTTCAACAATGGAGGATTTTCAAGGTGAGGTGAACAGTTCAAGGAATTGGGAAGAAGATGGTGTGAGGAAAGCAAAAAATACATTTTGGCCCTTAATTTTAGATTAATTTACAAATAGATTCTATTAAATTAGTTAGAGTAAAATGACTAAATTACCCATATTGCTCAACATGAAATTACCAAAGTACCCTTACTTTCACGTTGACCATTACCGTTGACCTAATATAATTCTGAAGAGGGTCCAAATTGAAACAAAAATTATATGTGAGGTAATCAATGTATCTACTTTTAAATACGAGGGTCCAAATTGAAACAACCTTCATTTGTCAGGGCCAAAAATGTCATGATCCCTATTTATAAGGGTGTTTCGGTGGTAAGTCCAATATTTTATTCTTAATTTTAAAAAAGTCTCATGCACAATTGCAACTTGTATTTTAATCTCACGCATTAAAAAAAATAGAAGACCCAATACACGCATCTGTACTCGCACAGTTACATATAACTAATTTGTTTGTAAAATATTTATTAGATGTAACAAATATTACACAAAATACTGTAACATGTAACTAATTTGTGTATAAAAAATTGTTAAATGTAACAAATATTACACAAAATACATGTAACTAATATTACACAAATATATATAACTAATATTAAACTAATTTATGTGTAGAATATTTGTTAGATTTAACAAATATTACACAAATACATGTAATTTGTAACATCTAACTAATATTACACGAGTACATGTAAGTAATATTACACAGATACATGTAATATAGTTACATGTAATTTTGTAATTATTAAGTTGTAACTAATTTTAGTTACACGTAACAAATATTCACTACAATACGAATTTACTTACCAAATTTCTCTCTACGTTTCGTGCAATGCATGGGCGCATGCGAGACTAAAATGCAACCAAAAATTAATTTAAAGGATTAAATCAAAATTTATATTTTAAATGGGACTAACAGCAAATTACATCCGCTATTTGGGACTAATGGTCAATTATCTCTATTTATAACTTGCTAGTTATCTAGTGTGCCTCCTTAGTGTTCAAAAAACTCCTTCTCCAACTATTTGTACTAAAAAAAAAAAAAATTGCAAGAAAACAGTTGAAAACAGTTATTGCTCCAATAGTCATGAAACCAATATATGTGTGTGTGTATAATATACTAATGTATAACCTGTGCCTTCAGGCACAAGTGCAAAAGTTTATGATTCATTTAGAAATATGCATTAACATTATTACAAATTATATATCAACTTCGCAACAGAATTTAAAAAAATCTCAATCTACATAAATAATGAAAAAAATAACTTAAGAAGCATGAGCCACCAAAATAAATTCAAACACATAAAACAATAAAAATAAAGACACATCACTGATAAAGAATTTTTCTTTTGTATGTATTAGAACAAAATGACATATCGAAACTCAATAGAAACATCAATATTGTTTTTCCCTAGACTTCAAGAGGAAAAAAAATTGGATAGTCATTTGTGTTCATCAAAACAATATTATGCTCTATTGTCTAAAACTAAAACCTGAAAAAATCTTGCAGCATTTAGAAACTAATAAAAATAAATAAATTAGAAATGAATAATCCAGATTTAAAAACATTTTTCGTGCACAAAAATTAAAAATTAAAAAGAACATATTTCAGAATACAAAATAAATGTCTAAAATGAAAAAACTAATTTTTATTTAAAATAAGTACGAATACACTAATTAAACGAGTACAAAAGAACCAAAGAAAAAACTTATACAACTTGAGAAATATAAAAAGTGTATAGAAAGGAGAAGCAAAATATAAATAAATTATTTGTACTTTCCTTTTGTGACCAAATTCTTCGATATAATTCTCAATCCACATAATCGTCAAATCCCTTGTATGCCGCTTAAACCCTTAAGGAAAATGAGATTTGCTTCTTGAGGTTTTAGACGCTCCCGTGGTTGGTTCATGAGAAATAAAATAAGTCGCAAAAGACTGACTTCTAATTTGATAAAAATCAAATAAAAATAAATTATGTGTTGTAAATTTTTAACCCGCCCAAAATTCGTGTTTTCACATAAATCCAGAGCTTACAAAATAAACTTGACAAATTGCCATCACAAAGAAAAGGTTGAGGCCTTTTATAAAAATAAAAAAGAGCATATTTCAGAATAGAAAATAAATTTCTAAAATGAAACAACTAATTTTTATTTAAAATAAGTAAGAATACACTAATTAAGCGAGTACGAAAGAACCAAAAAAAAAAACACTTATACAACTTGAGAAATATAAAAAGGGTATAGAAAGGAGAAGCAAAATCTAAATAAATTACTTGTACTTTCCTTTTGTGGACACATTCTTCGATATAATCCTCAAATCCACATAATCATCAAAACACTTGTACCCTGCTTGAACCCTTAAGGAAAATAATTTACTCTTTGAGGTTCAAGACGCTCCCGTGGTTGGTTCGTGAGAAAGAAAATAAGTCGCAAAAGACTGACTTCTATTATGATAAAAATCAAATAAAAATAAATTATGTGTTGTAAATTAAAACACACCAAAATTTTGAGTTTTCGCATAAATCCAGGGCTTACAAAATAAACCTGACAAATATCCATCACAAAGAAAAGGTTGTGACCTTTTCTAAAAGATTTTTCAGACTAAGTGAAATAGAACTTTGATAAACCTCCTATGATCATACTCTTCATATCGCATCTTGCATAACAAATAGCTTCACTATAAGTACAACCTTAAACAAATATATATTGATAATGATTATGCTAACCTTATGGTTATCACTGTATCAACCAACTGAGTCTTTTTGGGTGGAGATGTAGATCCATGTTCAAATTTCTGCAACAATGGAAAATAAAAAATATAAAAAAAAAAAGTTTTTTTCAATAGTTATTACATAATCGCTTCAAATTTCAAAAAATAAAGAATACATGAAACATAACGTAGTAAAAAAATAATAATTATATGAAGGAAGAAAACAATAGCCGAAGAATTATCAGAAAAAACTAACATCACAGCTACCACCACAGCAAATATCTACCACAACTCCAATTTTGTTCTTAAAAAAAAAATAAAAAAAAATCAGTTTTAACTTCGTTTTTTATTTAACTACATTGGCATAATAAAAATCGTCATGAGTCATTCACCGTAGTTGAGGGCAAACAGACAAAATTCACCATAGTTGAGGGTAAAAGCTATCGGGTTAGCTCCAACTTGAAATAAAAACAATAACCAAGAAAGCTCCAATAATTTATACAACTTTTGAATTAAACCTACAAAAATGAGTTCTAAATAAATCTTTTTTAACTTTTATATCTAGATGAATAATGCTCAATTTTAACATTTGAACATCATAATCAGTTGGAAATAGAGCAAATGTTCCGTTGTTTCTTAAATATGATTAGCAACAGTCGCTTTATGGATGTTGAACATTTCCATCCTTGATTTCCAATTTAATTAGATGCTCAACATCCATATAATCCTAAATGAATTCACAGTAGTTGCTTTATAAAATTAGGATGGATTTCGGATGGCGGTTCAGTGGTGGATGAGCGCCGATGACGACGGAGGAGGATGGTGTGGTAATGGCTCGAAAATGCCGCCTTCGTCGTCGCAAGATCGGGTCCAAAGAGATTGAAAGTGAAAGGGACTAAGGGAGAAACCCTTACGAGCTGAGCAACTGTGAGCTTGAGAGTGAAAGGGAGAAAACTCTAATTTTCTTTGTTTCAGTTTTATAATTAGATTAAAATGATTCGACGATCTCAAAATGTGTAGAGAAACGTCTCCGATCTGACGGTCCTCTTTATAAATGAGTTGGTTTATTATATAGATGTATATTAATTTAATTTAATTTGGGTTAGATTAGTTTACTAATTTTGTTTTGTTTGTGTTCATTTTAAATTATTAATTAAATTAGATTATAATTTAATTTGATCTATTTTTTTTAGTTTAATTTTCAATTTGTCTTGATTTGTTTAGTCTAATTTGATAAATGTGAATTTGGAATCTAATCATTAATTCGATACATGTAAATATATGATATTAATTCAAATTTAAACTAAAAAAAAAAAAAAGGTTCATTACACTTTATCGCCTGTGATTTGGTCCATTTGTATTTTACCCCCCATGTGGTTCAAATGTCGCCACTTACCCCTCCGTGGTTTTGAGAGTGTAAATTTAACATTTTTTGTCAAAATTGACAGAAGTGCACCTCACGCGCCAGCAACGAGAATGGGCCTATTTTTTCGTGTTTTTTCCTCCAAAATACTTTTTTCTTATTCCCGTTTTACCTCCATATATCTCTATATAATCTCGAACACTTCTCATACATTTTCTACACCAAACCAACACTTCTCATTTTTTTTTTATCCACAATTCATATTTTTATTTTTCATATCTTCTTCAAGTATTTTAAACACAATTTCTTACATTTTTCAAGTATTTTTATTTTTTCCCTACACAGTATTTTTTTTGTGAAATATACCATCTTAATAATAATAATACACCATAATAGACTATATTAATATGTTTTTTATATCTTCTTCAAAATACACAATTTCATGAAAATACACAATGTTAATGTACCCAAATATATCAAAATACATAAAAAAAATAAAAAAAATAAAAAAATTGCATTTCATCATGATGTATCACGATATGAAACAAATATAAAAAAAAAATCTATTTTCAATTACATTATAATATCAAATTAAATTACATTATTTCACCACAATAATTCTTAATTTATTATTTATTTTCAAGACTTCAATCATTATTATATCAATTTTTTTATTTAAAATAAATTTTATTAATTTCATTTGATTATTCAAATGTCACATTTTTTATTCAAGTATTTATTGATGTTCATGATGTTTAATTAATATTACGTATTTATTAAAAATTCATTTTCAGCATTGAATGCATTTGTAAATAAAATCCAGGGTCAATTTTCCAAACTATTATATTTTTTTTTTGTTTTTGCAATTTTAGTTAAATTTATAGAAATGAAATATGAATTATCATTATTTTATCGGTTATCCTATTATCCACGAAATTAAAAATATACGATCATCCATGGTAATCTAAAATTTTCCCATCAAAACAATTAAAAAAACTAAAATTCACTCACTGAAGTTCACTAACAATTATAATTCACTTCTTCTTCAATACACCATCAACAATATTTTAGTTGATAAGAAAAATACTATACAAACAATATCCAAAAAAAAAAAAAAAAAGCCCTAAAAAATAACAATATTGCCTCTTAAACATCGTCAAAACCATTTCTATCTATAATGGTCGATCAAAACTATGAACTTCATGAAATCCATTTGTTTCGGGTTCTGCCTATAAATCGATCGATTTGAAAAATAAGTATAAAATTGAGATTAGCCAAAAAAAAGAAAGAAAAAATTGAAATCTAAATACCATTAATTGAACATCCATAACACAACAAAGGATCTTAGAAGGGTGGGAGAGACGGATGACCTTTTTTCAGTGAGAGAGAGAGAGAGAACACAATAAATAACCAAAAATCACAATAGTTAATGATGCGTTGAAGGAACACTGCTTCAATATTTAATTATGTATCAAAAAAACAAATCTAGAAACAAAAGAAGAAAACAAGGCTTAAATTTGCACCACAAATCTAGAAACAAAAGAAAAGAGAACAAACTAAAGATCAGGATTCAGGAAAACAAGAGTGTGCACGAAGAATGAAGCAAAATCGACACGAATCAGCTCTGTTTTCACCTGTTTCATGGAGGCTTTCCGTCCGAGAAACTGAAGAGGCTCTGACATTCGCCATTAAAACCAAGCTCGGAGCACGAAGAAAGAAAACCTAGCAGCAATAGAACTTCAACAGCTTCTTTTTACGCATTTCAACCAACCCCATTTTTATCATCATCACCACCAATACTCCAAACAAAGCTGACCCATCATCTATTTATTACAAACAAAAATTTAATTAGGCCTCTCGATTGCTGTATTTATATATGTGTTCATCGAATCAAAGTAGTTGCTTACATCTGCTTCTGGGAGTAGATTGATCTGTGCATAAACTTCATCTGTTTCAAGTTCTGCCTATTAATTGATGGATTTGAAAAATAAGTATAAATTTGAGATTAGCAAAAAAAGAAAGAAAATTTTTAAAATCCAAATACCAGTAATTGAACATCCATAACACAGCAGATGATGTTAGAAGGAACACCCCACTTTGGAATTTGTTGATGCTTTCAACTACAAAAAACAAAATAATCAAATGGAGAGAGGAATGAACCTTTTTTAGTGAGAGAGAGAGAAAAGGCAATACTTGTTCCAAGCGACCTTGCGGGACTTTGCGAATGATTTATGGGCAAAGGAGATTTGGGAGCCAATGCCTTCAAATCTGGTCATTTCGAGACACAAACCCAGTGAGGTGGAGACTAACCAGCAGAGGCGACCGTGCAGCCTAGGAATGGGATAGAGAGAATCGAGTGGCCAAATCTGGGGTTGGAGGAGAGAAACGAGCGACCGAACGATGATCAATCTTAATCGAGACGGCAGAGATCGAGAGACGATCATGGAGAATCGTTGATATTGGAGATGTGGCGGAGAAATGGCGATGGCGATTCGTTGGCGATGGCAACGATCTCAGTGGTGGCGACGGATTGGAGAAGTAAGATAATAGTGAAATTGGTGAAAGGTCGTGCAGATCCGACCACCGCTAGACGTGGCCATCCAGATCCAACCTTACCGCAACCAACGCCGCCTACCCCGAACGATCTAGGGTAAACTCGAGAGCGAGGGAGAGAAGCCAGAAGAAGAGCAAGGCTGAACATAGAGAGGAAGACAGAGAGAGAAAGAGAGAGGAATAATGGTTGAAATGAAATAGTGTTAATTACACATTATACCCCAATAATTGTGAATAATTATGGAAGGGCAAAATCGACATTCCATGTTTCCTGTTAACAGAGTTAGCGTTGCACTTAGGTCCACAAACTATAGAGGAGTAAGTGGCGACATTTAAACCACAAGGGGATAAAGTGCAAATAAGCCAAACTATAAGGAGTAAAATGTAATTAACCCTTAAAAAAATTAAATTGAAATTTAGGGATTACTTTAAATTTTTCATTCAAAATCTATTTTTTATTTTAATACAAAATACATTTAAAGAAAATAGCGCAATAATTTTGCCACAACTATTGGATTATCTAACCTAAACAAGACGTGTCAAACCATTGTTCATCCCACAAATGCCACAACAAATTTAGCACATCTATTTGAGATGATCTAATTAAGAGTATATCCTCCAACAGTTTCACTATACTAGTTTTTTAGTAGAAGATATTAATTAAAAAATGTGAAAAATTACCAAGTGGATCCAAGTTAAGCATGATATTACTAATTAATATCAACTGTTTTAAAATGAACCAAACAATTCTGGAGTGTAGTTTTTGTTTAACCATCCAATCCCAAATTCAAAAACACCAAATTTTTCATGACATATTTTCCCTTCCAAAATCTGCAGGATTAGAATTTTCAATATGTAACGGTTTCTAAAACAAAATCAATTTATTAAAATCAAAATAACTTTTTTTGTACAAATTTTTGCAACGATCTAATTATATATTCAAATTCATCTTAACAAGATCTTTAAAATTATATCACATTCACAAGTTTTTATTAGTTTTTAGATTCATGTTACATTCATATCGCACTATCAGAAATTTCAGTTTTCACATTCGTATTACATTCAACACGGTTCTATACATTACCAAAATGCATGTGAATGTTATCAATAAGTTATGTTACATTCAACATGTTCATATAATTTACGCTATTATCAACATCAATTGATGACATCAGTTTTTAGTGCATTGCATGTTATATTCAAAACTTGCGGGGCAAACAAATTGTAATGATGTTATTATAATATTAACATCACACTTAATGTTATATATAACATTCACATACATCCTAATCCATAATTCCTAAGAAAAAAATATTAATATCTCATTTTGAAGATCATGATTTATAGATCATTTTGGTGTTAAAAAATCATTGAACAACAATCACAATTGAGAGAAATTGTAAGTTTCATTTTCAGTCTCGTTGGTAGTTTATTATTTTATTTGTTTCCGCGTCTTTAAGATGACAATGCGTATATGGAATGTAACAATTCACTAATAGGGATAAATTACTTTGCGAAATGTCAATAAGACTGATTGGTTAAAAAATAGTTAGGTTTGATTGATAGTTTCAACACACATTTAGGATTGGATGGTAATCGCCCCTAAAAATTAAACACCATGGTACTACCTAAAGCATTTCCTACTTTAGATAGAGCACATTTAATTCTCCAAATGTAGAGAACTGTTTTTGCTTCCCGTTTTATCTCTCATTCTATTTGTCTTTATCTCTCTCCATCCATACAATATATATATATATAAACAACAAGAAAATCAACACAAAGTACAAACAATACTAATCATCTAGTCACATGTCGAAAGCCCTTTTGTCCATTTCTTCGACTGAGATTTCCTCAAGATCGGTTGTTGGTGTCTCAACAATCTTTAAGGGGCAATCCTCATTAGCTCCCCTCTTCGCCAGGATGTTCGCACAACGATTTGTCTCCCGTGGCGCGAATTGAAGGGTATAGTCATTCAGAAAGAGGATTCAAAAAGAGGACCCTTTTGCACTCTTCAATGTAATCTTTGAATCTATGATTCTGGGAGCACAGATTTTGAATAAGTGTGACTGCATCGGCAGAATCAGTCTCGACCATGACTCGGGGATATTGCCTGTTAACCGCAATCTTTATGCCAGTAAACAAGCTTTTCAATTCTGCTTCAAGTGGGGTGCAATTGTCTATGCATCCATAATAGTCAAATTTTCAAACTCCAAGATTATCTCTAAAGAGGCCTCCAATTCCACCTTTACCTGGATCGCCCTTGGCACTCCCATCGTTATTAAGTTTTAGAAAGCTTACAGGGGGAGAAAGTCAGTCAATGCAAGGTCTCTTTAGTTCATTTAGGAAGTTTGGCTCTAAGAAAGATTTTGAGAGATCTTGAACATAGTTTGTAATTCTCTTAAGAATAAGATTAGGATGGTTATAAATACTTCAATAACCTCTTTATTTTTATGTTTCCAGACTTCCCAAATGGTGACCACAAATAAATAGAACTGGAGATTAGAGAAACCATCTTTAAGAGGACTTTTATTCCCTATTATAACAATAATATTGGTATTATTGTCGGACAATGCTCTAACAAGTGTCTATGCCAAAAGACAAGATTTAATATTATTTTAATAAAAAATTTAATTTATATAATATAAAATCATAGATTTTAAAATTGGAAGTAACTAAATTATTTTAAATAAATAATTTTATATTAAAACTTAGAATGGTGTAGAATTTACAAATTAAGTAATTATAGTCCATAAAAAAAGATGGAGCTTTACAAATTAATTAAAATCCAAGTAAGTGTTATGATCTTTCCATATATACAATAATCAAATAATGGGAAATGTCTATTGAATTGAATCTCAAATGTAGACACTACATTTGTCCCTGTTTCGGCATATAGTTTTAGCACGGCATCCTAATAAAAAAATAAAAAAAATAGAAAGACAAAATACCAAAAAACAAAAGGAAAAGAAAAAGAAAAAATGTCAAATGAAATTAAACTTGTTCTTGATTGAGAAATCTTCAAAGAGAATTTTCGGGAAATGTTTTGCTTGAAAAAACCGGTTTTCGAGAGAAAATTCAAAAGTTGGGCTTAAATTGTAATTCCTTAAAACCTTTTGAATTTCAAAATTGGGATGATCAAAGGGGATAGTTTGAATTGAAAAACTGATGAAGATATTATTGAAAAGTATTTCATAGTAGGGAAAAGTATAATTTAGACCCTCTAACTATTGACATATTTTTAAGTGATCCCTCTAAATTTAAACGTTTCATTTCAAACCCTCTACGTATCATAACATTTCAAATTGGTCATTCCGTTAGAAAATCAGTTAAAACTGACGGAATAAAGGGGCAAAATGGTCTTTTCACGTTTTTAAAATTTTTTTAATCATTTTTAATTAATTTTTTTTTTTTATCTCTCTCTCTCTTCCTCCCCTTCCTCTCTCTCTTTCTCCCGCCACCTCCCTCTCCCTCCTTCCCTCTCCCCGCCACCTCCCTCTCCCTCTTCCTCCCCTTCCCCTCTCTCCCTCCCACCCCACCCCCTGCAACAGGGGGTGGACCTGAAACAGGGGGTGATTCCGGACCTGAAACAGGGGGTGGTGCCACCCCCTGCACCGGACTTCCGGTGAACTTTGGCCGGCGACGATTAATTAGTCTATTCTTCTGACTCATCTTGGATCCGATTGTAAACATCTTAAACGTAGCCATTTCGGATTTCCGGTGGACTTTGGCCGGCGACGGCTTGTTCATTCGAACTTTTTCTTGTTCATTCGAATGATCTCTAGAAAAGCAAGCAATGCGATAAAAACTTTTCTGGTCCTAAAGGAAAAGGTGACGAAAATTGAGGGGAAGAAATAAGAGGAATAGAGAGAGTTTTTTTGACTGATTTGGTAACATTTGTCGGAGGATTGATAGATTTTGGTGAAGAGACGGAGTGGAGAAATTAGGAGAGAAAGAGATGGTGTCGAGAGAGAATATGGTGAGGATAAGGTTAGCACTTTTCAGCTTGGCTTGTTTGTTTTTAACGATAGTTTCCAAGACAACGGCGTCTCCGGGAGGAATCACCGGCAGGTCTCACCGGAACGCGTACGCGACGATGATGTACATAGGAACGCCGAGGGACTACAAGTTCTACGTGGCGACTCGCGTGATGCTCAGATCCCTCATGAGGATCGGCGTCGAAGCTGATCTCGTCGTCATTGCGTTGATCGACGTCCCTCTCCCTTGGGTCTACGCTCTGTATGCCCCCTGCCACAGGGGGTGGAATCACCCCCTCTTGCAGGGGGTGGGATAGGAAGGAGAGAGGGGAATGGGAGGAAGAGGGAGAGGAAGAGGGACATGGCGGGAGAGAGAGAGGAATGGGAGGAAGAGAGAGAGATAAAAAAAAAAAAAAAAATTAATTAATTAAAAATGATTAAAAAATTTAAAAAACGTGAAAAGACCATTTTACCCTTGAGATTCTGTTAGTTTTAACGGAATCTCTAACGGAGGGACCATTTTGAAACGTTATGATATATAGATGGTTTAAAATGAAACGTTTAAACTTAGAGGGACCACTTAGAAATATATCAATAGTTAGAGGGTCTAAATTGTACTTTTCCCTTCATAGTATAAGGATATGTTTCAAGAAGTCAATTTGGAGTTTTGAAAAGGATAAATGTGTCAATTTTAGACACTTTTCAAATTCAAATTTGGAAGCTCTTGAGTTAGTAATAATGAAATTAAATCTAATATTAATGAATAATCAAATTTTTAAAGTCAATTTATACTATTGAAAAGTTAGTTGAATTATGGAAGTTCAATTAATTATTTAAGGGGTAAAATTAGAATATAGAATTTAATTATATTTCAACAGGGACATAATTGGTTATCTTGAAATTAATCACCATTAGGATTGGGCCTAAGTATATTAATTATTTCATCATCTTTGCATCATCCTTACATCATCATAACATCACATATGACATTACCATGACATCACCAATCGACCAATTCGAAAGCGACATGAAGATACCATTCTAAGAATTCTTTTAGCATTTTTGGGCTTAATAATTGATTTTTGGGCCTAAAATCGAAGAATAACAAGTTTCCTAGCCAAGGAGTAGTCCAATAGCCCAAACTAGTGGCAAAACACCACGTAAGCACTTGGGCGCACACAAGAGACTGTGTCCACTTCTCTTGCGGCTATAAATAGTCCTTAATTTCCTTTTGTGCAAAGGGTCGGTTAGTCCCTTGAAGCTTTCTGAAAAGTTCTTCTTCTATTCTGCTATGTGTTTCCCTATTACCCAAAACCCCAAGAAATCCTTAAGAAAGTTCAAGTTCCGAAGAAGAAAACCATCTTTTCCAGGATTGATATATACTGATTTTTTATAAATCTTTTAAATTTATTGATTATCTCCTACTCTTAGGCCCTTTTTAGGGCCATTCTTCCTTTTTGCACAAAGATCTTGAACGTGGAGATACTTCGAGATTAGAGTACTTATCATTTAGACTTCGTTGGTACGGCGCAACCAAAAGATCTAAAATGTCTTGATAAGGATTTGCTACATTGTAGATGTATTTATTTAGCGCAAATTTCATTATCGCAATTTAATTCCGACAATTTAATTATTGTTATTTAATTTATATCAACCTTTCCCATATGATACATCGGTGAAGGGATCAAATATTAAAATTGAAAGGTCCACGCAACAGAATATAAAAAAATTAAATCAGATTTCAATATCTAATTCCTTAAAGGCGGATCTAATCCTATTAACATTAAAACAATAGAGCAGCCAATATTACAACACTTTTAGTATAAATAGTACCTCTTCTAGTAATTCAGCCTCAAAACTAGTAGTTCCCGAGGTGTGATCTGTGTAGACTCTTCCGAGTGTCTAAACACAAACAAAATCACTATTGGAGGTTTAATTCTCTCAAAAGTGATACACATGTCTTACCTCTAACTGTATCCACAAAGAGAATCTCCAAAAGAAAAGTGTTCCTAGGATTTTTAAGTTTAAATCTAATCTCAAGACTCTAAAATAGTTTTGATTTCAATCTAGGTGATAGTAAAATTCAAATTAGTTGTGAAATATGAAAAAATACAATCTCACAGACAGATATCTCAGAGAAAATAAGGGAGAAATTGAAATTTGTATGAGGTGGCTGAATTTCTACTAATAGGCGGTCATTACTCATCTCCCATCCTATATAAACTGTCTAGGATTGAAAACCCTAAACTCTTTCTTTTTTTGTATTTGTCCTTTAACCCCTAAACTTTTTAAGTTCGTCATTCTACTTATTTTTTTTTCAAGGACTCTCAATATTTACATGTATGTTCAACTACACCCGGTGAATACCTTTGAAGGCTTGTAGTTAGAGAACAACACTTAATATTATCAATATATAATAATCCATATATGTAATATACAATACTTCAAATACAAAAGTTCATGGAATACAATCACACCTTAAATATCTTACTTTGACTCGAGCACAACTATCATGTAGAATATTAAGGATGGTCACGTTCGACTTTTTACTGCTCTTAGTAAGTCCACTTACAGATGTTCTAGTATCTCATATTAATGTATTAAGACTCACAACTAGATTGTTGAAGATTATTTTCAACAATCCAATACCGACTAAAAAATTTAGAATATCGAGTCACCAAATATTTTTTGTCTCTTCCTATTTAATCACATTAAGTAGTCGAAAATTCCTACTCAACAATCAAGGTCTACAACTATAATGGTATTATTTCAATAACAATATCAAGAATACATTTTATTGATACTTGAGATTGAAACATTTTTACAGATACAAGGCTTAAATGAGATAATATAAGATTGACTATATAGTTTACAACCAACAGAGGGTACCCCTTCTACTTTACCATCCGAGTGCTAGATAAGAAAATATTTATATTTCAATACCTTTACTTAATATCGCTTATATTCTTTGCATTTACATTATGTTTTTACTGTGTCCGTTTCAATTTTTAAATATTGTCATAAAAAATAAAATTACAAAAACATGTTGTTATTATGCTAATTTGAGAATTAGAAAAATCAATATAATTCTTTACTATCGAAAATTTGGGCTTGAAAAATAGAGAAAAGTCCATTTTGTTAAAATTAGTTCCTACAGGACTTTTGGTGAATTCAACAATTTAACAAGTTGATGGAGAGTTTTCCATACCACAAATAGCGTAGAAATTTGAAACGATTGGTTTAGGGGATTGCTTTCCTTAACATGTCATTTTGTTGAAAACGGTATAAATCTTGGAGAGGTTAATATTGACAAAATTCATTTTCGTGATGTCCCATTGATTCTCATTTTCATAAAATTTGAGGGATGTCAAATTCGAAATCCTTTAATTTTTGACACAGTTCTCAAATGCATGTTACACATACCGGTCATGTTTCTACTTCACAACTTTCTATTCCTAACACGTATTTGATTCCAAAACTCACCTTAAATCTCTTGTCTGTTGAGCAACTTTGTGAATTGGAATTTAAAGTCATATTTTCTAATAATGGTTGTCGTGTGTAGGATCCTCATACAGAAAAAACTCTTGGGACTGGTTGTAAGGTTAGATGCCTATTTTAACTTACCAGTTTATACTTTCCATCTCCAACTCCACCATCACCATAACCAAATATCCCTTCATCAACCTGTGCAACCTCACCACCACTGCCAGTATCATCTTCCTCATCCTTATCTCCACAACCACTAGCATTTCTCTTACCATCCCAAATTTGGCATGTTCGTTTAGGCCACACTTCATCCACCTAACTCATATCGCTTATCTCTAGTGGTCAATTAGGTTCAATTCAACATGAGTCCTTCAAATGTATCCATTGCCAACTTGTAAAACAACCAGCCCTACCTTTCAAAGAGATTCAATCTATTTTTCTTGCACCATTTGATCTAATTCATTTTGATATTTGGGGACTTTCTCCTCATGCCTCGATGGGTGGTTGTCATTACTTTGTTATCTTTATGGATGACTACACTCGATGTACATGGTTGTTTCTTATGAAACATCGATCCGAACTATTCCAAATATATTCTGAGTTATCTTCTATGGTTCAAACCCAATTTTCTAGAAATATCAAAGTTTTCCGCTCAGATAATGCAATGGAATACAAGGATCGTGTTTTTCTTAATCTGCTTCGCAAAAATGACACGCTCTCCCATCGCTCATGTCCTAATACATCCCAACAAAATGGACGAGCTAAATACGAACATAGACATATTCTTGACACAGTTCGTGTTCTTCTCATTTCTTCATCATGTCTTGAGCATTTTTGGGGTGATGTTGCCTTCACAGCTATCTACACAATAAACTGTGTCCCTTCCGCTACAATCCAGAACCAGTCTCCATTTGAGCACTTTTTTGGTAAACCTCCTGATTACTCTGAACTCAGAGTCTTTGGTTGCGCCTATTTTGTTCTTCTCAAACCATGTGAACACAACAAACTAGAACCAATGGTTCGTCTGTGTTGTTTTATTGGATATGGCATCGAACATAAAGGGCATCGGTGTTGGGATCCCATTTCTAAAATCTTTCGTATCTCACGACATGTCGTTTTTTGGGAATATCAAATATTTTCTTCCTTACGGTCATTTGACATGTCAACACTCACCAACTTTAGATTATTTACTGATCCATCTATTGAGTTATTTCAAGAGGGTCCAGTTCCAGGTACTATTGAGTCCACTCTAGCACTACCAGTTGAGCCCAACCCTGTACCTTATGCTGAGTCCAAACCCGAACCACCAGCTGAACCCACTCTAGAACCACCAGCTGATCTTACCTCTCCAGCTCCAGCTCCAGCGACCATGCCTGAGACTTCTCATGTGGCCGATAATTCTGTACCGACTGCCTCTGAGACCCACGCTCTAGAACACCCCCGCCGCTCTACCAGGGTAACTCATCATCCACATTACCTTACTGATTTTCATTGTTTTTTTTATTATACTCAATCTGCATGAGCCTTAATCCTATAAGGAGGCTAGTACTAATCATCTTTGGCAGAAAGTAATGGACGAAGAACTTCAGGCCCTCACTAAAACTCATACTTGAGATATTGTTGATCTGCCCCCTAGAAAAACCCTTATTGGGTACAAATGGGTGTTTAAGATCAAGACACTTTTGATAGCTCTGTTGACTAATATAAAGCCCGACTTGTTGCCAAAGGATTTGCTCAGGAATATGGCATTGACTATAAAGAGATATTTGCTCTAGTGGCAAGGCTAACATCTGTCTGTACACTTCTTGCCGTCGCCGCCTTTAGAAACTGGACTCTCTTTCAAATGGATGTAAAAAATGTATTTCTCAATGGCGATATTCTTGAGGAAGTCTATATGCATACCCCTCCCGGCCTGGTTGTCCTTCGAAATAAAGTTTATCGCTTTCGCCGTGTTCTGTAAAGTTTGAAACAAGCCCCACGTGCCTGGTTTGCCAAATTCAACAGTACTATTCATCATTTTGGGTTCACACCTGATGCCCATGATTCAACTTTGTTTATTCGCCATACTGCCAACGATATCATTCTTTTTTTATTGTATGTGGATGATATGGTTATTACTGAAGATGATTTACATGGTATTTTTAACTCAAAAGGTTCCTTAGTGACCAATTTGAGATGAATGATCTTGGCGTGCTCACTTATTTTCTTAGCCTCGAAGTCTCATCTGGGTCTGATGGATATTTTCTCTTTCAAGCCAAATATGCCTCAAATCTCCTTTCTAAGGTTAGGATCACTGACTCAACCACTGTCACTACTCCTTTCGAGCCGAACGTCAGACTTACCCCACTCGATGGTTCACCTCTTCAGGATGTCACTCTATATCGCCAACTGATTGGAAGTCTTATATATCTTACTGTCACCCGCCATAACATTGCCTATGCCGTTCATCAGGTCAGTCAGTTCTTGTCTGCTCCTCGGACCACCCATTACTCGATTGTTCTTGACATTCTTCGGTATGTCAAGGGTACTTTATTTCATGGGCTTCATTTCTCAGCTCAGTATGCTCCCGTCTTACAAGCTTATTCTGATGTTGATTGGGCTGGAAACCCCACCGACAGATGTTTAACCACTAGTTACTGTTTCTTTTTAGGAAATTCTCTCATTTCTTAGCGTAGTAAGAAATAAACTGTGGTTGCTCGCTTTAGTACTGAAGCCGAATATCGTGCCATAGCTGATGCAACTCAAGAACTTTTCTGGCATCGATGGCTACCCGCTGACATGGGCATCCTTTCTCCCGTTACCACTACCTTGCACTGTGATAACAAGATTGCTATTCAAATCGCTTACAATGATGTATTCCATGAGCGTACAAAATATATCGAGACTAATTGCCACTTTATCCGTCATCACATTCTGCAGAATACGATTTGTCTACAATCCGTCAGTTCAGCTGATCAAAAAACAGACATTTTCACTAAGGCTTATCCACCTGAACTCTTTCACTCTCTAATTTCCAAACTTGAATTCACCTTCCACTTACTGCCTTGAGTTTGAGGGGGGATGTTAATGTAATAATGAGCTTGACCCATTTGACCCATTAGAGTTTTGCCCTAACCCTCACTTCCCTTATAGATACTTGTGTATAGCGTTGTATTTTATGTATCACTTTCATAATATATATTTATGATTCTTCTCCCACTTTTCAATTATTTTAACAATCGAAATGTACATTGCAATTAGGCACAAACGTTAGGGGTGCGAAGTGTAATTTATCCTCTTTTCTTTTTTCAACTTTACTCGTTGCGTCATCTTGAGGAACTAACTAGATTTCAACCACCGGTAACAAGAAGAAAAGAGGGAAAAAAGGTCACCTAAAAAAGCTCACCCGATCCCAATCTCTCTCTCTCTCTCTCTCTCTCTCTCTCTCTACCTGAATCTGAAAGAGCTCACTTCTCTCTCAATATGGAGAGTTTATCATCCGATCTCTGTCTAAAGATATTTTGTTTACTGGATCACCAGAATCTTGCAGCTGCTCAACAAGGTCAGCACCAATTTATTGAATTCTTCATTCTAATTTTAAGGCTGATTTTTTTTTTTTTTTTTGTCTTTTATATTCAAATTCATGATGATATATGATCTGGGTTTTGCTGAATTATGTGATTTTTTTTTTCTTATAATGATGGTTTCTTCTTTGATTTGAGGTTGAAGCCCTGTATTGTGATCTGAAGTTCTTTATGTTTGGGAGTGGGAAGTTGGGAATTCGGATTAGAATAAACTAGAAAATGTCAATTCCAATTCCGAGCCTTGAATTCTGTGTTACCAAACGCTACCTTACGGAATTCTCTGCAAAATTGCTTGATTTGATTCTAAAAATTTGTTTGGTTATGATTTGTCATTACTTTGTTTCATTTCGCCCGATAACTTTATCTAAAAATTTCTTCTTAATTGACTTGAAATTCTCATCACCTTATGTTTGGGAGTTTAAAATTGGAGTTTGTTGAAGTTTGTTAGGTTTATCTCACATCGACTACTGTGGAAGAGATTGGTACTCAAGTTATAAGCGTGATAAAAAAACACACTTTATGAGTTAATTTTTGGGATTGAGAGAGGTCTAAAATCCCTCTCCACAGATATCAAAGTTCAAATTACATCTCTAGACCAATAGTGACGAAAAGAGAGACTGATCGAGAGTTAGCCGATCTAAAGGCCCGATGTGTTAGAGGGAGATTGTTACGTTTATTTCACATCGGCTGTGGAAATGGCTCATAGTCAAGTTATAAGTGTGAGGAAAATAATTACCTTATGAGTTTGTTTTTGGGGTTGAGAGAGATCCATGCCCCCTACACTGGTATCAGAGTTCAGGTTACATCTCTCGATCAATAGTGACGAAAGGAGAGACTGGTCGAGAGTTAGTCGATCCAAAGACCCATGCGTAAGGGAGAGACTATTAGGTTTATCCCACATCATCGGTTGTGGAAAGGGCTCGTAGTCAAGTTATAAGTGTGAGAGAAAGTCTCACCTCATGAGTTAGATTGTTGGGTTTATCTCACATCGGCTGCAGAAAAGGCTAGTAGTCAAGTTATAAGCGTGAGAGAAAATCTCATCTCAAGAACTAATTTTTGAAATTGAGAAAGATCCAAACCCTCCCCTCAAAGTTCTACATGTGTCATGTCTCTAATTGTGTGTTTGGATGAGGCACATGAAGGAAACATTTAATATTGAGAAGGAATTTGTAAAATTTTGGTAAGAAATTTTGTTAAGAAAAATGTACAAATGGTTTCCAAAAATCAAATACATTCTTACCCAAATGCACCCTAACAGTATCACACAAATGAACCCTTACTAGAGAAAAAGCGTGCAAATTTTCCCCCTCTTAATTTTGTTAAAAAATATACTATGAAATTTTTGACAAATGTACATGCTTGTGAAGTGTGTAGGAAGTGGAAAGTCTTGGCGTCGGATAACATGTTATGGTCTAACCTATTTAAAGAGAGATGGGGTACGGATCACGCCACGTTCTACGCTCCCCCCGACTCCAAGCCGTGGAAAGACGTTTTTCAAGTGCAAGATCGTTGTGATCGTGTTGGATTGTAAGTTTTTTATTTATTTTTTTAAAGTTTTCGTTTATCTACTTCACATTTAGTTATTTTTAGAGAGACTTTTTGAGAATTCCCCAAATTTCAAAAATAATTTTTTAAGAATCATCTCACACGTGTTAAAAAATAATTATTATAGGACTTTATAAAGTGGTGTTTTTATAGGATGAGATTTTTGGAAAAATTTCTCTTATTTTTATAAGGCGACTCTATAATTTCTTACACGCTCAATTGCTATGACGAGAACATCTTAGTTTTGTTCCTCGTCATTTGACAAAGCCAAATTAAGTTTCGATGAAAATGGTCATTTTTAAGTGGGGGAAAATGTTCAAGGTAGACATTTAGTTGTGTCATTTTTTACAAAAATTCAATTTAATTATCATATATGTTTTTGCTCATTTTAGTTTTTAAAGGATTTTGGAGAGTAAGGGAATTTTTTTTTTATAATATAATATATTCTGTACAATAAAGCTCTACACTCTCTACTATATAACCATAATAATGGGTTAAATTAGGAAGAATATCATCCTAATAAATGAGCTAATTAGTGGAATAAAGAAATTAACAAATAACTTAATTAGGGAATAATAAATAATGTATTAATGGAAATATTAAATATTTCAACAATTTTAATAATCAAGTTCAAAAAATGAATAATTTTCTTTTTCCTAAAAAAAAAAAGGAAAAACTGAAATTTTGTTTATTCTCACGCATTTTAGAACTTTAGATGTCGTTCTTCTAATTTTTTTTAATATTAAAATCACGTCATCAGATCGACAAGTCTTTCTTAATTTTTTTTTGGTATGGGCTCTTTCCAATCTTTAGATCTTAGACTATTTGAATTAGAACTCATAATTAACAGGTGACGTAGTATAACAAATACATATACACACAAAATTTATGAGATTGATTTTTATTTTTATTTATTTGTTTATTTATTTTTGTCGTTGCTTAATCTCAGGGGTCTGAGTATAATAAGGGAAGGAGAAGACTATTACCTTGTGCAGCAGGGTGAAATTCAGAGGCATTTGGGTTCGCGGCGGCAAACGGTGGAGGAAGGTGGCTGTGAGACAGACTCCACCACCACCTCCACCTTCATAGAAGAGGGTTGTTTGGATGGAGAATTGTCCTCCTCTTTGGGGATCCTTGACAGAATCATCTTCTTCATTGGGGACTTGCAAGCTGCTTCTGTCCATGCTAAAAGAAGCAGGCTTCTCTAAAAACTCGAACTCTTGCTTATCTCCATTTTTTTTTCACTTATTGTTGTATCTCCTCTTGGCTTGTATATTTAAAATTATTTGAATGTAATTTTGTGTGAAATGAAAGTGCAAGTGAAAAGCTTAGTTTTTATTTTCCCCAACAAAATATATTTTGTTCAGTTTTAGTATTTTTAAAAATATATATATAATTATTTTAGTACTAGTACCAATAGCTACTGATTATTGTATCATAAGAAGTAGACGCTCAGTTAAAACCTTAAACATCATACTGGGAGCAAAATCTATTTTAAAGAGGAAGAAATCGTATCTCTTTATTTCTAGTATTTTGTTTTAGTTTCTGTTGGGTAATAGAATAAATGTCTTCTTCTTGTATTACATTTAGTATTTCATCGAAACACAGTAATACAAATTTTAATTTTGTCCTTTTATGTTGTAATCGATTAATTTAAAATATTCCTATAATTAATGATTATGATGATTTGTTTTATTTTTATTTTTCAAATTTCTTCTCTATATATAATTAATTAATTTCTGAACCAAAGGGATAAAAATAACTTTATTGAACAAAAAAGAATCGTAAAATTAAATTTGACAACCACCACATAAAATGAGCAATAAAATGGAATTCGGGCAATGAATCACTAAACATGTGTTTTTTTTTGGTCCTATACAAACTACAACATTGTCCTACCATAGATGATAATCAACAATAAATACAAAAAAAAAAAAAAAAGGCCTAGAAATCAACAGTTGAGATCATCCTTTATGACTCTGGTGAAGTTTCAGCGAGCCGGTACATTGTGATCTCTTGCTGCTTGAAATACCGACGATCCTCTTCGTCGACAAGTACAAGGTTCAAGTAGTACTTCACACTAAATTTATTGTTGATGTTGCGGTGTGTTGGCGTCAGTTCATACGGGCTTAGGAACAATCTTATGGGGATTGATTCGCCTGCAAAAGAATATAAATTTAATTATCGTAAAGGTTAAGAAGACAGAACAATCTTATGGGGAAATTTTGTTTCTGTTCTGTTCCCAGTTTTTGAGAACAAATTTCTGAGCATAGAACAGAGCAGAATCGTTCACAAATTTACAAGTTCTCTGAGAACATCAATATTTCTCATCCAACTTAACTGGAAAAAAACCCAAGTATTTTAAACAATTTTTTTGAAGTAATTAATATCATTTTTAAAAAAAAAATTACAAGTACATTTTTAAAGCAGAAAACAAGTGTTAGTTTTACTCTTTTTTCTTTTCTTTTTTTTTTTTCTTTTTTAGTTTAAAAGCAAAAAAGTACTTAAAAAATGTGTTATCAACCAATGCCTTAGCTGAATGTGTTTCTGTTTTCTTTTGTTCCATTCCCAGAAAATTGGAAACCAAAAAAAAAAAGTATCAGTTCCATTCCCAGATTTTAGAACAAACCTCTGAGAACAGAACAAAATTGTTCCCAAATTTATATGCATGTTCAAGTCTCTGTTTTTTTACAAGTTTTCTGTGAACAGAAATAAAAATCTGGGAACAGAAATATAAAAGCAAACCCAAGAGTTCCTGATGGAAAAATTGGGTGAAAATATTAATAGCAGTTTCTCTGGGCATACCTCTGACAGGAGCACCATCCATTAGCTCAAACTTGGCGAGCGTCTCTGTTTCGACATGGGTGTTAGCCCCTGATCCCGTCGATTCCCGGCGCCTGATCTCGAGATCCATATTCTTTATCTTGATTCTTACGAGAAGGAAATATATCTTTCCTAGAATAACGTCATTTAGATGATACCTGTACAAACACACCAATTGGCAGCAGCACTAATTTAATCCTGTCCCAATGAACCAGAATAAAAATTTGCATAGATTCGTCAAGGTTGAACTTTGGATCCTGTAAGAAGCGTGACTTTTTTGACATACATGCGATATATTTAATTAGTGAAAATGATTTTGAGAGAAACTAGGCCCTGTTTGGTTTACAACACAAAAAACAGTTCCCGATTTTTTCTTAAATTGTGAAAACTGGTTTGGCTTAGCTGAATAATATTTTCTTAAAACACGAGGGTGATGTAAATGATTAAAAATTTGTGTATGAGATATAAGATAGATAAATGTGATGAGTTAGAAAAAGATTACAAAATAAAGAAAGAAAAGAAAATTTGATAAATTTAAAAATTGAAAAATAATTTTAAAATATTTAGTAATTTTGAGAATTGTAAATTTTTTTTTTTTGTAAAATAATTTTGGAGGTGTGTTGTAAAAAGAAAAGTAGATAACCTTTTTGTTTTTGAAAACAAAGAGAAATTAGCCCACAACTAAACCAAACATACCATTATACTACATCCCGCTTAATCAATGGCATAATAACTGAAAATGGTCCAGGTATAATCTTTCTCAGGAAATTTGCAATTAAACTTACTTGCTCTTATTGTATTCGAACTCAATGTGAAGGCAATCCTCGATTCCAACTTCCATCTGCAAGGCGTAATGATTACCGATTCAAATATCTATATACATATGCATATACTTAGATAGATAGAAAGATATGCCTACTGTGAATGCATACAACAAAAATTAAATTATGACATGCTGTATGGTCGGAGAAAATATGACCACACTAACCTTAATACTGTTGTTAATTGATGGTTGTGGGCTATAATTCCGTACCTGACACGGATTCAAATAGATGGCTCAGTCCAGTACGATTTAAGTCCCAACTGCTGAATCTTTTCATGGATAAAGATAGTTTTTTAACAAAAAATAATTGAAAAAATATAGTGTATATATATATACCATCCAAGTTTAGTTATCCAGCATGGTAGATGAAAAATCAGTTATCAACTCTGAGAAATTAAGAAGAAAAAGATTACCACAAAATCTTGGTATTCAACAATGCTCCCGGCATAACCACGACTGACAGTCACTTTCAGGACGTACCTGAAATGAGCACAATTCGGGGATGAGTTGTACATTTATCAGCAAAATACTATTTGCATTACTACAAGCCATGCTATTATTATTAGATTCTGCTTTAGATCAAGCAGTCTAACCAATGATCCTAACCCTTTGACTCAACTGGGTCGGTGGCCAGTCCAGGTCTGATAACTATGACTACAAGTGTTGGACCTCATCATGTACAGGGACATACCAAAGCATAATCATATTTGGCAACAGAAGCACATCAGAATTATAACTAGGGCTTATAAAAATGGGGACCCCATCCTTTTGCAGAAACTACGAACACCTACTCACTTTTACTTGATACCAGGGGACCACTTGCCAGAGCTCATAACGGTAAAACGACCATTATGGCTTCACTTTTGCCTGAATTAGAACGTTTAAAAACAAAGAAAAATCTTCCAATGCAATGACAATTTCGGCCTTCACATAAATATTTACCAAAATCATTAAAAAAAAAGCCAAATACACAATTGTTTTAAGATTTAAAAAAAAAAAAAAGGTTTCTTTCTGTTGATAATGACTACCCTACAAGTAATGGTCTGATTCATTGCCTGGCTGATAATATTTTGACTTTCCACATTTTACAATTTCTTTTTATAAGAAATGCAATTTTATTAAGATTGAATGAAAAGTGAGATCAGCAAAGAGCATTTTACGAACAAAATTTGTGCTGCTTCTAAGTACTAAGAATTGGTTACTAATAGTTCAAAAAACCACAAGAAGCTCCAGAGTTTAATTAAATAATGAAAACAAAATGTGTTTTAAACCAAAAAACAAAGTAACATCAGATGCTAAGAGCATTTCGGCACTACAATCACAAGAAAAAAAATGGTGAGAAATCAAGCTGAATGCAAACAAAGTCTAGGTGCATGAATCCTGATGTCCTTTTCTCCCTTTTCGCATGCTCTCGCAAATAAAGGAGGGAAAAAAGGTATATCCAATGACGGAAGCCTAAGCAGGTGTTCGATGGTTTAAGCCCTGAAATTGGTTACACATAAATTTGATATCCATGCGTTTCCCAGGAAACAGAACTAGAAAGGGATATCATATTTAACAACATCCTGCAGACTACATGATAACCAACTTATATTGGCAGGAAAAAAGAACTTGGGCTCTGTGAGGAGAATGTGTAGGACAGGAAAGATAACCACAGAGTCATTCGAGGAACTGAAACCAAGATTTATGAGGTTGATGATGATTGAAGTATGCCGAAAGAAATTAGAGACGCTAAATCATATCCTAAATTAATACTATAAGGAGCAACTTACCTTAGACGCACATTCACCCCATTGTATGTCTCGTATGGCATTTCAACAGTTGAAAATTCAAAAGGATATGTTTTCCTTTCATACAGTTCGCCAGGAACATCCAACTCACGAACTACAGACAAGGCAATGTCAAAAGAAATTAGAAAGTGGGTAAGATTTTCACTTGTACAAGAGGAACAACATTAAAAGGGAAAAGATAGGATCGTGCAAAGGAGTGAAAATTACAAGGTGCATTTTATTTACCATACAAATTAAAAATTAGAAATACATAGATAACAGGTTAGATAATGGAAACATAAACATAAAGATGCTTACCCAGTGACGTAAAGTCATAGAAATTGCCTCTGTCAAAGTACATTTCTGCAAAGAGAAATACAAAATTTACCTCAGGCTCAAAACTGCTGGTCTAGGTATTAGCACGGACGAACAACATCAAGAGTTTTAGATTTTAGAAAGCAGCACACTTTGTAGTTTATCCAATATAACGGTTCAAATTATCAAGCAAATATTACGCAAGGAATGACGTAAAAAAATTAGATCTTTGACAAAAAGACACTACCAGAAAATTGCAAATAGATTCCAAATACAATAATGCAGGACTTCGTGTTTATAATGTTCACAAAAATCCAATGACGAGCAAAGTAAAAGGAAGCAAATCCGATTCTTTTATTTTTCTTCTTTCCTACTTTCCTCATTTCTCGTATCTTTCTTCCCTTTTCCCATTAGAGAACTTTATGTTAGAACGAGAACGTCGATTTAATATCATAATTAGCTACACATCTTGATGCTTTGTTTCTGCAAGCAATACATCACCTTAACCATTATTTACCTATCTGACCAAGTAGCTCAACCTTTATCCCATTGTGTTCGACCTTCTTCCCTTGCACGGGTTCTATAGAAATCTGAAACACGAGTTCATGCAAAAGCATATTTCTAAAATTAAAATTGATTCAGAAACCGTTGATTAGCAGCAGTCCACAACTTTAATAGCATATCGCATACCTTTCCAGCAATGTTCTCTTGACTTTGGAAAAGTGGGACAATCACCGTTTGACCATTTTCCTTCTTCAATGGAACCTATGGAATAACATAGATATGAAAAATGTCATCCAACCACCATAACATGTCAATTGAAACAAAAGTGAACTAGTTTAAATTTTGGAACTTGGAATATAAATAATAGTTAAAAGATAAACAAACCACCGAAATGAGGTCATACTTACTCTGACAATTTCATATAGCAGCGAGAAGTCATCATAAGGGATGCTGAAACCAATCAAATTGACAAAGTATCTAATAGATTGAAGAATGGTCATGCCTAAATACTTGTAACAAAAAACTATGCCCCATTCTTTGAGTTGTTCGTATTGGCACAAAAACAGAGGAATCCTTTGAGTCAATTCTTCCACAAATTTCCCCCCATGGATTAATCTAGTCATTTTTATATATTTGATAAGTGATCATGCTGAGGGACATTTTAAAAAATTAAAAATTGGTCCACAAATTCACAACAGAGAACATATGTCCTTCTCTGCATGATCAAAAAACTTAGATCACATAGAAAGGGGGTTTGAAATCTTAAATATTACATGGTCCGAAAGCTCCATGGGTATGGACTAGACCAGAAGTCACGTACTCTTATCATTCTAATAAGATAATTAATATATAGAACATGATTCCAACAACCCTTCAATAACTTCCAATTTAAGCATAATGGAAGTTACATGATTCACCTTTCACCAAATTTGATTTTGTACAAGCATGGGGATTCTCCATGAAGTTCGATTTATGCCAGGTAGGAAGAACAAGTTTTCATTTTGTGAGTGAAAATTCAAGGAAAAATTAGGCTCTCACAGTCCCAAAACAGGTTGGATTGGGTGAACGTTTGTTGATCAGTGTAAAGGAACAAAATATGTTAGGGATGGGGCATGTTTTGGGGTTAGCTATAGTCAAAGTTCTTAGGTTTCAAAGTAAGATATATTGTTTCTTAGAGGTGATCAAATCACAGCCTATTAGAGGACATAATGTGTGTTAAATGTAGAAGAAGATGAAAGAGAAAAAGGAAAAAGAAATCAGGCATCACTCCTAAGTCATGTTTGGTATGTGGAAACAGAATGGAATGGAGACATAATGAAATTTAATTTTAAAATAAAACAAATTCAAATTTCACTATCAAAATTTGATATACATATAAGGGAACAGTACAGAGCATGAAAAGGTAATCTCAGTTATAGTTTTAACTATGAACATATTTATCACGCCCTTGAACGAAATCTAGATTACAACATCACTCCAATTTCAAAAAAAATCTTCTCATGGCAAGTGTCATGAAGGGGCAGAACTAGGGTTTTAAAACAGTAAGTACGATGAAAGCTTCAACAACGCACCTGCTTGCGAGTTTTTCCATCAGCAAATGTAATTGAAATGTTACAAGCCGGCTTAAAAGCTCCAAGTATATAATTCTGGAAATACAATATTCAATTATCAAAATTTTGCATCCCATTTTCATTGTAGTAAAAAAGAAGTAAAGAACAGAACAAAACATCTTATTACAACAATCTTAAGCTAGTGGCAAGAATTTACCATGCTGCTTGCAGTCTAATCAAACCTAAATCTGAACTCCTTTGAAATTCCTGCACATTTTATATACAAAATCTGGAGTTAAAAGCGCCAAGGAATGAAAATATCATTAAAATTATCAAGATCTAACCTAACACTTAACAGAGTTAGCACCTATTCATTAGATCAGATTTTCAAATTCATCAATGCATTGCAAAAAAATAATATGAATAAAATGCCCGTTGAATTAAAAACAATCAGCGGAACCTGGTTCCAGCCCCCAAATGTAATTTTCTCATTCCTATAAGAACAAATTGAGGAAAAACGAAACAGGTCGAAGATATATACATGCATATATACAACGAGAGATCTTACGGAAGAGGAAAATAAACGGATCCGCCAGTAGATCGGACAGATACTGGTATGAGTCGATACTGAGAAGCTGCCGGAGAAAGAGAGGGGACCAAAGACGAATCCACGGGTCTCGACACAACTACTCGTCGTGATTAAGCATAAATCACACTTTGTTCCCCTCAAGTTTTGAAGGGGATTAACTTTGCAGTTTGCACCATATTTTTCAAGTTATTTTCAAGGAGTGTTTCAATTTTTATTTATTTTTACATACAAAGTAGCGAAAGAAACTATAACCTATCAAAGATTTCTCGTTTCATTTATATAGAAGTTTCGTCATGTCTTTAGGTGGGGTGTCCATGATCTAAAAGTTCCTTTATATTCTCCGTCCCTCTTTTGGCAAGATGGCCGACATATTTGTTATTTTCTCTGGGAATGTACTACATGAAGTAGTTGTTTGTTTGCAGAAATCTCTTGCAATCATCAATTCAGATTTGAATTTGTGAGTGTTTGGGCATTCTTCCATAATTAGGTTCACTATCTCTTCCGCGTCTATTTCTATAATGACTCTCATGTATTTCTTGTCGGCAGCCACAACAACTCCGAAGTGGATGCTTCTAATCACCGCTTCCAAACTTGTGCAGGAAGAGATATGCCCGTAGTATCCTACTCTCCAAACTCTTAGCTGGTCTCTAAAAAGACCTTCAAGTCCTCTATTTTCTAGGTTACCTTTCGCGCTTCCATTTGTATTAAGTTTTAAAGAAACTTGTGCAAGAAGAAATCAAATTAGAGAATGGAATATCGAAAAATCCTTTGGGGGCAGAAGGCTTGAAGAAGATCTCTCTAGAGTCGATATATTCAAGAAGATATAATTAGGGGATTTTGGACAGTTCCTTCGGTTGTCTCTTTGTTTATATTCTTCCAATTTTTTCAAAGGGTTGCCAAAAAAAAAAGGGTTAGAGGTTCTCCCTTTCAAGTGTTTTCTCATCCAGTCAAAAAGATGAAGGCTTTGGAGGTGTTGAAAATGAATCAGACTTAAAAAGCATGCTAAATGTTTTTTGGCTCACAATAGGTCCTACTGATCCTCTGTTTTAGTGACTTCATTACTTCTTTGATATATGTTCAATGCATCATTAGACCATTGAGCTCATAGCTAATTTGTCATTAGAAGGGCTTTTAATCATCCTCAACAAGGTTATATGCTGATGGAGAATTTTCTTGATTTTCCAAATTCCAAATTGCTTTGTCATCTTGGAAGAACTAATGGGGTTCTATTGCGAGGATATTCTAATTTTGTTCATTTGAAATGCCATAAAGGATAGGGAGAAGGAACCAGTTATCATTATTGTCAATAATATAGGGATGATGACGGTTCGCTTTTAGGACGGTTTCATTAAAAATTGAAACCAAAACCGTTAGGTATATACCAAATCTAAAACCGAATCGTAAATCACCGATTTTTTGGAAGTTAGCTTTTAAATTGTACCATTGAATTTTATATAAAACCAAATCAAAACCGCAGAATCGCAAATTCGCTAATATTTTTTATACACTCTTAATAGTGGATGTTTTCTCGGGGACATAAAGGCGCACACACCCTAGAGATTTCTCAAGTAGACCAGCACAAAGAGCAAACTCAATAGAAGTGTAACTACTAAAAAAAAAAAAAAAAAAAAAAAATAAAAAAAAAAAAAAAAAATAACTTGCAAATTGGACTGTGTCACCTGATTTTATTTCGCTGTAGGAATTTTAATCACGTGATCCAAATCTACAACAAAACTAAGAAAATAGAAAAGATAAATTTGTACAAGAAAATAAAGAAAAAGAATACTTGAAATTAATATATAGCAATACCGATCCCCTGGAACGGAGCCAAAATTTGATCACTCAAATATAATACCATTTTCTTGGTACTGCAATAATAATGTTGTGTAGTACTAAAGTGGGTATCGAATAATAGGGATTAGATTTTAACCATTAATTTTTAATTATTTTTTCCTTTCTATAATAAAAATTCAGTTTGGATTTAAAATTTTAGGTCTGAATTGTAAGAAAATAAAATACTAAATGTAATTGATGATTATGAAAACCAGGTTAAAAATTATAGATCATGTTTTTTGAGAATTATGTTGTTTTTATATTTTCTTTTTAATTCAAAACTGTGCAAACGAGTATCCTCAACTATAAGTTAGAACTAATCAGGAAGATTAAATTGCTTATTCACTGTCATGATTTATCTTTGATATTTAATTCCCATATTACTCTAATTTAAGGTGAAATAAAATCAAAATATAAACCATCCAATTAAATAATCAATCACCAAGAATGCTATTGTATAACTGGTAGATCTAACACATGTACTAAATCTAACGTTCAAGAAACAATCAAATTCAAAATTTCTACAAATACTTTTTGAAAATAAACTTTATCATGTTGAAACCAAAATAAAACCAAGATTCATTGTCATACAATTGTTTACATAGATCTAAAATTAAATTAAAAACATAAAACTACATAATTTTAAAATACTTCACCAAAATCCTAAAGCAATCACAGGAGATTAGTTGTTCATTTTAGTGCAGAACGACATCTTTTTCAGATGAGATCCTCAAAATTTTCGTTTTCACCTTTCACTTGAACCCTAGTCGTCTTCTTTGAGAGATGGATGAATAATGATCAAAAGAATCATCTTTTCCTATTATTTTCGCTCTCAAGTTGCCAAAAAGGGGTCCCCCATAGTTAGGGGGAAAATTTCCTCTTAAAATTCCAAAAATAAGATTTGTCATAGGCCCATTTTGGCTCAAGTCACGCATGTGAAAGCAAGGTTCGCACCCGCAAAATAGCTCATTAAAACAATATTGTTCCACTGGCCAAGTTCGCACGCACAAGCATTGGCAGAACAGATTAACGACGATTCAAATGCGCATCTCTCTCGTCTATACTCCATTTTAGCGATATGACCACTTTTTGAAATTTCAACTATAATCATTGCAAAATTCCAACTATAACATTAATTATGATTGAAACAATCATCACAATTTACATCATAAAGTTCATAGAATGCGATGTTTAGCTCTCATTTTCTATGCAACCCTTCAAATCTGCATAAAAAAAAAAAAAAATTATTATAAATATATACACACTCAAAAACATATAAAAATATAGACTTGAGCAATAAAATAGATATGAAAAATATAGACTTAAATAGATATGAAATTGAGAATAATTCCCGCCTATTTACCAACACTTGCAAAAATTGATTGGAATATATTAAAATCTCAACAAAGCGGTTTAAGAGGAATAAACCTCATAGAAGCATATCGCATCTTTCTTTGTTATAATTTTAAAAAGAAGAAAAAAATGTTGTTATTTGAGGTTTGATGCTAAAACTATGTAGGATTTAGCAATTCTAAACTTAAAATAACAAATAAATTATTTATCAAAGATAATTATTCTAGTCTTTCGTTGAAAAAATAAAAAATAAAAATCCAAAAAATAGAATTAAAAAAATATTTTTTGTGCTACGAAGGACTACCTAAGTGGTGAATTTTCCGCATCGCTTGATTCCCTTCGATTACTCCTCTTCAATAGCCCATACAATGTCCTCAACTCTTTCACCCTCTGAGCTCCTCCTTCCTTGAAGAACAATCCGGACTCACCCAGATCCTCCGCCGTCCGACCCCGTCCCGGACTCGGACCCGAAGAACCCATACCGTCGCCGCCGTTGATTCGCAACGCGGTGATAACCGATTTCAGGGCCCGACTCGGCGAGCTCCGATTCGAAATCATGATCTCGCCGATCTCGGCCGGACTCAAACCCGATGTGGTTCGGAAAATCTCTTCCAATTGGGGGAATAGCTTGTGGTCTTTAAGGCCCAAATGGCTACTGGCTAAGGACTTGAAAGCGGAGAAATCGCACAATGGGAAATGAATCTGGACGTCGATTCTTCCGGGCCTCAGAGCCGCTGGATCAATCTGATCTCGACCGTTCGTTGTGAAGACCATCACGCGTTCTTCTCCACAACACGAGAATATTCCATCCATGAAGTTCAAGATGCCTGAAAAACTCACCGGCGTTGGTTTCTGAGCCAAGCAACGGTCTAGATCTTCGATCACGATCATCGATTTGTTCGTCGTTTGTAGCAGGAGCAACTTCAGATCCGAATCGTCGGATACTTTGGACAGATCGACGTCGTAGATGTCGTAATTGAGGAACTTCGCCATTCCGGCGACGAAACTTGATTTTCCGGTGCCTGAAGGTCCGTGGAGAAGGTAACTCCGCTTCCAGACTCGGCCGAGCCGGTGATAGTACTGCTTCGACTTGAGGAATAAGTCGAGGTCCGACTTGACCTTGTTCTTCAGATCCGAGTCCATCGCCACCGTGTCTATCGTCGCGGGATGATTAAACGGTGCCGATCTCCACCGTCCGTTACCGATTCTCTCCGGTTCGTTCGTCGCGTTTACGAACAATTTAACCCTGTCCCTTCTCTGCTCAATTTCGTCGAACACGTTGTGTACGTGTAGAAGATAAGGACGGAGAATTCTTTGTTTGTCTTTCCTCCTAATCTTCAAAACCAGCGTTCTCGAACAATTTCCTTCGGATCTCTCGTTCTTCCAATAGATTCTAGCGCCGAGAAACTCGTCGGCGACGATTTGGTTCGGATCGAGCACCAGGCTGATGTCGTCGAGATTTTTCCCGGAGAAAAGGTTCGTGAAATCTGAATCCTCCAAACACGGCAAAGAATTCAAATAGGTAGAGACTCTCCTGTAGAGTTGATTCTCCTGCATGTATTCGTTGAATTGGGGAACTCTGTAGAACTGGTAGACATGGCAGCTATCTTCCAGACCTCGCCACCATCTCCTCAGAGCGTGTAACAGAGACGTTTTCGATAGAAATCGAAGCACCAAAAGTGCGAAAACGATCGCGAAGAAGAATAGGATCAGATTTACAAGAAACATAGCTAAAGATCGATCGACTGCTACAAGAGAATCGATTGATGTAGTATTGTTGAGATGATGAGTGAGGAGTAGAGGACAGAGAATTGGGAGATCGTTTTTGTCGGAGATGAAGGAGTCATCCGAGCGGAATAACCGTGGTAGATGAAATCATGACCCCGGGGGGGAGGGGGGGGGGGGGGGGGGGGTAGGTGTATTAAATATGATGAAGGGTTTTTTTCTCAACTCAACTATAAAACGACACTTTCCGGCACGACTTTCGAAGCTTAATAGGTCAAACCAGAGGAGAGAGAGATAAAAGGCAAAATGTTGCATTTTTCCAAATAAGGATTTTCATTAACTTTGCCATTTTGTCTCCCTGGGGAGAAATTTGATTTTAGACTCCCTCGTATTGATAACAAGGTTTTAGACTTATATAACAATTACAATATAATGGTATAAAATATATTTGTCTGTTCGTAATGAAAATTGAACGTAATAATTGTAAATTTTTTAAAATTATCAAAATATTTACAAAAATTTAATAATAATAATAATTATTTTATGCATTTAATCCTTAATAAATAGAGTTTTTTAGGTGGCGTTTGGTTAGTGTTTCTACTTTTTTGAACCCAACTGGAATGGATTGGGTTGAGTTGAATTGAGTTGGGTTGAGAATTTTGGGAACAGAATTGCGTTTGGTAACGATAATTCTTGTTTTGTGTTGAGAACATAATGTGTTTGGTAACGATTTTATCCTAAAACTATTTTATTTTTTTTTTGAATTTTTTTTTTTGTGTTTGGCGGCGGCGCGGTGGTGTCAGACGGTGGCCGGACGCCGGCGCCGGCGAAGGTCGCCAGAGGTGGACTCCGCCGGCGCGAACGGTCGGCGGAGGCGGCAGAAGGTCGTTGGACGGTGGCCGGAGACGGCGGTCGGTCGCCGGCGATAGTCGCCGGACGGTGGCCAGCGGCGGCGGATGGCGACGGGTGGTGGTGGTTGGCCGGCAGATGAAGACGGAAGTTGAGAACTTTGGGTTGAGTTTTTTGGGCACAAAAAGAATTTTTTTTTTTTTTATTTCTGGTTTCTTTAGGATTTTGAGAATCAATTCCTATTTTTTGGGTTGAGTTGGGTTGGATTGGGTTTGGTTGGGAACACTAACCAAACGGGGCCTTATTCTTTAACCCTTTGTTAAGAGTTAGGTTAGTTGATAACCCAAACAAACAGTAAGGTTCAACGATCATCCAAGCCGTACTATTTATTAAGTTTTTGGTCTTTGACAGTTACAGATTCACAAGCGATGGACAAACATGTCCCTGCTGATTTCGCGCTTGTGCAGAAGAAGGATTTTTTCAGTTATGGTAAGTGTGTTTTTTTGTTTAGGCAATTACCATTTATATGCCCGTTCTTTGTAGGAAGGAGATGGCGAGGAGAGAGAATTCCAATTTGAGAGCCGGGAGCTGGAGATCGGGTCTGGAGTGGAGGTGTTGGGCGTCGAAGAAGATGAGGAGAGAGAAAGTGCGTGGAGAGGCGGAGGTGGAGGTGAGGATGCGGCGGAGAAGGTCATCGGTGAGGTGAATGACGCCGGAAGGGGATTGGGACTTTTCGCTATGTTCGGCGTCAACTTTTTCCCTCACATCCGCCGCCGCCAAGGATCTCAAACCCAACACCCAGCAAATGGACACCGACAATTTCTCCCGCCTAGCAGAATCCATGGTTGAATTCATCGAATCCAAAACCAAACTCATCGTAGGTTCGATCCGCCACCCACCCATCATTTCCAAGAAACAAGTAACCCTCATTGCAACCCTGATTCTCATTTCTTCGCCATTAATCATCAAGAAGATCATAGAGGGGAAAACACCTCTCTAAGATCCGAAACTGTGGCTAGCCGAATCGATTTCCGTGTATTTCTTCAGCGTTTCGGGATCAATGCACAACATAATCCGAAAAATGCCACTGGTTTTGGGCGATCGGAATGATCCATCGAGAATGCTACCAGGGCTCTGGAATGCAGCTTGGAGCAGAGGGTTTTATTATCGGATTCTTGTACACCATTGTTGGATTGTTACTTGCATTTGTAACCCATGAGCTAATCAAAGTGAAAAACAAGAATTCGCAGAGAATTATGATGATTTTCGCTCTTTTGGTCTCGTTTTGGGCGGTGAAAAAGGTTGTTTATCTTGATAATTGGAAGACCGGCCATAGAATTCATGCTTATTGGCCATCCAGTTGGCAATGAGAAGAAAAATCAGTTGAATTCAACTATTTTTGTTTATTGGTGAGAGCTAATATTAATCCATCTAAAGATTGTTTCCGCTTTTGGATTAAGAAAGATTAGTTATATTCAACTATTTTAGTTTATTGGTAAGAGGTAGTATAATCCATCTAGAGATTGTTCCTATTTTCGGATTAAGAAAGAAAAGTTGAATTCAACTATTTTAGTTTATTAGTAAGTGCTTTTGCTAGTTGATAGTTATTACTTAATCCATCTAAGATTGTTCTTGCTTTTGGTTTGATGAATATTGTGATGAATATTTTATGTAAATATTTATGCTAAAACACGTGAATATTCACGTTAATCTGTTTAAAGCATACAACCAAATTCATAGTTAACGTCCATGTATATCATGTAGAAATTAAGATGATCTTCAACGTTAGATACCTAATATATATTGAAGTAAACATTTACATCTAAAATAACAGTCACTTACAATAAACAAGAACCCGCAATAAGCCATTATTGTGATGAAATATTTTTACGTAAATATTTATGCTAAAACACGTGAATATTCACGTTAATTTGTTTAAAGCAAACAACTAAATCCATAGTTAGCATTCACATGTATCTTATAGAAATTACGACGACCTTCGAAAGCCGTCATCATTCCTCCAATTATGAAACGACAGCCTGGTCGTCTCAGGAAAAAGCGTATACTATCGAAAGGAGAGGTTGTAGAGATAAAATGTGAAATGTGTCACAAATATGGGCACCACAATCGCAAGTCATGCACTGCAACAATTTGAGTTAATATCATCATTTTTTTTTTAAATATTTCTTTTTTTGGATTATTTTTTGGCAAATGAATAAGGTGATACGTGTATGTTTACACACACATAGACAAGATCATTTTTAAAGATTTTTTAAACTGAAGATTTTGATCATGGAAGATTGTTTTTTTTACATTCACTGCAGTTTCAATTTTGGTTGGGTTTATTGCTTTTGTGAAGTGTATTACGTCATTTTGACGAGTGAGTGAACAGTGTGGGGGTGAGGACAGGGTGAAAGTCTCTCTTTTGCGTGAGCGGATCGAATATTAACTTAATCGTGAATATCAACGTAAGGGATTTTTGTTACACATTAAATGGGATAACCGGGGGTGGGGTGGGGTGGGGTGGGGTAGGGGAGTGAATATTAACTCATTCGTGAACAATTTGTTTTGATATAAGTTAATATTCACAAAACTCGAAAACATTCGTGATGTGTTTGTTTGATCTCAGTCAATATTCACACAATCAAATATTTGTAACACTCTTTTTACGACACTCAAATATATTCATGGTAATGTTATCGCATTTTTCAAACCGACATATGTGTCGTTTATTTGAATTGAGTTACTATGCAACCCGTATCACTACCCGTTTGTGAGTGTCTAGAATCGAGTAAATATTCACTCAACATATTCGTTTCACTTTGTTGGGTCGTAAAATAATATGATTCTGGACTGAAGTTAATGTTATCAGTAAAATATTAAAAAGTTAATATTCACTCACATCATATTAAGCTCTCTTGAATTGCGTAAAATTTCACTCATACACAACGTTGATACTCACACACGCATGCTATGTACTAACACATGTATTGAATATTAACGTACAGTTGAAAAGGCAATGAAAATGGTTTTTTCCTTTTCTAATTACGGAGGAAGGCACGTGAATATCAACGTTTGAGGTGAATGAATATTATTAACTCAATTCCGGAAAAACCTTAGTAGACATTTTTTTCTGGGTAGGTAAGTGGGTATGCATGTACATACAAAAACAACGTGCGCCCTCGAATTCTTGATAGTTAGGGTTTCCTATTATAAGAGTAGAGAGAGAGAGAATATATACAAGTGTAAATGGAAAAAGTGTTGCGATTAATGGGTTAATGGGAGAGATTTTTTGGTAAGTGGATAGCGACGGAGGAAAGAATCATGTTACAGGTGATACATAAATATCCACTTAAGTGAAATCTTTACCCAAAAAATAAAATAAAAATACCACATTAAAGAGAAGATCTTGAACAATATTTCAATGGTTTTTGTTTGCAGATTGGATGTGATGTGTGATATATATGAAGGTACTTTTCCATTGAGGATAGTGAACATGCAATCTTTTTGTTTCCAAAACAAGAAAATGACGTTTAAAATCAAATAATGGCATTTCATTGTAAATTCGCGGTTCCAATAGGGGCAAACATAAAGGGTAATTTTCTAAAAAATCTCATTGGGTCATAAACTTAATTAACAAGGTCAAAGGGTTATCTAATAGATTTTATATCTCTAGAGGGCTGGAAAAAAAAATTACTCTAATAAATATATTCTAATAAATCGTATGATATTTAAGAGAATAAGATGATGAACATAACATTTAATAAAAATATGTTATACAAATATAATAAAAAAGTAAATTGTACTTGTATATCACATTATCAATTATCACATTCATATTACAAAAATATTACCCTCGTTTCAATATTAAAATGAATTGTGCGCAGACTCTTCATAGTTTGTATAGACATAATTACTGCTCTGATTTTGTTCTGCATCACCATAATCACCAAAATAGTTAAATATACAAAGATCATAAATGGTGTTACTAGTGACACTACCACCAGTACCACTAGATTTTGCTATTTCTTTGTAGTAACCAAAAGTAGAAATTGAACTCTCTTGATGTGGAAGAGGGACACTTATTGGTAAGAATATGGTGGTGGATATGAGTATTAAGTAGTAGGAGGTTGTGGGTATCCTAAAGGACCCATATCCATATAATGTGGCGAGGGGGGATAATAAGGGTAATGATATGATGGTGGTTGAGACCACTAATGATAATTATTCCCTTGATATCCACATCAATATCCTCTAAGTCCAAGCATACCAGAACGGTTTGTCATGTTATCATTTTCATCGAAATTTGAGGATTGTGGGTTTCAACATCTCCTTGATGATCCAATCACACCACCACAGATAGAATGTCTCAGTGGCTCACTAATATCCCCAACTTTCACATCGCTTATATATTCAGCCATTCCTATCTCTTCACGATATGACAATCTTCTAGTGTCTCCTCTATCTCCACTATCATCGTCATTAGACCCTCCACAAGGTGGACTCAAACTAAGATCACTATCAGTGTCACTTCTATCTCTAGATTAACTATCATTCTGGCGACGTCGGGGTGCTTGGATACTAGCGATAGCAGCATGTTGCTTATCATCGCTTATGTCTAACTAATTAAGGTTGTACTGATCATCTAACAATGGTGTTTCTTTCTCTTGAATCCATAGATATGGTGGATGATCTTCTTCAAAGATATAGTCTAAGTTGATAGTGTAACGACCTGAATTTCCAGGGTCTCCATGCGATTTATCCTTTTTGTAGAACTAATACTAAAATCGAATAATTAATATTTTATTTTATAAAAATATGAGAAATTTTATAAATTATGGTGATAATTATAATTATCGAATTTTCGAGTTGATTTTACGACAGTAAATAATAAATATGATTTTTACAAAAAGAAATTATTATATAATTCCTGGCGCAGTTACATTCTCACCGACCCTACAATCAAAACTGTGGGGTTGTGAGCCAAGACTCAGTAGAATTTTAACCCATCTAATATGTGTATCTAATTAATACAACAAATAAATACATAGGCATAGTTCTCACATAATTTTCACATAATACGTGATCATAATATCTCATGAAAAATAACAATTATAATAGTAATAATGTAAACCACACAACACATATGGATATTAAATACATATATTAGAAGAGTTAGAAATTCTACCTAAAATCCGAAATCGAAATTCGAACCGAAATCACCACGGTATAAATTTCATTTTTCTTTTTGATTTTTTTTTTCTCTCCCCCGAAAACCGTAGCATCCAACAACATATAATATCTATCCTTAATATATTGATCAAAGTTTTTCTATGCCATCCATTGCTTATTATATATATGTATATAAACACATGTGTCCACCCATATATATATATATATATATATATATATATATATATATATATATATGGGGTTGGTATTACTTTCCTTCTTAAAGAAGGACACTAATCTCAACCATTTATTTATTTACACAATGTCCCTTTTAAAATAAAGAAAATATTAATTATATCCAAAACTCTTAAAAGTATATAAGACATTAGTTCCAAAACTTTTTAAAGTCAATTTAAAATTAACATTTAACCCAACATTTTAAAAATCGGACTGGACTGGCCGATTCAACTGGTTGAACTGTCGATCGACTCAGATTCCGGTCTGGTTTTATACCCCTAAAACCGTTTACCCCTGAGAATTGCTCAACCAGCCGGTTCAACCACGAACCGGTGAACTGTTTTGGTTTTCATTGAACGGGCCGGGTTTTCTTCAATCTCCATCTGACATATGTGTAACTATTTTCCCAAAAAAAAAAACCTATCTCTTGCAAAAAAAAATGCTGCTTAAGTGCCTTCTCCTCGCCGAACTGGGCACGATCGATAGCCGAACCAACTGCCGATCCACCGCTACCGAACATCGCCATTCAGACCTTCGTCGAGTTGCACCGTCATCGCAGATCTCCTTTGTACCGTCGTTATTAGGGTTGCAGAGACAAAGAGAGAGAAACTGAAAGAGAGAGAGCAACGAGAAGAGATAGAGAGAGAGAGTCGTGTACCTGTTAGAGACTGAGAGTGAGAGGGCAATAGCAGTGGAATTGGGAACAATAAGAAGGAGCGACGACTGATATTAGGTTAGGGTTAGGTTGTATATTTTTAATATTGACTGTTGAATTAAAAGTGATCCAACAGTCAATTGTTATATATATATATTAATGACGTAATTATGACATCACCGGTTCAACCGCGGTTCGCCTACTGGTTGAATCGATGACCCGTGATTCGGTGACTTTTCCAGTTTGACGTTCGGTTTGGTTTTAAAAACATTGATTTAACCCTAAAAAATTATCAAATATTTATTTATACCATAAATTTTCATAATATACAAAACAACCTAAAAATATTAAATTTATTTAAATAATATTTTCAAAAATATAAATTTTTGGGGTATTACAATCTACCCCCCTTAAATAAATTTCGTCCTCAATTTTTTTTTTCAAACAATAATAATTTAGAATCGCACCGCACGGTCATATTAATCACACTCGATTCTAAAACAATCGTTCTCTATGTAGGGTCTCATAACCGAAAGTCACCCATAATTCATAACCAACAAAATTCATACTACATATTGTCACATCCACATTTGTTGTAGCCCACATCATATCCAACAACATCATATAGGGTGCACTTTGGTCGGTAATTTCTAACACAGATAACTAATTATCATAGAATTTTATATTTCTAAACACTTTCACTGCGCACTCTGATAAAGATAGCAATAAATATATATGCCTAACAAATATATTTTAAAATATCACGGTAATTTTACTTGGATTGGGTCTATCTCAATTTCAATAGGTCCATGGCCTCAATAATTTTCTCATTGGTTTGACTTTTCAAGTTCACTGTCATATCCCATAACCAACATTGATTTATTCCATCCACCATTCAACCCAACATGTTCGCAACCAACATCATAATCAGTAGATAACTCAATTCCTTATGGACTGTCCCATGAGACTAAAAATAATCATCTCCAATATCCACATTAAAGTTCTAATAATCTCGTAATTTTTTTTTATAAATATCAACACAATCCAAATTTCGAATAATAAATTTTTCGCAATACGTCTGAAAACACATAAATACATCTCAATCACAAAGATACGTCTTAACCACATAAATATATCTTGAAACACATAAATACATTTCAACAACATAAATACAACTCAAAACACATAAATACATCATAACTACATAAATACGTCTTGAAACACATACATATGTATCAACCACATAAATACGTCTCAAAACACATAAATGCATGTCAACTACATAAATACGTTTCGAAACACATAAATACGTGTCGAACTACAAAAATCAAATACGTCTCAAATGGTCAATACTTACGTAACATATATATATATAAATATTACATAAACCCCCCCACTTGAATATCTAAAATATCATTTAAACTCAAAATAAAAATTAACGTAAAATACATATAAACTATTATATAAGGTCCCCCAAAAGTCTCAACAATTACCCTACACTCCGATCCTACCTATCGCTAATAATGGACCAATATCTATTCAAATATTTTATCGGTATACTATCTTCATAATACAAAAATCATTCAATATATCAAGTATTTTTATCAAAATTTTCTTTTCAACCAAATATAGCCACACTGAGAAATATCGAAATTACACAATATCATAGAACAACCGAATACAAATCAACTGATCAATTCACTTTTATATAATAAAATATCATACTTCCTTACTAGTCATAGGATCGTTTTACCTCACGATCGGGAGTTATCATATCAACCACCTGTAGGACTTTTCCTCCTGACAGGTCTCAACACAACATATTCAACCACCTGCAGGACTTACCCTGCTGTCAGATCACAACACAACGTCTTACAGGATATGTCCTTCTGACGAGACAACTATGGCTTAGCAGGATAATAAAAATCAATCTCCATACTTAAAAATTTTACTTGATCCATTTAACATTATAAAACTATCAATTTTCATCAACATTTTTTTTTTCACAATTTAATGCGAAAAATATAATTTGATAGTTTATATAGAAGACAGTAAACATTTTTTGAAGTTGATCCTTTCAATAACTTATCCTATAGTCTACGATTAACACGATACTCACTAAGTAAGCTAACCGTTAAGGTGTTATACGTTCAAATTGAAACTGTAGGGACCAAAGTGAGATTTTGGTCAAACTTCAAGGTCTACATATACATCCACCCCACATTTTAGGGACCAAATATATAATTTTTTCTACTACAAAATTCACAATATGAACTTGAAGAAATAGATCAATGACATATACATTAAAGTGAATAATAACAAGAGGATTTTTTTTTAAGATGATTTTTCTCCAAGTAAACCTAGATACACCTAAGATATCCAAATAAAAATCTATATACGTTCTATATCGTAAATTGCATTAGGTCTTAAGCTCTTCGCATCCTCCAAGATTTTTAATCCTTAAACTTTTTTTGTCGTTAACTATTAGTCCTTAACTTTGTTCAAAAAATACATATGCCAACATGAACAATGTTTCTCTTAATGGAAGAAAAAAGGTTTACATGTATTCTTTAATGAAATTCCTTCTGCAAATAAGATCCTGATTGCTAATTGAAGTTTCTTGCAAATGATCACAAGGCCCCCTGATCACTACTCTCTACTCAACTAAGCTTGAGTGATCACAAGGTCCAATTAGGTAGACACAGAATAGAAGAACGAGAAGACATGTCGAATAATCCAACCGCATACCCCCAACACCCACCAACGAGGATAACGACCCCTCCATGGTCAGGCAGGACCATCAACTCTGCCACCTAGGGCTGGAGGGCAAACCTTAGGAGCTATGGATACATCTTGGGTTGATCTCCTTGAATGCCAACTGCAAAAGTTCAAGTCGTATGTACAGCTTCTTCTCACATCCCTACTGCTGACCCCTGCCCAGGAAGAACCATCTCTCCAAACTGTAGGGCCCGAGGAGTGCCCCAAGATCATGATGCTCGTGTGGAATCTTCGAATGGGCTTGTGCCTGAGGGGCGCCTTCCACCTTGCCATACTGGGGCTACCGGACTAGAGAGGCCTCCTCCGGCCATGTCAAGCTCCCATTCTCCATGAAGACATGGTGCCAGGGACTGACCAGGGCTACCATTGGGCTCAGCTTCCTAGCCACACAGTAAGATCCGACCTGAGGGCCCGTCGTGGGTGGGGCAAGGAGCCTACCTGCCACACTCGCACCACCACGGCGTCCGAGCCATGGCCAACTGTGAGCATGCAACTCAAAAGCGAAGATGAGCAGTCCACCATCCTACCAAAGATGGAGACGAGTGCCCTCTATTCTGTCTCCAATAATGGCATTCCAACAGCCTGGGTCACGGATGATTCTCCAGATCTGCGTCCCGACTCTAGCATCGCGAGTGGTTCTCCAAGGTTACATTCTGACCTCCTGAGTTGTATCTCGGCTTTCTGCGTCACGAGTGATTCTCCACGGTTACATTCTGACCCCCTGAGTCGTATTTCGGCTCTCGACGTCGTGAGTGATTCTCCACATTTGCATTCCGACCCCCTGAATCATATCTTGGCTCTTGGCGTCGCGAGTGATTCTCCACGGTTACATTTCGACCCCTTGAGTTGTATCTTGGATCTCGGCGTCACGAGTGATTCTCTATGGTTATATTCTGACCCCTTGAGCTGTATCATGGCCCTCGGTGTCGCTAGTGATTCTCCATGGTTACATTCTGACCCCCTGAGTCATATCCCAGCTCTCGATGTCGCGTGTTACTCTCCATGGTTGCATTCCGACTCCCTGAGCCGTATCTTGGCTCTTGGCATCGCGAATGATTCTCCACATTTGTATTCTGACCCCCTGAGTCGTATCTTGGCTCTCGGCGTCTCGAGTGATTCTTTACGGCTGGATTCCAACCCCCTGAGCCGTTTCTTGGCTCTCGATGTCATGAATGATGCTCTACGGTTGTATTTCAAACCTTTGAGTCGTGGATAATTCTCCACCAAACATCTTGACTCTCGGCATCGTGAGTACCTCTCCGCAAGTCTTATTCCGACGCTCAGTGTCGAGGGTGACAACCAGACCTTCTCCGGAAGTCAATAGTCCGTACCCGGGGATAGACCAAGGTCATCCACCAAGGGCGGGGCATTGATCGGGTTTGAGGGCCTACAGCCAAGTACTTCTCCCTACCAGTCTACTATGAGTCCGACGTTCTAAAAAGGAATGTGCTCCTGCATGGACTAAATGGAGATAACCTAAAAGGGTTCTTGAATGAGCCTGACTACAGAGAACTCCCCGATGACCGGCCGCGGGGGTCTAACCACCGCGTTACGCCCCTGCGGACTGAGAGGGCCGAGCACCCTGGGAAACACTCCTCCTAAGTCCACGACACGATTTCCTTGTAATCAGCTTGTGTCTCGGACTGGGGCGCTAGTGGTCCATGGCCCTGGGCAGAGACGAGAAATTTGTTTGGCAAAGACGGAAACAAATTTGAACAAAATTTTTAAAATTTCACAACTCTGAAAACAAGACCAAGCAAAAATCGACTTGGCAAAAAACATCGGGAGAAAGGAGTCGACTCTGAAGTACTCTATCTATGCCGCTCAAAAGCTGAAATGCTCGCGTGTAGAAAAACAAGAGTAAGCAAAAAAGAGTCTGTAAAATTCTAAGTCCTGAAAAAGCGACGGTCCGAGCTCAATCCTCTCCGCCCTTGTTGTGAGGGGCGTCCGTGCGAGGGGAAGTGGCGCCGATATTGCCTTCTTCAGCCCATTCGTCAACATTGTCCTCCTCGGCATCCCTCTGCTCGGTGCCCTTGTACGTGGCCCCATCTAGGGCATCAGCCTCGGTGTCCCATTTCCAGAACCATCAAGTTTGACGGGCATCGTTCGGCCGCGCTACTCCTAGCCAGCATAGTCTAAATGGCGATCGGCACCTTCCTGTCGCGCTACTCCTGGCCGGCATGGTCCAAATGGAAACAGGCACCTTGCTTCGCCCTGCAAGTGTCTAAACTAGTGCAGGAAAAAAAAAAAAAAAACTCCCCAACTATACAAAATTCTACGAGGAAAAAATTTCCTTTTAAGTGTTCAAAATATTCTCCGTAGAATTTTAGAAGTGGAAGGTGAATGGAGCTCAAACTCCAAGAAGTGCAAAATAAAAAAATAAATCAAAAGCTCTAAAATTTTATGAGAAGTATGTCGAGACTGTGCTGCTTCGTACTGAAATAAAAAAGAGGAGGGGAGGGGGCAACAGGGGCAAAATTGCCCCTCTCCCCCCAAAGGGGCCAGCGCCTGCTGGCCCCAGCTGGCCTCAGTGAGGCCAGCATAGTGCTGGTCCCATAAGGGACCAACGCAGTGTAGCTGGTCCCTTGACCAGCGTAAGGCGCTGATCAAGAGACCAGCGCCTGGCTGGTCATCTGGGACTGGCGAGCAGCTAGGTGCGCTAGCTCGATGCTCGCCCTTCTCTCTAGCGCTCGCCTTTATTTTCTTCGCGGTGCAGATCAGTCCGTGCTCAGAGCCTGTTCATGATGAATGTGTGTCGCCCTGAAAATTGAAAAAATTGGGAGTGAACGCGCCCCGATTTTCCAGAGAAAATCAAAAAAATAAATAGATGCTTATATAATGCTTGGTGCTGGTAAAATGAGAAGGGTTTTTAAAAACGTCGATTTTCTCATTAAAATATTCTTAAGCCTGTTTTAGAGAAAAGGAGTCGCCACCTAGCATTGGGTTTAAATGAAGAAGCTGCTTTACTCCTAGGTTTAACTTCGTAGAATGGAAGGGGCGTCAGCATCCCTTGCTTCAAACAATTCCGGTACAACTCGGTGATAGAGACCGGAAGGTCTTGTAGCTCTCTGTTGTCGTTCTGGAAATTTCCCCCAGTAGCATGAGGTAGAAGGTCTTGGTGGTATTGGGTTCCTGACCTTGGAGTGCGGTTAGGAATTTGAGGTGGGGTGTTTGGCTGTGGTTGATAGGTATGGTAAGAGGGTGCTGGGTAGGCTTGAGGATAATATTGGGAAATGTGGTTTTGATAAAGGGGAGGTACATTTTGGTAATAGCGGGGGCGGCTTTGGGAATAGGGTTGGTTTTGAGGATAATTTTGGTTTTGGCGATTTTGAGGAGGGTAGTTGTGATATTGGTTGTTCTGGTTCGGGTAGTTCTGGGGACAAGAAGCTTGGGGGTAGTTCTGGTAATGGGTTTGCCGAGGGGAAACGACAACAGCTACTTCATTTTCTTTCATCTTTGGCGGGGCTTACCTTTTCGTCAGATTGGATTGGGCCCCTTCAATTTTTCTGCTCCTTATTCCTTCTTCCGTCACCTCGGCCTGTTTGATCGCATCGCCGAAAGAAACCACTGCTATGCTCGAGAGATCTCGATAGAACGGCGGTGACTGAATTGACTTGAATATCTCTAACTGAGCCTCCTTGCTTAGCTTAGGGACAACTTTGGTAGCCTCTTCCCTCCAACGAGCAGTATACCTCCGGAAACTTTCGTCTTTATTTTTCAGTATCTGGTAGAGGGTATTGCGGTCTGGCGCGGCATCCCTATTGTACACATATTGCTCACAGAAGGCCTCTACCAGATCTTCAAATGTTTTAATCTGTGATAGCTCCAGGGTCATGTACCAGTTGAGAGTCGGTCCTTTCAATGATCTCCGAAACATCTTTAGGCAAAGGTCTTCGTTCCGAGCATGAATTCCTAACTCCTCTTTGTAAACGCTGACATGCCATTCTGGAGGGCCAGTGCCATCATATTTTGTGAACTCCGAAACTACAAAATTTTTCGGGTACACAATCCCGGGTGGTGCTGACAACTCCTTGTACGTCGCTTTCCTGGACAGCTTCTCCTTTTGCCATTCTTCCATAGTTTTCTCCAATTTCTCCATTTTCAGAAGCCAAGCCGGTGGAGGGCCATTCTCTTCTTTGTTTTTAGTTTCAATGGCCGGGGCCGGTTGGCTATCATTTGAATTGTTTGGTGGAGCAACGACCCTCTCCGGGTGAATGAGGATCTGCGGGGTGGCGGGGCCGAGCCCTCTAGCGAGGCCTGATAGACATGCCCCTGGATGGGATATGTCGGAGCTCCATAGGCGAAAGGATGAGGGCCCATCTGAGGTCCATAGTAGACCGGTACTGCAAAGTTCGGGCCGACGTGGTTCGGATTCGGCCCTGAGTTCTCCATCCCAATACTTGCAGGGTTTCCATTTGGGGATTCAGTCACAGGAGTCCCGTTGGACGGAGGAATAGGCACCTCCTGAGGTCGGCTAAGTTCGTTGATTCTTTCCATCAACCTGTCATCTGAGCTATCTGGGTCGTTCGGGGAGATTCGGGATTGCTTTCTGATGTCATCCTGGAATGAGTCTGTGCTCGACTGCATGTAAAGATCGGACTTCGAAAGGGGGGAACTGGATTTGCTTTTCTGGGACTAATTTTCTTTGTCTTGTCCTTTTCTTTTTCACCTACAAAAAAAATCAATTTTTTAGTTCACGTGGGTCTTAGGTGGCCTTAAAGCCCATTCTAGTTCGAAGATTTCAATTTCGATAACGACTAATTAAAACAAATGATGCTACATGAAAAATCTCTCTCTCTTTTTTTTTTTTTTTTTTTTTTTTTTATGTTTTTTGTCGTTCCCTACCGATATTGAAAACTTTGAACTTGTTTGGTGTGCTCCTCTTCTTTTTTTTTTTTTTAGGACTTCCCAAGACGTCATAAATCCATCAAGTACAAAAAAAACCTTTCTTGTCTTGTATCATAGAATCCTGAGGGGATAATATGGATACAAGACAACTTTGCTTTTGTCAGAGGATTCACAACGATATAAGAGCCTGAGAAGAAATAAGGAAAAGAAGAAGAAAATATATAAAAATAATAAAATAAACGATAAAAAAAAGAAAAAGAAAAAAAGAAATCACAACGTATTTACTGTATTGAGGGAAAAAAATAAAATAAAATAAAATTTAACATTCGGACTTTAGATTAGTTGGACTTATTCAGACATATTGGGCTCGACCTTCTAAAAATCCCCAGCGGAGTCGCCAGCTGAACGCGCCCCGATTTTTCAGAGAAAATCAAAAAAATAGATAGATGCTTATATAATGCTTGGCGCTGGTAAAATGAGAAGGGTTTTTAAAAACGTCGATTTTCTCATTAAAATATTCTTAAGCCTGTTTTAGAGAAAAGGAGTCGCTACCTAGCATTGGGTTTAAATGATGTGCTAGGTTATCATATTTTTCTTTTTTGAAAATAATTTAAAAAAAAATGGCTTAAGTAAAAATTTGACTCCTAAAATAACATGGTCTGATCAGATATTCGTTTAAAGAGTTCGAAGGACAGTTACACTCGGGGAAGGTGTCAAGCACCCCAAGATGCCCGTCCAAAGACGGTACCTTATCCGATTAAGTCCAATTAAAATTTAAATCCGAATATTTTTATTTTATTTTGAAATCCTCCTCATATACACACATACACATACACACACATTGAGGGAAGTGATCTCCCTTTTAAACCTAGACCGTTTTGATGGAAGGTTAGGAATTTTTCCACCTCATCTTGTTAGCACATTATATTCAATACGAGTTAAAGAAACACACGCTCACACACGCACGCACACATCGAGGGGAGTAATTCCCTTCTAAATTTAAACCGTTCAAATTGAAGGTTGGGAATTTTCCACCTTATCTTGTCAGCACATTATATTTAATACGAGTTAAAGAAAACACACGCCCACACACGCACGCACACATCGAGGGGAGTAATTCCCTTCTAAATTTAAACCGTTCAAATGGAAGGTTGAGAATTTTTCACCTTATCCTGTTAGCACATTATATTTAATACAAATTAAATAAAACACACGCACACACGCATCGAGGGGAGTAATTCCCTTCTAAATTTAAACCGTTCAAATGGAAGGTTGGGAATTTTTCACCTTATCTTGTTAGCACATTATATTCAATACAAATTAAATAAAACACACGCACACACGCATCGAGGGGAGTAATTCCCTTCTAAATTTAAACCGTTCAAATGGAAGGTTGGGAATTTTCCATCTTATCTTGTTAGCACATTATATTTAATATAAATTAAATAAAACACACGCACACACGCATCGAGGGGAGTAATTCCCTTCTAAATTTAAACCGTTCAAATGGAAGGTTGGGAATTTTCCACCTTATCTTGTTAGCACATTATATTCAATACAAATTAAATAAAACACACGCACACACGCATTGAGGGGAGTAATTCCCTTCTAAATTTAAACCATTCAAATGGAAGGTTGGGAATTTTTCACCTTATCTTGTTAACACATTATATTTAATATAAATTAAATAAAACACCCGCACACACACACACACACACACACTTCTCAAGGGGAGTAATTTCATTCTAAACTTAAACCGTTCCAATGGAAGGTCAGAAGTTTTCCACCTCGTATTGTTAGCACATTATATTTAATACAAATTAAATAAAACACACGCACACACGCATCGAGGGGAGTGATTCCCTTCTAAATTTAAACCGTTCAAATGGAAGGTTGGGAATTTTTCACCTCGTTTTATTTACTCAAAAAATAAAAATAAAAAAAAAAAGAAATAAATAAATAAATAATAAAGGAAGAAAAAAAAATCTAATTTACAAAAAAAAAAAAAAGATTAGTATAATAACAACTTATTTAAAAATAAGAGTAAGATTTACAACAGATGAAAATTTACCACCTTCTTGGAGATTTTTTTTTCTTCAAAATTACAATAAAATGAAAATAATATTATTTTCTTCAAAATTTCTCTCCAGATTTCACTTCTCATTTCCCAACAAAATTCCTCTCAAATTTTTTTTTTCTCTGGCCAAAAAATTCTCTTTCCTCCTATTGTGATCCTTCATCTATTTATAGGAAGGAATTTCTGAAGAATCGTCCGAAAAACACGCGAAAAAGTAAGAAAAAGGGGTGGGTGCACCGAAATTTGGTGCACCCACCCCCTTTTGGGTGCACCAAAATTGGTGCACCAAAAAAAGGGGGTGCTGGGCAGAGAGCATTAACTCTCTGCCCCCCCTGCTGGCCGCACATGCGGCCAGCACACTGGTCGCACCAGCGACCAGTGTATCTGGTCGCTGGTGCGGCCAGCTGGTCGCACGTGTGACCAGTTTTTGGTCGCACGTGCGACCTTTGTGCAGCCCCCCCACCCCCGTTCAGTCCAGGCCTCTCTCGTTCTCGTCTGTTTCTTGTCCATTTTGTTCCGAATTAACGCGTTTTTATTCCACTTCGAAAAATCTACAAAACCAAAAAAAAATAAAAAAAAATAAATCAATTACTAATATTTAATTTACTTAAGAGATTAATAAAACTTAATTTAGCAGTATTAAACCGCACAAATACGGTACAATTAAAACAAAATAAATAGAAAAATAAAATTAAGGTAACTATAAAATAAAGTATAATTTTTTTGCGAGGCGGTCAAAATGCCGTGTCTACAGGGAGCCGCCCTGCTGTGTTACCTGACCCCGGACCCCGACCATATTAGAGTGTATTTCAATTTAGCTCCTCTAAAAAAGTTCAACTTTTGAAAAGTTGTCGTTGTGAAATCGAAAAAATTCGGGGTCGCCCCTACTGTGCTACCTGACCTCGGACCCCGGTGGTATGGGAGCGTATTTCAATATAGCTCCTCTAAAAAAGTTCAACTTTTGAAAAATCGTCGCCGTGAAATCGAAAAAATTCGGGGTCGCCCTGCCGTGCTACCTGACCCCGGACCCCGACCGTATGGGAGCCTATTTCAAATTAGCTCCTCTAAAAAAGTTCAACTCTTGAAAAATTGTCGTCCCGAAGATCGAAAAAATTCAAAACCGCCCTACCGTGCTACCTGACCCCAGACCCGACCATATGGAGGCCTATTTCGAATAAGCTCCTCAAGAAAAAACTAACTTTTGAAAAAATGTCGATCAGAGGTGTTTCTCGCACTTCGAAGTCTCCAGGATGCCCGTTTCAGCTAGGAATTGATATCCCTGATCGCCTCGCTTTCCTCGCCGCACAGGGCTAGGAGGGCAACTGATAAGGGTATTTTTGGACACCTCTGAGTCAGGATTTGGGACCCAGCCACGTGTCAATTCTCGCAATAACAGGGACGTATTATGGAATTCACAACTCCACGCTAGAGTATACACCAACTATAGATCCTCCTTGGAATCTCATTTCCACCCAGGGAGGAGCGAGGAGCCCCGTAGAGACGTGCCGCTCTGAGTTCTGCGTCGTGCCCTCAGTGACTAGCTTTAGGGACTCAGCCGTTTACCTCGACCGACTCTCATTTTTACCTTGTTTCTTCTCCAGGACTCCACGGATCTCCGCGCTCCTCCACCAGCTCACTGCGGCAGGCCTGACAAAGGTCCGCGGGCTTCGCCAAGTGGGCCCAAAAACCCAAGCCCCACGATTATTCCCTAAATGCCTCGGATTATCGGCTAAACACAAGGTTTCAACTACTTAACCGTATTTAGGCCCGACTAATCATCTCCAACGCCTATATATATTGGGGGCTATGTAAGCTCCAGGGATGCTTTAATGACTTACATTACGCGCGAGTTCATTTGTGTGCTTGCTATATTCTGTACCTTTTTTCTCTGAGCACTAATTACCACGCCGGAGGGGTTTCACCAGGACAAACCCTTGTTTGAGCCTTCTGCAGGTACACTCCCTGATGAGCAGAACTCTGGACACAGCAGGTTAGTCCTCCCAAGACCCAGCGCAGCTCACGCGAGGATTTTTCAATTAACGACTCCACCTCAGCAGGAGAACCCACCCGTCATCCGACTGGACCATACTCGAGGTGTGTACCAGTTTTATGCACCAACAGTACCATAACCCAAACCTATGGTGGTTGTAACCTACGCTCTAATATTACTTTGTAATGACCTGATTTCCTAGAGCCGCCACGCTATTTATCCCTTTTGGAAAACTAATACTAAAACCGAATTATCAATATTTTATTTTATAAAAATCTGAAAAATTTTACAAACTATAGTGATAATTATAATTATCAAATTTTTGAGTCAAATTTATGATAGTAAGTAATAAATACAATTTTTACAAATAAAAATTATTATATAATTCCTAGCGCAGTTGCATTCTCACATGCCATACAATCAAAACTGTAGGGTTATGATCCAGGGCTCAGTAGACTTCTAACCCCTCTAATACGTGTATCTAATTAATAGAACAAATAAACACATAGGTATAGTTCTCACATAATTTTCACATAATACGTGATCTTAATATCTCATGAAAAACAACAATTAACATAAACCACACAATATATGAGATATTAAATATATATATTAAAAGAGTTAGAAATTCTATCTGAAATCCGAAGTTGAAATCCAAACTGAAATCGCCACGGTATAAATTTCATTTTTTTTTCTCGCCCCGAAAACCACAGCATCCAACAACATATAATATCTATCCTTAATATATTGATTAAAGTTTTTATTTGCCATCCCTTGCTTATTATATATATATAAACACACGTGTCCACCCATATATATATATGGGGGTGGTATTAGTTTCATTATTAAAGAAGAAAACTAATCTCAACCATTTATTTATTTATTTACACAATGTCACTCTTAAAATAAAAAAAATATTAATTATATCCTAAAACTCTTAAAAGTATATAACACAATAGTCCCAAAATTTTTAAAAGTCAATTTAAAATTAACATTTAACTCCCAAAAATTATCAAATATTTATTTATAGCATAAATTTTCATAATATACAAAACAACCTAAAAATATTAAACTTATTTAAAATAATATTTTCAAAAATATAAATTTCCAAGGTATTATAGATAGGGTTGAAATTGTCTTCAATATCACTTTGGCTTCTTCTTGTAGCATGTCTGATTTCTAGTCGCATATTATAAATCATGTAAACAAGCTTATGCAGTTTTTGACACTATAGACGTTTTCTCGTCTTTGTATGTATCAAACTGAATGTGCTCTAATTATGCTCTTAATTAGAAGATGATGTTATTTGGATCAATATTTTAACTGCAATCTCTTGAAACTTAGGAGCAGATATACCATAGTGGATCCACCATTCAGAAATATAGAAAAAATGAATTAAAATGATATGAAAATTGATATTCTTATATATATTAATAGTTAATTTGTTATTATATTACCCCGAATTCGTATGTGCAATTGCTTGTTAAGCCAATATAACCTCGAAAAAATCTTACATATTATGGAACAACGTCATTTGTACTTAAAAAGTAACAAATCAAATACCCACAAACAAAACATGAAAAACTTGGTAACTTATTACTTAAAAAAAATGAACTTACTTGATTAATAACTTGAATTTGTTTGTCAATACTTGACTCCAATCTTTGAATCACTTTTTTAACTCCAACTATTATCTCTCTATGGTATAAAAAAATTACAACCGTATTGATATTGAGGGTTTAAAAAGTAACCTACATGAATTAAAAACAAAAGGCACATATCGTTAAAGATGTTTAATTCTAACAAGGGTATTTAAATTTTGAATTAACAATTGGTCAATTACTTACCAGCCACATGCAAATCCTAGTGTGATTGGAATTGCCATCTTTTGTCAATTACATTCCAATATTTTCTGAAGTAATGGCAATTTTGTTGAATGGACATCTTCGTTCTATTCATAGGACATATTCGTTCTATCCATAGTTTTATAGATGAATCCCATTGTAGGGGTCTCATCACTATCAACAAGCCTAAGCACATTTACCAATGGTTCTTGAACTTTTAAAATCTCCGAAGATTTTTCCAATTTTTTTTGTCATTCACAATTTTTCTTTCTTTTTTCCCATGTTTTTTCTTCGCCTCTCTTGTGCTCTTCTACTCATCACAATTAAACATATCTAGTAAAGCATTCTTATGGGTCACAATGCTTTCCAGTATAATGGAATTGGTGGCAAAGCATGTGATTGCAGGATGTAGTAACTCTCTTCCTTTGGTGAATCGATTCATAAAATTAAGAACCCAAATAGAGTTGTAAATGAAACGCAAGATTCTTCTCGCATCATCCAAGATCTTCTGCACATTTGCTTTCTCTCCAATATCATGCATATCAAATCAATGTAATGTGTGACACACACTATCCAATATACATTCAGTCTTTTCAACATAAGTTTTTTTCTTGTCACCTTCATTGCAATCTCATTATCGGTGACAATTTGGACAACATATTTTTCACCAACTTCATCCACTTCCTTGTCCATGATACCAAATAAATACTCAGGAGTTCAGCAAACAACATCGGTGGCATCCACTAATTTATAAAAAATAGTTCTCTAATTGCTATAAATCAGAAAATTGATAATGTGCTTCCGAGTAAGTCCCGACCACCCATGACACATGATCGTAACGCCCCTATCTCCCCAACTTGGTTTATGAGATTCAATCCATTTTCGCAATTCTTCACATTCGCCCGGTAAGAAAACTTCAATCACTTATCCAGAAGCACAAAAAATATATTAATAACTTTATTAAAGTTTAAAATACAATGAATTTATAAGTTGTAACTTTTAACTTGTAATAAGTGTAATAAAAAAATACTCTATCCTCATAAGGAGTAGGCACTTTCACTCTTTTTCCAACTTCCCTTGGAACATTCAACATTGGCTCAAACCATAGTGATGTAACAACGTTTGCTGACAAACGTGTGTATAGCACAAACTGAGTAACTGTTACATCTAATTTTTTCATCAAACCCTTTATTACCCTTTTGGAGAGCTTTTGTTGTTTAAGGGCTTTACTACGGTGTAGATCAACATCAATATCGGTCAATCGTGCTTCAGGCAAGGACGAATCAATCCAAGTTTTTTCTAACTCGATTCACGAAGAGTGGAAGGTCATCGAAACATATGAACAATGCGAGCAATAGTACTTCTCCGTTTGGTGCTTCCACAACCCCCACTACTCTCCTCAGCCTGATATTCGGTTGCATGCATCCCTCTTAAATCTCTTTGTCTCTTCTTTTTCTCTACTCAACCTCATACTTTCTTTCCGTGCATAATCCATCTCTAGATCATTTGAGTCATCATTATCACTCAAAGTTTCATAAGGATCATCTCCATCACTTTGAGAAGCTCTAATTTGTTCAATCACTTCTTCTCTTTGTTTTCTTTCATCTATTTTTTCCTCCATGGAATCTTGAAGATGTTTCATCATAAGCTCCCTAATTTCAGTACTAACATTCATACACTGAGCTACTTTGACCCTTTTTGTGCACTGAGTGTTGTTTTAATATAGTTATTACACTATTTATCTCTCTACCACAAAATTTACATCTTAATTTGTGGCTAGAACTTCCAATAGGAGTCTCAAATTTCCATTCAATATCATACTAGGAGGAGCAAGTGATCATTCTTCTTCCCGTGACATTGTTAAATTTTAATTTTTTACAATTTACATACACAATTTAATTTCTATTTATTAAAAAAATACTCTAGGACTGAAAATAATATACATACATATATAGGTAGTTACACAATTTAGTTTACAAAACAAAAATATTCATTAAAACAAATTATTTCTAGGGTTGAAATTAAAAACATGTGAAATACATATATAATATATAGAAAAATAATGAAAGATCTAAGCAAAAAACTTAAAGATCTGGCCAAAAATAGAGGAATCTAATTTTTTTGAGAAGAAATCCTTCTAGATCTAGCCAAAATGAAGAAATTTGCTTGGATGTAGCTTGGACGGCTAGAATTAGGCTTGGATCTGGCCAAAACAGGGATGAAATGGGGGAAGAAAGTGAGAAATTAAGGAGAGACAGTAGTTGAAATGGAGAAAAAATGAAGGAATAGGGCTGCTGAAATAGCTAAATATGAAGAAATAGAGAAGGAACAGTAGGGGAAACAAAGGGTTGCAGCTAAACAAAGGTGCTACAGGATGAACAAAGGTAGGACAGTGGGAATCAAGCAAGCTAGAAAACCTGGGAAACGACTAGAGGAAAGAGACTGGAATCAGTAGCAGTGTAATTCCAAGCTGTAATGACGCAACAGCCAATAGGCCTCAGCGTAATGGGGTTAGATCCTTTATCGGACCTGTAATGGGTTCTATACCACCGATTTGATTCTCCAAATAGAGTGAAATTTATAAATGGTCTATTTAAGGGAATCAATTGCCTCGGTAAGTTGTTTTGTCGAATTTCGCGTAAGTTTTGGAGGGGTTAATTTCGACAAAACTTGTTTCTATGACGTCCTCTTGATTCTCATCTTCATAGGATTTGAGAGGATGTCAATTTGGGACTCTTTTACTTAATTGAGCAAATTAAAACAATAGGCATTCCATGATATCACAGTTACATAAAACTAAGTAATGTAATATTCCCCACCATCATGCCTATTGACGTTTTGCACCACTATAAGATATGTTTAGGACACTTTTTACCACCTGCACTTTTCATGTTTTATAACATTATATATGCTCAGCTAGACTCCATAATTTATGCCATCATACCACTTTTTCATCATTTAGTATATGCATGTTTAGGATACGTACACCACTTACACTTTTCATATTCATTCTCATATAGGTTATTTATGTATGTCATTTTAACTAATTTTAGACATTAGATCCCTTCCCCATATAGATTAGAAATCATAAGCACATGCTTGTGAATGTCATCATACTTAGGTTAGAAACTATGTTTTCCATCATCTTAGCATCCACTTTATGCATAGTCTAAATTGTCATAATTCCTTTAATGAAAAAAATTATGTTAACTCATTTAGGTTCGTAGTTAATTCCATGCTCTTTCTCTTGCATTTGCATGCTTAAATTAAACTGTTTTTGTTCATTTCATGCATATTTGATAATTTTAACGCACCATTTACTCTCTTTAGTTCTAAGCACGTCTTAAGCATGATATGGTATAGTTTCATTCTATTTAGTTGATTCTCTTGCGCTCTCTTCACCTGTGCACACTACCATCACTTTGAAACATCATAAGTTAAAGTCATTATTATCTTCATACAAGATTGCCTAAGTTCATTAAATATTTAAATTAGAAGTGGATTCATATCATGCTAGTTTAATTTCATTGTCCTTACGTTTTGAATTTTGCATTCATATCTTCATAAAGACTACTGTAATTCAATTTGTTAATTTACCAATTTAAATTAAAGAAGTTCATCATTAACATATATAAAACTTCTCACCGAGGATCATCCTTGTCAAATTCTTTAATATTTTAAAAGAGATCATACAAGGGAAACATTCCAAAAAAAATACCAAAAACTTGTGTAATCTTAATTTGAAAAATGCCAAAAGGACACTATGAGAAAAAAGATTTTCAAAATAAAATAAAACATTCGGACTTAAATTAATTGGACTCAGTTAGACATAAGATACTGTTTTCGGATGGATGTCTTAGGGTGCCTAACACATTTCCCGAGTATAACCGACCTCCGAACTCTTTTAATTAAATCTTTAGTTTGACTATGTCTTTGGAGTCAAATTTACTTAGCCCTTTTAAATTATTTTTTCATAAAAATTCAGTGATTTAGCACACCGATTAAACCTAAGGTTAGGTGGCGACTCTTTGTTTTTAAAATGGCCTAAATATTTTTCTGAGAAAAACAACTCTTTGAAAAATCCCTTATCTTTACGCCTTACTACTTCATATACTTAACTTTTCAAAAATCTGAGAGGCGTCAAGGACATATAAAGGGTTGACTGGCTAAAGGGTTCAGTCGACCAATTTAAGATGTTTTTCATTTTCAAACCTATTTTTCAACTCTTTTCAATTCATTTTTGAATTTATATGATCTAGACTCAATTATACATATTCTAAAAGCAAATAAACACATGTTTATCACATAATTAAAAGGCCACCTAATAATGCAAGTGATATGTGCTTTGTCCTAGTAGAGTCAATGTATATTGAAAGAGTAGGAAAGAAATTTTACTTTATTTTTAATATACAATTTGTTTGTTTTAAATCCCCCCAAGCCTCTTGAGTCTTCAACAACTTGTAGCTTCATTTTGAGTCTTCAACAACTTGTAACTTTGGCTTTAATCATTCCTTCTTTGATCTTTGACTAATCATCTTCAATTCATCTTTTTCGTCATGATTCATAATTCTTTATCATCTTTTGATTCTTGATCATTATTTGTGGTGTCTCTCTAGTGTGGCTTTTACTTGTCTTAACACACTCAATAACTACATTGAATACAAAAGCCCAAATATATTGTCATCATCAAAATCCATTTTTATGGATTCATAACCTTGGGGTGAACAAAAATTCCTACCCAAATATTTTCACACCTCCCACTTCCAAGACTGTTAAATTAAACTATATTTGTGCCCATTAAATTTGATGTTTGTATTTAATTGATCAACGATTACCAGAGACGTTGGGCATGACTGACGAGGAAACTGGGTTAACAAAGATGTTGCATTGCCAGAAATTTTTGTTTCTCCTTCTCATTAAAAATTGATTTTATAATAAACTAACTAAAACAAAATAAATAAATTAATTAAAGAAGTAACTTGGGATTAGTCTCAAATAACGGGTGTAATTTGTTATTTGTCATATTTAAAACATAAGTTTAGATTTAGTTCCGTAAACTGATTGTTGGTTCCCTATTAATCCCATATATGTTAACGCATTGCATGTAGAGGGTAGAGAGAGCTTGGTAAGTAAATCCATATTATAGTAAATGTTAGTTACATATAACTAAAATTAGTTACAAGTTAACAATTACAAATCACATATAACTATATTACATATATATGTGTAATATTAGTTACATGCACTAAAGTTATATTAATTACACGTAATTAAAATTATATGTAATTATATTACATGCACTTGTGTAATATTTATTACACTGGGTTTACACTAAAGGCCTCCCCTACGGTTTTGCACTAAATCAGATACCTCCCTTGTAGTTTTGTAAATTCCAGTCACCTCCCTTGACTTATTTATTTGGACCCCTTATTTTTAAAATTATTTTTTTTACCCTTAACTTTTTAAATATTTATATTTACCACCACCACTCACTACCACTGCCTTACCACCGTTGGCGCCACTACTACCCACTGCCGCCACCGCCACCAACCATTGCTTCCACCACCCATCGCTGCCGCCACCCACCGCCGCCGCCATCTCCGCCACCACCCACTACCAATTGCCACCATCCACTACCCTCTGCCGCCACCGCCCACCACCACCATCCACTGCGCGCCACTGCTAGAGAGAGAGGGGAGAGGAAGATATTTTTTATTATTTTATTTTATTTTATTAAAAGGTTAATTTTTTTTTAGATGAGGATGTTAGTGTAAAAAATAAAAGATGAAAATATACATATAGAAAAATTAAAGGGTTATTTATGTATTTTAATTTTTAATTACTTAATCATTTTTAAATAGTTAAGGGTAAAATTGTCATTATAATAAAAATTTTATTAATTTTTTATCTATAAAGAAGGTAAGTGGTAATTGACCAAAAAAGATAGGGCGGTTACTGGGATTTGCAAAACTACAGAGAGATATTTGGTTTAATGCAAAATCATAGAGGAGGTAAATGGTATATACCTTTATTACATCTAACAAAAAAACACATAGATTAGATACATGTAACTAGAAGAGTGCAAGTGCGTGTATTGAGTCTTTCGTCATTTTTTTTTTTTAATGTAATGGGCTAAAACATAACTTTTAATTGGGTATGGGATTTTTTTAAAATTAAGAATGAAATAAGAGACGTACCACCGATATACCAAAAAAACAAAAGAGTTTTTTACCTAATAAATATGATTTTTTTTAAAAATTACTGACAAAGGGCATCTTTAAACTTATTTACGGGACACATGTATCCTGGTGTTGCGAACACTGGGATCAATTTTTTTTTTTTAAATTGCATGGTCCCGGTGTTGTGAACGCCGGAACTATATATATATTAACGTTTTAGATGAAACGGTGTATTACCGTGAAACGTTGATGCACTGTTTCATTAACTAGTCCTGGCGTTTAAAACACCAGGACTAAGTTCCATTACAGAGCCCACAAAGAGAGAGATAGGAGAGAGAGAGGCAGGGATCACACGAGAGAGAGGAGAAAGAGAGGTAGGGATCACACAAATTCAAGAATTGTTTTGACACTTTATACCCCTAAAGTTTGATTGTTATTAATAAATGATTTTTGACATTTTTTTACACTTTATTAATAAAGGATTTTTGACACTTGAAAATGATTTTTGACACTTTATTTTTATTTTATTATTTATTCAATTCAAGTAATAAAGAATTTTCATGGAAATATTTATTTTATTATTTATTATATCATGAAAATTATTTTTACCAAATTAATTTTTTGGTCAACCGAATGAGAGATCCTGTTAACTAAATTAAATTTGGTCGACCAAAAATTGAATTTGGTTGACTGAATGGAACATCCTGTCGACCAAATTCAATTCTTGACCGACCAAATTTTATTTTTGGTCGACCGAATGGGACATCATGTCGACCAATATAATTTTGAAGGACCAAATTCAATTCAAGTAATAAAAAAAAAAATCATGGAAATATTTACTTTATTATTTATTATGTCATGGAAATTATTTTTACTAAATTAAATTTTTGGTTGACCGAATGGGGCATCTTGTCGACCAAATTGAATTTGATCGACTCAATTGAATTTTGGTCTACCGAATGGGATATCTTGTCGATCAAATTCAATTTTTGGTTGACCGAATTGAATTTTTGGTTGACCGAATTGGACATCCCGTCGACCAAATTCAATTTGTACAACAAAATTCAATTTTTGGTCGACCGAATTGAATTTTTGGTCCACCAAATTGAACATCCTATTTACCCAATTCAATTTGGTCGACCGAATTCAATTTTTGGTCCACCGCATTGAATTTTTGGTCCACCGAATGAGACATCCTGTCGACCAAATTCAATTTGGTCGACCGAATTCAATTTTGGTCGACTGAATGGGACATCATGTCAATCAAATTCTATTTAGTCGACCGAATTGAATTTTTGGTCAACCAAATTCAATTTTTTGTCGACCGAATTGAATTTTTGGTCGATCGAATGAGACATCTTGTCAATCAAATTCAATTTGGTCGACCAAGTTCTATTTGGTCGACCGAATTCAATTTTTGGTCGACTGAATGGGACATCATGTCAACCAAATTCAATTTGGTCGTCCCAATTCAATTTTTGATCTACCTAATTGAATTTTTGGTCCACCAACTGGGAAATACTGCCGACCAAATTTTATTTAGCCAACCGAATGGGGCATTCTGTCGATTAAATTCAATTTGGTCGACCGAATTCAATTTTTGATCGACCGAATAGGACAATTTGTTGACCAAAAATTGAATTTGGTCAACCAGATGTCCCATTCGGTGGACCAAAAATTGGTCGACAGGATGTCCCATTCGATTAACCAAAAATTCAATTTGATAAAAAATATTTACATGATATAATAAAAAAAAACATTTACATGATATAATAAATAATAAAATAAATATTTTCATGAAAATTCTTTATTACTTGAATTGAATTTGGTCCTTCAAAATTATATATTGGTCAACAGAATGTCCCATTCGATCGATCAAAAATAGAATTTGGTACACCAAGTTGAATTTGGTCGACAGGATGCCCCATTAGGTTGATAAAAAATTTAATTTGGTAAAAAGAATTTTCATGATATAATAAATAATAAAGTAAAAATTTCCATGAATTTTTTTTATTACTTAAATTGAATAATGTAAATTTTTTATTACTTAAATTGAATAAATAATAAAATAAAAATAAAGTGTCAAAAATTCTTTATTAATAAAGTGTAAAAAAAAATGTCAAAAATCATTTATTAATAACAATCAAACTTTAAGAGTATAAAGTGTCAAAAAAATTCTTAAATATGTGTGATCTCTCTCGGTTGTGTAATGGGACTTAGTCCCGGACGTTTTAAAAGCCGGAACTATTTAACGAAACGAAACGGTGATGCACCGTTTCACCTGAAATGTTAAAAAAAATATATATGGTCCCGGCGTTCACAATGCCGGGACCATGCAATTTAAAAAAATAAATAAAAAAAAATTGATTCTAATGTTCACAACACCAGGATACACATGTCCCGTAAATAAGTTTAAAGATGTCATTTGTCAGTAAATTTTTTTAAAATTATATTTATTAGGTAAAGAACTCCAAAATAAAAAGTTTGTATTTTTTAATATATATATTTTTTAAAAAGCATAAAGCAGTTATTCTTTTTTATTTTTGTAAAATTTTTATATTGTAAAATTAATTATGAACTCTACACTCACTTTTTTAATTGTTTATAAATTTCTTTCACTTTTTTAATTGTTTATAAATTTCTTTTGAACTAAGAAATCATTTTGACAAGAATAATAGTAAGATATTATTATATGGACACTATTCAACACCTTTTTTATTTTTAAATAAAAATATTCTTTTATCAAATAAAATGGTATTTTATTTAGGTGGGGGGGTTTTGTTAGTGTTTCTGTTTTTACTTTCAATAAATTAGAATGAGAATTATATTTTCTGAGAATAGAAAAGTATTTGGTTGAATTTTTTTTTTCTTTTAAATGTATAACAATGAGAGAAAAATACATTTTAAACCCTCTAGGTATTGACACATTTCTAAATGGTCTCCCTTTATTTGAGCGTTTCATTTTAAATCCTCTAGGTATCAGTACGTTTTTATTCGGTCTTTCCGTAAAAAATTCCATAAAAAATAATAGAATTTTGAGGGCAAAACAGTCTTTTTACATTTTTAATTATTTTTTAATATTTTATTTTATTTTTTCTTTTTCTTCTTCTTCTTCACTCATCTCTCTCTCTCTCTCATTCCCTCCCCTCACTTGTCCTGTATGTAGCTTCCCCTCCGAACCGCCCCACCTCCTGACTCCGGCAGCGGCGAATCGGGCAAGCACTGTTGCCTCATTAAACATCGCTCTCTCTCTCTGCAACATCTCACCAGAAGCTGCAACTTGGAGGAGAATCCAAAATATTTTTTCTTTCAACTCCTGACTCCGGCAGCGGCGAATCGGGCAAGCACTGTTGCCTCATTAAACATCGCTCTCTCTCTCTGCAACATCTCACCAGAAGCGGTAACATGGAGGAGAATCCAAAATATTTTTTCTTTCAACTCCCGGCCCCACCCCCACCCATGTTCTAGCTCTGGCGAACCACCCCACCCTACCCCTGCTTCAGCTCCGGAAGCGGTGAACCCACCTACGCCCACGGCCCTACATAATTTTTTTGTCTTTTCTCCCCTATTCGTTATTTTCCCTCCCACCCATTTCGTCTCCCCACCCCCACCACCTGCACTAGCTCCGGCGAACAGGTGAGGTGAGAAGACTGTTTTGTTATTAATTTTGTAAGAGTGAATAAAAATCAATAATTTTTCTTTCTCTTAAATTTTTAAGAGATTCATGAAATGCTTTCAAAATTTAAAAACCAAAACGGGTCAATTAAACGCATTTCTATATATTAATCTCAAAAGTTTGAGAAGGATCTTAATTTCTTCAATGTTATTCTTTGTTTGGTGAGATCACTTATGATAGGATAAATTTCGTTCACATTAAATAATGAGAGGAACACCCTCATCGTTTAATTTAATATCACCGACCACCAACCTTTTCTTTTCTTTTCTTTTTTCAAAATTCTTAATTCTCCCCACCGATAAGATTATGCCAACACATCATTGACAAATAATTTTATAAATTCTTAATATATAATTCTCTACTTTTGAATTTTAAATTATTCAATTTTATTGATAAAACAACTCATTTTTCACCTTTTCCAATTTATTTTTAAATATTTTTTTTTATTTAATCCTCAAAATATTAGATTATATAGAAAAATAATCAATGGTTTAATATATGCTTTTAATCTTCAAAGAACATTCATTAAATAATCATTACTTTTCCTTAATCCATTATCTCTCTGTATCATCTAATTAACAATTGATGTTAATCTCCGTGAAAAGTGATCAAATATCATTAATGACCCACAAAAAATAAATTTATTAACAAAAAACTCATTTTGTAAACATTTACAATGGATTAAATTTATTAAATATATATATATATATATATATATATATATATATATATATATATATATATATATATATATATTATTTTAATTGATTATCTTCATTTTGATATCAATATCGATTACGTTTTGACAAAAAAATAAATCAAAATAAACATTTACTAAAATTGATCAAAACCACTTCCTTAATATAACTCACAAATAATGGGAATAAATACCAACTAACAAACTCATTTTTGTGAACATCATAATATACATTTAATCCTCTTCATTTTGATAATCATATTCATTATTTTCGAGTGGAAAAAAAAAAATCAAAATGGACATTCACTAAAAATAGTTTACAAATGGTTGCAAGGCCTTTGTAAAATTCAAAACTATAATTGATACATCACTAAAATAAAAATATGATTACAACGTAAACATTCACTAAAACCGCCGATATATATATATGTATATACACCGACGGTTTTAGTTACTTTAAAGAATAATCCACCCTTTATTTTTTTTCCCCTAACTAAAACCGTCGGTGTATATATATATATATATATAAAATTAAATTTTATTACTAAACTTGTGACAAAAATCTCAATCGTTCAAGAGTTATTTTCTTGTTTAAAATGTATACTTTTAAATTACATAAAATTAGTTTTTTTTTTAATTAAAATAATAGTAAAGCAAAGTTATGAGTAGGAGAGTAGGGTCATAGACTCCAACCACCACCCACAAAAAATTCAATGAATGATTTAACATATGGGTGTTATAATATAGGAAAACTTACATTTTTGGTCGTATGGGTTTGTCAAAGTTATACATTTAATCCCTCAACTCACACATTTGTTTTAATCCCATAAAATTAAAAATGCTATTAATAATTTTGAACAAAAAATAAATTACACTCAACACGTTACCTATATGAATATTTTCATTATTCATTAATTCAGTAAATATAAAAAAAAGATTTGGTAACCATTTTCTAACTCCTCCTCAAACTTCTGTCTCATTCTTCAAGCGAATAATTGTTAGAAAAATGTTAAAAAAACATATCTAAGGTTTAATGGAGTAAAAAAATAACAAAAACAACCCTATTAGAAGACCACTTTTTCGTCAAAATTGTTTGTCATTTTGCAAGATTGAAACAAATGTGAAACTTTGAGATCAAATATGTAATTTGATAAACTTGGGGGTTCACTTAGACACCCATCCCATACTTTAGGGACAAAAATATAATTTATGAAGTAGCATGGAATGGAATGGATGCCTTGACAGACATGTATGATTATGGGCATATATGAATGATTCTTCCTCTCTGTCCATGATTATGGGGAAATCCCGTTTACACCCCTTTATTGACCGTAATCACAGGAATCCCCTCAATTATTAAAACTACAAGGAATATCCTTGAACTCTTTGATCAAAGGACAATCAGACCCCCAGTTCATTTTGTATGCTGAAAACACCCTTTGAAAAATCAAAATGTCAATGTTGACCCTCTTAAACAAGTAAAAAGACCATATTATCCTTATATTAAAAATATAATAACTCAAAATTAAATTTCATTAAACATTTAGAGTACCAAGTGTAATTAAAACCCCTTTCTTCATCTTCTTCTTCCCCTTCCCCAAATCCCCAACGCCACGACCACCACTTCCCCTCAAATTTCATAAAACATTTGCTTCACCTTCATCTGATTTTTCCAACCCTAAAACCGAACCAAACATCATTCCCACCAACGCTCGTCGTGCTTCGTTCTTCGTCGACTTTCGATTTCGATTTTCCATCGACCTTCGATTTCATTCTTCGATCTTCCATCGACCTTTGAAATTGATTTTCGATTTCAATTTGGATTTCCATTAGGATTTCAAAATCGAAATCCAAAAAGGGTTCGAAATTGATTTATATTTCGAAATCGAAATCCAAATAGGGTTTCGATTTCGAGTTTGTTCTTCAATTTGTTTGAAGATTTAGGATTCGATTCGTCTTCTGTTCTGATTCTGGAAATGAATTTTGTTGATTTGTTTTGTTTTGTTTTGACATAAATTTGGTGAAGACGATGGTGGCGCGGATTTTGTTTTGTTTTTGTGTGAATTTGTTTCTAGAAATGATGAAGACGATGGTGGTCCGGTGAAGTGGTCTGGTAGCAATGGTGGTCTTGTGAAGACGGCAGTGGCGACGGTGGTGTGGTGGCGATGGTGGCCTGTGGCGATGAACGGATGAAGAGCGTCGATGGTAGAAGGATGAGGAGATGGGCAGTGAAAGCTAGAAGATGGAGTGGTCGACATTGGAACCTAGGAAGTGGTGGCAGTGGTCAGGTGGGGAGGTAGGGAAAGATGAAGATGAAGAAAAAGAAAAGGAAAAAAAGAATTGGAAAAAAGAAAGGACAATTTGGTCATTCAATAAATTTGATTATTTTATCATTTTTTGCTTTAAATGAGTAAGGGCAAAATGGTCCATTCATTAAAAATTGCTCCGGCAAGGGGTCGGCGTGATAATTTTGAAAGTTAAGGGAATGCATGTGAAATTTTACTATAATTGAGGGGGTGTAAATGGTATCAACCCCCATGATTACGATATCCTTCTACACTCTATTGCTCTAATTTAAAAAATAAATAGATCTAATAATAATCTATTTTTTAGGAATATTTTGGTTGGTCTTCAATCAACTTTGTCTCTTGCATACCAGATCAATGATTCTATTATCTCATAAATAATATCTTAATTTAAAAAATAAATAAATATGAGGTGATCTTTTAAATTAAAAACGAAAATGACGGAAGCAAAAAACAACTATTATATAGAAGTACTGTTTTTTTTAAGTCCAAACCAACATTCTTCAAAATAGGATTTTTAACATTTTGCACACTAGAGTTTGACCATTATCTCACGAGTCCCCAGAGTTTCAATTTGAACACATAACACCCTAAAGTTTCTTAATCATCCCACTGTAGTACAAATTATTATTCTCGTTGCAATTTCAACCAGCAAACAATCACTTGCCGCACATGTAAATATATTTGAGGGGCTTCGTGGTCATTTTTAATCTCCCTCCGCCACTTTTCCTTCTCGCCCAAACACAAAGGAATATGATTTTGTGTTTGTTTATAAAATATCAAAGGGAAGGAAGAGGTCACAAATGTCCATAAGCACCCAAAAAAATAGTAAGGTGCACGACAAGTGACTAGTTAACGTCTATAATCATAACAGAGTTATTGATTTGGACTGAAGTAAAATGACTAGGAAACTTCAGGGTGTCATGTGTCTAAATTGAAACAAGGGGTCAAATTTCATGGTGCACGGTGTAAAAAAATCCCTTTAAAATATTTTTTTTTTCCTTTCAAAAAAAGGTAACCAAACGGTGCCTATGCTAAAAATGGGTTTATCTACCTGCATACATTCTAGCCCGAGCGGCTATTTCAAGTTATAGCGTACCCTCACGCATAACCGCTCTTCCCCACGAGGATGACAGAGAAACGGCATCATAACATTGACGATAAAAATGAATAAAGACTGGTAGGACTAAGAATGTGCTTAAACTTAAGGGACATAAATAATATTATTCCTTAAGCATAACTCCTTAAAAAAATGTGGTAAACAATGGTTGATAAGAACATACCATTAAGTCAAATCAGTTCCCAGGTGCCTTGCCAAAATACTCCTAATCTTGTCAGTCTTCTATTATCTCTTGCTGGGACACTACATTGGGAATTTCCTCTATGCATTCATCGTTAGATGCTGAATAAAATAAAAAGAAGTAAAAGAGTCAAAAAACAATTTCCCCATGTCAATACATCTCCCCGCCCAATGAGAGAAGCAAAAAATGAATCATTGCAGACACAATTCGAGGATAAGGCCTCGTTTGTTTAGTGTTTCTGTTCCCAATTCCTGAAAACAGAACAGAAAGAGAGTTGGGAAAGGAACTACATTGTTCCCAGAGTTCTATTTACTTTCCAAGTGGTTTTTGGGATGGAAACTGATATCTGGGAACAGAAACACTAAACAAACGCCGCCTAAATTGTCAAAAGCAGAGGCCAAGAAAATAAAGCAGAATCCAAAGCTAAAAATTGCAAGAAGCAAAAGGGGTTTACATCAAACAATCTCAATTGCCTCAATAATTAACTAATAACATGCTAAAAGAGAGTCATACAGATAACGGCAGTACAGCATGGGTATTTTTGGCTGGTTATGAAGCCTAATGATCGTGGGCATCGGACTGAAGGTTTGAAATTTGCGAGAAGACAAGCTTATAGAGCTCACCAATTGCAGCTTGGACCTGATAATCATCTGTATGCCTCGACCACTCTCCTAGGGAGTGTGAGCTCAACCTCGTGTATTCATTTGCAGCAACCTTTGTCTTTTTTGATGTCGCAATAACTTTCTCGAGATCTAATTGTGATAATGGCCTCGGTTCCTGAATGAAACGTCATGAAACAAGTCATTAGACTTAGGGTCCGTTCGGTTGTATAAATTTTCCTATTTTATGAACCATCTTATTTTTAATGAATTGATCCGTATATTTCTCCATTTACCAATGATTTAATCATTATACATATTGTTCGTTTTTTCGAAGAAATATACAATTGTTTTACTTTAGTTAATTTTTTAAACTATATTTTACTCTAATTACACGAGAAAATAGCATCCGAACTAGAACTAAACTGGTTAGCTAGCTAACTTAAGTATTTTTAAGAGGTTTTTGTACATTGCACCCTAAAGATTTAGAAATCCCACTTTTGTCCCTGTATTTTCAATTTGAACACATTAAACTCTAAAGTATTCAAATCATATCAATTCATATCAATAACTCCGTCATTTTCTATGAAGGAAATCTAGCACGTGTCAAACAAAGGATCACCCACACAGATAAATTCCGTCATAAAAAAAACTACGGAAGGACTGACTTGACACGATTTGGATACTTCAGGGTTTAACGTGTTCAAATTGGAAGGGCAGAGAATAAAGTGGGATTTCTTTGAAACTTCAAGTGTGCAAAGTGCAAAACACTAAATTTTTAATTCTTAAAACCCAACAGTAAACTACATCAATTCATCAATTGACTAATTGAAAATGCGAATTGAGGTGACTATATCAAGTAGAAGGTACAAGTTGTAAGAGTTGTGTATACTTCTGAAAGTAGAGATATTACTCGATTATCAGATAAAGTACCACAGTTTTCAAAACAACTTCTTAAATGACATCTTGGCTAGAAATAACATAATCGGCTGGAAAATCATTGAGCAAGTTGTACGTGAACTGATGAAAAGTCATAACCAAGAGGATATGGCATGGGAAGCACAACATAGACTTGACCGGTACCCAAGAGGTGTGTTAATTCGGTTGGCAAGGGGAGGCACCCATTTTCCTTGTCCATCAAAGTTCGACTCTCCTGAGGAGCACTCCAGGAATTAAATCTTAAATTTAATCTTGAATGCACCATGCCAATGTGGGGGAGTGCGCACTTAAGATCGCCCGGTGAGATAATTAATAGAGGTGCGTGTAAGCTGACTCGAACACACCTTGCCAAAAAATAAAAAAACTACCCAAAAAAAAAAAAAAGACTTGACCGGTATTGTTCTCATCCAAAGTCGTTTGACAGAGTGATTTTGGAGGGTTACGAGCTAAAGCAGAAGATTTGCAGAAACTTATAAAGCGTATGGGTGGATGAGCAGGGAGACCTAACAGATCATTTCCACAAAAAACTGAAATAGGATTCCAGTACAAATCCACCAATTGGGTACCGTCAACATACAAGTATCTCATAGAACATTGATATGCGTACCGTCAACATACAAGTATCTCATAGAACATTGATAATATCTATTTTAAATATATTTTCACCTTCTGAGAAATGTTTATTTGTTTCTGCAATAAACCTATAATCTTTGTACAACAATTTAAATCATTTATTCTTTCCATGAACATTAGAGGTATTAACAAATGTGGCCCAACATTAGAAGTAATTTCAAGCTAACCTTGCTTGTAACCTAGCGGTTATCTAGTGTGCCTCCCTAGTGGGAGGTCTAGTCGTCAAAAAAACCCTTCCCCAACCATTTGTAACCCACCCCCCCACCCCCCACCCAAAAAAAAAACACTCCCCCAACCATTTGTACCAGAAAAAAGAGGTAAATTTGGATCTAAGTGTGAGATTCCACATTAGGATTGATAGATATGAATCACATGTGGTTTACTTCTAGTAACTCAACTTAAGCATTCTGGGTTTCGTTGATCTGGCCCAAAAGTTACATAGCTAGTGGACTGTATAGGGCGTTACATTAAAAACGATCAATGTTGTAAGTCGCATAAATTTCTTTCAGTTTGTGGTACAATGGATCACAATAACAGATGTAGCACTACCCAATTGAGCACTGCTTAATATGGCCTTTTTATCTGAGAGTCCAAGTTGTTGACCTGAATGGGGCATATTTTCATGCAAGGGTTTTGATAGGGTAAAGAAATTTTAAGGTGTCTAACCATGGAAGTTGGTAGCTCTAAATTGAAGGTTCCAAAAGAGGTGGGGCGATAAACAGGGAGAAGACTCATGATTTAGAGCGCCTCTTCTATCTCATCCTCGTATCCATGAAGATTTTCAAGGCCATCGGAAAGGAGACTTTCTAGTGGAGGTCTACATATTGTCAAAAATACCCTAGTAGAAAAACATAAAAAATGAAGAGAACTCTTACCGGAGATGACTTCCCATTCTTTTCATCATTAAGCAGGTCCCTAATGGCAAAATAAGCCGCTTTCTTGCAGAGCTCAAGAAGATCTGAACCAGTGTATCCATCACACAAACCAGCAATGTAGTCAAAGTCGATGCCATCTTCTATCCTCTCATCCTTCAGAATCACCTTCAGAATCTGAACCCTCTCCTTACGATCTGGAATCCCAATCTCAAAGGCCTGAGGAAGCCGTCGAAGGATTGCTTCATCAAGCTCTGAAGGACGATTAGTTGCAGCAAGTACCATCACCCGCGCATTCTCTATGAAACAAGCAGCACATGCCCATTAGCGAAATAATTTCAAGAACTGATAAACTTTTTAGAAAGTAAAAAACAATAAAAATCAGTTGGTAAAAAAAAATGAAATAAAGTATCCTATATAATCCAGTCAATTTAGATGGCGTTTGGTTAGTGTTTCTATTTTTCTGTTTCTACTTCCAATAAACTGAGATGGGCTGGGATAAGATGGGATGGGAATTCTGTTTCCATTCTGAAGTATTCCGGAAATAGGAACATGTTTGGTAACGGCCATTATCTTGAAATTGTTTATTTTAGTTTATGAGAACAGAAACAAAAACACGAGTGGTTGCAACATTTGTTTTTTTCTTATTAAATGTATGGTCGCCGGCCGGGTGGTGGTGGCCGACAGAATGATAGTGAGAATAGTTTTGTGAAAGTGAATAGGAATCAACAATTATTTTCCACAGATTCTTAAGGAATTCAAGAAAAAGTTCCAAATTACTCTCAAAATTTTGGGAGCGGGAATAAGAATCAAGAATAGAAACAGTAACCAAACGGGGCCAAAAAACCACTTCCAGAAGCGATATATTAACTTGATAGCGAAAAGTACATATAAAACAATAACCCTAATGTTCAGAAAATGGCAACTTACGGTCTGTGGTAAAACCATCCCATAAAGCCATGAACTCTGTCTTCATATTTGTTAATGCTTCATGGTCAGAAGCCTTCCGCTGACCCAGAAAACTATCCACCTCATCAATGAATATAATAGAAGGCTGGAGTTTGTAAGCCAAGGTAAATACAGCAGCCACTGCGGAAAAGGTCAATAGAGCTAATAAATATTACAGTGTAGTTAGAATAAAATCCACATCCAGAGCAACTTATTTTACATTTTGGACATTTTAAAAAGTTGGATCCACTTTGGATCCACGGTTGGGATCAAACACCATTAAATTCTTATAATACTGTATCATAATATATCTCTAACAAACTAACAAGGTATCTCAAAATATCTCAAAAAAATTTCACACTCAATTAACGGTTAAATAAAATTATATTCTGTACTCCTTAAATTTTATATTTGCATTTACTTGTTTTTTTTTATTTCGTGTTTTTACGCTTATAAATTAGAAAAATCAATATAGTGCCACGGGTAATCGCTAGTATATACATAAGATACAAACCCACCTCAGAGATTGTTTAGCAAGTCAGAGTGACTAGAGATATAAGGTGGAAGCTTACAGAGTGAAAGAAGAAGAGAGTGACTAGAGATATAAGCTAGAAGCTTACAGAGTGAAAGAAGAAGTGAGGATGGGGTGAGAATTATGACAAAAAATCACATGTGAAGAATAAAAGGTAAAACAACATTGAATTGAGCATGAGTTAAAAAATATAACAAATTTATTTCTAGAGTATTTTGCAACCTTGATAACATGATAATAGTTTGATTTGGATTATTAGCATTTGGCGAACTATTGGTGTCAGAGAAGACATGTAACGCCACTTGTAGCATTCAAGTTTCAACTCTGTAACAACTAACAACTGAATCAAACAGGCAAAAAGGCAACCCAGTGCACGAAAGCTCCCGTCATTGCAGGGTCTGAGAAGAGTCAAATGTACGCAGCCTCACCCATGTATACAAAGAGGTTGTTTCCAAGATTTAAATCCGGGACCTCTAAGTAACAATAAAACAACCTTACTATTGTACCCAAAACTCACCCTCGACAGAATCAAACGGGCATTTAATTTTAAATAATACGACACCAAGGGGGTGCAATTAACATCCTATCTACACTCACCAAGTTTTTGAGCATCGCCAAACCATTTGCTCATTAGATTTGATATCCTCACATTGATAAAAACAGCTCCAGACTCTTTTGCAATAGCCTTGGCAAGCATGGTCTTTCCAGTGCCAGGTGGTCCATATAACAAGACCCCTTTCTGGGGACCAAGAAGCTTCCCGTGAGAAAACAATTCAGGCCTCCGTAGTGGAAGAATAACCAATTCATATAATGCTTGTTTAATGGCTTCCAATCCTCCGATGGAATTGAACTCCACATTGATATGGTCGGGATTAATAACATCACAGGCTATTACATCCTGTTCATCATTCAATAATTCACGTTAAATACAAATGAACACATATAACTGGGGGTGGGAGCCACAATTATGTTTTGCATAAACTTTCAGCCAAAACCCATGGAGAGAGATAGACATAAATACAGGGACACCCATTTCCAATTTAAATGTCAGTGACCGAGTGTTGCCAATTTTCGTAGAAATGACAAAATATGACCTTTTGCATTTTTACAATCGACACCGTACCATATTATTAACAATAAAATCAAATGTTTAACCTAACCAAACCCACCCCACTTCATAATGGGATTGAAATCAACATAATGTTTAAAAAATATTTTTGTTCCATGGACATGGTGATCTATGGCAATGGTCCATCCTATGGGGCAATAATGTGCAGTAGAGGAAAAAAGCTAAATGAGTGATTTATTGCCTAAGCGAAAGTTGGTTGCAGTAAGAGTTAAGGATGGTTGGAAGAATGAAGATGTATGGTTTATATAAGGGTTTTATTCAAGAGATATTTTTTGGGGTCAAGCTCTCAATCAAAGATTGTGTGAATATAATATTAGGAATATTTTCTAATCTAAGCACTTTTTAGTGTTTAATTAAAATTTAAAAACAAGGGTACAATCTGAAATGATATGTTACCATAAAGGGCTGTCGCTAAAAAAATTTAAATAGGAAGAGGTGTCTTTCTAAGCTAGTACAGTAGTGTGGTGTGGCTGGATTTATCTTTATTTTTTCAATTCCTTCCCTCCCCCCAACCCCAAAAGAAATGAGAACAAGGAGCAAGGAAGCATAATGAGAAGCAATAGTCAAAATAAATTCACTTATGTCAAATGGTATATGTAGAGCACCGCCAACACAAAGACAAGTTGTTCAGAAAGGTCAAGCCTCGTTTATTAATTATTATGATTAAGAAATAAATTCATTATTGTAAGTCTCTATGCATAAAAGAGACCAGCCCCAATAACCTAAACCCTAAATTATCCAATGCAGCTCATCCTCAGACGGATGGACAGACCAAGAGGATGAACAAGTTGTTGAAAGAATATTTGAGACACTACGTGGCGACGAGCCGAAAGAATCGGGTTGAGTTGCTGTATAGTGCACAATTCCGCCACAATTTGCACAAATCATCAGTAATAGGGATGAGTTCGTTCGAAATTGCAAACAGACAACAGTCTCTTACCTCAAATGAGGTGACTAACCAGCGTACTAGTGGAAGTTGTCCTGTTGCCTATCGATTTGTTCAGGCGAAACGAGAGCTTACCGAAGAAGCAAAGGACAACTTAGCAAAGAAGACTTGGAGAATGAAGAAGTATATAGATCAACATCGCAGAGAGTTGGAGTTCAGAATAGGAGATTGAATTATGTTGAAACTCACTCCGCAAATTTGGAAGAAGATAAGTAGCAAGACGGTACACCGTAGCTTGATACTGAAGCACGTACAGGATGAAGTTGTCAGATCGGTTGAAGATCCATCCCACTTTCTATGTAAGTTTTTTGAAACCATTCAATGAAGACTCGTTGAACTTCGGTAAAAAACAGTCGAGACAAGCGCTGCATGTAATTCGCAAACAGTTTAAAGAGGAAGTTGAAAAGATCTGGGATCATAAGACTGAAAGGATGAGTAAGAAGAATCAGAGGACCCATTTCCTAGTTCAGTGGAAAGGGTCAATAGAAGTTGATGCTAGTTGGGAGAAAGACAGAACCCTTTCGGTGCCATGTTCAAGCCAATGTCTTTGCCATGTTAGCCAGGCTCGGTTAACTTTGGCCAAACAAGGATGATACCATGTTTTGAAGTCTTGTGATATGCCAACACCGAGACTTAGCGTCGGACTACACCAACGGAGTCAACCATGGATTGGGCCCCACTTTGACTCCACTATGCCTCCTCAAACATTTTGATGTATACTGTTGCCACTTGAGTTTTTTCATATAAAGTATTATAAGGGGGGTACCTCTCTTTTCATACCCTCGCCAAGGTAGGAACCTAGGTGTGCTAAGGGGCATTGGCACGACACGGCAAGGTGTATTCAAGGACCAAGGCGTGATACTAAGTTGTGGACAAGGCTTACCTAAGATTCTCAAGACAGATGGAAAAACAGGACGCGGCGAGCGTCGATAAAATACGGCGCCACGGGTCAATGCTAGCGAGCATTGGATGATGCCGAGGCAAGGCACAAGGTGATCCTAGGCACACAGCTAGGATCAACACTCATGAGTATCGGCATGTGTTGGCATGGTGAGCACACATGGACACTGTTGAACAGTGTTGGTGCGTGGTGGACATCGGGCGTCACTAAAACAAGACACAACGATCGGCATTCATGGATGCAACATGAAGACAAGCTTAAGCAGGAGGTCAAACTAACAAGGCAGAACGTGGGTGCAAGACACGTTTTGACCATGCGGGCGGCATGGCAAGTTGTCGACAAACATCGCCTCTACCATGAGAATAAGACGGCATACCGGGCAGCATGTTGGCACAGCTTCAAGCAACTAAAATGCAGTACTTGAATACTAACTCGTGAAAGAAAGTGTGCTGGAAGTTGGGGTACATGTGCAGGTCATGTGATGGGAAAAATACTGGCAGATAAGGCAGAACAACTACTGTGTTGTAGACTGGACAAGTGTGAAGACAGGTGTTAGTTTACTGCCCAGAAAGTTGGGGCTGTCAACTGTTATTTGTTCCCTATAAATAGCTCATTGGCATGTCAGGTTCAGGGTGTTATTCCTGTGAACCAAACCAAATTTGTAAGACTTAGTTCCTTGTTCCTGAGTTACATACAAAGTTAAAGTTGGGCTTTGTCTGTAATTTCTATGTGCCTGTGTGACTGCGTTTCTGTTGTCTGTTTCGGTAAATTGTGTTGCATTGCAGGAAATTCACTTGACTGACTGATTGTGGTGACAATCAGACCATCACAAGGTTAAAATTCGTAAGTAGAAAAGTTAACCACACTAACTCTTTCTGGTTTTTAACTCGTTTGAGTAATATTGAAGTATAAATATGAATGATTAACGTGTTGTGTAAATTAATGCAACCTACCAACAAAATACCCTGACCAAGCATTCACAGATGAGACAAGGAGAAGGAAAAATAGAGGACCTCATAGGGATTGGTTTGAACGAGCGGACGACCCAAACGCCTGGCGATTTCCTTCTTCTGTTCAACAGCTTTTTTGGAGGCCTCGCGGTTGGGGTCGAGTTGGCGAAGGCCCACGAACAACACCAAGGAGCTGAGGGCGGCGCTCGCGGCGTACAGTATCAGGTCCTGCAAGAGCTTCATCGCTCACATATACATATATAATATATATGTATCAATTGCTCGTATCAGTGAGAGGGCTTTGCAACTCGATCGAGCGAGCGAGAGAGAGATGAATTTGAGGACGATGTGAGGATTTCGCGTATCGTATTGACGAGGAAGACGCAAACGAAGAAGCAACACAGGGCGTCTTCTGAAATTTGGGCTGTCAGATACAAGGCCGACTACGATGATTTGGGTTTCTCTCAATTTCTGAAGCCCTTTATTTATTCTCGGGAAAATTACCGATTAATCCCAAAAAATAAATATTTACCGCTTCTCCCATCGACTTTTCTTCGCACCAATTAGTCCCATCAACACATTTTTCTTACACCAATTAGTTCTGTTTTCAAAAATGGTAAGAAATAAATTTACCGAAATGTTCTCTTATGAGCTTCACATCGATAAGGAAAGTCGTCAAACTGGTGCACCGCCGCCAGCAGCAGCCGCCGTTATCGCCGGTCGTCGCAACCGCCGCACTGGTCTCCGCTGCCGCCGCTATAAATTACAGTTTTTACCCCAAATTTTATGACTTTTTGTTACTTTCTATATGTTCCTAGGGATGGTCATGGGTCCAGAGGCTTGATCGGCGCGCCTAGCCCGGCCTTATTTTTTTAGGGCTTGGGCTTGATGTTTGAGCCCATGGGCCGGGCTAGGGCCTAAAGACTAAGGCTCATTCATTTTTAGGGCCGGGCTAGGGTTTGATCATTTTTGTTTAGGACCGGCCCGATGATAGGTGTAAATTACCTACGTATTTCCAATCTGAATTTGTTAGTTTTTTAGTACGTTTATAGTTATTTTTATATGTTTTAATATGTTTTTTATACTTTTTGTATAAATCAGGTATGTGGAGTAAAAAGATAGGAAACTGAAGCGAAAACGATGAGATCGAATCGAAGGCGAGTCGAAGTAACGGTGGATAAACAAGCAAGGAGGCAAAAATATGAAAGAAGTCGGTGCCTAGGCGTCCAGATCTCCGCCTAGGCAGTGAAGATGCTGAGAATGACAAAAGGCTACTAACAGCCCACCACCTAGGTAGGAAATTCCTCCACCTAGGTGAAAACCCCAGTAGAAACATTTCCAAGTTTACCGCCTACTTCTTCACCTAGGCGGTCACCAAACCTGCAAAGTCGGTACAGGTGCTGTAACTTCAAGGCTATTTTGGACTATGATGAAATCCGATTTTGAAAATACTCAAAACATGGAAATTGTAGATCTTTTTCTTAGATTTTCATAGGTTTTTGAATCACCTCAATCGGAGTTTGGATGAAGAAGTTACAGCCAAAACAAAATTGCAAACCTGTAGTAACTTCGCCTAGGCAAAATTCTGGCAGAAAGTTAACCGACTTAACTTCGCCTAGGCGAAAATCCTGTAGCATACCCTTGATATTTATGAGATCTTTTGAGATCTTTTGGGATATTTTTTTCCCTTATCTCCTCATCTCTTCCCTCTCTTCAGCCCCTAAGGCTTTAGGCTATATTTTAGGGTTAGGTTGAGAGGTTTTTGGGGGAGAGCTCTTAACTCGAGGTGGAGGATGAAGAGGGAAGCGATCGTTTGACGGTTCTAGTGCCAATTCTTCGGATATAGGCTAAGTCACTCATTTCTTCTCTTTGTTTTCTTCATTTTGGTAGTTGTTAAGTATGTTTAGCTCGTTTTACATTGTATAAACGGTTAGAGCCATAAGTTAAACATGGATTGTAATAGGGATTAACGTATTATTTATGAAAATATAGTTTTGGTTGAATTTGTATTTCGTTCTTGGTTGCTCTTCGTATGTTGATTGTGTTGCCGTGTTTTCTATGATTATATGTTAGTTTAGATATATTGAGAATATGGAGTTTGACACTCGGGAGAGGTAACCCCGGATTCGGACTAGGGTTAACACAACACGACAATATAACGACCCTGAAGGACGTTAGAAAGTGTGCAATCGATGACGTTGGGGCGAGACTCACGTGACTTAGAGTTGTTAAGACGTTGAGGGAGACTTCGGCGTTGACACAAAGTCACGTATTCCCCTGTCTTACACTCGGAAGAGGTGATGAGGGAGTTTACGAACCGAGATTGTCGGATACGCCGTTAATGTTAACTAAAACAAAATCAAACGCATTTAAGTTAATAAAATTAATCCTTAGGCAATCTACTCCCCTAAACAATCTCAAATTAGTACTTATAGTATAGTTAACTTAATTAGTATTTTAGTTTAGTATTAGTATTAAATTAAATTCTATTTTTAGCGCCTAAATAAAGTCAGGTTATGACAATCGCGATACTCGATAATAATCTTAACCAATCCATCTGGATACGATACCCAACTGAAAGGTCCACTATACTAAAACTTAATCCGTACGCTTGCGGTGAAAGTGACAGCGTTTTTTTAGCGGCCACCACCTGGCCCGGCCTGAACTTTTTTAAAATATAAAAAATATATATTTTATATATATATATAGAGAGAGAGAGAGAGAGAGAGAGAGTTGAGCGGCCATTTTGTAATTTTCAATTTCGGCTAGATAATTTAGCAAACCCTAGTTTTATTCCTCTCCATAGAGAGAGAGAGTTGAGGGACAATTTTGTAATTTTAGTATTTAATTTTTAAATTTAAAAAAAAATTATAGGGCCTGGCTAGGGCCGGGCCTGGGCTTAATTTTTTTTCATAGGGCTAGGCTTGGGTATGAAATTAAAGCCCAATCATAAGGCCGGGGTGAGCTAGGGCCTAACATTTTTGTTTAATACCCTAGTCAAAACCCAGCCCGAGCCCGGCTCGACTCGGCCCATGACCATCCCTATATGTTCCCAAAACAAAAATAAAAATAAAAATATTGATTTTAGGATAAAATCGTTACCAAACGTGACGTAAAATAAGATAACAATTAATATTACATTCAACATCCACAAGTATTGAATGTTATATTCAACATCCACATGAGTTGTATTTTGGTCAGAAAAAGATAATATCATTAAAAAATAATAATTGATGTTACATTCAACATCTACATGAGGGGTATATTGGTCAGAAAAATATAACATCATAATAATAATAATAAATAAATAAAAATTGATGTTACATTCAACATCCACATGAGGGATATTTTGGTCAGAAAAAAATAGTATAAAAAAAAAATTGATGTTACATTCAACACCCACAGGTGTTGAATGTTACATTCAATATCCACATGAGAGGTATATTAGTCAGAAAAATATAACATTAGTAAAAAAATAAACAAAAAAATAAAAAAATTAATAAAAAATTAATAAATAGTTAATGTTACATTCAACACTCACAGTTATTGAATGTTACATTTAACATCCATATGAGAGGTATTTTGGTCAGAAAAAAACAAAACGACTTATTGGTGCAAAAAAAAAAGTGATAGGAGTAATTGGTAATTTCTTTTGCGTTTTGGAATTAAATGATGCATGCCCCTTTATTCTCTCATTTTTTAAAGTCGTTTTTATTATTTAGCCCCTTCCAAAGACCATATAAAGAAAAGACTTTTTGACCCAATTAAATTTTAGTTCTCCAAAGACAAAAAAAATATAATAAAAATAAACATATACCCCTGAAATAAACTCATCTCTCTCTCATTAATGTTAACCGTTAACTTTCTATCTAGGGATAATTAGTCCTCTATCCACAATTCATTCACAATCAATTTTAAATTCATGAGAGAAAGTATCTCTCTCTAAAAATCCTAGGTTAGTTTCTCCTCCACCGTCGCCAACCAATCCTTCACCGTCGCCATCGTCACTCATGGTTTTGCTCTCCTCTACCGTCACTCATGGTTTCTCTCTCTCTCTCTCTCTCTCTCTCTCTCCCTCTCTCTCTCTCATTCAGTGGGTTCTTGGTTCTCGCCGGATGTTCTTGGTTTAATGGGTTCTTGGTTCTCGTTCAGATCTGATGTCGTGTGAGTGCGTTCTTGGTTCTCGCCGAATGTACATGGTGTTGAGGTTAGTTTTTTGACAATGTTGTGGTTCACTCTCTCTCTCTCTCTAGCTTCTCTTTCTCTCTCTAGCTTTGCGAGCATGGTATAGGTCCGTGAAAGTCACCGACGGTGAAGTGGTTTTTGGGTATCGCCGAATTTCCATGCCGAAAATTGGTGATTTTACCAGAAAAAATGTGATGGAGTTTTCTTGTAAGCAAGGTGTTCGATGAATTGTCTAAGTGAGTATTGGCAAGAGACAGTGAGAAAGATGGAGCTTTTGAGATCCAGCTCTGATTTTTCAACCCCTGTTTTCGGGAAAGGAAAAAAGTAATGAGCATCAATTCTAATTTCTCTAAAGTTTTTGTTGAATTTTTCTTAGGGTCTGTTTGATTATTTTTTATTTTTTCTTAGGAAAATTTTAGATCTGAATTGGATTTTATTGTGGCCTTTAGATATTGTTCATTTCGTTCCGCTCATTCTAGGTTTTGTTCAATATTTTTTTTGATTTGTGTTGAAATATAGATTAATTTTGCTCGATGGTGGTGGAGGTGGATGGAGTGTTTATTTTTACGTTAACGTTTAGTATTTTTGCGTGATTTTTTTACACATGTTTTTTTGGACAACATTAAAATGCGTTAACGTTAACATAGAGAGAGACAAAAAATGTGTATTAACGTTAACGCAAACCCAACTCAAACATACATTCGGTTGTTTACTTTACTTGTAGCCTTTTTCTCTTTCTTGAATTTCGGACATGAATTTTGCTTTATTTTTATTTTTTGTTTTCAAGTAAAGTTAGGTGATGTTTTATACTCAGATCATTTTTAGATCTGGATGTTTTTGGAATCTGTTTTTTTAGTGAACATAGTATTTCTGATGATGGGGATAAAATATTTTTGGATTTTTTTTGGGATCATTTACAGATCTGAATGTTTTTGGAATTTGTTTTTTCATGGTGAGGATATGAATGGTGATGGAGGCGGAGTAGGTGTTAATTTTACGTTAACATTAGTGTGTTTGCGTGATTTTTTTTCACATATATTTTTATAGACAACATTAAATGCGTTAACGTTAACATACAGAGAGACAAAAAAATGTATATTTATGTTAACGCAAATCCAACCTAAATACACATTCAGCTCAAAAGGACAAAATTACATATCACAATTAAGGTTAACGCGCACAAAACAAAAGTATGCAGCAGGACGTTAACATTAAAACCCATTGTCCGATGGTAAAAAATACGTTAATGTTAATGCATACAAAACAGATGAGGAAATATGCAGTAACGTAAAATACACAAAAAAAATAAAATTGCGTTAATGTTAACGTGAAATTCAAATCATAATTTTGTAACATAAACAAGATTTGACAAAAAAAAAAATATAGGCAGAATGCATTGCTGAAAATAAGTTAATGTTAACGCACACAAAACAGATAAGGACGATGAGTTAACGTGAACACAAAAAAAAAAAAAAAAAAAAAAAAAGCGCAATAACGCTAACGTCAAATTCAATTGTAGTTTTGTAATATAGGCAATATGCATTACTTGAACAGTTTCACGTTAACGTTAACATTAACAACCTGTTACACATTTTTGTCTTGTTGCGTAGGACAAAATGACATAATTGTAAATAAATGTAAGGTTGACAAAACAAGTATTTACACAATAGCATGACATGAGATTGACACGAAATTATTGGATATGGGTTTAGTTTATTGGATAAGGGGTTGTTATTGAGTTTGACCCAATAAGCACGATAAAAAACAGAATCAGATTATCGAATTTACCTGATAACCCGATAAGCGACACAAGTGACACGATAATAATTATCAAGTGTCCAAATTACACGATAACATGAAATCTAATAGGTCACACGATAATTTAATAAATTATTATAAAATAAAAATATACTAAAAAATATTTACACATATTACCCCAATTTTATTTGATATTATAATTTAATCCATTATATATATAAGTATTCCACAAACCCTAAACTTAATTGACAATAAGAATCATGAGAAATCTCGCATCTCAACTCTGATTCTCTCTCCTTCAACCCTAATCTCAATTCTCAATCTCTTTCATCACTCTCAAATCACAATCTTCTTCCCTATCGTGTTGCATTGTTGTCCTACCATCACGAGTAAGACATTTTTTGGTCCTCTTCTTTATAGGAGACCAACTCGTCCGGACATCCTTAATCACATCTTCGAACTGAACGACGCCGGACATCCTCATACACTCCCATTGCCATATCCATTCCACGCTTACTCTGAGATAGCAACTCCATCATCATTTCAGAAGTTATTGCCACTGGAGAAGCAAAGGTGCGTTCCATGACCATACATTAGGTATATATATATATATATTTTAATCTTTTCATCTTTTGTTCTCAGTTTTTTGGAACAGAAAGAAAAATTAGGAACAACAACTATGTTCACCAAACCCTAAAATTTTAAGGGGCGGAAAAGAAAATTCGAAGAAAAACAGTAACCAAATGCAACATTTCTTCTTTCAAGTTTCTGTATTTAAAAAACTTTGAACAATATGAGAGCAACTATGTTCTATATCCATAAATTTATTTTAAAAATTGGAGAATGTAGTAGAAAAGTTCTTTTTTTTAATGTCTATTCTCATTTTTCTGTTTCATGTTATCAATTTAATGGGGAAATTGTGGTGTGCATATTTGATTGTGGAGTGCATATTTATGCATTTTTAATGTAAGTTCTAAAAATAGGGGTTGTGCATATTTTATGTTCTCATATTTGTGCATATTTTAATGTCAGTTCTAAAAATAGAAGTTTTGGAGTGCATATTTTTTTAACCAATTTCGATATTTTTTCACTTATAAATTATTCCTTTAATTTAATGACTTGAATTTTTTGAATAAAATATTGTGGAAAGAAGGTAGTGTAACAACAGAAGGAGGATTCAAGCTGGTTTGTTAGCCCATTTTGCACCAATATAGAAGTGCACTCAAACTTGAAACAATCGAAGTTTTACTTTACTCAAAAGATTGATTGTTTGGGGCTATCGATAATCTTTTGTATTTTTTTCATTTATTTTTCATTATATTTAAATAGAGTTTATGTTTGTCTTGCAGTTATAAATTTGTTATTAATATCTTTTATATGAGAATTTAAATGCAGAAACTGCAAGGGTTCGATTAGAGGAATTTACTGAAGATATCTTGAATTTGGATATTAACGAATTAAGGAGAGGCGTTCACTCAATGCTCTACTACCATTACAGGTTTACTATTTTTTTTCTTGCATTTTGTTATGTATAATTGAATAATGATATTATAAATTGTCTTTCTAATTTTTTTTTTGTTGTTGTACATGAGTAAAGTGCTTGGAAAGTCATTTATGATTTATATTATGGATTTATTGACAGTTTATATTTGTTTGTGTTTATGTGAATGATGTTTATATTGGTGAATATTTTTGTTTTATTTTGTTTTGTTCTATTGCAATGATAGTTTTTTTTTTTTTTTTTTTTTTTTTGCTTTTGTTGATCTTGTATAATTGTTTTTATATTTTTTTTTCAAATGTTTTAATAGGTCTTTAATGTGTAACAGGTAGAACAAACGTTTATTGTGACCTGTTATCGTGTTGTATCGTGTCATGTTTACTTGAGAGTTTTCGTGTTATCGTGTAACATGAAAAATTATAGTGTCGTGTCGTGTCGACATGATAATTTTCGTGTCATGTTCGTGTTTCATGTTATCATGTTCGTTTCAAACCATGACATGACACAAAATACAACCTGTTGACACAATTTGTCAGCCCTAAATAAATGTTAACAGAGGGGGCCAAAATGCAAGACTTTTTACTAAGAAATCTGTGGGGTCTGAAAATTAAACACATGATGTCGGGGGGTGATTCCTCTATAGCCTATCAATAGAGGACTAAAAAAAATTAGCCTTTTTAAAAAAAGAAAAGAAATCTATTTTCTTTATTTTAATTAGGATGCATGGAAGTTTGTAAAATTACGAAAACTAAATAAATAAAATATAAAGTCCGAATATAGTCTGTTCCAATAGACATTTCGAACACAATTAAATCATATACTATATATTAAAAGTGGAAGCCTTCTCTTGTGAATGAATGAGAGCAAAACATTTATTATCTTCTCAATCCTATTCTCTCATCCAAATAAAGGGTTACGATTAACTCTCACAATTTGTCTCTTCATCTAACCTACCAAAATCAATGGGCACCATTAATTCTCTCCACTAATCCTATTCTAATATTAATTCTCTTTGATATTCTAATATAAATTCATTTAATAGTCTATTTATTTTTTATATTTATAAATTGTCATTACTCAATAAAATTTATACCTCCACTCTCGGATATTGCTACCAAAGTAACTAAATAGTACATATGTATTTCATGTTTTAATATTAAAAATTTATTATAATTTTTTTCCTAAACCCGCGCGATGCGCGGGTCTAAACTAGTATAAAATATAAATTCAAATATAGTCAACCAAATAATGAGGTATGTTGTTATTTCTAGGCGTTGTTGAATAAACCCCACATGATTAGCAATAATATATATATATATATATATGATAGATAAGAGATAAATGAGATATTCCGATCGAGAGATAAACCATCTTATATATTAGATCTTTAAATCATATTAAGTTATTCATCTGAACAAAATCACGGTTACTAGCCTGGTTTGGTTAGTGTTTCCATTCCAACCCAACTCAACTCAACCCAAAAATTCTGGGATTGATTTTTCAAAACACATTTGGTAACCAAAACTCAACTCAACCCAACCCAAAAAATAAAAATTGATTTTCAAAATTTTAAGGAAATGAGAAATATTTTTTTTTTCCTAAAAAACTGAACCCAAAAATGAGGATACACTTAGAATTATTAGAGTTGTTAGTGAGTTCTGTGTTCAACTTTTGTTAGCTCAAAACAAAGAAAGTTTTATTTTTCTTTTTTTCCCTATCCCATTTATGTTGTCTTTTTTGTCTTCGCTGAATTCCTCCTCATTCGCCGTCCACCTCCAGCTCATTGTTCTCCTCCTCTCCTCGCAATCGTCTTCGTAATCATTCCTCCTCTTTCTCTCCTACCCGTCACTGTCATCTTCCTCGTACTTCGCATCACCATCGTCTTTCGCCGAACTCATTACCATCGTCTTTGCTGAATAGGGTTTCGAAGCTCAAATCGAACAGGTATCGATTTTGATTTTATTCAGGAATTCGATTTCGTTTACAAAATCGTAACCGTCAACGAGATAGGGTTCAGTCGATTTTGTTTTCGTTGTTTGTCAAATCGAAATTGAAAACCAATCGAATCGAAATAAAAAACCATTTCATTTCGATTTTGTTGTTCTGGATTACGAGGCTCTAATCGAAATCGAAAACCAATTATTCTGGTTTTTATTTCATTTTGATTCGTTGTTTGTTCAATCGAAATTGAAAATGAAATCGATTTCGTTTGCTTCTGTTTCTGTTTCAATGAACTTCTTATTGTCACAAGAAATCGATTTCGATTTCATTTTGTTTGTTAATTATTTTGAGTGTTCGTCTGTTCATTGTTTTGGTTTTCATTTCATTTCGATTTCATTGTTTTGAATGTTCGTTTGTTCAAGAAATCGCTTTGATTTTTTGATTTTGGTGTGAAAACAATTCTAGAATAATATCATTACCAAACGCAATTCTATACTCAGAACAAAAAAGAAAATTGTTATTACCAAACGCAATTATGTTTTCGATAGGAAATAGATTTTTCGACTCAACTCAACCCATCCTAGTAGGATTGAGAAAAATGAGAACACTAAGGTGGCGTTTGGTTAGTGTTTTCACTTTTTTGAACCCAATTGGAATGGATTAGGTTGAGTTGAATAGGGTTAGGTTGAGAATTTTGGGAACAGAATTACGTTTGGTAACGACAATTTTTGTTTTGTGCTGAAAACAGAATGTGTTTGGTAACGATTTTATCCTAAAACTAATCTATTTTTTTTGTGTTTGGCGGCGGGCGAACGGCGGCGGTGTCAGATGGTGGCTGGACGGCGGCGGCGAAGGTGGCCGGCGACGGTCGCCAGAGGTGGACGCCGACGGGGCGAACTGTTGCCGGAGGTGGCCGGCGGCAGCGGAAAGTCGCAGGAGGTGGCCGGCAGCGGTAGGTGGTGGTGGCCAGCCGATAGATAAAGACGGAAGTTGAGAACTTTAGGTTGAGTTTTTTGGGTGCAAAAAAAAATAATTTTTTTTTGTTTCTGGTTTCTTTAGGATTTTGAGAATCAATTCCTATTTTTTGAGTTGGGTTGGGTTGGGTTGAGTTTTGGAGATGGTCGGATCTGGATGGCCACAGTAGATCGAAGGTAAATCAAAGAGAGTGAAACCGACCCTAGAGAGAAAGAGAGAACTGCTACGGGACTCAAAAGAGGTATGTAGCTCTCAATCTGTTCAATCTCTTTTTTCTACTTTTAATTTCCTGATATTTCGAGTGTCTTGATCTCGATTTTGTTGATATCGATCCCCTTCCTCTGATGTCGATTTAGTTTAATTTGTTCAATCTCCTTTCTCTGATGCCAATAATTCTCTCTCTCTCCCTCCCCTTGTCTCTCTCCAACTCTACCATCCACCACGCCATTTTCCCCCCTTGATTCCCCTTCCCACCATCCCTCAGCCACGCACCACCCCTTTGACACCAAAACCGTGCACCACTCCTCCAGCACCACAACCACGCACGCAGCCACCCTTTAGTTACTATTTTGTTAATTTGTTCCAAGAACTTTAAGTTTCCAAAAATGGAGTTTTTGGGTATGTGATTTAGGGTTTTGTTTTCAATGGGAATAATTCTACCATGTGAAAATTAGATTAAAAATTTAAGTTTTGATATTGGATTACGGTTTATTTTTTCTTATTTATTTTTCTCCAAGTTGGTTGAATCTGACTTCTCTTTTTTATTTCTGATTCCATTCAATTTTTTTGCAAAATTAATCCACTAAATCTGAGTTCTTTCTTTTATTTTTCATAAATACATGTATTAAGACAAAGATAACTTGAAGTTCTTGGGATGAAGTGAGACCTCTCATTAAGTTAAGGTTATATATGCAGATCTATTGACAAAGGATTATATCTCTGATCAGAAACTTTCTGTCTCGACTTACAGTGGCAGTGGATTGGTAGCTACAATTTGCTGGAATTATATTAAGAAATATAATTGGTTCTCGCTCTTTCTTTCTCTCTCCTTAGTAAATATTGTTGTTATTAATTTATTAATCAACAAAAAGCAAGTTGAATGTGTATTGGAATCAAATTTTTTTAAACTCTCGTACATTTATCCTTCATTTACATGGTGGCATTAGAAAGTGGACTTTCATTGTTTATTTTACCTATCAAAAGAACTTTAAGAAAGTACTTCAAAAAAGAATATACATAGCCACTTTATGGTACCAATTTTAATTTCATTGTTATAGTTTTATGATGAATGTCTTTAGTTAGGATTTAATTTTGATTAATTGCTATTTTAAAATATTTTTTCTATTTTGTTTCCTTTTCTTTTTTGTTAATTCTTTTCTTTTATTTATTTATTGTATATTTTCTTGTTTTTATTGTCACTATTTTATTTTATTTTTCAATTTAATTGTGTGTACTTTTGTGTCACTAGGTGAGTTGGCTCTTAAAATGTATCTTTGGCTCAAGGATTCGCAAAGGATCACATAACGAATTGTAGGTGAATATTAAAAAAAAAAAAAAAAAATCTTTTGTGGTTGGATAACATTTTTTTTTGAAAAATTTGATAAAAGGTCTCATTTCATAAAATTATTACTTTGTGGAATTATGTAACAATAATTTTTTAACACATGACATGATTTTTAGAAAGTGATTTTTTAAGTCTTGACTCAACAAGATTTTTTTTTTGGGCAATTGAGATAATGAATATAAAGTATTTGGGTATTTAAATAAAATGAAATTTCAACCTTTCTAATAATTGGTCTCTAGAAAAAAAAAAAAAATAGTTTATTTGAAGTCTTTTATTTATACTTTTCCAGCCTTTAAGGTCATGATTTTTCTTTTTCCCATTAATTATATAGGGAAACAAATCAATTTTCGCTTGCCCCTTTTTAATTTGTTTGAGAATATTTGCTAATGCATTGATCTTTTTTAATTGTCGCAAATAAGAAAAGAGACACTAAGGGATAGAATCGGTATACCGTATTTTTGGAAAAGAATTTTTTCATTTTTTCCCAATTACTATTTCATGTCAATTTTTTTTTTTTTTTAATGAGATAGAGAGAAACATGATTCTTTATGATAATATTTGAATTCGGTGTTTTCAGTCCTTGCAATGGCGTGGAATCTCTTTTTCTATCTCTTCTATTCTTTTTAAAGTATCATCTTCTATATAATTTTATTTTATATTCATAACATATCATGTACTATATATATCATTCACTATATATTAAAAGTGGAAACTAAACTAAAATTAAGAATTAGCAACAATTCAAAAAAAAAAGACATAATTTCAATCTTTTTATTCTTATTAAATCAATAACTAACATCTTTTTTCTCACTATTAATATTATGACTCATCGATCTTCTAAGAACTAATTATCCTTAATTTTTTGAAAATATACATTTTTACCTTTTTATTTTTAGGAAAAGTCAATTACAATCTTTAAAAATCTATATACTCCTTCTCTAATATATATAAATTTCAAATGAACTCCTAAATTTTTTTTATCCTTTGAAAAATGCTCTATGTTTTCTGTTATATGTTAATTGAGAATGAAAATTAGAACATCAAAGTATTTAAATTAAAAATATATATATTACTATATTTTTTTCTAGACTCGCATATTATGTAAGTTTAAAACTAGTTTTTTTTTTGTTCCAAGGTGACATCTTGGTGTCAATCTCAAATAGGGATGTCACTGGTTCAGTTTCGATTTGGTTTTATATAAAACCAAAACTAAAACCATTAGAAATATATCAAATTAAAATTACAACCAAAACTGTCAGTTTTTTTTAAATGGTTTAAAACCAAATCATTTAAATTTATAAAAAACCAAAACTAAAATCACAAAACCATGAAACCGTTTAAAATTTTTCAATTTCATGAAAACCAAAAACAAAACCAAAACCGCAAAACTGTAGATCGTTTTTTTTTAATTGATAAACAAAAACATAACTAATATATAAAATATAAATTCTAAAAAATAAAATCAAACCACAAAATAACCATAATTAAAGTTTTTAACCTGTAACCATATTTAAAGTTTCTAAGCAGTAATCATAATTAAAGGAATGTGGGAATGACTATAAAACTACTAATTAGAAATAAAACCTTAAGTCCCTTTACATACATATATATAGGAGGGATGAAAATATAAATAAATAAATAAAAAATATACATATATTAGGGTTAAACTGTATATATATATATATATATATATATATATATATATATATATATATAAAATAAATAAATAAGGGTATTATATGTAATAAAAATATATCTAAAATATTGATTTTGCGGTTTGGTTTCATGGTTCGGTTTTGCGGTTCAGTTTTGCAGTTTTTATCCCAAAAGTAAAACTATTTCTGTTGCTAATTTCAAAACCAAAACCACAACCAAACCATTGAGTCGGTTTTAAAACCGAAATATTCGGCTCGGTTTCTTGCGGTTACCCATCGGTTCGGTTTTTTATGGCATCCCTAATCTCAAACCTTATATATATTATATGGTAGTTTCTCATACCTTGTATATATATTATATGGTAGTTTCTTATCATCTTCAGGTACTTGTCACAGACTAAAATTTTAACCCAAGAATCCGTGCGACCTTAGCGTTATTCTATCCAGTTGGAAATGCTAAGTAAGCCTAACCGACTCTATTGCTAGCAAAAGACTTGAAATAGAAAGGGAAGGAATTGGGGGAGGTAAGAAATTGGGAGAAAAAAATCTATTTATATCTCTAGAGAGGAAGTATACAAGGATGCTAAGCTTTGAGAGCTTGAGGGATGATTTGGAACAAATGAGCTCATCTCCTTATATAGGCCTTGGCCATGAGAATGGATGGTAAAGATCGATTTGATCCAATGATGCACAATCAATGCTTAGCACCTTTTTACAAAATATCTCTTAAATAATTCTTTAGAATCCTCTATATACACCTAGAAATATACAAGATAATCTATTCTAGACTACCCCAAGAGTTCTTTGGAAGCTTCCAAAAATTGGAGAGCCTTCTTGGGTTGGTCCTCCCTATGTACTGGGACTAAGTTGGAATCGGACTTGTCAGGGCTCAAAGACTTGGGCCGTGACATTCTCCCCCACTCGATTTTGTGACGTCCTCATCACGGCTCTTTCTCGGCATAAAAAACGTCCTTCGATCCATCACTAGTACTTGGGTTCTCGATAATCTTCAGTTCCTTCGGTTTTCCTTATGGATTTTTCTTTCTCCTGCGATGGTTCCTTCTTTTGTTACCTTGGTTTGGCTACACGTACCCGCCTGTTGCATTGCTACTTGAAACCTACCCTTCGCGAGTATGTCTCTTGGATGCTCTCATCTTCCGAGACTTCCACATTGCTCGAGGTTTGTGTCGCATCATATCATCTTGTGATACTTCCTTCGGTAACGTACCCTTTCAGCACCCCTATTGTCCTGATGATTTCTTGATCGGGTTGGCATCCCCCTTTGATGTCGAATTTTTTGACTCATTCTACTCGAGTTGCATAGAGCTTAGGAACGTCATCATCCCTACGCGTGCTCCTTCCAATGGATCATGTTGACCTTGTTGTTGTGACTCGAATTTCGCCATCAAGGCACTAAGGAATTTTTTTTTGGATAGTCTTGTACCTGATGTTAATCGTCACAAATAAGGCAACCTACCCATAGCTTGGAATGACTTACCCTTGGATCCCGTTTGGTTGATTGCTCATTCCTTGGAGACTTCGACCGATCACCCTTGTGGCCATGACGTCGACTTTTCCTTAAGCAGGCTAGAGTGCCATCACCCTCGTTGGCACTACTCGATCCCTTGATACCGCCACCATCACTTTCATGATCACTTGGGCTTGGAGAGCTGGGATTTAAGTTGAAATCTTCTAACGACTCTGCCACGACGATTGCAGATGACAAATCTTGAACTCCTTGTCACCTTAACTCTAATTTTGCCCACGACTATAGGCCATCGAGAAAGTAAAACAATGAATCCTTGTCTGAGGTGTTTAGGATCTTTAAGATCAATGTCGTGAACTCTTTCACGTAATCCGAGATCCTGTCTGTCTGTGTGAGCAGACGAAGCTTTATTCGTGCTTCGGCTTCTGTATTCGTTGGACAAAACTGTTGTTTGATCTCCTTCTTGAATTGATTAAATGAATCTATATGGCATGCACCTTTCTCAATGTCCCCGTATCATCTTCACTACCATAAGACAGCGGCATCAATAAAGTAATGTGTTGCCGTGCTTACTCGAGCATCATTGTTCCTTATATCGCCCAAGGCTCTATAGGAAGCTCTCGAGCATTCCGTGCTCCAGCGTAACTCGATGGCTTGGGTATGTCAACCCTCGGAACATCTTGGCATATACTAGTCCCTGTCGCGATCACACGCTTGCACAAGGCTACGTCCGAGCAAATTTCCTCGACATCGACCCGAACTTTGTTTAACTCCGTTTCAATATGACCTCAGAGCTTTGCTATTTCGCCCATGAGTTCCTCATGAAGAGCTTAAAACTGTGCCACTAAGGAGCTACCCAGTTCGTTCAAGGCACTCTGCATGGCTTCTTGGACAGCGACATCCTCAGACTCTAGCTCGTCCAACCGTTCATGGACGTCCTCAAGCTTAGTATGAGTGTTACTTATCATGGTCTCCACTTCTACTAGCATGGCCTATGCTGGACACTTGGTCCCTCGATTTGCTTTGATGCCTTTTGGCGCTACTCTCGAGTACTTGATCTTGAACGCGCTCCTCGATCTGAAATGAACCAACCTTTGCCATTTCTTCCAACAACCTTCAACCTTCAAAGTTACGGCTTGTGCACCCTGAAACAAACTCTTCAACTATCCCTGATAGTCGTTGGGCTCTGATACCAATTGTCACGAACTAAAATTTTACCCCAAGAATCCGTGAGGCCTTAGCATTATTCCACCTGGTTGGAAGCGCTAAGTAAGTGATAGGTGTAAATTACCTATATATTTTCAAACCGAATTTATTAGTTTTCAAGTACATATAATACGTTTTTAATACGTTTTAAGATGTTTTTATTCTTTTTGTATTAAACAGGTGTATGGGTGAAAATGTATGAAATCGGAGTGCAAACAATCAATTCGGATAAAAAACGGTCAGAGAACAGTAGAAAAATGAGCAAAGAGGCAATATTGTGAAAGAAGCCCACCGTTGCAACGTCCAAACCTCCGTTGCGGCGGTGAAGATGCAGAAAGACCCCATTCTTACTGAATGCCCAGCGCCGCGGCAATGAAACATCAAGATGGTCCTTATTCCAGCGCCTTCTCTACCACCTAGGTAAATAGTGAACTGACATACTCCACCATCGTGGAGGTGAATCCCACTACCGCGGCGGTCAGCTCTGCATAGTTTAGATATTTTGTGACATATGTTTTGGCCTATTTATACCCTTCTCTCCTCATTTCTTCTGATCTCTTCGACCCCTATGGACTTAGGCTATATTTTAGGGTTATGATAAGTGATTTTTGAGGGAGAGTTCTTAACCCAAGGTGGAAGATGAAGAGGGAAGTGATCGTTCGACGGTTCTAGCGGCTATTCTTTGGATATTGGCTAAGTCGCTCGTTTCTTCTATTTGTTTTCTTAATTTTGGTAGTTGTAGAGCATGTTTACGCCATTTTACTTTGTATACGTGGTTATGACCATTGGCTAAACATAAGCTGTTTAGGGATTATTAATATAATTTATGAATATGTTGTTTAATTTAGTTTGTGTTATTGTTTGCGGTTGTTCTTTATTATTTTGATTGTGTGTGCCGTATTGTTTGTTTATCATGTTATGAGAATAATGATATGAGAATACGGGGTTTGACAAATCCCAGATTCGAACTAGAATAAACGAACGCCACGATCCAATAACCCAATCGGGAATTGGATTGTGGACAATCGATGACGTTGGGGTAAGACTCACGTGACCTAGAGCAATTAAGATGTTGAGGGGGACTTCGACGTTGATGCGGAGTCACGTATTCCCTTGTCTTACACTCGGGAGAGGTGACGGAGGAGTTTTAGAACTGAGATTGTACAACGCGATGATCTAATAACCCGGGAGAGAGTTGGATTGTGTGCAATCAATGACGTTGGGGCAAGACTCACACGGCCTAGGATCGTTAAGACGTTGAGGGAGACTTCTTCGTTGACACGAAGTCACGTATTCTCCCGTCTTACACTCAAAAGAGGTGGTAGAGGAGTTTACGAACTGAGATTATTATGTAAGTCGAACGCCGTTAATATAAACTAAAATGAGATCGAACACGTATTCGTAAACGAAACTAATCCCTTGACAATCTATTCTCTCAAAACTATCTCAATATAGTATTAGTATAGTTAAATTAGTATTTTAGTATTAGTATTAAATTATATTCCATTTTTGTGGCCTAGATAAAGTCAGATTATGACAATCGCAGTACTCGATAATAATCTCAATCAATCCATGTGGATACAATACCCGACCGAAAGGTCCATTATACTAAAACTTGATCCGTACGCTTGCGGTGAAAGTGGCAGCGCATAAATTAGCAGCCACCAAGTTTTTGACGCCGTTGCCGGGGATTGGTTTGTCGAATACAGTTTTCGGCGATCGCGACCAAGTTTTTGGTAACGGTTGTCGGGGATTGTCTTGTTGATTGTTATCGATATCGTGAGTAAATAACTTGATTTTAATTTAGGCATTTTTTTAGTGTATATAATTTTTCTTTGTAGTTTTGTTTTCGTTTTCCTACAGGATAAGGGATTTTTGAGGGAGAGCTCTCAACCCGAGGTGGAACATGAAGAGGAAAGCGATCGTTCGACAGTTCTAGTGGCTATTCTTCAGATATTAGCCAAGTCGCTCGTTTCTTCTCTTGTTTTCTTCATTTTGGTAGTTGTTGAGTATGTTTACGTCATTTTATATTGTATACGTGGTTATGGTCATTGGCTAAACATAGGTTGTTTATGGATAATTTATGAATACGTTATTTAATTGAGTTTGTGTTTTGTTTGTGGATGTTCTTCGTTATGTTGATTGTGTGTGCCGTATTGTTTGTTTATCATGTTATGAGAATAATGTTATGAGAATACGGGGTTTAACAAATCCCGGATTCGGACTTGAATAAACAAACGTCACGATCCTATAATCCGGTCGGGGTTTGGATTGTGGACAATCTATGACGTTGGGGCATGACTCAAAAGGCCTAGGGTCGTTAAGACATTGAGGGGACTTCTTCGTTGACACGAAGTCGCGTATTCCCTCGTCTTACACTCAAGAGAGGTGACGAAGGAGTTCTAGAACTGAGATTGTCGATAGGGTAAACACAACACACGATCTAATGGCCCGGTCGGGAGTTGGATTGTGTGCAATCAATTACGTTAGGGCGAGACTCACGCGACTTAGGGTTGTTAAGACGTTGAGGGAGACTTCTTCGTTGACACGAAATTGCGTTATATCCCCCGTCTTACACGCGGGAGAGGTGGCGGAGGAGTTTTAGATATCGAGATTGTTGGATAAGTCGAACGCCGTTAACATAAACTAAAACAAGATTGAACGCGTATTCGTAAACGAAACTAATCCCTAGACAACCTATTCTCTCAAAACTATCTCAATATAGTATTAGTATAGTTAAAGTAATATCTTAGTATTACTAATAATTAATTAAAACTATTTTTGTCGCTTAGATAAAGTCGGGTTATGATAATCGCGGTACTCGATTGTAATCTCAATCAATCCCTGTGGATACGATACCCGACCGAAAGGTCCATTATACTAAAACTTAATCTGTACGTTTGCGGTGAAAGTGGCAGCGCTTAAATTAGCGGCCACCAGTAAGCCTTATCGACTTTATCGCTAGCGGAAGACTTGAAATAGAGAGAGAAAGAATTGGGGAAGGCAAGAAATTGGGAGAAAGAATCTATTTATATTTCTAGAGAGGAAGTATACGAGGATGCTAAGTTTTGAGAGCTTGAAGGATGGTTTGGAGCAAATGAGCTCATCCCCTTATATGAGCCTTGGCCATGAGAATGGATGGTCAAGATCGATTTGATCCAACGATCCACAATCAAGGCCTAGAACGTTCCTACAAAATATTTCCTAAAGAATTCTTTAGAATCCTCTATATACACTTAAAAATATATAAGGCAATCTACTCTAGACTACCCTAGAGTTCTCTGGAATCTTTTGAAAACTGAAGAGCCTCTTTGGGTTGGACCTCCTTATGTACTTGGACTGGGTTGGAATCGAACTTGTCAGGGCTCAAAGACTTGGGCCGTGACATACTGCTACTGCAAATTTGAGATATTAGCTATGGATATGATTCATGTTTCAATTTCAGATCTTAACTAGAATTTTATATATAAAAAAAATTAAAGCTATTTTTTTTTTCAATTTATTTTTCACACCTATGCCTACAGGCATGGGGTACTAAATACATTTTGAAATCTGGATTATTTATTTTTAATTTCATTTTTTTGTTTTAGCTCAAATCTTATGATTTTTGAAATACAAATATATGATGTTTAAAGATAAATTTGTACTTTTACATTTCAAAAACTAAAAATACTTATTATTATTATTTAGTTATTTTTTTAGAATAAATATATCAGTTCGTTGATTTTATTTTATAATTATGGTTAAATTTAAAAAAGTGCCTTTAGCACGAGTAAACGCTAGTGTGTATATATATAAGGAGAAAATATAGGTGATATATCAAATGGAATAAGTCTAAAATAGTAGTTACACAGTTAGGCTTTTGGTTAGGATAAATGAATCAGTTTTGCGGTTCGATTTTACAGTTACAAAGCAAAAATCAAAATCGCTTCAGTTTTAGATTTGTAAACCAAAAGCATATGATCATGATCAAATCCAAACTATTTGGTTCGATTTGATTTAGTTAACTATGACTTCGGGTATCTATTATGATTGTATCTTTTCATTTTTCCATTGAAAATATCAATTGGAGCATTCTTTGAAATTGTATAAGATTCCTAATTTATTTTATTTTATTTTTTAATTATTGGATTGATTTATGAAGCAAGTCAAATATATATATATATATATATATCACACTTCTTTTTAAAGTTTTTCTATCCTAGTATTTTTTTAATATAGTTGAATATTTTTACACTTACATTATTTATTTTTTTGAAAGTCAACTTTTCATTAATAATACAAATAATGAGATGTACATAATAATGTGAAGAAAAAAATAAAATAAAAAATACACACAAAAAATTATTCATTAAAGAATTTGATGATTAAAAAATTATTTATTCGTGATCATCCCATCGAAACAATAAAATTTATATTTATATTTTTATTTTTAATTGATTTTTAACATAATTTAGATAATTTTCAAAGTAACATATTTGATTTGAATTCGATTTGAATTTAATTTTCAACATAATGTAGTTGATTTCAATTTGATTTTCAACTATAATTTTAAATCAATTTCAACTTTAAATATGTCGGGTACTTAAACACTAATTTCAGAAACATTACATAATAAAAATTGAAAATTCAAAAAAAAAAAAAACTTTAAAAAATATAAATTTTGATTTCAAATTGATCGTCTTGACGGGACGATGACAAATATATATATATATAAAACACATTATTAATACAATTATATTTACTATTTAAATTTAATGGGCTAAAATTAAGTGATCTAATTAATTTGGGTAACCTTGTAGACTACTTAAAAGAATGTGAGTTAAATGAGAACCCTAATCATGCCATATAAATAGATGATACTAGGATTATGGTCCCTAATAATACAAAATCGTCTTGATAACTCACTTCTCCCTATCTAGAAGTGAATCGCGAATCCCATTGAGGAACTTCGGAGATTTGATTGAGGAATACCACGTACCCGCTCGCTCCCCTTCTTGTGATCGATTGTCTCAGAATTCTGCATCGGTAGTCAATTGATCGTAATGGATTCAAGTATGTAATTTACATCTGCATTAGAACTCTTAGTGATTCAATATGTTGATTTAGGTGTTATAGATTCAGATCTATAGGGATTAAATCCTATCAAGTGGTATCGGAGTCTACTTCATGTTAAATCATTAGGGTTCTTGAGTTTTTTCAAGTTTGTAGAATTTTAGGGTTTGTGTTTTCTTTGTTAAAGTTTGCTTATTTGTGAAAATAGTGGAAGAAAACATTAAGGTTTATTATGTGTTTTGCATGATTTATATGATTTCTTGCTAAATATTTTGAATCTAAAGAAAGAAAAACCCTAAATTTTGGATATTTTGGGGTCTTTTTGCCGCAGAAATGTAAAAACCAAACCAGATTTGGATAGGTCAACCGACCTTTTTTTGGTCGGTCAACCGAACTATTCAAAGACGGTTCAGACAGTTTTGGCAGGTGTTCATATTTTGGCAATAACATTTTCATAAAAACTCCAATTGAGGTGATTGAAAATTATGCGAAAATCTCAAAACGAGATATACAACTTTCATGTTTTGAGTTTTCTCAAAATCGAATTGAATCATGGTCAAATTTGGGATTGAAATTGGATATGGTTGAATTAGGGTTGAATCAGTTAACCGATTCAGTAAAGGGGCATTTCTGGCTCTGGATTGATTAATCAACCTACCCTTCATGGTCAGTCGACTGACTAATTCAGGATGCCCTTTATTTTAGGTTTTGATCGATCAGTCAACTGACCATTTATGGTCAGTCAACCAATCAATACAGGATGCCAAGATTGCCCAATTTCAATCGACCGAACCTTTTTGGTGGTCGACTGACTAATTCAAGATCCCGACTTTTTTCTGGGATGATCGATCGATCGACCGACCTTTTATGGTCGGTTAACTGATCGATACAAAATGTCAAGGTTACCCAATTTCGGTCAATCAAACCTTTTCGGTCAATCGATCAATTAATTCAGGATCCTAACCTTTTCCTGGGATGACCGATCGATCGACCAGACTTTCATGGTTGGTCAACTGACAGCTTAAGGACAGATCCGATCAGTCAAATTTTAAGGACTAGTCGACCGATTGAATGCCCCAACATAAAAAACTCTAACTCGTTCCACGATATTCGATCAACGGACCATAAAGATGGTTGACTAACATACTCTTATATCTTGAAATAAATTAAAATTAAATAATATGTTACAAAAGTAATCTTTGTTGTGTAGTTTATTTTTATTTTGGGATATTGAGATATACATGTTTATTATTTATGAGAGCAATAGTCAGCCCAAAGGAAGACTATTGTTTGGCTGAATAATAAACATTGATATTTGTTCCTTATGCGAACCATAATCGGCCCAAAAGAAAATCGTTTGACTAAATAATAGAATTTTTTTGAGATTAGTATGATTATTATTTATACAATCAATAATCGGCCCAAAGTAATGTCATTGTTTGGCCAAATAATAAACATACCCACGAGAATAAATGTGTGATGATTATCAAGTTTCCATGTGAACAAGAAGTCGGTTAAAAAAAAGGCTTATTGTTTGACATAACCTATTATCAACATTTGATTCCTGCATTGAGAGTACCAATTACAGTTAATTTCTCTATCCAAATACTAGGAATTAATATTGTGTTAGGTATCTTGAGATGGGTCTCGAAATTTGGATTAATTATTCATATCTTATTTTATTATTTTATGACATGCTTGTTTATGTGCTTATTTATTTTGTTCTCTATACAGTTTCTATTGTTACTGTAGTGAATGTTTCTGCCCAAATCAATAATATCCTAATTCTGAAAAGGACGAACTTCAAGGCCTGGAAAGAAACCGTGAAAATTGTTCTTGGTTGTATGGATTTAAATCAAGCGCTATAGGAGGAACGACCAACTTCTATTCCGGAAAACCTCAATGTGGTTAAAATATAAAAGTGGAATCGGTCGAACGAGATGTGTTTGATGATTATGAAGCACACTATTCCGAAAGCGTTTCAGGGTTCTATTGTTGAAGCAAGAGTTCCAAGACGTTCCTGGAAGAAGTTGAGCAATTTTTTGCCAAAAATAGAAAGTCGAAGGCGAGTAACCTTCTGGGTAAATTCGTCGCGATGAAGTATAAGGGAAAAGGGAACATAAGGGAGTACATCATGGAGATGTTTAATCTTGCATCAAAACTAAAGGCACTAAAGTTAGAGTTGTTTGATGACTTGCTCGTGCACTTAGTTTTTATCTCTCTTCCTGCACACTTTGGGCAATTAAAAGTGAGTTATAATACTCAGAATGATAAATGGTCCCTCAATGAGCTTATATCTCACTGTGTGAAAGAAGAAGAGAGATAGGAACGAGATAAGAATGAAAGTGCTTACTTGGCCTTGACTTCTCAGAGCAAGAAAAAGAAGAAAGTTGAGGTTTGGTAGCGGAATATTATGTCGCCACTTTCACCGCAAGTGTACAGGTCAAGTTTTAGTATAGATAAGAAGAAGTAGGGGTTGTCGTATCCCCAGGGATTGGTTGAGATTATTGTCGAGTACCGCGATTGTCATAACCTAACTTTATTTAGGCGATATACTAATACTAAGTTAATTAATCTAACTATACTAATATTATATTGAGATGTTTAGAGGAAAAGATTATCTAGGGATTAACTTCGTTTACAAAAACATGTTTGGTCTTGTTTGATTTACAATAACAACGTTCAACCTATCCGAGAATCTCTGTATCATAAACTCACTCGCCACCTCTCCTGAGTGTAAGATGAGTGAATATGCGATTTCTCATTAACGAAGAATGCTCCCTTAACATCTTAACGACACTAGGTCACATGAGTCTTGCTCTAACGTCATTGCTTGCATATTTTCTCACTCCCTCCCGGGTTATTATATCGTCGCGTTATATTTACCCTAGTCCAAATTCGGGTTACCTCTCCCGAGTGTCAAATTCCGTATTCTCTATATATCTAAACTAGCATATAATCAAAGAATAACGGTAAACACAATCAAAATAGTGAAGAACAACGATTAACGAAACACAAATTCAAACAAATAACGATTTCATACCCTAGATAAAATCCGTTTAGCTCATGGCCATAACCTTACAACAAGAATAGAGCTAAACATTCTCAACAATCTACCGAAGTTAAGAAAATAAAGGGAAAAACGAAAGCAACTTAGCTGTAGTCCGAAGATTTGCCGCTAAAACTACTCAACGATCGTTTCTCCTTCTTCGCAATGTGTTCTTCTCCTTCGGAATTGGTTGAGTACATCCCAAAACATTCTCAAAATATTTGGAACCCTAAGGGGTGTCCTATGGCTAGGGGTTTGAGAAGAAGAGATGAGAGAAGCTTAAATAGAGAGCAAAATATCTAAATAAATATCTAACAGCTATGCATAATGACTGCCGCGACGGTGGATATGTCGGTTTAGTCACGACCTCGACGGTGGACTCGGCGATGGGATTAGAGACCTCTCTGTTGTTTCACCAACTCGGCAGTGGGCCTTTAGCAAGTTTAAGGCCTACTCTGCATATTGACCGCCGCGGCGGTGGTCTGGACGCCGCAGCGGTGGGCTATATTTTAGAATTTTGCCCTTATGCTTCCCACCTTTCTTGATCCGATTTGATAATTTATGATCCGTTTTCAAGCCTTTTCACCCCACATGATCCGTTTTCATGTCTTTTCACCCCACACACCTGTTTTATACAAAAATACATAAACAAAAAAGTATTAAAACGTAAAAAACATAATAAACGTACTAAAAAACTAACAAGTTTGGTTTAAAAATAGATAGGTAAATTACACCTATCAAGGTTGTTGCGGAAGGATCTTCTTGACAGAAGAAACAAAATAAGTAGGATGGGGTTTTTACCTGCTACTTTTGCAAAAGGACGGGACACATGAAGAATTAGTGTTCCAAGTACGCCGCTTAATATGCAAAGAAGGGTATGCTTCTAACTTTGGTTTGTTTTGAAGTCAATTTTGCTTTTATACCTATGGATAATTGGTGGGTAGATTCTGATGCTACTGCTCACATAAGTATGGCTATGCAGGATTGCCTGTGGAGCCGACCACTAAGTGATGCTGAAAGATTCATCTTTGTGGGAGAAAGCAATAAAGTTGCGGTGGAAGCTATAGGGACTTTTAGATTACGATTGAAAATTAGATTTTTTTTGGATTTGTATGAGACATTTGTTGCACTGTCTTTTAGACGAAATTTGATTTCTATTTCTACTTTGAACAAATCAGGTTTTAATTATTCTTTCAAAAATAATAAAGTTAGTCTCTATCAAGGTTCAAATTTTATTGGTTCCGATTCTTTGATTAATAATCTATATATGCTTGGCCTTAGTTCCTATAATGAAATACTGTAAATAAATTCATGTGGTACAAAATGAAAATTCAATGAGAATTCAGCCACCTTATGGTACAAGTGCTTAGATCATATCTCTAAACAAAGAATTTAGAGACCTGTATCGGATGAAATTCTTCAACCCCTAGATTTAACAAACTTTTAAGTCTGTATTGAGTAAATCAAGGGAAAATAAGCAAATGAAAGAAAATTAGGTGCCGAGAGAGCTATATATGTCTTAGAACTAATACATACGGATATTTGTAGTTCATTCCCTATGGCTTCATGGAATTGACAACAGTATTTTATTACGTTCATAGACGACTACTCTCGTTATAGGTACCTATATTTGATTCATGTGAAGTCTGAATCCTTGCACGCCTTCAAATCTTTTAAAGCTGAAGTTAAACTTCATCTTGGAAAGAAAATTAAGACTGTCAGATCAGACTGTGGTGGCAAATACTATGGGAGAAATGACGGATCAGGAGAACAACATCTAGGACCCTTCGCAATTTTCCTCAATGAGTGTGGAATTGTTCTGCAATACACTATGCCGGGCAAACCTAGCATGGACGGTGTTGCAGAGCAACGAAACTGGACTTTTAAGGATATGGTAAGGAGTATGATTAGTCATTCTCCCTTACCAGAGTTGCTTTGGGGAGAAGCTATAAAGACCGCAATATACATCCTTAACAGGGTACCCAACAAAGAAGTTGCCAAAAACCTCTATGAGCTTTGGATAGGCAAGAAGCCTAGCATTAGACATTTGCACATTTGGGGTTGTCCAGCTGAGGCATGGCCTTATAGGCCACATGAAAAAAAATCTAGACTCAAGAATAGTTAGTTGCTCTTTTATTGGTTATGCTAAGCGCTCTCGGGGCCACAAGTTTTACGATCCCATATCAAGATTCTTATTTGAAACGAAAAATGCGAAATTCCTTGATGGTGTTGAGTTTGAAAGATAAATAAATATAAGGAATATTGTATTTGAAGAAGAATTTGCTATTGACGGTGATCAGGTCTCTGTACCTATTGCTGTTCAAGACACAATTTTTTTCGAATGAGAATGTTATTGACAGTGATCAGGTCTCTATACCTATAGCTGTTTAAGAAACTGTTCCAGTTCTGGATAACGATGTTCAGGTTCAAGGCTCATATTTCTGACATTGTTCCAGAACAAGACAACAATCAGGTTCTTCCTCAAACACAACCTATCGAACAAACTCAACAACCTCAAGAAGTGTCATTAAGGAGATCCACTAGGGAGAGGAGAAGTGCGATTTCGAATGAATATATCGTCTTTCTCCAAGAACATAAGGATGACGTTGGTTTGACAGGGGATGACCCAATCAACTTCTATCAAGCTATATGCAGTTCTAACTCTAAAAAATAGATCAATGCCATGAAGGATGAGTCGAAGTCTATGAAAGACAATGACGTTTGGGATCTCGTCGAGTTACTTGAAGGTGCAAAGCCCATTGATTGTAAATGAATATTTAAAACCAAGAGAGATTCGAAGAGTAACATAGAGAGATATAAAACTCGTCTAGTCACCAAAGGCTTTACTTAAAAGGAAGGCATAAATTACAAAGATATTTTCTTTCTGGTATCTTCAAAAGACTCTTTTAGAACTATAATGACATTGGTGGCTCATTTTGATTTAGAGCTATATCAGATGGATGTCAAGACTGCGTTTCTTAATGGATATATTGACGAGACGATCTATATGTTACAGCTAGAAAACTTTGTAATGGGAGATCTAAAGTTCATGGTTTGTAAATTGAAGAAATCCATCTATGGTTCCAAACAGCCTTTCTGTCAATGGTATCACAACTTTTATCAAGTCATCACTTCGTACGGTTTTGAGGTGAATGTCATTGATGACTGTGTATATCACAAGTTCAGTGGGAATAAATATATTTTCTTGGTATTATATGTCGATGATATTTTGCTCGCTAGCAGCAATATAGGTTTATTACACGAAACCAATAAATGTCTGATGAAGAAATTCAAGATGAAAGATCTTGGTGATGCCTCTTTTGTATTAGGTATTCATATACTGAAAGATCGTTCTCAAGGTATCCTTGGGTTGTCACAAAAGAGGCTATATCAATAAGGTTCTGAGTAGATTCAACATGAAAAATAATAAACCAAGCGATACACCCGTAGCAAAAGAAGACAAGTTTAGTCTTAATCAATGCCCCAACAATGACCTTAAAAAGAAAGAGATGCAAAAGATTCCTTATGCGTCAGGAATAAAGAGTCTAATGTACGCTCAAGTTTATACTCGTCTCGACATAGCATTTATAGTGGGAATTTTAGGTAGATACTTGAGTGATCCAGGTATGCAACATTGGAAGATAGCCAAATGCGTGATGCATTATTTGAGGAGACCAAAAGACTACATGCTCACTTATCGGAGATTAGACAGGTTGGAGATCATCGGGTTCTCTGACTTCAATTTTACAGGATGCTAAGATAGCAAACACTCCACATCAGGCTACATCTTTATGTTGGCTGGATGAGCTATCTCATGGAAGTTTGCTAAGCAGACTCTCACAGCCTCTTCAACCTTGGCAATGAAGTTTATTGCTTGCTATGAGGCGTTCAATCACAGAATATGGTTGTGGAACTTTGTCACTGGGCTGCATGTGGTAGATGGCATTGAAAGGCCATTGAAAATTTATTGTGATAATAACTCAGCGGTTCTTTACTCCAACAACAACAGGAGCTTGACGAAGTCAAAATTTATCGACATCAAGTTTATGGTTGTTAAAGAGAGAGTTTAGGATAAACAGATTGCTATAAAACACATAGGGACAGTTTCTATGCTGGCGGACCCATTAATTAAGAGTTTAACCCCTAAAATCTTTCATGAGCACACCGCTCACATGGATGTTTTTTATGATAATATCTTGATTTAGTGGGAGTTATTTTTGTTCTATATGTTTTGCTTTGAACATTGAATTGTTTAAGTTTTCTGCAGAATAAAGTTAATGGTTTATTTTTATTTGCAATGTTTGCGTTGCATTAAGGACTTTGAATTGATCTCACTAAAAACTAAAGTTGGATCAGTTGGAAATAGCCATGTCTAAAATCACATTGCATGTAATTTTATGCTACTTATCCACATTTGATCTATGTCATTGAGTAAATTAGTTTGGTGATTATCATGATTTAGTCATGCCTGTATTATGATATAAGCTGTGGTAATTCCATTGCTAGTATATAAATTGGATCATGTAAGACCCGACTTTTACATGTGAATAATTTTTAGTTGTATTTTAGAACATTTAGAAAATAACGAGGTGCATTGTATCATTTAATATTTACGTAAAAAAATTTAGGGATTGATATGTAATTTCAAAACTTACTTTTTAGAAATTTTTGGGATTAAACAAACATATATAGTATTATGTTAGGGTTATATGTGTAAATAAATAAAAAAATATATCTTGTCCACCTTATCATATTAGGCGGTGGAATTGATAAAATAAAAAATAAAAAAAAATGGTAAGAGCTCAACCTTATCTATCTGTGTATAGTAAAATAGTGTAGTAAAATGCCATGAAAAGGCACGTGGAACCCACTAACCAAACCAAAAAAAAAAAGTGAAGTGAGGCGGTGGATCTTCAATTCTCATATATGGGTATGTTATACATATGTTATAATAAATGTGGGGGTGATTCAACCGAACAAAAGGAAAAAAAGGAAAAAAAAAACAGGAGGAAAAGAAAGAACCAGAAAAAAAAAAAAAAAAGGATTGGAAACAGGAACAGTGACATCTCAGAAGGTAATGCTTAATTTGTCATTTGTATATATACGTGGAGTATATATATATCATATTTAATTCATGAGACTAATTATGCGGATAAATATACATGTATATTTATATGTCAAAAATATATACGTGGATTCGAGAAATATAGTAGGTATAAATATATCAAATTTGAGAAGAATACAAATTAAAATAAAAATTATAAATTTCATTAAACGACAATTTTTTATATTTCGTCGACTAATAAAATTTTTAACAGTCGATTAATAGTTTTCTAAAAATTAAATTATTAACGAGAAATTTTTGTAATCGTTACTATAATAATTTTTGTACAGTTAATATTGACATAGAAAATTAGTCGTGTAGTAATTTTGTATAATCAAAATTTAGGGAACGGAAAATGGTGCATTTTAGGGCCACGCATTGCATATTAGGTTTATTTACATAAATTATTAATTGAGTCCTTATCGTTGTTAGGTTCACAGGCGACGACGCTTGCGTAGTATTCAGGCGACAATGTTTTTGGTAGCGCAAAAATCTAGGTGAGTGTATTGTCTTCTATGTAAATTGACAAATTATATTTTTGTATAAATTGTGAAGAAAAAAATATTTATTAAAATAGACGATTTTATAACGTTATGCGGATCAAGTAGATTTTTTTTAAATGTGGAAAATGATTTTTGTTATCCGACTATGCCATAATTGTCTTCTTGTCAGGAGGGCAAGTTCTGCGAGATGCAGATTACTCGTCAGGCAAGATTTGCATGGTGGATATTTGTTGTTACCTGTCAGGCAAGTCTCGCATGATGGATATTTGTTGTTACATGTCAAGCAAGTCCTATAGGGTGAATATATGTGGACCTGTCAAGAGTACAAATCCTGTAGGTGGTTGCTCCTACCATTGGGGATATTAAACGGTACCGTCGTAACTCCCGATCGTGAGGTAAAACGATCATATGGTTAGTAGAAAATATGAGTGTGGTATTTTATTATATATCAAAATATTTGGATTGGTTGATTTAAATATATTATCTCATTGCGTTAATGGCAGTGGAATTTTATTCCAACTTGGTGTGCGATTATATTATATTAAATTTTGAAAAGTGGTATTTGATAATTATGCTTGATTCATAAATTATTTTTATTATGAAGACAGTATACCGATAAAATATTTAGTTTCAAGTGTCGCAGTTAGGAACGGATCCACTACTGACACTAGGTAAAGTCAGGAGGTGGTATCATTTTGGAGGGTGGACCGGACAGGTGTGAACTGTAGAATGTTCAGTTTTGTGGTTTTGTTGTGAATATTGGGACGCGTGTATTCCCAAATTTTGGAATGGGTAAGTATATTTTTGGAAAAAAAATGTATATTTGTGGATCGGTCAGGTAACATTAAGTCGACATCACACCTAGCCTCGGGTACTAGGGGCCCAGGGTAGAGGTGTGATAGTTTTTGGTATCAGAGTTTAGGTTATAGATTTTGTAGACGTGTCAGATTGTTTAGTCAGTAGTGGACCAGGAGATAGGGTGTCGATAGGTAGGCTCGGCACGTGGGTGGTAATTATTCCATTGGATTAAATAACATATTTGCATCATGCACTGTCGTTTGCTTTGTTAGCCTTGTTGCTTATTAAATCTCATTTCAGATCTTGACTATGGAGCGTGAAAATGAAAGTACTAGGAATACTAAACCCCAGAAGAAGAGGGATATGATGCAGGAAAGCTTGGATGCCGTTGAGGGAATTTTACAAGTTGCTGTGCAACTAACAAAGCAACAGACAAAAATGATGGATTGTCGGAAGGCCCAAACTGAAAAATCCATTTCTTAGGCGGTATTCCTGAAAAGATTCAAGGAATTGGACCCCCCGGCTTTTACAGGAACTGCGAGTCCCACCGATGCTGAAAATTGGTTGAGGAGCATAGGACACGTATTCGAGACAATGGGAATTACCGATGACAACCAAGTTCTTCTTGCCACCTTCCAGTTAAAAGGAAAGACCAAACATTGGTGGGAGAAAATAAAGAGGTTAATTTCAATTCTAGGCGAGGAGATTTTTTGGGATTGATTCGTTGCGGTGTTTAATGAAAAATATTTTTCTAAATCATATCGGTTCCAGATGGAGGAGGAATTCATATCACTGAAATAGGAGAAGATGGCCGTTCTGCATTATGAAATCAAATTCGATGTCCTGTCCCGATTTGCTCCTGATTTAGTGAAAACAGAAGAGGCAAGATGTAGACAATTCCAGAAAAGATTTAATCTAGAATTATGTTCCAGGTTGACGGGCAGACGAATCAAAAGTTATGCAAAATTGGTAAACACGGCGAAACTAATAGAGCTGGATGTACGAAAAGCAGCCGAGAACCGTGAGCAGTATAAAAAGAGTAGATTCAAGTCATCTAACAGATATCCAAGTGGCATTTCTTGAGGAGCTGTAGTTCGACCGCCACTTGCTCGGGCCCCAACAATCGACCAATCCTCTAGGAGCCGAGGTCCATGGTAATCATACTTCAAGTGATAGCAGAATGTATCCGGACGTAGTATTGGCCAGCAAGGGCATGGTAGGAACCAAACGGTTAGTTGAGCCAGGATACTTTTATGCTATCAATGTGGATCACCGGATCATTTTGCTAGGGCCTCATGGGAGGCCCAATATGTTTTCGTTGTCATGAGTCGGGTCACATATCTCTGAATTGTTTGAAATCCGTTGTTACATCTGCACTCTCTGCAAGCAATATAAGTAGTGCTAGCCCTAGCAGTGTTCAGGGACGTGGCAGAGGATCGGCCGGTAGACCTCCGACTCAAGGTCATGTATTTACTACTACCAGGTAGGATGCCTAGGCTACCCCGGATGTGGTTACAAGTATCATATTTTTATATAATAGAGATGCATGTATATTTATTGATCCCGGTTCTACTCATTCATTTGTTTCGGCGACCTTTATGATGCATGTAGACAAATTTCCTACTTCTCTGTCATATAATATCCTTATCTCTACCTCGATAGGTGAGTCCGTGTTGATAGATAGTACGTATAAAGACAGTTAGCTTCGTATTGGAGATAGGGAATTGTCAGTGGATTTATTACCCCTGAGTATTCACGATTTTGATGTGATATTGAGTATAGATTTGCTATCTGGTTATCATGCCATAGTGGATTGCTTTAAAAAGGAAGTTACTTTTCGAGTTGCTGGCGAGCCAGACTTCATATTTTTGGGGGACAGAATCATGACTCCTGTCAGTTTGATTTTAGTTCTAGAGGCTAGAAAATTATTAAAGAAGAAATGCCAGAAATATCTTTCACATGTGATTGACACCAGTCAGAATAAGGTACAGGTGGCAGATATCCCAGTGGTCAGGGATTTTTTCGATGTATTTCCAAAAGAATTGTCAGGGTTACCAGTGGATAGGAAAATTGAATTCACTATCGAGTTACTTCCAAGAACTTCTTCTATATCAATTCCACCCTATCGTATGGCGCCTACCGAGCTAAAGGAACTGAAGATTCAGTTGTAAGATCTATTAGACCCCAGGTTTATCAGACCTAGTGTTTCTCCGTAGGGAGCTCCAGTGTTATTTGTAAAGAAGAAAGATGACACGCAGAGAATGTGTATTGATTACAGACAGTTGAGTAGGGTGACGGTTCGTAATAAATACCCGTTGCCTAAAATTGATGATCTGTTTGACCAATTGCAGAAGGCTAGGGTATTTTCCAAAATAGATCTTCGATCAGGATATCATCGGCTGAAAGTTAGAGACAGTGATGTGTCGAAAACGGCGTTTTACACGAGGTATGACCATTATGAATTTCTAGTTATGCCGTTTGGGTTGACGAATGCCCCTACTGCCTTTATGGATTTGATGAATCAGATCTTCCAGCCTTACTTAGATTAGTTTATTATCGTATTCATTGATGATATATTGATTTATTCCCAAAATAAAGAAGAATATGCAGAGCATCTCAAGATTATGTTGCAGACTTTGCGAGAGAAGCAATTGTATGCAAAATTCAGTAAATGTGAATTTTGGTTGGACAGAGTTGTATTTTTGGGTCATGTTATCTTGGGGGATGGTATTCAAGTTGATCCAAAAAAAGTCGAAGCTGTGGTTCAATGGGAAAGACCGAAAAGTATGACCGAAGTCCGAAATTTCTTAGAATTGGTGGGGTATTATCGTCGGTTCATTCAGGAATTTCCGTTATAGCTACCCCATTGACTCGATTGACCCTTAAGGAATCTAATTTCGAGTGGACTGACAAATGTGAACAGAGTTTCCAGGAACTAAAAAATAGACTGATATATGCGTCAATACTTTCTCTCCCAACTGAAGGCGGTGACTTTATGATATATAGTGCAATATGCTCACGTGATTGCATATGCCTCCCGATAATTAAAGAAACATGAGCATAACTACAAGACACATGATTTGGAGTTGGCGGCAATTGTGTTTGCCTTGAAGCTCTGGAGACATTATCTGTATCGCGAGACTTGCGAGATATACACTGACCACCAGAGTTTGAAATATTTATTTACTCAGAAGGAACTAAATCTGAGGCAGAGACATTGGATATAGTTAATCAAGGATTATGACTGCACTATCCACTATTGGTGGAATGAAATGAAAAGAGAAATTGTAGAATTTGTTGTCAGGTGTCTCGTTTGTCAGCAAGTCAAAATCAAACACTAACGTCCAGGTAGGTTATTGCAGCCTCTACCTATCCCAGATGAGAACTAGGAACATATCACGATGGATTTTGTTTCGGAATTACCCCGCACTCAAAAGTGACATAACTCCATTTAGGTAATTGTTGATAGACTTACCAAGTCTGCCCATTTTCTAGCCGTTAAAATCACGTACTCCTTGGATAAGTATGCAACATTGTATATTGACGAGATTGTCTGCTTACACGGTGCGTCGATTTCTATAGTGTCAGATAGAGATCCGAGATTTACTTCGAAGTTCTGGCCGAATCTTCAAGTTGCTATGAGTACCAAGTTAAAATTCAGCACGATCTTCTATCCTTAGACTGACGGCCAATCAGAGCGTACGATTTAAACGTTGGAGGATATGTTGAGGGGTTGTATTCTAAAATTTCCTGGTAGTTGGGATGATCATTTGACGCTGATAGAGTTTTCCTATAACAATAGCTACCATTCGACAATCAAGATAACACCCTATGAAGCCTTGTATGGCAGGAGATACAGAACCCTAATCTGTTGGACTAAAGTGGGGGAACAAAAATTATTGATTCCGGATATAGCACAAATGACGGCGGACAAGGTAAAAGTGATTCAGGAAAGACTGGAGATTGCTCAGAGTCGGCAAAAAAGTTATGCTCATAAGTGTAGGCGGGAGTTGAAATTTGAAATGGGTGATCATGTATTTTTTGGCGTATATCCCCGTGGAAGGGCATAATGAGATTTGGGAAAAAATGAAAGCGAAGTCCGAGGTATATCAGGCCATATGATATTCTGGAACGGATTGGCATAACGGCCTATCGACTTGCGCTACCACCAGAATTGTCCAAATTACACGACGTTTTCTATGTGTCGATGCTTAGCAATATGTGTTAGATCTTTCGCATGTGTTGACTTCTCAACCAATTGAATTAAAGAGGATTTCACATACATTGAGGAGCCAGTCCAGATTTTGAATCATAAAGATCAAGTGTTGCAGACGAAAATGATTCCATTAGTGAAAGTGCTATGGCACAGTCACTCGATGGAGGAAGCTACATGAGAACGAGAGGATGAGATGAGGAATAAATATCCGCATTTATTCGTTCAAGGTAACTAAAATTTTGGGACGAAATTTATTTTAGGGGTAAAGGGTTGTAAGACCCGACTTTTGCATGTGCATAATTTTTAGTTGTATTTTAAAACGTTTAGAAAATAACGAAGTGCATTGTGTCATTTAATATTTACTTTAAAAATTTTAAGGATTGATATGTAATTTGAAAACTTACTTTTTAGAAGTTTTGGGGATTAAACAAACATATATAGTATTATGTTAGGGTTATATGTGTAAAAAAAAAAATATCTTGTCCACCTTATCATATTAGGTGGTGGAATTGATGAAAAAAAAAAAGGAAAAAAAAATGGTAAGAGCTCAACCTTATCTATCTATCTATCTATCTATCTATCTATCTATATATATATATATATATATATATATTAAGATAGTGTAGTAAAATGCCATGAAAGGGCATGTGGAACCCACTAACCAAACAATAACAAAAAAAAAAACAAGAAAAAAAAAGAGAGAAGAAGTGAAGTGAGGCGGTAAATCTTCAATTCTCATATATGGGTATGTTTTACATATATACATATGTTATAATAAATGTGGGGGTTATTTAACCCAACAAAAGGAAAAAAAAAAAAAAAAAAAGAAGAAAAGAAAGAACCAGACAAAAAAAAAAAAGGATCGGAAACAGGAACATTGACATCTCAGAAAGTAATGCTTAATTTGTCATTTATATATATATATATATCACGTTTAATTCATAGAATTAATTATGTGGACAAATATACATGTATATTTATATGACAAAAATATATACGTGAGTTCGAGATATATAGTAGGTATAAATATATCAAATTTGCGAAGAATACAAATTAAAATAGCAATTGTAAATTTCATTAAACGACAATTTTTAGTATTTCGTCGACTAATAAAAAATTTAATAATCGATTAATATTTTTTTACAAATTAAATTATTAACGCGAAATTTTTGTAATCGTTACTATAATAATTTTTGTACATTTAATATTGATATAGAAAATTGGGCGTGTAACAATTTTGTATAATCAAAATTTGGGGAATGAAAAATGGTACATTTTAGAGCCACGCATTGCATATTAGGTTTATTTACATAAATGATTAATTTAGACCTTATCGCTATTAGGTTCATAGGCGACGCCGCCAACGTAGTATTCAGGCGACAATGTTTTTGGTAGTGCAAAAATCGAGGTGAGTGTACTGTTTTCTATATAAATTGACAAATTATATTTTTGTATAAATTGTGAAGAAAAAAATATTTATTAAAATGGACGATTTTATAACGTTATGCGGATCAAGTAGATTTTTTTTTTTTTTTTTTTAAAATGTGAAAAATGTCTTTTGTTATCCGACTATGTCATAGTTGTCTTCTCGTCAGGAGGGCATGTCCTGCGAGATATGGATTACCTGTCAGGCAAGACCTACATGATGGATATTTGTTGTTACCTGTTAGGCAAGACCTGCAGGGTGAATATTTGTTGTTACCTGTTAGGCAAGTTCTGCAGGGTGGATATTTGTTGTTACTTGTCAAACAAGTTCTGCAGGGTGGATATATATGGATCTGTCAGAAGTGCAAATCCTGCAGGTGGCTGCCCCTACCATTGGAGATATTAAATGGCCCTGGCACTGATAGTCACTTTAGATGACACAGTTGTACAGGTTACGATACCGTCGTAACTCCTGATCGTAAAGTGAAACAATTTTATGACTAGTAGAAAATATGAGTGCGGTATTTTATTATATGTTGAAATGTTTGGATTGATTAATTTAAATATATTATCTCATTGCGATAATGGCAGTAGAATTTTATTCCGACTTGGTGTGCGATTATATTATATTAAATTTTGAAAAGTGATATTTAATAATTATACTTGATCCATAAATTATATTTATTATTAAGACAGTACACCGATAAAATATGTGGTTTCAAGTACTGTGGCTAGGAGCGGGTCAATTACTGGCACTAAGTAAAGTCAGGAGGTGGTGTCATTTGGGATGGTGGGCCGGACAGGTGTGAACTGTAGAAGGTTCAGTTTTATGGTTTTGCTGTGAATATTGGGACGCATGTATTTCCAAATTTTGGAATGGGTAAATATATTTTTGGAAAAAAAAAATGTATATTTGTGGATTGGTCAGGTAACATTAAGTCGATGTCACGCCCGGCCTTGGGCACTAGGGACCCGGGGTAGGGGTGTGACACATCAGATTGTTTAAGGAGAAATCTAAGGATAAATAGGATATGGATGCACGCCTAAAGAATTTTGTGATATAATTGTTTCAGGGATAATATGTAGCATAAGTGGGAAATTGCTAGAAAATTTTATTTCCTAATCTAATTTTGGACAACATATTATTAATACAATTATATTTGCTATTTAAATTTAATGGGCTAAAATTAAATGATCTAATTAATTTGGGTAAACTTATAGACTACTCAAAAGAATGTGGGTTAAATAAGTAGATACCAAAAATTGTTGGAGTAATTAGGGGATTATGGGTACTCTAATCACGCCATATATAAATAGATGATAGTAGGGTAATGGTCCCCAATAATACTAAATCATCTTGACGACTCACTTCTCACCATCTTGAAGTGAATCGTGAATCCCATTGAAGAACTCCGAAAATTTGGTTGAGGAAGACTACGTACCCGCTCGATTCGTGTCCTTCTTGTGATCGATCGTTGTAGAATTCCGTATCGATAGTCAGTTGATTGTAATGGATCCAGATACGTAATTTACGTGTACGTTAGAACTCTTGGTGATTTGATATATTGATTTAGGTGTTATAGATTCAGATCTATAGGGATTATATATATATATATATTGTTGTTTAAATTTCTATTACGTAATTAAATGATTTTTTTGCTTTGTAAATTTTAAATTTATGACCGTCATTAGATAATCAAAGCTTGCAACACACTTTTCTTAGACATGTGGTCGATCAAGATTTTTTTTTATATACTCGACTTGTACTATAAGGTATTTATCACTAAAAAAAAAAGTCAAAAAGTGAATCGTGAGACATACTTTTTAGTGAAATCTTATGGTATGTCTGATTTGGAAGGATAAAAAAGTAGAGGAAAAGGAAAAATAAAAGGATAATATTGTCTACTGTGAAATAAAAATTATTTCGTGTTGTTTGATTAGAAAGATGTGAAAGAAGGCAAATATAAGTTTTTGTGTTTAGTTAAGAATGAAAAATGAGAGTTAGGAAAATAATTTTCTTATCTAATTCAGTGTTTTATCATTGTATATTACTTAATTAAATTAAAAAATTATTATTAGGAGTATAATTGTAATTTTAGTATCTTTTTGAAAAAATCACCCTGATTTTCTCACTTTCCTCCCAAATTGGTGGGGATAAAATTTTGCTTAAAAGAATTATGCATATTCTTTTTCATTTATCTTTTTCTCTCATTTTTTTTCCATATCAAATAATTTTTTTTTTAATTTTTAATTTTTTCATCAATCATTTTTCGCGTATTTTGACGCACCCTAAAGTGCTAAAGGAAGATATATTTTAGAAATAACAATTTGAAATCAAAGGGTAAAAATGTCGTAAAATGGTCAAAGAACTAAATGAAAAGGTTTGAAGAAACTAGTGGTCAAAATATCATTTAAATAACTTTTTTGTTATTATCAATTACGCTGAATTTGTTAAATTAACCAGAGGTTGATTTCATATTGACACTATAGTTAAAATCATTTAAAATATTAGTAAAAACTAAAAATTAATTTAAAAGACTAAAAAATAAATTACATTAAAATTATCATAAATATTAAAAAAAAAAAAGGAAAATAAATGTATATATTTTATTCTTTTCTTAGGTTAACATTTTTAGTACAAGTCACCTAACTTTCCTACCAAGTACTATGGCTTTTAGTTTAAAAAAAAACTAATAGAATTTGCACGTGGCGTCTGTCCAGACTGTAGTGGTAGTGTTTACCAGTTTTTAACAGTGACGAATATAATTTAAAAGAATCCATATCTATGCTTAATTGAAACAAAAGAAAAAAAAGTATATGGACCTATTTGAAATATTCGTTAAATCAACGGGGCTACAGATTAATTTTGAAGATGCTTTTCCTCCGTCAAATCTGAAGCGAAGTGAAGCGAAGCCAACCCCCTTTTTCGTGATTGTCATTGCCTCACAATATCCCCATCTCTATCTCAATTTCTATCTTCCATCAATGTCGAGATCAGCTCACTCTAGAGTCTAGATCCCCCAAAAATGTTTATTCGTTCGATGCTCCATGTTCAGAGACCACACGCTCATAAAGCCGGGCCCCTTTTTCTAGAGAGAGAAAGAGTGGAGTCAACCAGAAGGCAAATCATTCACGGCCCTCCATTTTTGTCGACAAATGTTCGTTGGTCATGGAGAGAGAGAGATTTGGATTTGGTGAGTTTTTTTGTACTACAAAGCTTGTGATTTACAGTGTAATCTGTACTACTCCTCGAAGGCAGTACACATTTTTTGAATTCTCTAATATTCTGCTTTGATTTGATGGGATATCACTGCGTGTTTAGTGCTGTTTATAAATTCGGTCCGATTGAGCTGCCTAGTGCTCTTTGTGCAGCGAGATTTACTTAAAAATTTCGCCAGTGCGTTGAATTTTTCTTTTGGAAAGAGAAGAAGGATCAACGAATCGATTGGGGATTCGTGGAATTCGGGATATTAGCAGCATTTATATTTGTTTGTATCAGCGAATTGGAAAAAAATCCTCATTGTTCATTGTTCTTTCCTGGTGGTTTGTAGAGATATTAACGTTGAAGGATATACCGATCAGGTCTCAGATCACCTTCGAAGATTTTTTTTCTGGTCATTGATCTTCTCCTGTGCCGAAGACGACGACGACTGCTCAGGTCAGTTTTCACTCATTTTACTGCTTCAAATCCATTATAATAATACTTGTGTCTGTGTGTGTGAGAAAGAGAGAGAGAGAGATTGTGTGCGCGATTTCGATTGTCGATTTTTGCCTTTCTGTAAAAAGTCTTAATTTCGCCATTATTATTGACGTCGATGTCAAAATTGAGCTCCCTCCCTTCCATCATATTCATAGATAATATTAATTACTTGTTTCCGTGTGTGATTAAAATCTTTCCATTTCTAGTAATTTTTTCTACTTTTCATTTCTCTTGTTCAAACTAGTTCAGCTATAAATAGGAGTAATTCGAGATTTAGTCTGTTTCTTGTCGATTCAAGAGCTTTTTCTTGTCCAATCCGAACTTTGAATATTGAATTAATTGCTTTAGACTTGAGTTGAATTTAACTGGGACTTCGTTAGTTGAATTCAACTAAATTTGCAATGTTTTGATGATTGAAATGGATCGAACAGGGAGAATTCGAAATGGAGAACAGGGATTCGAAGGCGACGGAGAGAGAGGACTTGGAATCGGAGGTGAGAGAGCAAGAAGATGTGAGGAGGATTCCTCCATGGTCGAAACAGATAACGATTCGTGGAATTTTCGCAAGTTTTTTGATCGGAGTGATTTACAGTGTGATCGTCATGAAGCTAAACCTCACGACGGGGCTCGTCCCGAATCTAAATGTATCGGCGTCTTTGCTTGCATTTGTGTTCGTCCGAAGCTGGACGAAACTACTGGAGAAGACCAATTTTGTGGCGGCGCCGTTCACCCGGCAGGAGAACACCGTCATTCAGACTTGTGCTGTTGCTTGTTATAGCATTGCTGTTGGAGGTTTGATTTCTTTAATGGGTTTATACCATTTCTTTCCCTTGTCTTTATGTCCTAAATCAAATACTATCCCTATTATTTTATAAATACCAATCAACATACCAATCAACTCATTTGACGATTTTTATAGGTAAAAACACATAAATACTCTTATGTTATTTTTGAAAAAACTAATAATTTTATTTTTATAAAAATTCATCATCATCTTTTTGTTGTTAACTTTAAAATAATTTTATTCACCTTCCATCCTATCTCACCCTCCCACCACCACTGCCCTCACCCCGCCTATCGCCATCGCCGGATTATGAGTGAAATTTGGTAAAACCAAAAGTCACGATCGTTGGACAGAGAGAGGCGGCACAGATCCACTATAGATCTGTGAAGCAAGCATAGATCCGCCATAGCGCTTGGATCCCCTCCACGTCAAACAATTTCAGATCCACTTTCTTTGTTCTCGAACTCAAACTCGGGTACATCACTGCCTTCTTCTCCAATGAGTGAGCTAGTCCTAGTATGTGTTCGATCTCGTGCGTCGTCGCCGATTCCAGGTTGACGGCGACCTTTGACGACTCTGATTCGAAGTCCGCCTCCCACATCTCCGTTGCATCAAAGTGTAACCTCCCGTTCTTCGGCGAAAAAACGTGTACCAACACCCCCACCGCCCCGTCGAATGGTTCCCCATCGCCATGGTCACCGCTCACGGCACATATCCGCGCCATGGATCTGTGCCGCAGCACAGATCCATGGCAGATCTGTGGCTGGTGCACAGATTTGCCTTGGATCTGTGTTCGCGGCACAGATCCGCCATAGATGTGCACCGATCCATCTTCATGGCAGAGAGAGAGAGAGAGAAAAGTTAGTGGTGGAGTGAGAGAGAGAAAGGAGAGGAAGAAGGTGAAGGGTTGCTTCATATTTTTTTTTTTATTTTGTTAAAAAAAGGGATCAAAAAAATATTTATTTTTTTAAAATGAGGATGTTGCTATAAAAAAACAAAGAGAAAATCGGTAAAAAATTCCATTTTTAAAGTCTAATTGATGAAAAGTCATTTTGTTTTATTAAGTTTTGATTCAGTCCTTTAAGTTAGATTTCACTTGTGTTTTAGTCCTGCATTGCAGGAATTGTAGGAATATTGTAAGGATTGTAGGGAACCCTTAATGAGTAATTTCGGATTCTATAGTAAATTCTGTTACATGTAACTAATGTTAGTTATAATTTCATAATTGTTACTTTTCACAAATATTTGAGTATTTTTTGTTATAGGTATTTTAGTTACATGTTACAATTACATATATATGTGTAATATTTTGTGACGTAATTGAAAAAATATCAAAATTTTTAGTTACATATCAGATATATGTAACTAAAAAGTTACATATTATTGGAACATGTAATTGAAAAAATCAAACTTTTTAGTTACATATCAGAAACATGTAACTAAAAAATTACATATTATTGGAACATGTAACGGAAAAATATCAATTTTTTTAGTTACATATCAGAGACATGTAACTAAAAAATAACATATTATTGGAACATGTAACTGAAAAATATCAAATTTTTTAGTTACATATCAGAGACATTTAACTAAAAAATTATATATAATTAGTTACCTGTAACTAATTATATGTATTTTGTGACATTTAACAAAATTTTTACACACAAAATTGTTGCATGTAAAAAAAAAACAAAAACAAAGAAAAAGTAGTTACTTGTAACTAATACGGTAATATTACACACAAAGTAGTTACATGTAACTGGCGCATGATTATCATGTGTGCAAGACTTCCACATTTTTAAAACAGATAGGATTAAATCAAAAGTTTTTACCGCCTCTAGGACTTTTGACCAATTAGAACTTAAATGTAGAACCTCTCATCCATTATCCCAAAAATAAAAGATGAAAATATATATAACAAATTTAAAGAGTTATTTATGTATTTTAATTTTTAATTTTCTAATCATTTTTAAATAGTTAAGGGTAAAATTGTCATTATAATAAAATATTTATTAATTTTTTATTTATAAGAAATGTAAGTAGTTTTTGATCAAAATGATAAGGAAATTGACTTGTATGTATAAAATGATAAGGGAGATATCTAGTTTAAGACAAAATGAATAGAAGAGATATGTGGTATTTACCCTTTCTTTATTTACTAGGGATTCTGCTTTGCCCATATTATATTAATTTTTTTTTAATTTATAAAATAAAAAAAATAACTATTTAAAAATATCTAGTCCAAATTTACCGTGTAGATTTACTTTCGATATGAAACTATTCTTTTGATTAGTGTTTTTGTTTTTCTTGTTTTTTTTTTTTTTTTTTTTGTATATTAGTGTTTCTGTTCCTGTTTTTTTTTTGTATTCTGTTAACTGGAAATTCGGAAGAGAAACAGTTTTTTTTCTTCCCCAAATTTCTCTTTCTGTTTCAAGTTTTTTGAAAACAGAAAAAAATAAACAGAAACAGAAATAGGTGGCATTTTTAGAGTTTTTCTTCTGTTCTTCTCCTTCGTTTTTTTTTCCTCTGTTACCAGAAAACTTGGAAACAGTTTTTGTTTCCCCAAATTTCTCTTTCATTTCCAAGATTTTTGAAAACAGGAAAAAATAAACTTAAACAGAAATAGGTGGCATTTTTAGTGTTTTTCTGTTCTTGTCCTTCCTCTTTTTCCCTCTGTTACCATTAAACTTGGAAACAGTTTTTGATCGTTCCCAAATTTATTTTCTGTTCCAAGTTTTTTTGAAAAAAAAAAACAGAAATAGAAATAACCAAGGCTGGCTTTATTTAGTGTTTTTGTTCCCAAATTTCTATTCTTATTTCCAAAAAAGCCAAAACTTGGAAGAGAAGCAGAAGCTCGCGAACAAGAAAATTATGTTTCTGCCCCAATCCCAAATGCCCTATTTTTAGCCCTTATTTTTATTTTTGTTCTAACCAAAAATCAAGGAACAAAAACATTAGACAAACGCCATAAACATCACATCCGTTTCTGTCCTCGAAAAACTTTGGAACAAAAACATAAAAGTAAAAACAAATCAGATTCTTTTTGTTCTCCTAATTATGTTTATGTTCCAAATCTACGGAGAAAAATGTTATATAATTGAGAAGTAGGAGAATGAATCATGAATTGATATTATGAGAAATAAATATATATTTATAAATACCATATATACAAGTATATATAGGAGAAGAGGGGGCTACAGTTTGCCCTAATGGGCCTAAGTGGACTTAAGCCCATTATTACATTAACATCCCCCTCAAATTCAAGGCGGTAAATAAGAGGTGAACTTGAGTTTGGAAACCAAAGAATGAAAACATCCGGATGGATGAGTCTTAGTGGAAATATTCGTTGTCTGATCCGCTGAATTGATAGATTGTAGACGAACTGTATTATGAAGAATGTGATGACGGATGACGTGACAATCAGTCTCGATGTATTTTGTATGCTCGTGGAATATATCATTGTGAGCGATCTGAATAGCACTCATGTTGTCATAGTGTAGGGTAGTGGCAGCAGGAGAAGAGATGCCCATGTCAGTGAGTAGCCATCGAAGCCAAAGAAATTCTTGAGTTGCATCAGCCATGACATGATATTCAACTTCAGTACTGGAGCAAGCAACCACAGTTTGTTTCTTACTACGCTAAAAAATAAGAGAATTGTCCAAAAAGAAACAATAACCAGTGGTTGAACGTCTGTCGGTGGGATCTCTGGTTCAATCGGCATCAGAATAAGCTTGTAAGATAGGAGCAAACTGAGTTGAGAAATGAAGCTCATGAAATAAAGTACCCTTGACATACCGAAAAATGCGAAGAACAATCTAGTTATGGGTGGTTCGAGAAGCAGACAAGAACTGACTGATCTGATGAACGGCATAAGTAATGTCAGGGCGGGTGATAGTAAGATATACAAGACTTCCAACTAATTGGCGATATAGAGTGACATCTTGAAGAGGTGAACCATCAAATATGATAAGTCTGACGTTCGACTCTAGAAGAGTAGTGACAGTGGTTAGGTCAGTGATCCCAGCCTTGAAAATGAGATCCGAGACATACTTGGTCTGAGAGAGAAAATATTTATTAGAACCAGATGAGACTTCGAGGCCAAGAAAGTAGGTGAGCACGCCAAGATCTTTTATCACAAATTAGCCACTGAGGAATTTTTTGAGTTCAGAAATATCACGTAGATCATCTTCAGTAATAACCATATCATCCACATATAGTAAGAGAAGAATAATACCGTTGGCAATATAGCGAATAAACAGAGTCGAATCATGAGTACTAGGTGTGAACCCAAATTGATGAATAATAGTGTTGAATTTGGCAAACTAGGCACGTGGAGCTTGTTTCAAACCATATAGGGCACGACGAAGGCGTTAAATTTTATTTCAAGGAGCAGCTAGGCCGGGAAGAGTATACATATAGACTTCCTCAAGAAGATCTCCATTGAGAAATGCATTTTTGACATCCATTTGAAAGAGAATCCATTTTCTAATGGTAGCAACGACAAGAAGTGTACGAACAGATGTTAGCCTCGCTATTAGAGCGAATGTCTCTTCATAGTCAATGCATATTCCTGAGCAAATCTCTTGGCAACAAATCGGGCTTTATATAGTTCAACAGAGCCATCAGAAAGCGTCTTGATCTTAAACACCCATTTGCACCCAATAGGAGTTTTTTCAGGGGATAGATCAGCAATATCTCAGGTATGAGTTTTGGCGAGGGCTTAAAGTTTTTCGTCCATTGCTGTCTGTCAAAGAGGATTAGTACTAGCCTTCTTATAGGATTGAGGCTCATGCTGATGAAGTATAGTAGAAAAATAATGAAAATCAGAAATGTAATGTGGAGGATGAGTTACCCTGGTGGATCGGCGAGGGTGATCTGGGGCGTGGGTTTCAAAGAAAGGCGATACAGGATTATCAGCCACAGGAGAAATCTCAGGCATGGTCGCTGGAGTCGGAAAAGTACGATCAGCTAGTGGTTCTGGAGTGGGCTCAACTGGTGGGGCTGAGGTAGACTCTACATAAGGTCTAAGGTTAGGCTCAACTAGTAGTGCTGGAGTGGACTCAACAGTACCTGGAACAATATCCTCTAGAAATAACTCAATGGATGGATTAGTAAAGTATCTGGAGTTGGTGAGGGTGTACATGTCAAATGACCGTAGGAAAAAAAACATTTGATGTTCCCAAAAAACAACATGTCACGAGATACGAAGGGATTTAGAAATGGGATCCCAACACCCTTACCATTTGTGTTTGATGTCATATATAAAACAACACAAACAAGCCCTTAGTTCCAGTTTGTTGTATTTATGTGGTTTGAGAAGAACAAAACAGACGCAACCAAAAACTTGGAGTTCGGAGTAATCGGGAGGTTTACTGAAAAGGCGCTCAAATGGAGACTGGTTTTGGATTGTAGCGAAAGGGACAAAGTTTATTGTGTAGACGGCTGTAAAGGCAACATTACCCCAAAAACGCTTAGGACATAATGAAGAAATGAGGAGAACACGAACTGTGTCAAGAATATGTCTATGTTTGCGTTCGGCTCGTCCATTTTGTTGGGATGTACTAGGACATGAGCGATGGGGGAGCGTGCCATTTTTGCGAAGTAGGTTAAAGAAGGCACGATCCTTGTATTCCATTACATTATCTGAGCGGAAAATTTTGATATTTCTAAAAAATTGGGTTTGAACCATAGAAGAAAACTCAGAATATATTTGGAATAGTTTGGATCGATGTTTCATAAGAAATAACCATGTATATCGAGAGTAGTCGTCCACAAACATAACAAAGTAACAAAAACCACCTATCGAGGCATGGGGAGAAGGCCACCAAATATCAGAATGAATTAGATCAAAAGGTGCAAGAAAAATATATTGACTCTCTTTGAAAGGTAGGGCTGGTTGTTTTACAAGTTGGCAATTGATACATTTGAAGAACTCATGCTGAACTGAACCTAACTGACTGCTAGAGATAAGCGATTTGAGTCGGTTAGATGGAGTGTGGTCTAAACGAGCATGCCAAATTTGGGATGATAAGAGAAACACTGGTGGTTGTGGAGATTAGGATGATACTGGCGGTGGTGGTGAGGTTGCACAGGTTGATTAAGGGATATGTGGTTGTGGTTGTAGTGGTAGAGTTGAAGATGCAAAGTGCAAACTGATAAGTTCAAATAGGCATCCAACCTTACGACCAGTCCCAAGAGTTTCTCCTGTCCGAGAATCCTGCACACGACAGCCATTATTAACAAATATGACTTCAAATCCCAATTCACAAAATTGCCTAACAGACAAGAGATTTAATGTGAGTTTTGAAATAAAATACGTATCAAGAATAGAAAGATAGGAATTAGAAACCTGACCGATATGGGTAACATGCATTTGAGAACCATCAGTGGTATGAATACTAGGGATATTCATTACGGATAGTTTGGTTGAAAAAATATTGGGATCAGACGTCATGTGATTGCAACAGACAGAATTAAAGAACCAAAAAGAGTTACTTGTAATAAGTGAGAAAGTAAAGGAAAGGTTTGTATCATTACTATTTTTGGAGAAGATAAGGAGGAATGAGACCAAATCTACAATAGACATGGTGACAGTATTGGAGGTAGGATCCGAACCCTTTTTGGTATTGATAATGAGCGAAGAATCCACAGCCATCGCTGTTGAACCTGGAGAAATTGTTGTCTCGGATGGATTCATAATGCTGAAATTGTCCAGAAACCGATATTGAATTTTCAAGGATCAGGTGAAAATCGGGTGAACTGGTGTAGGGACCACACGGATATAACAAAAAGTATATTATGTGAGCCTTAAACCACAAAACGGAGGTCAGAAACAGAATCACAACGTCGAAAAACACCAGAAACTGATCCAAGTTTTAAGAAAACCGGTTAAAAAATGCTTGAACCGGTCCCAAGAATATTATTCAATGAATCGGTGACGTGGTGAGGATAGAGACGCTGACATGGAAGTCAATGATGATGTGGCAGGCGGTCAACGCTGTTGTGGCACGGGTCAACGCTGAGGTGGCAACGTCTGGGTGCTGAGGTGGCGACGACGTGGCGCTGAGGTGGCACAGGTCAACGCTGATGTGACACGTGTCAACGCTGATGTGGTGTTGATTGGGTGCTAAGGTGGCGCTGACTGGATGTTGAGGTGGTGCTGACGTGGATTGGTCACTCGGCTTTTAGGGCTAATGAGGTGGATGGCTGCAAGTAGATTTGACGCGCCACGGAAAGACGGCGTGTGCGGTCGCGTGAGACGTTTTCTAGGGATGAGCTTTACGTTTTTGGAATCGTCTCGTTGAGACAGTTCCAATGGTATATTGTGGAGTGAATTTGGAGCCCTGGTTGAGGCGGTAGAGCTCAAAATCCAAGACGGAGCAGTTAGGGTGTACTGCATGCTGGTTGTGGCGCGTGTGAGCGAGTCGATACTCCAATGGCGGTGATGTTGGTGACGTTGTATTCGTCTCTGCAAGATGAAGACGGTGGTGTGGTGGTTGTTTCTACCGGAGTAGTGATGAAACCTATAGCAGTGACGAAAACCATGGGAGAAAAGAGTCTGCAGCGACATAAACTTTAGGATTTCAAAAAAAAATATTTAGATAGAACATGTTCAGGAAAAAATTACTCTTGATACCATGTTAAGATAATTAAGAAGTGGGAGAATGAATCATGAATTGATATTATGAGAAAGAGATACAGATTTACAAACACCATATACACAAGTATATATAGGGGAAGAGGGAATTATGGTTTGCCCTAATGGGCCTAAGTGGGCTTTTAAGCCCATTATTACATTAACAACGAAAAAGGAAAAAAAAAAAAAAAAAACAATCACAAACACTAGTTAAATCATCTACAACATGCCATGTTTTAATCTGATGCGTGTTCTTTTTCACATTTTAATAGGTGGTTTTGGGTCTTATCTTCTTGGATTGAACAAGAGAACATATGAGCAGGCCGGGGTTGATTCGCCGGGCAATTCCCCAGGTAGTTACAAAGAGCCCGGGCTCGATTGGATGATCGGTTTCCTGTTTGTTGTTAGTTTTGTCGGCCTGCTTGCCCTTGTACCTCTTAGGAAGGTACGTCCCAACGGTCCTAATCGCCATGTCTTCAAAATTTGGAGGGGACTTTATGTAATTCCATTTGAGGATTAGAAATACACAAACAACCCAAAAGCTTTTTTTTTTTTTTTTTTTCTCACTGGTGCTTTTTTTTTTTTTGGTTTTGCGTAGATCATGATAATCGACTACAAATTAACGTATCCGAGTGGAACTGCTACAGCTATTCTCATAAACGGGTTCCATACGCCGAAAGGTGACAAGATGGCCAAGTAATTTTTTTTTCATTTTCTATTTTTTTTTTTTTCCGATTCTTTTTGATTGATTTTCAGGCCAATTTCTCCAGAAACAATTCTTAAATTTATTTATTTGTTTTTTGAAGGAAACAAGTTCGGGGATTCGTGAAATTCTTCTCCCTCAGTTTCTTCTGGGCTTTCTTTCAGTGGTTCTACTCTGGTGCCGGACAATGCGGGTTTGCCAATTTCCCTACATTCGGATTGAAAGCTTGGAAAGAATCGTGCGCACTTATCTTACGTCAATTCATTATACTGTCTTTAAAATAATTAATTATTTTTTAATTTTTTTTAGGTTTTTGAATAAATTTTTAAGTTCTTCAGATAGGTAACTTTTATTTTTGGGGTGTGCAGGTTTTACTTTGATTTTAGTATGACTTACGTCGGAGCGGGAATGATTTGTTCCCACCTTGTGAACTTGTCTTTGCTTCTCGGAGCGGTTCTCTCCTGGGGCGTGATGTGGCCGCTTATAGACAAGCGTAAAGGAGATTGGTTCTCTCCTACTTTGCCTGAAAGCAGTATGAAAAGTCTCAACGGCTACAAGGTCAGTGAATTGATCCGGTTTGTTTTATTATTTCTATTCTTGAAAAATTTGGGAACAGAAATAAAAATATGAGAACAAAAGAAATCTATTTCTGTTGAACACACATATTTTAGTTGAAAAATGTGTGTAGGTTTTTATATCCATTGCTCTCATCTTGGGAGATGGTCTCTACAACTTCCTCAAGACGATGTTTTTCACGAGTCGAAGCATATATACATCGATGCATAACAGGAATCTCGTTACAGGTAATTTGAAAATCTCTAAAAATTTCCTCTTATTTTGAAAATATCACCGATAATCCTTTTCATTTTAAAGAACTAACAAGGATACACTAAAAATACGACGGAATTCTGATGAATTATTTTATTTGACTAATTTACTCTGCTGCTGTTAATATGTTAATTCTTTTAATATATATATATATACACACACACATACATATATTTACATTTATACACAAACACGACTATAAAATTATGCAATAATAAGAAATTCTTCATCCATTTTATAGAAAAAAATTATTTTGTAGTTTCTTTTTGCATAAACTCAAAATTTGAAATATATATATATATATATATGCATATTTTTTTTCTTACTCTAAAACTCAAATATTTTGATTCTATTTCACAATTTTTGTTTTATTTTTAAAAGGAGCTTGAGAGAAATGAAGGAAAAAAAAGTAGAAATAATAAAAACATATTTTGTTTGCAATGAAAATAATGTTAAAACCAAAAATGAAAAAACTGACAAGAAAAATGACATCAAGAAGTTTTGAGGGTTATAAGGCAGAAAATTACTAAATTTGAAAATTTATTTGAAATGCTTTAATTTAATTTGGCAATTTTTTTTATTTTTTATTTTTTGCACAAATAAAATTCTAATAGAAATTTCCAAACGCATGTCAAATAATTTCAAAAAAAAAAAAAAAGCAGAATGGAGAAATAAAAATTATAAAACTAATTAATATGTACAAGAATTGGAGAGATAGTAAGATGGATAAAGTAATAAATTCCTATTATGAGAGAATTGTTGAAAAAGTGTTTTTAATAATATAAATAGTAAGATTATGGAATAAAAAATAAAAAAAAGGAGTGTTTTGCACTTTGAACCTTAGAAGCTTCAAAGAAATTTCATTTTAGTTTTTTTTTTCTTTTAATTTAAACACATTAAATTCTAAATAATTCAAATCGTATTAAGATAATCTTTCTGTCATTTTTTTTATGATAAAAGTCATCCACGTGGATGATTACGTGTTTAACACATAATTGATTTCTATCATAAAAAATAGGAAAAAATACATTTAGGTATTGATATATTTCTAAATGGTCTCTCTCCGTTTAATCGTTTTATTTTTAACCCTCTAAGTATCAGTCTGTTTTTATTCAATATTTTTGTCAAAAAATCTATCAAAACTAACAGAATAGAAAGACAAAATAGTATTTTTAGATATTTTTAATTTTTTAAAGATTGTTTCTTTTTTCGTTTTTTTTTTTATATTTCTCTCTCTGTTTCTCCTGCTCAATTTTCTCTCTCTTCCACTTTCTTTCTTTTTTTCTCTCTTCCTCCCAAGTAAAGAAGAATTATTTAGAAATGTATTAATATCTATGGAGTTTAAAATGTATTTTTTTTTTAAAAAGTAATAGAATTACTAATTTAGATTGATCAGGTACAATTATGATATTTTAAAATTTAATATCTTCAAATTGAAACTAGAGAGACTAAAATGAGATTTCTCTAAAACTTAGTTGAAAATGAAAAATCCCTTTAAGAAAAAATTTATTTCCGATTTTAGTATGAGTTTTCGAGGAACAGAAACATGAAAACAAAAAAAAAAAAAAAAAAAAAAAACTCCCCTTTGCTCAATTTCGAACACAATTTTCACCATTTTTGCAGTTCCGACCGACAAGAACCAAACCCCCGACGACCTCCAGCGAAACCAAGTGTTCACAAGAGAGAGCATACCCCTATGGGTCGCCTGCGTAGGCTACGTCCTCTTCTCCGTCGTCTCCATCATCGTGATTCCGATCATGTTTCCCCAGCTCAAATGGTACTACGTCCTCGTCGCCTACGTCCTCGCTCCTTCCCTCAGCTTCTGCAACGCCTACGGCGCCGGCCTCACCGACATGAACATGGCCTACAACTACGGTAAGGTCGCCCTCTTCATCCTCTCCGCCTTGGCCGGAAAACAAGACGGCGTGGTCGCCGGTCTGGTCGGTTGCGGCCTGATCAAATCGATCGTCTCCATCTCCTCCGATCTGATGCACGATTTCAAAACAGGACACCTAACCCTAACTTCGCCTCGATCGATGCTATTGAGCCAAGCCATCGGAACGGCCATGGGCTGTGTCGTCGCTCCGTTGACGTTCTTCCTATTCTACAAGGCGTTCGATGTCGGAAATCCTGACGGCGAATACAAAGCGCCGTACGCCCTAATTTACAGAAACATGGCGATTTTGGGGGTCGAGGGATTCTCCGCCCTTCCCCGCCACTGCTTGGAGCTCTGCTACGGGTTCTTCGCGTTCGCCGTCATCGCCAACCTGGCACGCGACGTGACGCCGGGGAAGGTAGGAAAGTGGGTCCCGCTACCCATGGCCATGGCGGTGCCGTTCCTCGTCGGGGGTTACTTCGCCGTGGACATGTGCATCGGGAGCCTGGCAGTGTTCGCGTGGCACAGACTCGACGGGAAGAGGGCGGGGTTGATGGTGCCGGCGGTGGCGTCGGGGTTGATCTGCGGAGATGGGTTGTGGATTCTGCCGTCTTCCATACTTGCGCTGGCGAAGATCAGCCCTCCCATATGCATGAATTTCTTGCCCACAAAGAGCAACTGGAATTAGGAGTGGGGGAAGAAGAACACTAATAGAAGTGTGGAGTTTTGAGAAAGAATGAATAAAGTTTTTAAATAATTATTATTTGTAGAAGTTTAGTGAAATTAAGGGAGGAGATGAAGAGGGGCATATGGTAAGGAAAGATTAGTAGTCATAAATGTACGGGGAATGACAATCCATATACTAGAAGAATACATGGAAGGTGTTCAATAAGAGAGTTTGTTTTGAAGGGTCTTTTATTGTTTATAGAATTTAATTTTTTAATGCATATAATTTATTGTTTAATTTAAATTATTTATATTATTAATCTATAACTTAAGTAGGTTGTAGTCTAAATAAGTGTATTTAAACTTTATTATTTAAATTTATTATAAATTTTATTATGCAATTGATAATGCATTAAATATGTTATTAAATTATGTATTAATTTTGTTGGTGCGTAAAACTGGTACACATCTCAAGTATGGTCCAGTTAGATGATAGGTGGGTCATCTTGCTGGGGTGGCGTCATCGGTTGAAAATTCTTCGGGTGAGATGTGTTGGGTCCTAGGAGGGACTGACCTGCTGTGTCCAGAGTCCTACTCCTCAAGAAGTGTACCTGCAAAAAATTCAGACCGGGGTTTGTCCCGGTGAAGCTCCTCTGGCGTGGTAATTAGTGTTCAAAGAGAAAAGGTACAGTAATGCAGTAAGTAAATAAATGAACTCGCATGTAATGTAAAGCGTATTCAAGTGTACATTGGGATTGCACAACCCTCAATATATATAAGAGCTGGAGATGATTAGTCAAGTCTAAACACAGTTAATTAATCGAAACCCTGTGTTTAGTCGATAACCCGGGGCGTTTAGGAGATAATCGTTGGGCTTGGGCTTTTGGGCTCATTTGGCGAAGCCCACGGGCCTTTGTTAGGCCTGTGGTGAAGATGTTGGCGATAGTGGACACGGGGCCGGGGCCCAAGTGTTGACTTGGAGAAGCCCAAAAATACCCTCATCAAATTTCATTATGAAATAATATATATTTTTGCAAAACTCACGAAGAGAGAGATGTATATTCGTGTCCCTCATTCATTCTCAAATATAAGTTTATGCTTTTAGTATATAGTATAGTATATGATATATATAATTTCTCTACAAAAACTCTTTGTCATCTAAATAGGTATACCTAATAATAATATGATATGCTATTAATAACACATATTTGTAACGGAAGTAAGATATGATTTTTTGTCAATTGAGCCCCACTATTTAATGTTTGACTCATTTGGTCTCTCATAATTGAAATTGGATTCAATTTGTCTCAAATTGCAAATTTGTTAATAAACGCTGATAGTCAATTTCGGTAAGTGTAAGGTTATTTTTATTATTTCGCATATGAAGTCAATTTTCATGAGTCCTTATGTTTCATTCTACAACTTTTAAGATTCATATGTTATTTTTCACCGTAATTTGTCATTTTGGTTACGAAAGTAAAATTTTATTTTCAAATTTAACCTAATATGCTAATTCTAAAGACTGTATTGCTCTTTCATAATAATTCTAAGGACTAAAATGATATAGTTAAAACAAAAAAGTGAATATATATATATATATATATATATATATATATATATATATATATGACCAAAATTTTAGGGTTCAAATTTTATTTTTTGGATTTCATCCCCCAAACTAATTTATGGGGTCTATTTGAATTTTTTTCTAAACTTCAAGGCTCATATTGTATTTTTCGTCACGCTTCGACTCCTTCCTTGCATGGCTCCCTTTTTTTCTTCTCCCGTAAGAGTCACCGCTGTTGTGCACACAGAATTGAGAAATTTGTTGAAGAGGGTTGTCGTGCGCACGACCCCAAATTCATTTTTATCTATTACTATTCTTCTGTCTTCCTCGCTCCCTCTGCCTTCCCTTCGCCACCGCCACGACACCGCGCCACCTAGCCATGCATCGCCATCACTCTTACCATCTTTGCCTCTTGCTTCAAAGAACGGCGTCGGCTTCAACATCTGTGTATCTCCCCCATGACCGCTGCTCACGCCACTGCTCTCTTTTCCCGTAGGTACACCATGGCCACCAAAATCGAACCCTAATCTCAAAATCGAATCATCCCTATTATATTTGAAACGGAGACCACCAATATCTCTAGCCTCCAATATCTGAAATCAAGACCACCACACAATCGCCACAACCGTCGCCGCCGCCCCACTACGCCCTATTCTCTTCTTTCTTCTTCGAAACCCTAACACCCTTCTCCTTGAAATTGATTTATGTTTCTCGGAGCTTGAGTTCGTGTCTGATTTGAAATTGTTTTTTATTTTCGATTTCGATTTCACTGTGTTTGAATTTTATAGATCTTTATTTGCATGTACAGATCTAATCTCACCTCTCTCACTTACAGTCTCAAGTTCGAAGGTGGCATCATCGCTGAACATGGCAAGTTGCGTAAGAATCGATTTTCATTCAACAACAATTAGATATCAATTCTTGCAACTCTACTGTATGTGTATATATGTACACACTGTAATGTAGATTCTGAAACAATATATTGGTTGTGTTGGTTGAATGTAGATTCTGAAGGATGGGATGCAACATGTTGGGATGCAATTTACGGGGGCCTTTATCAAGTTCACCAATTCAGCAAGGTGGATATGTTCATCCTATGCCGACCTGAAGACAATGATTCATACCATGAAGAACTAATTGGGATAAAAAATGACCTCTTCTCCTCTTTGGGACTTCATTTTAAGTTAGTTTTTTTTTTTTTTTTAAATATTATATTTTATTAATGATTTTGTCTCTGGTGATATTTTTTTTTCTCAGGACATTGGACATGGCTTCAGGAGATTTAGGTGCTCCGACATATTGTAAATTTGATGTTGAGGCTTAGATGCTAAGCTTAGGACTCTATGGTGAAGTATGTTCATGATTTTTTTTTTTAAACATTTATCATTATTATTTAGGTAGTGTTTTTCAGTCTTAATGTTCTCAGAATTCTGTTTCTGATCCCAGAAAACTTGGAATAGAAACGAAAATATCAGAATAATTCTGTTTATGTTTCCAACTCGGTAAAAATAAAACATGAATTATTCCAATTGTGAAAAAGTGGCAAGGGCAAAACCTTAAAGGGACGTAGATGTAATTATTCCCTAATACTATTTGTATTTTAATTTTATGATGGACAGATATGAAGTGCATCTAACTGTACGGACTAGGGAAGCTCATATGTAGCAATTTAGGTGCAAGAATGGATTCGGAGCCAAAGCACTGGAGAATTATTGGTTTATTTTATGCATAAATTGAAATTGATTATTTTCAGTAGATGTTTTCTATGGTTGAATGCTTAGAAATGAGATTTTAACTTGCAGCGGATGTTTTCTATGACTTGGGTTTTGGTTTGAAAGTTCTCTCGCCATTATGCCCATGTCTATTTCTTGACATGACTGATCTTGGCAATTTCGTAAATGTAAGGCACTGTTTGCTAACCTTTTTTTAATAACTTTTTATAATAAAATGTAGATATATATTGTGTATTTGCCTAAATTTTTGGAAAGGAATTAGTATAGTAGGGATTGAATAGGTAGTAGTATAGCAGATTGTCTTCATTATGTTTTTCACTTAATTTTTGGTAGCTGATTGTTTGATGATTGTATTTGTCGTTGTAAAGTACATTACTATTATTTTATTTTATGATTTTTGTAGATCCTATATATATTCTTTGAGCGTTACTTATAACTGTTATTTGAATTTTTTGTTTAATAAAAAAATAGTATTTAAACATATTTTTATTCTAAACATGAATATGATTTTATTTTTATTTTCAGGTTGCAATGTCAATAAAAAAAGATGAGGTTATGCCAATCCATTGGTTATGTGTTCTTTTCTCCCATAGGTAGTGTTTGGTTGTATGAAATTGTGGCTTTGAAATTGGAATTAGTAAACATGTACTTTACTTGACTTTTGTATGTTTTCAATTCTAAATCTATATCTGTTCCAAATATTACCTTAATATGTGTTTTAAGGCTCTATGATTTTTCAGGATGACAAATTTCATTTATGAGTCATTATGTACGTATAACCAATGATCATTTCATGACATTTGGTTGGGATATAAATTTTAATTGCAATTTTGTATTTTTGGATATTATTTGTGGGATATAAATTTTAATTGCAATTTTGTATTTTTCGAACATTATTTTCAACAAATTTTGATACCAATAGTTTTTTTGGTACGGGGAAGCACAATTTCATGAATGAAACAATATCTTATTTAGATTCTACTCTTTATAATTTCTATTTGTATTTTGGTTCAAATTTTCATTTTTGATTTTTATATAATCGTTTCATTTTTTTGTGTGGTCTGTTTGAATTGTTTATTAATGTGCAATTATTAGTTATTATTGATGTTAAAATAAAATAGGTGTAAAAAGTTATATAAACAGAGGAATTTATGTGAATAAAATCAAAATATGTATTTTTCTTACATCAATGACTTCAAGCATGAGTTGTTTTTTATTAAGGTAAGCTCCAATTGTTCAGGGGGGGCTCTAATGTCGTTAATTTTTTATTTTTGGTTGTATACACCAGTGTCTTAGTGATTGATTTTTATTAGGTTTATATTGTTGTGTTTGTTTGTGTTGGTTATTTGAGTTGTGTGCATTTGAAAACTTGATATTTGAGAATACTAGAAAACCAAATGTGGCTTTGTAAGTTTTTTTTTTTTTTTTTTTAAATATTTTATTATGCATCCATAATTACTTTTTAGTGTCCATTTAGGAATAGTTTGTCGTTATGGTTAATTTGAAAACAATTGTCAATTATTGGTAATGTTGATTATTGGTTGTATTTATGTGAAAATAGAACTCGATAATTTGATAATGTTGTTTAAATAAAATGAATTTTATCATTTTTTTTTTTTTTAAATTATCAAGTATTATTTTTATCATACGTATTTTTTATTTGTAAATTCATGAATGTAAAGTTTACTGATTTTTTTCCCGTTGTATTTTCTATTTGTGCTCAATCAATTGTCCTTTTTTATATTATATTATTCATTAACTTAACAATGGAAAAATTGAAACTCGTGCCTTCAGGCACGGGTTATACGCTAGTATATATATATATATATGACCAAAATTTAAGGGTTCAAAATTTATTTTTTGGATTTCATCCCCCAAACTAATTTATGGGGTCTATTTGAATTTTTTTTCTAAACTTCAAGGCTCGTATTGCATTTTTCGTCACGCTTCGACTCCTTCCTTGCACGGCTCCTTCTTTTTCTTCTCCGGTAAGAGTCACCGCCGCCATGCACACATAATTGAGAAATTTGTTGAAGAGCGTTGTCGTGTGCACGATCCCAAATTCATTTTTATCCATTACTATTCTTCCGTCTTCTTTTCCCCTACATATGGGCAAGTGAAATTTTAGATCTGAAGTTGTTCGTAAATCTTGGATAGGAAATTATTGATTTATTTATTTTTTTGCAATATTTTATCTTATACCTTCAATTTTTCAGATGTAGGGAAGCAAAATTTTAAATCTAAACTTATTGTTCTTAGGTCTAGGAAAGCTAAATCTCAAATCTAATTTTTTTCTTTATTTTTTTTCGCTTCTTCTTGCAATTTCACCGATGTAGGGGAGTAAAATTTGAGATCTAAAATTGTTCTTCTTAGATCTAGGAGAGCAAAATGTCAAATTTTTTTCTCTCCCTTAATATCGGAAACAAAAAGTGTTTGAGCAAGATGTGGAGAACATCGAAATGATGACGAAGGTGATAGTGATGGTGAGGAGATAAGACGTCCCTGTAGTAAGCGGTTGTGTAGATGGTAAGCGAAATGTCACATTTTTTTTCTTCCTTAATATCATAAACAAAAAGCATCTGAGCGAGATGTGGAGAACATCAAAATGATGATAAAGGCGATAGTGATGGTGAGGAGATAAGACGTCCTGGTGGTAAGCGGTTGTATAGATGGTCGATGTTAATGTTTTTGCAAGAGATTTAATTGATGGCCGTCACTGATAGTGCCTGCGACGAATCTGGACAAAAGGGACGGTGGCGGCGTTGGATGTGCCTGAAATCAAATCTGGTATATTGATGGCCGATGACGGTTGTGGTTGCAACGGATATGGACAAAAACGATGGTGGCTGCGTCAGATGAGGCTGGAAGCTTTGGATATGGACAGGAGCCCGGTGGACGGGGAGCTTGTTTTCAAATCATGTGTTGTAGAGAGGAGGGGAATTTGTAATGGCAGTAGGTAAAAGAAATAGTTGTGGGTGATATTTTAGTAGGTGTGGAAGTGGGTGAAACTAATGGTTGTGGGTTATATATGGAGATAAAGTTAAGATATATAAGGAATAATTGAATGAATTAATCATAACCCTTTGTTTACTTTATTTTAATGGGAGAATTAATAATGGGCATTATTTTAATCAAAACCCTTCGTTTCAATGGGAGAACTTTGTTTTAATGGGAGAATTAATAATGGACAATTATTTTAATGGGGGATAATAAGAGAGGAGTATAGAGAATCATGATCGTTGATTGTAATGGAAGAATAGGAGAATAGGGATGAACAATACTCGCATGTGATCCATTCCTCCAATATAACTTCCGCTTTTATATTTATAATATTGATATTGATATTGATTTTTGGAAAATAGTAAATAATAACTACATAAAATTTCAGATTTTTTTAAAAAAAAATTAATGTTTATTTTTTAATAAAAAATAGTAAATAATAAGTAATTTTTTAAAATAATGTAATAGGTACTTTTAATGTTATTTAATAGTTTTTATTATCTAATTAAGAATTATTGGAATACTTTTTAGAGTACATGAAATTCAATAAAATTTATATGTAATTAATAGATAGAAAGAGATAATTTCATTAAATGGTTGAAGAGGGAGAAAGAGATAAAGAGATAAGGTCACATATAATCAATTCTAATAAAAATAATCATCAACCAACATATGGGTTGTCACACTCTACCCCGGACACCCGTCATGTGGGATCGGTGTGACGTAGATATGGCACCGCCCAACTGACTAGTCCACCTGGATACGTCAATAAACAACATTTTTAAATCTATACAACACATATAATAATCTCATATGATAGAGATACACCGTCTTGAATATAAAACAAACAACCAAATCCCCTGAACCTTACTTAGATTCCATCTCTGATATCTCATCTCAAAGACTCCCTTGCGTGACCCGCATAACTCTATCTAGCGTCAGTAGGTGACCGACCGACTTCTAGCTATTTCACCTGCGAGTGTACTGCCTTCTTAGTAAAAACATTTATTTTTTTATAATAATAATTCTCATTCTACAATATCTAAATGGGATCAAGCGAAAGTATACAAATACAACATAGCTCGTAAAATCACCAGTATAAAAGCAGGGGAAGTAAAGCGACAAAATTAAGTTCCATTCCAGTCCAACTAATATAAAAATCATACCAATCATCATGATAATAAATATCAATCAGCCAATATACGTAAAACACCACATCTCAAGCATACATCTCAAATACATTTTTTAAGCACACAACTCAAACACATACACTGGCCAGCCCTAGCGATCGTTTTAACCTCACGACTGAGAGTTTGCAACGGTACCGTACCATCCGTAGTATATGCCTTCCTACGAACACCCATCACTCCGCCGAAGTGGATAATTACTGCGCAGTATAAACGTCTAACATCACTCTGTCGAAGCAGATAAACATCACTCCGCCGAAGCGGATAAATACTATGGTATCGTCAAATCAAATACAACATCATCGAATCACAACTCAATAAATATCGTCTACTCAACATCGTCAAATCACCACATCTATTTCGTTTCCTCAAAACCAACTTTTCTACCCTTTATTTTTTAGAAAACCAGGCATTTTTAGAAAAACAAATATTTTCTATTTTCTTTTAAAAACACCGTTTGATTTCACCAAACCCAACAAAATCCATTTTCAACTTCTTTTCGAAAACCATCGAAATCTTTCGAAAATCCAGTTTACTAACTCACTCAAATCCTGCTTGATTCATATCATTTATAAATTCGTACAGTTTAAGTAGACACATAATTCATCACATATATATACATAGAAAAATAGTTTGGCAAGAAGACAGTACACTCACCTCGATATCCGTTTTGCAAAACTGACACTGACCACACTCTATCTAAACGTCGGTGCCTGCGAACCTAATAGTGACAGAATCTAAATTAATATCTTATCTAAAACATCCTAATCATGCAATGCAAACCCTATATTCCGAATCGTTACTATTTTATGTTCCACGTAATTAAAATTAATTAATCGTTACAAAATTATTAAGATTTTAGGATTTGTAACGCTAAATAAAATTTAATTTAACGAGAATTAATAATCGATCGAAATTTCACCTGTTTCTGAATCGTTTGACGACTACGAGATGGGTTTTTGATTTTTCCTAGGGTGGTTTCTGCAAATTCCCTATTTTTTATTTTATTTTTTCCTTTTCTTCCTTCTTTCTGGCACTGTTTCAGTTTCTGCTCCCACAGACCTCTCTCTCTCTCTCTCCTCACCAACATCCGGCAGCCTCTCTCCATCGACGATGACACCCACACCGCCGGAACTCACCCACCGACCAAACCACCTACACCCCTCCGGCAGCCCACAACTGATCACGCGCACACACACACACACACACTGTTGAACGGAACATAGACACGTCAGCCGAACGACGGCGTCGATCCCACACATACCCGCACGACGAACTCGACGGCTCACCCACATACACCGAAACATACACACTTCAATGTCCACACCCATGCACACACACCATCCGACCACACGACACACACATGCACAGAATCGTCCGACGGTCGATGCATGCTACCGGCGACGACACGCACACACACATGCACCGGCGATCGACAAAACGCACTGCTGACACACAACCAGCAAACAGAGCACAGAACACGCACACACACTGCCGATCATCCCCCCCCATACACAATCACCGGTGACGGATCGGAACAGGGACGATCGCATGCTCACAACGTTGATGGCCATAAAACGCGCGCGCGCGCGCGCACACACACACACACACTGTCACAGCCGGAACAGCCGAACGACACACCCACCTCCACCCACACAATCGTCGGATGAACACCCTCCTTACCAGCTGCACACCGTCGACCAAACGCCCCCACAACCGAAACCCGGCTTCTCTCTCTCTCTTCTCGGTTTTTTTTTTTTTCTGATTTTTCTCAAGTCCTTTTTTTTTTTTTTTTTTTTTTTTTGTTGAGATTTCCCTTATCACCACTTCGACGGATGCATTTATATGCATGAACTTGGTGGTTCAACTTGATCCCCCGCTCTGCCACGTCGTTGCCCTCTCTTCCCCTGTTTTCGATTTGGCCGGCCACTCCACGGTATATGCGTGTATATATATATATATATATATATATATTAATCTTTAATGTAATTACTCTTTTCTCCCCCTAATTTCCTTTAGATTTTCATTTTAACCTAATTCAAGATATAATTTTCCTTAAAATTATAAATTCACCCCTAAAATTTTAATTTTATAAATAAATGACAAATTGAATCCCAAAGTGTAGAACAAATGTTTTCAAATTTGCAAATAAACCTCTAAATTTTTAATTTGGATATTAAATAACACATTTCTACATCGTATTTTCTAAATGCTATAAGATGCAACTATAATTATGTATGTGCTAAAGTTAGAGTTAGGGTCTTACATGGGTAAATTTCAGTGAAGTCTCCTTCATTAAGAAACTTTATAATGATACCCAAAGATCTACCCAAGAGTACGGTGAATTGTGTAGTTTAAAATTTTAATCAAGTTAATTAAGCTTGGTTGATTTTATCTAATTAATTGCGAAAGTGTTTAAACTAAGCACACTGAAAGAGATAAGAGATAGAGACAAGTGACACCAAATATTTTATATCAGTTCGGTAAGCTAGTCTTACCTACATCTACTCCCCTGATCTCTAGTGGGGAATTGAAGCCATTAAACCTTTTTGATTCTCTTACTATCTGAGAATTAAACCCGTCCCGATTGAGTAAATTTCCTCTATACTCAATTAAACTCTCACCCAAATCAGTTACACTTAAGCCTGAGTTATAATCTCACACAAATACACAAGATTTTCTTCGTTTTATCACAAAGAGTTTCTACCAACACTTATAATGATAAACTCAATCGATAGCCCGAACTAGGTGATAGAGCGTTCACGATTCAATAGATAAACAATTTAATATACGTGCTTATACAAATCTGGATTTAATCATAGTAGAGCACATAATCACATATACCAGATAGATCGAATCATTTTAACTTAGGAAAAGATTTTCAATATTAAATTTTAGAGAGTTCTTTAGAAAATGATTTTCCCAATTCAAATTTGATTTCAGATTTAAGCTCATAGATAGATATAATACTTAAACCAGAAAGATCTCACCGAAAGGGATATAATTTTCATTCTATATAAAGAATAAATTATTAAAAGGTAAAAATGTCAAACAAAAAAGATGTCACCCGTTCCCAAGAATTTTGGGTTGTCATAGTTGGGTTTCAAAAATGATATGGGGACGAAGATATTTTCCAAATTGCAAATGATGTCGTTATATATTTTTCGAATGACAGGGGATATTAGTGAAATATATCCACCAAAATATCAATGTATTAAAAATCTCACTATTTCAAATATAAAAAGACAATTAAAATTAATTCAACCCACTATATTGAATTAAATTCACTCAAATTACTAAATTAAGATAAATAATATTTAAAACCCATTTAAATAAAATATTACAGGGAAATAAATTGAAGAGAATAAAAAACTAAAAAGAATTATCTATAATAAGTTAAAGGGCGAGGGAAAATTTTGTACTAGGATTGGAGAGGAAGCATTTGAAGATTGAATTCATATTCCTAATAAAGATGGAAACAACGGTAGAGGCAAGATCAGAACCCTCATTGACAACCAGAACGATGGGGGAATGTCAATCCTTGGGCATCGTCGTTGAATTAGATCAACAATATACAAGAACAGAGACCACATATGGATTCAAAATGTTGAAATTTTCTAGGAATCAATCAATGATCGTAAAGAACATATTGATGAACCCTTGAATTGATCAAAATATCGTGATAATCGAATAAACAATATAATGAGAATTATATTATATGATCCAAATTTGAACAAACCAAGGCCACAAATGGATTCGAAAGGCTAAAATTATCTAGGAATTGGTCTAATATTCTCAAGAGCCGGTGAAAAAGATGGTGAATTGGCCAAAATTTTGGACAAATAGTTTGAACCAGATGATGTGGCAACTGACAAGCAAGGTGTCACACCCCACTCCGGACACCCATCACCGTGGGGCCGGCGTGACGTCGACACGACCTTATCTTAACGTCGAACTCACTAGTAAACGACAAAGTGCATACAAAAATATACAACCACAAATTATGACCATATACAACATCTTTAACTAGGGACACACCCGTCCTTGAGTTATAATAACAACAAGAGTATAACAACAATGAAGCTCTCATAGGTTCGCCTCAGACAGCTCCTCCCAAAATATTTTCATACTACACCATCGCCGGACTCTACCTAGTGCCAATAGGGGACCGACTCCTAATTGTTGTACCTACGAGTGTACTGCCTTCTTAGTAAAATATTTTTAAAATAATAATACATTCTAAATATTACCACAATTAAATATGGATCAAACATAAGTATATAAGCAGTGAAAATAAAGCGATATAGATAAGTTCCATCCAAATTCATCTAGTATAAAGTCATACCAATCACCAAAATAAATAATAAATCACCCAATATAAGTAAAACACCACATCTCACACACACCTCAAACATACCACTCCACCACAACACACACTGACTAGCCATAGTAATCGTTTTAACCTCATGATCGGGAGTTGTAACGGTACTGTAACATCCGTAAGAATGCTTTCCTACGAAATATGTACACCCCTTTTGGGAAGAAATATAATCCACACCCCTTATAGGGAGAAACATTCACATTCCATGGGAAGAATCCACACCCCTTACGGGGAGAAATATAATCCACACCCCTTTCGGGGAGAACAACTATGACATCGTCAAAATCATCAGTATAGTTAAAAATCCATATCCCTTACGGGAAGAAATACATTTTCATATCACATCATCAAAAATCCACACCCCTTATGGGGAAAGTATAAACCACACCCCTTTCAGAGAGAATTTTCAAAATCACGTTTTTCACTCTCCTTTTTAAAAGTACCACCCATATCCAACAAAAAATATTTTTAATCCTTCTTTTTAGAAACCAACATAATTCCCCGGAAATTCATTTTACCAACTCACCCCAAAAACCTGTTTGATCTATAGCATTTATGAAATTGTACAGTGTAAGTAAACACATATGTCATCATATATATACATAGAAAATAGTTTGGCAAGAAGACAGCACACTCACCTGATTATCCGTTTTCGAAGACTTTGACCACCTATTCCCTACTGGTACTCCGGTGCCTGCGAACCTAATAGTGACAGGGCCTAAATTAATATTTTATGTAGAAATAACCTAACCACGCAATGCAGACACAAAATTTCGTAATTTTTTATTCCCCACCTTTTATTTGTAAAAATTTTCTTTGGTCAATTTCACTCCGTTACTAATCATTGTGAACGGTCTTAAATTTATTATCCTGGTTACACAATTTTGATACTAGAATTTAATTTAATAAACTACACTAATACTTAACGAAAAACGTTATTAAAATTAACCGTTGCGAAATTGTTACGATTACAGGAATTGTATCGCTAAATAAAACTTAATTTAACGAGAATTAATAATCGATTTGAAATTTCACCTGTTTCCGAATTGTTCGGCGGCCACAAGATGGGTTTTGGATTTTTGGTGGGGTGGTTTGTGTCATTTCCCCTCTTTTTTTTTTCCCTTTTTTTCCCATTTTCTTCTTTCTTTTCTCTTCTCTGTTCCGGCGTCTACTTCAGTTTCTGTTTGAACCAGCCGTCGACCGACCTACTCCAATCACAAGCACACCGTCACAGATTACACACACCCCGAACGCCGAACACATGCACCCCCCCTCCCCCACAGTCACTGTCGACTAAACGAACTCCCCGCCGGACGACGACATCACCAACGACTCCCTCTCTCTCACTTTGTTTTCTGTTTTTGCTCTGGGACTCGCCGCCGCCCGATCACGCCACACATCCATGAAGACGGAACACCCACGATGCCGAACGAAACACTCACCCAAAATCGATACCCACCTTCTCTCTCTCTCTAATATTCTGGCTGGCAACACCCACCCTCACACCGAAGGAACACCCCCTTGCCATCGATGATCACACATCCAGACCAAACGGTGCCACCACACACCCCCACATAGTCGCTGAACAACCAGAACACACCCACCGCCGGCAACCCACACACTCGACGACGAACCGAACGCATACGCCGACGAACGGCGACGATTATGCATACACTGCCGGTGGACAGAACACACACCCACACACTCACAATAGACTGACGACGATGGCCTATTACTCACTCACCTGAAATTTACGACAACACGCACATACACGTCGACACCCCTACACACACCCGCCGAACCGATCAACGCAACCCACCGTCCGCGACGAACACAACACGGCAACCCACCGAACAACGACACCCCCACGCCACCGGACGAACAGAGACACACTCCGGCGACAATCGGCACACACCCCCTTACCCATGCAGTCGCCGGCCAAACTCTCTTTCTCTCATTTTCTCTTTCTATTTTCTTCTTCTTTTGAGGCTCCCTCAAAATGTGTGTGTATGGGTTGCATGTATATATATATATATATATATGCATGATAGAAGTGGTGTTTCTTTGACCCCAATTGCTGCCATGTGGATCGCCATTTCCTCACAATCGTGTATGTATGTATGTGTGTGTGTGTGTATATATATATATATATATATATATATATATAATCTTTTATATATATATATATAATCTTTTTCCCAAATTACATTAACCTCCCCTAAATTTTCTTTAAGTTATTATCTAAATCCCAAAATTTAAAATAAATATTTTTAAAATTACTAATTAGCCCCTAAATTTTTTTTTTTTAATTTAAATTAGAAATGACATATTTCACCCCGTTATTTTCTAAATGTTCTAAAATGCGGCTAATGAATATGCATGTGCAGAAGTTAGGGTCTTACACAAGGTGTCATGGCACAAACGGTGACGTGGTTGTTGATTTGATGATGTGGCAATTGACTTTGTTGACGTGTCAGTAAGAGTACGTCAAAGTGATGACATGGAGGACACCTGGTGGTAGTTTACTTTTTTGACATATCAAACATGTAACACTGACGTGGAGATGCCATGTACTTACTTGCCACTGACGTTGTGATGAGGTCTCACTAGTGTGGAAGATGATATGACGACATCTGACAGTTGATGTGGCGCTGAGTAACCTGCCACGTAGTCAGGCACATAGGTAACATGCAATGGAGCTACTAAAGACTTTGGCAGCGAGTGGAGGTGTCCAATGGCGGTGATTTTGGTGGCATTCTACTTGTCTTTTCAAGACAGAGGTGATGATGTGGTGTTTGTTGAATTCGAGTTGACAACAAAGCCTATAATAGTCAATCAATTTGACGGTGGCAGTGGGATTGTTGATGGCGCGTGAGAGAGCATGCAAGTGCAGTTTGGCCTCATTTTGGTGTCTTTGAACTCATTTTTTCGAAACGAGACTGATGGTAGCGTTGAATGCGATGTTGGTTTGCCGAATAGTGAAACATAGGGTGTTGTGGGCAACGTCGCAACATAAGGATTGAAAAAAAAAGGTTGCGAAAATTTAGTTAGAACAGGACCTGGAAGAATTGACTCTTGATATCATGTTAGAATAATTGAAAGGCAGAATATTGAAAGAACATGAGATGATTGTGTTGATAGATGAAAAAAATACAATTTTTAGAGATATACAACGAGTTTATATATAGAGCAATTAACTAGGTTTTTCTTGTGATATTAGGATTTAACCTAGTGAGCTGAATATATATACATATATTGAAAGAAGTGATGAGGAAAAAAAATGAGATAGGGGCATTTGAGAAAATTTTTAAAAATTATACTTATTATTTTAGGGTGATTTTTTATATTGACATTTATTTTTGCTAAATGTATAAAATTGCCCATTGCCAACAATATATATGATAAATTAAGACAATTTTTTTTTATTCAAAATATCGTTTTGTTCAAGGATGCAATTGATTTCGGGTAATGGAATAGAGCACGTTGGATTTGAAAGTTTTTGAAAAAAAAATGGTTCCAAAAATTTTGCACCGTTAGATTAAATGGATAGTTGGTGGGAGGTTCTAATAATCACACTAAATTAATAAAAAAATCTCAAATCAAATAATATTTTAATTTTAGTCTTATCTATTAAAATTCATAGGCATACTAAATTCCAATTAGGGTCGTGTCGCCAGTCTCTGCACATCCGCTGCAGACCCAATAGATTCCAACCGCCGATTTAAGCCATTGTCGGCCTCCAGTCACACAAATTAGTCACCGTTGCTAGATTTTCTTTTAATTACATTCAACTAATTTTTAGGTAACTTCTTTTCATATATTTTTTATGTATAATTTTTAATTACATTCAACTGATTTTTAAAATTTGTCATTGAAAAATTATATAAATGTAACTAAAAAGTACACTAAACAATATATTGAAATATACCTAAAAATATACTTAAAAATGCAAGTGAAAAATACATTAAAAAAATAAAATCATTACATGTAACTAAAAAATATACTAAAATATAATTATGTGTAACTAAAAGATACACTAAAAGAATGATTATATGTAACTAAAAAAAATCGGACAACCGATGGTTAGACTCTGGCTACCAGAGGCCTGAGGTCTAACAGCAGGAGACGACGGGTTGCCACAATGGGTGGCGTTGGCGATCAATGATACATACCTTAATTGAAAGCATTTGATTGAAGTTATAAAAGAGTATTGACCATGAGAATAAAATTGTTGAGTTTATCCCACATCGGAAGTGGAAATGGTTGATGGTTAAGTAATAAATGTGAGGAAAAACCTTACCTCATGAGCTAATTTTTAGAGTTGAGATAAGCCCAAGATCACTCTAAACTGATATCAGAGCCCAAATTACAATAACTTTGGTCCAATAGCCACAAAGGGAGGATTGGTCGAGGGTTAGCCGACCAAATGCACGATGTGTGAGGGGAGATTGTTGGGTTTATTTCACATTGAATATGAAAGAGATTGGTGGTCAAGTAATAAATTTGAGGAAAAATCTCATCTCATGAGCTAACTTTTGGAATTGAGAGAGACCTAAGACCACCCTACAAAAGTACATGTCAGAACACAGTTAAAAAATTTATACTCCACATAAAATTAGAATAAGATAAATTACGAATTAAACTCTCCAATTGGGACTATTCATCAATTAAATTATATTTGCATAATCTTTAAATTTTACATTAAATTTAAGAGGTGAAAAGATGGAGTTGTTTAAGGATAAAGTTAGCAATGATGAGTTATGGAAGAGACATGTGGATGTAAACAAAATATAGATTGATATGGCGAGTTGTATTAGAGAGATAGGAAGAAAAGTTTTAGGAGTTTATAGAGGAGGAGGGCCATTATATAAAGAAAGTTGGTGGTGGAATGAGGAGATCCAAAAAATCGTTCGGGACAAGAAAATAGCTTATAAAGAATGACAAAAATATCGAAGTCGGGAGAGTTTGGAGAAGTATAAACATGCAAAAACGGAAATGAGAAAAGTAATTAAGGAACCAAAATTTAGGGCGTATGGTAATTTATATAAAAAATTAGATACAAAAGAATGAGAGAGAGAGAAAGATATATATTTAAACTTGTTAGGCAACGTGAATGAAAGACTAGAGATATTGGTAGTGTCAGATGCATCAAAGACATTGATGAAAAAGTACTGGTGAAAGATGACGAGATTATAGAACGATGGAGAAGTTATTTTTTATAATTTATTTAATGAGAATGATGTCGGGGAATCTAGACTAGAGTTGCCTAGTTTATCTTCAGATAAGATTTATAAATTTTATAGAAGAATTAGGATTTCGGAAGTTAGAATAGTACTAAGGAAAATACGAATTGGAAAAACATGAGGGTCAGATGAAATCGCTAAAGAGGTGTGGAAAAGTTTGAGAGATATTGGGATAGAGTGGTTGACTAGACTTTCGAATGACATTTTGAGGACTAAGTGAATGTCTGACGACTGGAATAGGAGTATCTTAGTGCTCATCTATAAAAATAAAGGAGATATTCAAAGTTGCATAAACTATCAGGGTATAAAACTTATGAGTCATACTATGAAACTTTGAGAGAGTGATAAAATATAAAATAAAACATGAAACGAGTATAGAAGAGAATCAATTTGGATTTATGCTCAGCCGATCAACCAATGAAGTTATCTATTTACTTAGGAGATTAATGAAAAAATATAGAGAAAAGAAAAGAGATTTACATATGGTATTTGTGAACCTGAAAAAGACTTATGATAGGATACTTAGAGAAGTTTTGTGGTGGATGCTAGAAAAAAAACATGTATCAAATGTGTACATCGAGATAATTAAGGATATATAAAAATGTATAGTCACTAGTATTCGAACAAGAGCAGGAGATACTTGTGCATTTCTTATTAATATAGTCTTACATCAAGGATTATTTTTAAGTCATTACCTCTTCATTCTAGTGATGGATGAGCTCACAAAACATATTCAATATGGAGTATCTTGGAGTATGTTGTTTGCGTATGATATCATATTAGTGGACAGAAGTAGAATAGGTCTTAATATTAAGTTAGAAATATTGAGAGAAGCGTTAGAGTTTAAAAGTTTGAAGGTTAGCAGAAGCAAGACGGAATACATACATTGCAATTTTAGTAACGCCTAGAGAGACGGTGGTACGATCAAAATTGGAGATAAGGAGGTGTCGAATGTTAATCATTTTAGATATTTAAGTTTAATGATTCAGAGTAATGACAAAATCGAGGATGATATCACGCATAAAATCAAGGTAGGTTGGTTAAAGTGGAGAAGTACAGTTGGGGTAATTTGTAATCGTAGGATTCCATTGACACTTAAAGGAAAATTCTACAAAACTGCTATAAGACCAGCGCTTCTTTATGGTTCAAAATGTTAGACGGTAAAAACGAATTATGTTTAGAAAATTGGGGTAACAGACATGAGGATACTGCGATGGATAAGTGGAAAGACGAGAATATATAAAATTAAGAATGAAACTATTAGAGAGAATTTAGAAATAATACCCATCAAAGAGAAAATTAGAAAAAATCGTTTACAATGGTTTGAACATGGTAGAAGTATCAATGAGAAAATGTGATTTAGTTTAAGTGCATGGGACTACTAGAGAAAGAGGTAAACCTAAGAAGACGTTGGACGAGACTATTAGAAATTATTTGGATATATTAAACCTGATGGAAGGAATGGCTCTTGATCGATCTCTATGACGTAAATGAATTCATGTAATAAAGACTTAGTTGTTTATTGTTTAAATTTTATATTTGTATTTAATTTTTTTTTATTATTATTATTATTATTTAGTATCATTTTACATTAATGACTATGTTCCTAATCTTGCACATAGTTAGAGTTTTGCAACATGATACTGCCCTTTAAATTTAAAAATCGATGTAACTTCCCTAGTTAAATCTAAAACACATTAAATGTAGATTTTATATTAGTATATCCAACCATAAATACAACATAGCTTTTTTCCAATCAGTCACCTCCATACTGTAACATGTAATATTTTTTTCTCTTTCTTTTGATTTTACTTTAAAGTGTGTCCGTGTCCGAAGCACTTCTTCATATGCACCCATCCTCCTTATGACACTTGGCAAGTATCATTATAACATGTAAATTTATTGCTCCATAAAGAACCAAAGATCCATATGATCACATTAAAATTCATATTCATAGGAGTTTAAGTTACATATAACCCTCAAGAAAAGCAACATCATTTTCTCCTTCTCGGGGCACTTAATAATCAACCAAAAGTACTCTAAAATATTAAAATTAGATCCCAGAATTCATTAAAAATCACCTGCAAATTCATCCATCCCATCTTGATGGAAGAACAACCCAATCACCCCTAACCAAAAGCTTAAAAAGCCACTTCAGTTCATAACAGAAGCCACCGATCCTCGTACAGATTGAAAATAAATTGAAAATTATTTAAAAAAAAAAAAATCAAAAATTTCAAGAGCTAACCCTTATAAATTCGTCTCGATCTTGTCGTGTAGGGTTACGACCAAGCCGTGCGCATCATCAAGAAGCTTCCAAACATCGACATGTCCGGCCATACTGTTACACTCGCGTAATATCTCGTCCATACTACTATACTTCTCGATGATTTGTTTCCTCCTTTGTAGGACAGAAGCAGCGATCGCGTAAAGCAATAGATCGTCCGTCGGTGGAGCCCGGAGCCTTATTCTGCTCCATGTCCATTTCCCGAGTCCAGCCCGTATAGCCGCCTGATCAGCCCACATCACCTCCCACAGACAAAGCGTCTGTTCGAATGTGAGTTCCCGTCTGAATAAAACTACCACCATCCGATACACGAAGAAACAATCCTCCGCCTGGAGCTTCTCCAGGTGTTTAAAGAGATGGGAGTCTTTGCATTTTATGATTTTGGAGACAATGCTGAGTTGTCTTCTTATGCCGACCTCGTCTAATCGGAAGTTGTGACGGGCTTTTTTCATGAACCCGACGAAGCACCAGAATGCTTCGTGGTCCTCTGCCACCACGGCGATAATCGGAGATAGTAAATCGCTCATTCCCTGGCAGTACCCGATTTCAGGATCGTAAATCGCGTAGGCTTCTAGAATGGCGACTAGGCGGGCAGCATGGAATATTCTAGAAGGTTCTAGGTGGTCGTAGTCTTTTAGCCTGACAGCCTCGGCAGAACGGCAGGCCCGTAGTTCTGACACATTAGCTTGGGTCGGGGAGTATTGTGTCCAGTCTCCATTGGCACGGACGGCGTCTAGACGAATGATGCGTTGCCATGTGGCAAAATCTTCTGCCACGCGGGGTTTGGGGTTTGACTGGACTTCTTCGGACTTGGCCGGAGGAGGAATTCCAATGTCGTTGTCATCCCAGCTTTCGATGGACGGGAAGGTTTGGCTTGCGTCGGGATCTTCTGACGAGTCGGAGTCTGATGAGTCGGTTTCGGAGGCAGCAGCATTGGGATCAGTTATTCGTCTCGAACTGGTATTGGGTTCCGACAATGTATCGGCAGAATGTTCTGGAAACTCTACATACGGGCTCGTTGTTTCTTCGCTAGATAGGGAGTCTCGGGCGCTGACCACATCATCAGAGTCAGGAGAATTGTGGATCCCACTGGATTCTTCTTTGGAATTAGAGCTCTCTTCGCTGAGTTTTAAAAGCCGGCGGCAGTGTTTCCGTAGTTTCTCGTATTCCTTTCTGCATCCATACGTTTGACCCAAAAAATCAGGACGTACTGAACAAAAATGGTTGCGAACAATGTTTAACCAATATAAATCAAACTAGTATTTGAAAATGTCTTTTAATTGACGGGTTGAAATTTATTTTGGTAAAAATAAACGTATAAAATTGTTTTCAGAAATTTTTGGGGGAGAAATTTACCACCCAAATATTTCACACCCCTAACGGTAAGTGGTTGAATTAAATTATATTTTTTATCTTTTAATTTTTATATTTGTGTTTAATTGACTATTTTTTTTAATTATTTATTATCTTTTTACACTTATAAATAAAAAATTGGTAAAGTGCTTTCAGGCTCAGAAATACCTATTTCGAGTCCTTATAATATCTCTCTCGTCTTTGGAACTGTTCAAGTCATACCTGTTGAAGATGAAATTGTTAGTCGTTGCAGAGCCAGTAAGCCCTAATCTGAATCAAGTCAAGTGGGTTGCAACAACAAATTTAGTTGAAAACCAAAACTGTGAAAAAAAACAAGGAAATAAAATTATGATATATATATACATGCGTACATACACATATACATCTATTATATAAAACATGACGGTTTTTTGGCTGACTAGGATAAACTTATGACTAGGACAAATAAAGTTGCTGATTAAGACAAATAAAGTTGCTAACTAGAACATTTTAAGACATAAGTTGAGGACGTGTAAGAAAACTAGATTTGTCAAATAGGAAATCGGATTAATGTAAATGGAAATCAAATTAATATAGTATTGATTAATTAATTAGACAAATGCTGACTAGGACAAACAAATTTGCTGACTATGATATTTTTCGAGATATAAGTTTAAGACCATAAAAGGAAATTGAAATTTAATTTGGGACAAAAAATGTTGGGATACATATATGACCCTAAATTAACATTAATTAGTAAAGATAATACCTAAAATAACATTAATGCCTAATTTTTTTGTCCTAATCACATTAAATTTCCAATTAATTAATTTTAGGGTCAAAATTAACATATTAAGTTTAGAGCCAAAAGTTTAGCCATTAATATTATTTTAGGTAACGATTTATCCATTTTTCTCTAATTAAATTATTAATTAATTAATTAATTTAGACATTGATTCATCCAATTTTTCTTAATTAAACTACTAATTAGGATTTAGTTTAAGTAACCCTTCTTTCAGATCTCTCTCTCCCCAATTGCAGTGCGCTTTTTTTTTTTTTTTTTTTTCTGCAGTTACTCACCCTAAGTAATTAAAGAACACATCCTATTTGTGAGCACGTGATCAACTATTTACTGTTAAAAATGTTCATATTTTGTAATTTATGCTGACTTTGAAATCTTTTATCTCTACCTCTTTATTTTGCTAAATTTTAGTTCGTTATGTGTTCATCAGACCTGAAATATTCATTTTATGTGATTGTCAGTTAACTTTTAAAATCATATTTTAAAATATTAATTAAACCTATCATATTTAAAAATCATAATCGCATATTCATCGAATTATTTATCATTTTTAGCACAAAGAATAAAGAAAATCTCTTTCAATACGTTGTTTTGTCATATTTTTTATCATTGCTTGAAGGTCCGTGCACTACACACACATACATGCGTGCGCACACATCCACATACACATATATAAGATAATATATATTGAGATTTCAGGAAAATGTGATTTTTTTGTGAGCTTATTTTATTTTAATTCCAACATAAATAGTTTGTCAAGTTTACACGTTATTCTTTATTTTTTTAAGTTATACCTTGATTCTATCCGAATAGGAGATAAGGTCATATTATTATCGGTTTCCCTTACAATTTGTATGTTCATTTGAAATTTATTTTACGAAATTAATTATTGTCGTAAGAAATTGATTTTTGAATGCGTTTTATGATTTTTTTTTTATTTGGCTAAGATTTTTCTTAAAAATGTTTTTTAAGTGTTTGTATTTGTAATAAGATTGTTTCGTAATGAAGCATAATAGTGCTTTTGGGCTTTCTTAATGAAGCATAATAGTACTTTTAGGCACGCGTTATGCACAAATTGTTCGGTACCATTATTTTGATTGGATAATTTCATAATTGTCATTATTTTTATTTCAATTGGTTTATAACTTACTTTGAAGATTAAATTATATATAAAACCGTAGAATATCATTAGATTTTTTATATTGTTGAATTTTTTTATATCAGTACAAGTTTTAGTCTTGATTGTTAATTACAATTAATGTTCGATTGTTAATTATTATCGATGTTCAAATGAATAGGTGTATTATGTTGGTCTTGATTGTTTTATTATTAATATTCAAATGTAATAAATGTAGAATGTTGTATAATAGATAAAATTATATCAATTTTTTTTTAGTTTGGTTATTCTACACCCGTTCCTTAAGGCACGGGTTATACGCTAGTATAAATATAAATAAAAAAGGAAGTATAAACATAGATTCATTACATAAGTTTCAATGCAACTTCAACTCTTAATTAAGAGGGTTCATCCTTTAGGAAACAATTTTCCAATAAGAAGAGCAAGGTCAAGTTTAAAAAAAAAAAAAATTACTTATAACTCAAATTTGGATTAAATTTTCAATCTCCATGTAATATCATTCAGATGAAAAGCTATAAAATCAAAGAACAACAGATGCTAAAGTAAATGTAATGATCATCGGATGTAATATTTTTTGTTTATTTCAAATTTTCTAATTTTTATTTTCTACTCTCTCTCTCATTTTATATTTGTAGAAAAAAAAAAAAGAAAACAAAAAAATATAGAATTTATATCACTTACCTCCCCAGTCATTTTACATTAAACCAGATACTTCCCCTGTAGTTTTACAAATACCGGTAAACCCCCTATCACTTTGGTCAAAGACCAATTACCTCTATTACAGATAAAAAATTAATAAATTTTTTATTGTAATGACAATTTTACGCTTAACTATTTAAAAATGATTAAATAATTTAAAACTAAAATACATAAATAACCTTTTAAATTTATTATATATATATATATTCTTCTTTTATTTTTTACAATAACACCTCTATTATTTTTCTCCTCTCCTCCTCCTCCTCCCTCATCTCTCTCTCTCTCCCTCCCCCCCCCCTCCAACCGTCACCACCGGAATCCGCCGCCGCCGCCATCCTCCCCCTCCCTCCCTCCCTCCCTCCCTCCCTCCCTCTTTCTCTCTCTCGCAGAGTCATCAGCGCAACAGATCAAGGGCCAAATCCATCGCACAACAAATTTGGGGCCTAAACCGTCACCAGCAATGAATCTTCACATTAGATCCATCATCGGCGATGGATCTGAGAGAGAGAGGGAGAGAGAAATTCTAGCGTATAGAGAGGGTGGAGTGGCGGTGGGAGGAGGGGGTGGAGATGGAATAATGAATTGCTTAAAAAATTGGGGTAAAAAGTATATTTTTGAAAATAAGAATTTTAGTGACTTTTAAAAAAATATATATATAATAGAATTAAAAATAAAGGGTATTTATGTCTTTTTACAAGAAAAATACGGTCAAATGAATTGACTGATATTTGTAAAATGACAGGAGAGGTATCTGATTTAGGATAAAATGATAGGGGAGGTAATTGGTATAAATCCAAAAATATATATATATATATTAAATGTAAAGTTTTTTTTTTTTTTTTTTTCCGTTTTTTTTTTTCTAGTTTTTTACTTTTTTAATTTTCTACATATGAACACTGTATACAAAAAATAAAGAAATAAAAATAAAACAAATAAAACAGCAAATATCGAACAAAAGCAAAAAATAGAAAATTAAAAATATAAAATGACATAAAGAGAGAATAGAAAACAGGAAAAAAAAAATTAAAAAATAAAAGAATAAGAAAAAAAAAATTACATGGGTATTTTTGTCAATAAAATATGATAAAGGTGTCTGAAATGTTATAAAAATGATGGGAAGTGACATTGGTATTTGTCGAAATGACCGAAGGTGTCTAAGATATAAACTCCTACTTTCAAAATTAATTACTTTTTGTGCCTTTAAGCGAAAAAGTACTTGAAAAAAACTTATCAAACGGTGCCTAAATAATTTGATTAAGTTTTTTCCGGGTAAAATTACTCTCGAGGCTCTGCCTAGGTAAAAGATGAACATGCTTACACTCCAAGGAGGAATGGCCACACTTCTGCCCTGATACTTGGATCAACACCCTACATGAGAAAGAAAATTCAATTCAAATATTTCAGACAAATAAAAACATTAAAAATGATAGAAATTTAAAGAACAAAAAATAAATAAACTCCACTATCAGAAGGATAAATGAAAGGATAACTCACTCCGCTGCGAACTTTTTTGAGAAATGTAAGCCCTCCATCACGGAATTTTCCATCTGGTGTAAACAAACTTCTCCATTGCTGGGGCGTGAGGGCGTGTTTTCTTTTTCTGCGGGACCATGGCGACTTGAGACGACCCCTAGAAATGAATGAAAGACATACAAATAAGTATCTTTACAACCAGAAGCCAACTTTCGCATAAAGCCACATAAAGCAATTCCTATGCTTCTGAAACCCAACATTGTTTGGCTGATGCCTGTTTATCTAAGGAAATATGCTATTTCTTATTGACTAAATTTATTAAACTTTAGAAGGAGAGAAACCGGGGAAAAACAAGGGGCACAAGGAAGTCATTTTCCCATGTGAGATTTCTAGAAATTGGAGTAATATCCAACTCTAATGGATAAAGTAGCAGACAACAAAACCAAGTAAATACCACATAAAAAGTTCAGCTTGTCCAAATTATTAACAACTTCTATGTCCTTCTATGGCACCAAATAATAAGAGCTCATACTTGTTTTTATGGAGGCATAGATCCCCTACTAGAGGTTATTGCAAAAGAACGGCATGGCTAAAATTTCATAAATAAAAGATAGCGCTACGAATACAGACAGTAAGTTTTGGTCATTTGTCAAGGAGTGTCTAAGAAGTGTACCCCCCACCCCCAAAAAGTGGGCTAATCGGGTGAAGATTTTCCTTTAGAAGTATTCCTTGCTTCCTATACTATAAGAAAAAGACCATTATAGAGAGCAATCACCCATTTTCCTCAGGTAAAGTAAATTCTCATATGCCCCAATATATTTGTTTTTTATAATCTATTTATGACAAGGAATCTCTCAAACTCGACCCCCTTCTTTTTTGTTGAGAGATGAAAACACTAACAGCATATTTAGTTGGAGATAATAGACGCGCATAACAATGAAATGGAATTGAATTTGAATGGGAGTTCATTCAAATTTTGATTCCATTCCATCACCTACAACCAAACATGCTGTAAGCACAAAAGACGGAAGATGTTCTCAAGAAAGAAGGGAACTTCTCAGAGCTTCCACTACGTATCCCCTTTCCCTTTGAAGAATCAAATCTATTGATCCAAAGAATCTCCCCAAATTCTCCCCACATTCGAAAGCCAAAATTATTATGAATTTGTTGCACAATGAAGGACCGATTGAATCAATCTTCAATCAGACAAAACTCATGTTGAGAACATGGAAAAATCAATAATGTATCGATGAAATCTACCGTACACTGAGTTAAATCTTAAAGAACTAATTTCACAAGTTCATATCTGAAAAACCTAAATTCAAAAAACTGGTTAAAGGAAAATGGTGAAAAACCCCAAATGTGAGTTAAGTATATCAACTAGAAGAGAAAAGGGAGTGAGATTGTAGTGGAACTTTAACACTGAGCTAGAGCATGATAGGAGAAAAGCGAAATAAAAACTACAAAAACAATAGAAAAATCAAGGATCGGATCTGAAGATTCTGAACTGAGAGAGAGTGAGAGCACCTGAAAACATGAGCCGAATCATTATAAAAGAAATCACATAAATCAAGCGGTAATGGAGAAAGATATGAATAGCTAGAAGACAGAGAAACTCACCGATCAGAAGAAGAGCAAGAAGCTGGTGAGGACGACGCAACTACGAATAGAACCGATCTCAGATGGATCCACGACGACGATGACGACGATGAAGACGAAGAAGACGGTGAGGAATGATTTGAAGAGGACGACGTCTGACTTCGTTTGAGAGCTCTCATCTAGTTAAACAGCTATCACTAGTAATTTCTAGGGTTCGATTCGCGGTTAGTACTAATTGCTTTTTTACCTAGAAGTGTAGAAAAAGGCGGCGGCGAAGACAATCCCGGCCAAGGCCGTGACAGCAAAAGCTACTCCAGAATTAGATGTCGCCGTAGCGTTGGCCCAAAATCCGCCAGCGCCGATGAATAACCGGAGGAAGTTACGGCAGCCTTCAACACCATTAACGACAGGGCTGAGGAAGTGGAACAGCATGGAGGAGGAGGGAGAACGGTCTCTGAAACAGCAACGGAAATGGCCTTCAGTACTAGCACGGGTAGTGAATTTTCCACCATAACCAACCGATGGAAGCTCTGGGCAACTGCTTTTTTCGCCTTCAATTTTTCTTTTTCTTTCACTTTACTTTTTTTCATCCATTGGTAGGTCTTTTTCTCTTTTGTCTCTTTCTTGGTTTACTCAATCGACCCCATATTTGAGTGTTTCTCTCTCTAGACTGGAGAATATCATCACCGATGTTTATCTTTTGACTTGAGGAAAGACTCGATGCTATTGTAGAATATACATAAGAAGAAGAAGACGAATTGTCTACCATACATTTGTGTATTGAGTATGGAAATACACTCAACACCCATACCATTGTTTTTTCCTATGATAATTAAATTTTAAATTTAATGTAGAATACACTATGTCGATGTAAAGAACTGTATTCTTAACATCGCTTGAAAATATGATTAGTAGAGATATGCGTAAGTTGGTCCGAACAACACATTACCGTGAAACAAAAAAAAATGATTAAAAATACCACATGAGATACACTTAATTTAACGTCTAATATTTGTAAATGACTCTTACTCAATATGTATATTCTAATTAATGTATCATTACCACATAGTTTTCAACTGAATAAGTTCATATAATAATGAATATTTATTAAATTTATTTTTTATTTATTTAATCATCAAATTCAACACTTCAATTTTCAAATTGCATGATTGATTTGTGATGTCCTAAAGGAACAAAATTTAATACCAATTGAATAACTTAGGTGGCGTTTGGTAACCGTTTCTGTTTCCATTCCAGCAGTGGGATGGGATGGGATGAGAATTTTGTTTTCTTTCTGGGAGTAGAATTGCGTTTGGTAACGATAATTTTTTTTTTGTTTTGGGAAGGGAATTGTGTTTGGTAACGATTTTATCCTAAAATCTTTTTTTTTTTTTTTCTCTTTTCAGTTTTGGCCTGACGGCGGTGGCGCCGTCGCCGGCCGCCGGCGCTCCGGCGTCGGAGACGGCGGTGCCCCCGCCGGCGATGACCGGACGGCGGTGGTGCCGTCGCCGGCGACTGCCGGAAGTAGTCGGAAAAATTCCGGCCGGATGGTGACCGGCGGCAGACGGTGGTCGGCCGGTAGGTGAATAGTGACCATGGGTTTTAGGAATGGAATGGGAATAATGAGAAACAACTTTTTTTTTGTTTCTCATTTCTTAAGAAAAAAGTGGGCACAATTCTCAAATGGAAATGAAATGGAAACGGAAACAAAAATTACCAAACGCTATTACCAAACAGAATTCCCAAAAATCTAGGAATGGAATGGGATAGAAATGGTTACCAAACGGAGCCTTAGTTTTCCCAAAATGCCTACTAATGTTTCTAGCAAGTCTTAATTTATGGAGATATTTCAATTATTAATTGACAAGTTTCATGATTTAATTGTGGAAGTGCCATGGGACACATCCAACAATGTTAAATTATTATTTATAAATTACCTCTCAGTTGTTCAACCACTACCCATGGTTCACACAAATAATCGATTTTAGTTCAACACTTTAAAAAATAACCTGATGATTAGGGTTTGATGTTTAGGATTTCACACAATTCTTAATCACAAGTACACCAAATTTAACTTGTTTTTCATCAATTGGCACCTAATGTCTGTAAAATTTGTGCTAATTTATGATGATATTCAATTTTTGTTCAATGTCAATTGATGAGTTAGTCAATTGAATTGTGAAATTATAACGAGATATCATGAAATATCATTTACAGAATATCCAAAATCTTTCAAACATCTCATAAATCCTAAACTCTAAATCTTAAACGCTAAAACCAAAACAATACACAATAAACACTATACCCTAAAACCTATGTTGGCCCACAAATCTACCCAAGAGGGAGAGTGAATTGAGTAGTTATAAAAATTTAAACAAATAAATTGATAATCATCAATTTCCCTAACTGGGTTATTATCTTGAGTTACTGCAAAAACGTATTTATCTAGATGCACAACCAAACAAGTAAGGATAGAGAAATTGAACACACGCATTTATCCTAATTCGACAAGTTAGTCTTGCTTATGTCTAGTCTCATGAGCTCCTGTAGGGATTTCGTAATCCAGTAACTCTGATTCCTTTCTCAGGTTGGAATGAAACACTTACAATTTTTTTCACAGGTTCAAGACTAACCGAATTCTTTTACCAGACTCAGAATCAAACTTTTACAATTTTTCTTTTACTATACTCAGGAAGAATCTAATTCTTTTGCAGGCTAAGAATTAAAAACTATCTATTTTTTTACCAGACTAAAGACTAACCTAATCCTTTTACAGGTAAGAATCAAACCTAATTCTTCTGTAGAATCAAACTTAAATCCAGATTAGATACCGACCCAATATGTCTAATTCTCTTACACTCACAAAATACAAAAAAAATATGATATTTTTCTTTCCACAAGAACTTCTACCACCTGAATACAAGATATACTCAATTAATATCCCGATAAACTATGTGAGAATATAAATTTGATTTTACTCTACTAAAATACAATTATAATGTAAATCAGATTAAACAGGCAAAAATCGTTTCACAAGATATGCAGGATATTCAAAGATAGAAAACATTTTTCTTAAAACAAATTACTACGAGCTTAGATAAATATTTATATCACGTAAATCAGACAATATTGAGCATGTAAGGTAATCGGAGAGATTTTACCTGAATTTATTTGAAAATAGTAGAGACAAAGATATAGCGCAAAAAACAGTGACAAAAGACGATGAACATCTTTATCAAGAATTTCTTTAAAAATCTTTCTCAAATATAATTTCAGTAAAAATAATTATCTCTTTTAGAAAGTGGCTGATTTAAAACCCTTGTTCATGATTTTATTTCTCCAAAAACGTACGTTAATATATATAGATTTCAAACAATATCTATAACAACTATATTTCAAAAGATAAGCCCATAAATGTCATAAATAGACTCCATATAATATTTTCCTTTAAATCTGAAATGTTTAACCAAAAAATGCTCTTTTACAACACTCAATTTAGTCCCAATTTTTTTTTTTTATTCAAACCCCTTAAAAATATAAAGTAGTTTTCCGGGTAAATTTCATAAAATCTTCAAAATATATAGTTTACTCATGATATATAGTCAAAACCCCATAAAAACTGATTTTATAAAGTTTAAAGGCTTAACATTATGGTTGGAGATCTCAAAAAATGGACTGGTCAAACACACAGAAAATACCCACTTAGTCGATTGCCTAAGCCAGTGGTCTACCAGTTGTACCCTTAACGACTCATTTTTCAGCCGTTGAAAACCAGTTAGTTAACCGAGCGGTGGATCGGTTTAGGCTCTAAATCAACTGTCAATCCTACCAATCAGCCATTATACCTAAAACCCCTAAAATACCCAACCTAAATCTGTTTGTCGACTGTTCACCATATCGATCGACCGTTCAGGCCAAAATCCAAAAAACAATACCTAAATTGATTTTTCTAGTCAAATGCCTTCTTCGCCTGATCGATCGTCAGGCCGAAAAAACCACTTTTCCTATTTTTAAAACAGTTTCTTGAACGATACATTAAGAAAAACATTTAGACACTTGAATTTATCACTTCTAATCATATTCATAATTCAAATTATTTTATAAGTGTCGTGCGTGATTCTAATCGGATTGCATTAAGAACATAAAATGTGTTAAGTTGTTTTTATCTAGTAATATAAAAAAAAAAATTCCCCTAAAAAAGTCTTCAATGTTTTAAGCCATCTTGAACTTTCATAAAATGTCATTTACATCACTCAATAAAATCATTAATTCTATAAAAAAAATCAACGCTAATTTATCTATCAAAACATCTAGAGTCAACATTGTGTTAAAATATTAATAAGTCTGAAAATTAAATTAGTAACACAATTTTATTTATTTATTTATAGAGTAAACCATCAACTGAAAATTCCTAAATTCTTTAGTCAAACACACTAGAAATGATAGAGGCCCATTACTAGATTTTTGCTCGCCTCGTGTCTTTTCATTCATGGGCTTAGCCCAAGAACAAGAAACAACAAACTCTTCTATATGTTGCATTTATGCGTGTAATTTGTAAAAATTATGAAATAAAATAATTCGTAATAGGGGTAGTATAGATAATTCACTTGTCCGATGAACATTTAATTCTATATCTACGCTCCTTTTGATAAATATACATCATTTAAAAAAATCAAAATGATTTTGAAATTACTCTTTTAGCATTTTTAAAAATAACTTGGACATTTTTTTTTAATCCATTAGTTTTCTTGAAGTGCACTAACCCCTCCACCACTTCCGACCCCCTACCACCGTCGGCCCCCCCTCCTCCGACAAGCATCACCCCTCTTCCTTCTATCTTCCTTCATCTCCTCCTCTCTCTCTCCTCCTCCTCTTCTTTCTTTTTTCTTCTCTCTCTTCTAAACTCCCCACCCCTTGGTACTCACCCTCAAAACCACTAGATTTGTGTAGATGCAGGTGAGACTGAGGAGAGGGAGAAAGAGAAGAATGAGAGGAGGAGGATGTTGGAGGAAAGGGGTATTAGTGTGTGTGTCTGTGAGAGAGAGAGAGAGAGGGAGGGATGCCCGCCAGCGGTAGCCAATGATGACACTTGCCAGAGAAGAACAAGGTGAGAGGAAGGACTGATAGTGTTCAAAATAAAAAAACGTAAAAGAATGCGTTTGTTAATAATTTTTAGTGGTAAAATAATAATTAAGTTAATTAATTTTTCAAAGGGTGTAAGGCTAGCAAATGAGGGTGGGAACAAATATATTTACTTTGAAAAATACTGAAACAAATTATAATTCTTTATTCTCATTTTTTTTCTTTGTATTCTCAAATTTTTCTCTTTTTTTTTTTTTTAATAATTGGAATAAATGTTTAATATTTTAGTTAACAAATATTTTTTTTCTATAAATAGAATAATAAAATTCAAAACAAAAACTAGAAGACTATATATTAAAAGCCCTTATTATTTATTTATTATTATTATTATTATTATTATTTTAAGATTTTATTTGCAATTTAAAAGTTAAAAATAATTAATTTCTACATTTAACCCAAGCATTATCTTAAATTTATTATTTAGTCCTTCAAAGATGGGTAAACTATAAAAAAAATCATTTGATTTAAATAATTAAGTTTATAGCCCTCAAAGAATTTATAGAAAAAAATCCTCAACAAATGCCCTCACTGTTTATTCTTATTTAGGAAATGTGTCATTCTGAAAATTGTGTGAATATTCACTTAATATTTCAGAATAATAATTTCATTTCACTTAATCCCATGTTCGCTCAATTTCACTCAAATTTTATATGTGAATGTTCAGTCTATATTTCAGAATACTATTTTAATTCATTCAAATCAATGGTTACTCAATGTTCATTCAAAAATTTTAGAGCAATTATTCATTTAACGTTCACTCAATCTTTCAACTTAAAAAATAGAATATAACACGTTAACAATCACGCAAATCATGTGCTAACACATGAGTGCACATCTTTTTCAAAACAATCAAAAACATCGAACAAAATCCGAAGATGAGCGAAAACAAATAGAGTAAACATTCACATTACACGCAAAAATCATGTAATAACACATGTTTGAATATATTTTTCAAAACAATAAAAAACATTGTATTGAACAAAAACCAAGACGAGCGAAACAGTTGGAGTGAACATTTAGTTATATGAACTCTACTAAAAACACAGAGACATTCAAATTAGATTTGAAAAATTCAGATCTAAAAAATCACGCAAACATTCACACTTTCACAAAAAAACTCCAACAAAAATTAATACGAATATTCAGAGATTTGAAAATTCAAAATCTCCAAATTTTTAGATCTGAGAGAGATAATAGCGGCAAATTGGCAATTGAAACCCTAATCTCCCAATTATAGATTTTTTGGGGAGCTTTCAAGTAGAGAGAGAAATTAAGCAGATGGTCGTGTGTATACATTTATATCTCACGTGGATATACAGAGAGAATGATTGATGGATAGAGAATACATGACAATAAAAAAAAAGACGACCATCTTTCGTACTTTGAAGTTCTTCATGTAGAAAAGAAAGCTTCAGAGAGACCAAACTCTGTCCAGATCTACAAATCTACAGGCTGTGGGGTGTATTACCATCCAGATTTGCAGCGACGGCAAGGGCTAGAGAGAGAGAGAGAGGCAGACGACGGCGATCTGGACGATGGTGGATGCACTAGCAATCTGGACAGCTTTGATTAATTGGACGACGGCGGCACGACAACGAGACAAACGACAGCGAAGAACGATGACTAACGGCAAAGAACGATCTGGAATTTTGAGCGACTGCAACGGCGAAGACAAGTGAGCACGAGAGAGAGAGGGAGGATCGGTTGTGAGGGAAAGAGAAGAATAGAGGGAGAGATTGGCTGAAATTAACTTTTGGAGATTAGGGTTTCAATTTTCTCTAATTTATATATAAGAGCATAAATGTCTACTCATAAATTTAGTCAACGGTGAAAAGACTACATACTAACAATGTTTCATAAAAATGTTACATTACAATATAACTGTTTAAAAAGATTTTTCTCTAGGTGAACTCTTAAATAAGGGTTATTAAATAAATAAATAAATATATATATATATATATATATATATATATATATATATATATATATATTAGTTTTATTTTTAAATTTTTATTTATCCATTTTTTATGGTTAGAATGCCTCAATCAAAATGTCCTTGATTTTACATATGACTTTTGGGCCTTCTCGTGGCTTAGATAGCACTAAAGTGGACGTATCTCAATCGAGCGTATGGGCCAAACTTGGGGACATTTTATAATCAATCCCCAAAATTTGGAAACTTTTATTTTGAGACCCCATATACTTTGAGAGGAAATAATTGCTATCATATCTCTTTCAAATGATACCTTATCTTCTCACAAATTCATGTTTTCCATCTAATACATTTTTATTCTTTCCAAATTTTGCTTCAACTATTGACAGTTTTTGTTGCAAATTTCTGCTAGACAAAGTAAAATATCATGCTATCGATGTTTATTTCAGTCGGAACAAATTTTTATGCATATTCAACCGTTAGATCCAATTTTACATATTTGTTGTTCAAGGAATTATAGGTCCCGGTTGGTTACTGTTATGTTTCTTGATTTTTATTTCTGTTCTTAAAATTTCGAGATTAATGTATTTGGTAAACACGTTTTTGTTTTCAAAATTTTGGGAGTAATTCTTGAAATTTTTTAAGAATCTAAGAAAAAAGTGTTGATTCCCACAAAACTATCTTCCACCACGGCACCACCCCGCCAACCACCATCATCCTGTCGGCCACCATACATTTAAAGGAAAAAAAATATTGTAACTAAACATATTTTTTGTTTTTGTTCTCATAAATTAAAAGAAACAATTTTAGAACAATAATCGTTACCAAATATATTTATATTCTTAGAATGCTCCAAAACAAAAAATACAGAATTCTCATCTAAAAATAGAAATGCAGGCAGAAAGAGTAACCAAATATATTTCTATTCCTAGAATGGTCCAAAACAAAAAAAAAAAAAAACAGAATTCTCATCTAAAAACAGGCAGAAAGAGTAACCAAATGCCACCATAATAATCATATCATTGATTTGGATCTATGCCATCATAGTCAAATTTATTCTTTTAAGTTTGTGAAATAAAAATAAGTTTGTTTGTTCTTTTCAAAATATTCTTTCTCTAGATACGTAAAAGTATCAGTTATATATGAGTAAGTGTTTAAACCCAAAATATCCGTTGTCATTTCAACAATTACTAAGGACATCCACTGTCATTTTCGTAATGCCTGTGATATCCCTTTTCATTTCGATTATTTTCTATTCTCTGCCTCACTTGTTTTTTGTTTTCTATTTTCTAATTTTAATTTTTAATTTCTATTTTGTATTTTTTTTATTTCATTTGTTTTTTTTGGTATTTTATTTGTAGAAAAAAAAATTAAAAATAAAAATCTAGAAAAAAATGAAAAAAAAAAAAAAAAGATTTTAAAAAAATAAAATAAAATAAAAAACAAATATTTTGTCCTTTTTGTTTTTACATATAAATTTTTCATTTTTGTTTTATTTTATGTTTTTCATTTTTCACTTTTACTTTTTAATTTTTTATTTTCTATAGGCACCATATACAAAATATAAATAAATAAAAATAAAACAAATAAAATAAAATAAAAAGTAACGAACAAAAGGAAAAAAAAAAAAAATTGGAAAAAAATATAGAATAAAAAATAGAAAATAGAAAATAAAGAACAAGAAAAATATGTAGCAAATTTATTTTTAGAAAAAAATAACCATTTGATCCCATATAAGGGTACAAATTACCGCTTGGTACCTGCAGTTTATTAATAAATAAAATAATCCTATTAAAACATTTTTTTGAACTGATTAATCACATTTTTAAAAATGAAAAAAATTTTATGACAAAAATGCCCACTAATTTTGCGGGATTGGTAGTTGGTTGAATTTATTAAATTAAAATTTTGTTTCCTAAAATGAAAGATAATATTTCCGAAATATCTATCCCGAAAAAAGAGTATTTACCATAATTAACTACACTAAAAAATCTTACAAATAATCACACAATAAATCAATTTTGTTTTATTTTTTACATGATTGAATTACACAATAATATCGCCTGTTTTAAAATTCAAAAATGACATCTCAATCAAATTTTTTACATGAAAAAAATATAATCTGCGTTAAATTTTACACGTCAAGTTATTTATGAAATTTGTTTTATATAAAATATTTTTTTGGTATTTTTTTATCCAATTATTTGTGGGACCAATCTTATATTGAGATATGTGAATATATATAAATATATTATCTTTTGTGAGAAAATGAATGCGGCATATTTATTTGAGAAAAATTATTTAGAGGCGAATTAAAATTGTCCTTTAAATTATCCACTTGAAGTTGTTGATTGATGTAATGTATAAGTTATTCCACATTGATTAGGAAAGAATATGGAGACTATTTATCAACATTTGAGTTAGCTCTTGAAGGTAATCCCCCTAGGGCGTTCAAGTGATATGGACAAAAAGTAGGTTAATGATTATAATATAAATAAAATCGCATGCACATGGCTGTTGTAGCCGTTCGCCAACCAATCCTTGGCTTGGGCCCTTAATAGTTATAACATAAATAAAATCACCCGCATGCGGCCACTGTAGTTGTCCGTAGGCCTGACCCTTGGGGAACGCTTGTCTTAGGGGCGAAATTTGCTTCAAGGAGAAGTCATCAAACGATTGTCTCAATCTCCTTTTTTGGTATTCTAATTTAGTTTTTGTTCGTAATACAGTAAGTATCCAATATGTTTTCTTATTTAATTTGTACTACATCTTTATTTCATCACTTTGCTGTAATTTCAATTTCGATTCTGCATTTTTTTATTGTTGTTGGTAAATATGGTCAGAAATTAATTAAATAATTAAACAATTAATTATTTAATCAATTATTAGAAACATATCTGATTTATTTGTTACAGAAACATTCTAAATGACATTACAAGGAAAATATTACAATTTAGAATAGGAAAACATAAAGAAGAGTTGTTGTTGTATAATAATAAACAAACAGAAACAGAATACATATTATGTAATAATTAGATACAGAAACAAAAATATCAGAAAAAGAAGAAGAGATCAAGGTAATTGTTTAACAATTTGTCTTTAAAGTCGATTTCGCCCCCGCTAGGTGCTTACGGTTGAATGAGCGTCTGTCTTTCAGGATAAAATGATCAGACTGCTACTGGTACTAGCACTAGAAATCAGAAGTCAAACGAAAAAGAAAAGTGTAGAACTCTCTTAAGAACTCTCTCAAAATAAGAACAACAAAGAAGACGAAACTTTCTATTGAAAACAAGAATGCAATGTAATTTATGGGATTCCTCATGCTTAGAATGCATGCCTTTTTAGCAAAAACCAACTTGAAGAAATTTAAGGCCCCGTTTGGTAACCATTTCCATTCCAGAAATTCTCATCCCATTCCCAGATTTTTGGGAATTCTATTTGGGAATAGCGTTTGATAATTTTTGTTTTCGTTTCCATTTCATTCTTATTTGAGAATTGTGCCCACTTTTTTCTTAAGAAATGAGAAACAAAAAAAAAATTGTTTTTCATTATTCCCATTTCATTCTCAAAACACACGTCATTGTTCACTTGTTGGCCAACCACCGTTCGCCGCCGTCTGCTGCCACCAGCCACCATCCACCGCCGCCGGCCTCTATCCGCTGCCGCTGGCGACCATCGCCGGCCATCTCTGGCGATCGTCGCCGGAAACTTTTTGCCCACTTCAGGCCGCCGGCCACTGTCACCCACTTGCCACCGCTGTCCGACCGTCGCCGGCGCTGGAGCCACCGCCGTCCGGCCATCTCCGTTGCTGGAGCCACCGCCGTCCGGCCGTCGCCGGAGCCACCGCCGTCCGGCCGTCGTCGGCGCCACCGTCGTCAGGCCAAAACAGAAAAGAAAAAAAAAAAAAAAATTAGGATAAAATCGTTACCAAACACAATTCTCTTCCCAAAATAAAAAAAAAAAAATTATCGGCACCAAACGTGATTCTACTCCCAAGAAGAAAACAAAATTTCCATCCTATCTCATCCCATTCCCATGCCACTACTGGAATGAAAACAGAAATGGTTACCAAACGCCACCTAAGTTTTAATGCATTCAATGGATAATAATAACTTTCAGACAGTTACACACACCTGAAGATTCATCAGGTTTTTGTAACTCTCAGCAGTTACACACCTGAATAGACAATCACCAACCTGAAACTTTTCTCAAGTTATAAAACTCGTAATCTGTACTTTAGGCTTTATTTGGCTTAGAATTTTTTAAATTTAGTACAAAACATATTAAGTCTAAGCCAAGCATTCTCCAAGATCCAAGGCCCAGGATGCCGGACCCAGACCTGAGGCCGAGCCCAAGCCCGAGCCCAGTCTGGGTGGGCGGGTAGTTGGTCGGCGGCAATGGCGCACACGCATATGGATTTATTTATTTTATAGCCTTTAGCCTATTTTCTATCCATATCTTTCAACGCCCTAGATGACTAACCTATAAGACGTATCTCGAGCCTTAATAAATGACTTTTTATTTTCTTAGGTTACCAATGTGGGGTAACCCACACTACACGTTAATCAATGTCTTCAAGTGGGTACTTTAATGAACAATTTTAATTCATCTCTTAAATATTTTTATACAAATAAATATACCACATTTATCTCCTTACCAAGGAGAACACATTCGCATATTTATATGTCTCAAATTATTATTGTATCTCACAAATAATTGAGTCACAAAATACTTAAAAAATCATTTAATACAACAGTCTCTCACATGAATGAAAATTGATCAGCTAAACATACATATGAAATGCAGACTCAAAATAGGAGAAAGAGAGAGAGAGAGAGAGAGAGAGAGCTCAAAAAGAAAACCACATCAGGATAGATAACTTTTGGTCTTGAACCTTCTTTAGTAAGAATCCATCGGATTTACTCAGCAACCAGTAAATATGATGTCGTGAACTGTTCGACCTTTTATGTAAATTAAGACAATAGAAACTACATAGTTATATTCTAAATACTTTCCATTCTATGGTTGCATTTATTTTGGCCCTGAACACCTTAGTACTTCATGAGTGCTTCTAGAGAATTTAGCATTTTCATTCTCTTAGAACCGACCCAGTTCTCGCCCATATAAGTGATATTCTATAAAGAATATTCTACTATACCCCAATTGAAATTTTCAAGATATTGAAATCAGTTATATTTATCTTTAACCATATTGCAAATATCACTATTATATCATATGAGCCGTTGATCTTATCTACTCGGTGATACACCCACAATCACCTTTATAATTCGATTGTCCCTTTGAATCTAGATCTTGTGATTTTTAGTCAATTAGGTTGGGTTGCCATTATGATGACTATTTCATAATAGGTTTTAAACTCATTCCCCTCGATAAGTAGTTTACTCTATCTCGTATAAAAGCTTTGGTCAATGGATTCGCAATGTTATCTTTTGACTTAATATAATCAATTGAGGTAACTCCATTATAAAGTAATTGTCTTACGATATTATTCCTTCGACGTATATGTCGAGACTTACCATTAGACATATTGTTCTGTGCTCTTTCAATTGCTGATTAACTATCACAATACATGTTTGCTTAGAGGATTTCCATGATACAACAGCTCCTATTAACACAAAGACATATCCACTCGCGGATTTGGTGTCTTTAGTATCAGATATCCAATTTGTATTCTGTACCCTTCAAGTACTGCTAAATATCTAGTATAATGCAAACCACAATTTTGACTATATCTTAAATATCTCAATAGCCTCACTATAGTTTTCCAGTATTCTTGATCACTAAAAAATAATACCCTTAAATGGTATTGCGATACTGATCTAGTACGGTGTTTGAGTAGGGTGTCGAACCATAAGGATCAATATTGTAATTATGAATTTTTAATTATGTTTTCTTTCTTTAACAAAAATGAGTTTTTTTTGTTTTTTTTAATTGGGTTTTTAAGTGCAAGGAAATAAAATAATAGATCTAAACAATGAAAATAGGAAGTTGGGTTAGGAATAGTGGGTTTCGTATTTTGGAATTATGTGGGTTTTTTTCCGTATTTTCTTTTTAATTCAGATTTATGTAAACGAGTGTTTCTAACTACAAGCCGGAACTACTCAGAAAGATTTGATTTATTATTCTTCGGCATGATTTATCTTCGGTATGTAATTCCTACGTTACTCTAATCTAGGGTGAATTACAATCTAGGTATAAACCATCCAAACCAATAATTAAATCCTAGGAATACGATTATATGATTTTTAGATCTAGACCACATGTACAAGATCTAATGTTCTAGTAATAATTGAATCTAAAAACGAAATCTCTACAAGAATATTTCGAGATTAAATTCAATCATGATTTAAACTATATTTTAAGCACAAAATTTATCATCATATAATTGTTTACACATAAGCTAAAATTAATTCAAAAATACAGTATTACATAAACTAAAATACATACTACAATCTTAACCCAGTTAGGAGAAGATTAGCCGGTCCTTGTGATTTGTTCCTCTTCAAAAATGACGTTTCTTGTAAATCCCATTGAAGAATTATCACCACAAATTCAACAGTAGAAGAAGCAAAATCCAGCGGGTTGAGGTAGAAAGTAGGAAAAAATAATAATAAAATATTAAGAAAACTAATAACAGTAGTCCCAAAACTGAAGCTCACTGCCGACAAATACAAAAAGGAAAAAGGTAAAAAAAAAATGTGTTTTCTCCTGCTACCCCCTCAACTGCTTATATAATCCCCCAACCCACCCCTCCCCCCCCAAAAAAAATAAAACGTGAATAAAAAAAAAATAGAAACAAACTCCCTAAATGGAAATTTGGTCTGTTTCATTCTTTTTTTTTTTTACCACCAAAATCATCCCCTTAATTTCCATATTCAGGGCCACTAAATGGCCATGTGCTAGGGTCAAAAGTCTCCACCAATTACCAATCAATGTCATTTTCCTTATTTGTGTAAAGCATTTTCTTTTCCTTATTTGATCAAGTCCTTCGACCAAGATATGCAAATCAATTGGCAGGCCAAGCCGGGTTGGATTCGGATCATGGGTTCAAGGCGGTTCACGAGTCGTGGCCCTCGTCCTTCCTTTTTGGGTGCTTTTGAGTTATGTTTTGCTCCTAATTAATGTGTTTTTACTCCATTTTCAAAAATCTACAAACACAAATAAAATGAATCAATTTCAACTTATTTAATTTATTTAAAAGATTAACAAAACTTAATTTAGTGGTATTAGATCGCATAAAATGTGATGCGATCAATTCTCCATCTAGATTGCTAATGAACCTGCTTAATTTACTTATTGCATAAGCAATATCAAGTCTTGTACAATTTAGTATGTACATTAAACTGTCTATTATTCAAGAATACTCCAACTGAGATATACTCATACAAATATTGTTAAAAAAATGTTGATTAACATCTACTTGTGTTCTGACTATACCAGAGTCATCCTTGTTAAATTTTTCAAGGATCTTCTCGATATAATGAGATTGATATAAGATCAATCATTTGGATGTTCTCGTAATTTTAATTCCAAGAATGAGATCTGTTTTTTTCAAATCCTTCATCTTAAAAATATTTGTTAACATTTGTTTAGTAGATTTTATGATCTTATTACTATTACCAATAATAAGCATGTCATCTACATATAAGCATACAATAATGTAATAAGACTCTGTAGTCTTAATATAGACACACTTGTCATATTCATCGATCTTAAAATTATTTGACCACATAACATTGTCAAATTTCTAATGCCATTGCTCCGGTGTTTGCTTTAATCCATATAAGGATTTTACAAGTCAACATACTTTATTCTCCTTTCTAGAAACCACAAACCCTTCTAGTTGTTCCATATAGATTTTTTCATCTAATTCACCATTCAAGAAAGCAGTTTTAATATCCATTTGATGTATCTCAAGATTATGTACAACTACTATTTCTATTAACATACGTATAGATGTGATTCTTATTACTAGTGAATAAGTATAAAAATAATTTATACCCTCTCTTTGCTTGTAACCTTTAGCTACAAGTCTTACTTTATATTTATCAATTGATCCGTTTGCTTTCATTTTTTTCTTAAAGATCCATTTACACCCTAGTGATTTCATTCCAGATGGAAGAGCCACTAGTTCCCATGTATGATTTTGAAAGAAGAGAATCAATTTCACTATTCACAATCTCTTTCCAAAGAGGTGCTTCAGGCGTAGACATAGCCTCCCCAAAGGTTTGAGGTTCATATCTTATCATATAGGTATAAAAATCAGGACCAAAAGATTTAGAAACTTTTGTCCTTTTACTACGTCTAGGTTAATCTCATTCTCTTGGGAATTACTAGAAGTAGTATAACTTGTTCTCTTTAAAGAACTCAACTCAGAAAAAGTCTTATAAGGAAATACATTCTCAAATAATGATGCATTCCTTAATTTAATAATCATATTCTTATGCACATTTTTAATTTTTGATTTATGAACTAAAAATCGATATGAGATACTATTTTGTGCATATCCAATGAATACACAATCAATAGTTTTTTGTCCTATTTTAATCTGCTTAAGATTAGGAACCATAACTTTTGCAAGACACCCCCACACTTTTGAGTTTGAATATGAAGGTTTTCTTCATTTCTACAATTAATAAGGGGTCTTATCTAATTTCTTGTGAGGTAATTTGTTTAAAAAAAAAATCGCTGTTAAAACAGCCTCCCCCCACAAGTTCTGAGGTAGACCAGAACTTATCAATAAAGAGTTCATAATTTTTTTTAAAGTTCTGTTATTTCTTTCAGCAACTCCCTTTTGCTGAGGTGAATAAGGAGCTATAGTTTGGTGAATTATTTCATGTTGTGCACAAAACTCACCAAAAGGTGAAACATATTCTCCACCTCTATTACTATGCAACATTTTAATATTTTTGTTGAGTTGATTTTCAACTTCAGTCTTATAATGTATAAACATGTCTAATGCTTATCTTTACTTCTTAAGAGACAAACATAACAATATCTTGTATAATCATCAATAAAAGTTACAAAATACTTTTTTCCTTATCTAGTTTGTACAAATTTTAAATCATAAACCTTTATGTGCACTAACTCTAGAGGTTCACTTTTCCGTTCAATTAAATGAAAAGAAGTTCGAGTCAATTTTGACTCTACACAAGTCTCACATTTGTGACTTGTATTATCTTGACATTTAGGAATTAAATTCATATTAATTAATTTACGTAAAGTATCATAATTAATATATCCTAAACGTCCATACCATACATCCAAAGACTTAACTATATAAGCAAAAGAAGTACTGACTTTATTTTTATTATTATTCTTTCGGATTACAGTCATAACATTGAGCTTGAAAAAACCTTTATTCATATAGCCTTTTCCCACATACATACCACTCTTAGTAAATGCAAACTTATCAAACTCAAATACTAGCTTGAAACCCTTCTTACTCAGCAATGATCCAGAAACCAGATTCTTACGGATATCTAGTACATGCACCACATTGTTCAGAGTAAGTTCCTTACCAGAGGTTATTTTCAACATGACCTTTCCCTATCTTTCAACCTTAGAAGTTAAAGAGTTCATCAGATATCCCCAGATTCTACTGGCTGATAAATGGTAAACATCTTCTTATCTGAGCATATGTAGCGGATAGCACCAGTATCCACATACCATTCTCTAGGATTGTTAACGAGATTGAATTAAGATACAACCGCTGAAAAATTCATCTAAAAACCCTAATCCGTAAGGTGTTCCACTTCAGTCACATGAGCCTGATTTTTAGACTTCTTTTCCTTCAGTACAACTCACTTACGACAATCTTGAGAACGATGACCCATCTTGCCACCGTATAATAGTTACCCTTGAACTTTTTGTTTGCAACTCCTTTGTTTGAACTTGATTCTATTTGTTTTCTCTTCTTGTGAGTTTCAATGACATAGACTTTTGACATCATAAAATTACGACCCTCACATTTAGAAGAGATCCGATGTTTTTGTTATTCTCAAATTGAGAACTAAGTCTTCAAGAGTCATCTCCTTTCGTTTATGTTTGAGATAATTCTTGAAGTCACCCCATGACAATGGAAGCTTCTTGATGTAGCCAAAAAATCTCCAACACGTTTAACAGCTCCGTATGTGCTAGAAATCTCTTCACCTTACTCTTGCTACCTGTAAAATTGTGAGTTCTAATGGGGGACACTGATGTGGTGTTAGCCAAAGAACTTTCGGTATGAGAATAAGTTAATTTGGTATATGGAGAAAGTTGTACACAGATTGGATCGTAAAACCTACCAGTCCTCTCTACCCTTTTTATAGGTTTGAATATATGTTGTCGTTACTTTGGAAAGGTCGCAGCTTCCTAATATGCTCCTAATGGCTTGAGAGATAACCAGTATCCCCATGATCTTAGGAGAGATATTTGTAACGGTCCCTATTAATTATGGGCCGTTACAGTCAATCTGGTCTATTTTCTTAAGTGTAGGGGAGTCGTTCAGATTGGGCTGATCTGTTAGCTCCTTAGCCTTTGACATTATGGGTTTGAATATACCCAAATATGGGCCTCCTTATGGGGCCGCTACTTTTGCACAGAAGATCGCCGATGTGACTACCCAAATGGGTTTGTCATGCTTCGGACCAGATAACCCATTGGGTTTGTCTGTTACGGATCATAATTCATACTCGATCCAACCCATGTGAGGCTAAATACTTATGAGTGGGAGTTTTCTCATATCATTTGCCCTCTTGACTTTTGAGACGATTCGAGAGAAGAGAGACGAAAGATCACTTCTTATATTGCGTAAGTCCTTTTCTTTCCTTAATCTTCCAGTAGCACTTCTATTTTTCATATTTCTTTTGCTTTGTGATTGTTGTTCGTTTTATCACACAAAGTCGTTGAGTCAATCGAATAGTCCTGCCGAAGCTGATTCGTTGTCAAATCCTATAATGGATCAGACGACAACGACTCAGACTACACAAACCTTTAATCCCTCAGAAGACCAAGAGGATCATGGTGCGAGCAATATAACATTCCGTCATCGGTGTCGATTAGGGTTTCGTCTGAAGACAAACGTCCTCAAGACACTAGAGATAACTAAATATGATTTTATTTATGTATGTTTAAGTATGGACTCACTCTTCCTTTTTTCCCATTCCTTCATAATCTCTTTCGTTAAATAGAGATTACTCCTACCTAATTAACTCCGAACAATTTTTATCAACTTATGGGAGCCATAACCCTTACTAGAGTAAATGAGGCACCCCTCACTGTTGACTCGATTAGTAGTATTGGTCGCCTCAAATTCCTTAACAGTACCAAAAGGTATTACCTTTCGATTTCCAAAAGGTTTTTGTTTTTTACCGATCTTCCAACTAAAGTAAGGGATTGACAACTATGGTACTTTTTCTTCTCTGGTGATTGAGAATTTCTTCCTGAGGAGGTGGGGAGACCCTCAATTGTGCCGAGGCGCTTCAATACCCCAAGTAATTTCACATCATTCACCTGACAGTCTGTTTCTCATTTGAAATTCTGTTCAAGTGATACTAATATTCTTTTTGGGGATTTCAAATATAGGCGATAATGCTTGCCAAAACCTTGTCCTAACTTCCAGAATTAGGGAATAATTAAGAAGATTATTGGTGTCACGACCCGTTCCGGACACCCGTCATCCCGAGGCCGGTGTGACGACAACACGACATCACCTGAATGCCAAACCAACACACAGAACAACAAAGTACATACCAACTATATAGCACCAAAATATAAATACCCATATACAATTTTTCTACTATGGGGATACCCATCCCCAAATATAAGAACAACCAAAATAAAAACCATGAATCTCTCACAGATTCACCCCAGACAACTCAACTCAAATCCTACACCCGATTTCATCATAGGACTTTAACTAGTGCCAGTAGGGGACCGACTCCTAGCTGTTCCACCTGCGAGTGTACTGTCTTCTTAGTAAAAACCATTTTCTACATAATAGTAATACTTTCTAAATAATATAACATTTAAAGGGATCAAGCGTGAATATATAAACATCACACAGCTGGTAAAATCTCCAGTATATAAGCAGTAAAAATAAGGTGATATAAATAAGTTTCATTCAAACCCATCCAGTATAAATTAGACCAATCACCATATATATAATAAATCACCAAATATAAGTAAGACACCACATCTCAAACACCACACTACCACACCACTCACCGGCTAGTCATAGTGATCGTTTAATCTCACGATCGGGAGTTGCAATGATACCGTAACCATCCGTAGGATATGCCTTCCTAGCAGATCTAACTGCGCAAATCACCGTCTACCGGACGTCTCCAGAGGCCATAATATAAATCACCACATAATATCGATCACCAAATATAAATCACCACTTGTCGGACCACCCTCCGGACATAATATAATATAAATCACCACCTGCTAGACCACCCTCCGGACAGGACATAAACTATGGCATAGTTAACTCAATAATATCATCATCAAATTACAAATCAATATCCATCTGCCGTACTACCCTCCAGACAGACCATAATATAAATCACCACCTCATCAATATCGTTAAAATCACCAACATCAATCTCTTTTTTGCAAAACCAACTTTTAAATCCGAAAATCATATTTTTCACTTTTGATTGAAAACCGTCTAATTTTAACAGAACCATTTTTCAACTTTCTTTTAAAACCACCATATTTTAACGAAAATTCATTTCCGCCAACTCACCAAAAATCCAACGAAAATTATTTTAAATCCTTCTTTTCAGAAACCAACACAATTTCCTAAAAATTCATTTTACCATCTCACTCCAAAAACCTGCTTCATCCATATTATTTTAAAATCATCTAATATAAATACAATCATTTTCCATTATATATATATATATAAAGAATAATTTAGCAAGAAGACAGTACACTCACCTAATATTCTGCTCTCAAAAGCTCCACCGACTATCCACTACCGAACTTCCGATAATTGTGAACTTATTTGTGTCAGAACCTAAATTAATATTTTATGTAGAAATATTCTAACCATGCTATGAAATCCTCATTTCCGTAATTTCTTATTCCCCACGTTTTCTTTTGGAATATTTTTCATTTAATTAACATCGCTTCGTTACGGGTTTACTATATAAACTTTGTTCATATAAACGGTCTCATTATTTGTTTTTCATCATTTCGAAAATTTCGACGTTAGTAATTAAATTAACAAATTATGAAATTTGAACGAGAAATGTTACCTGCTCCGAATCGATTGTCGATCTTCTCACGAATTCTTTAATTTTTGCTTACTGCTGCCCACCGCCTAAGCGAAACGACCACCGCCTAGGCGAACTGGGGCAATTTTAATTCCTGAAGTTCCACCGCCTAGGCAAAACCGTCATCGCCTAGGCGGACAATCGTCTTCCTCTTTGCTCTGTTTTGGGTTTTTCAGTCGCCTCTCTCTCTCTCTCTCTCACCTTACCAACTCAACTCCGGCAACCATACTACCAACGTGCCATACATACCCACAACACACACAAACCTCACCGTCACAGCACACATAACACACACAAAGACCTCAAAAATACCCCCATGCATCGTCGGATGAACAACACCGTCGACGACACCCTTTCTTTTTACTTCGACGGCTCACCTCCGACCTAAACAACACACACCCATATAGTAGTTGGACACCTACAAAAATACCCAGACCACACAAACACACACAAACCCATACAATCGCCAACCACCGGACACTTACCAACGAACCCATCTTCACTTCTCTCTCTCCTCTGTTTCGACGACATACACACACACACACACACACACACACACACACACACAGAGCATACCCACATATACACATACTTCTTACACACATACATACACAACAATACACACGACGATGGATGGAATTAGAACGCATACACACCCACTTACCGGAGACGAGGCATCCACACCGCAAGCCCACCACCGGCGACTCTCCTCTCTTTTCTTTCTCTTCCTTTCTCTCTCTTCTTCCTGTTCAGTTCTGCATTTTTCTTCCCGATTTTCTTGTATGTATATATATATATATATATATATATATATATATATATATATATATATATCGTGTGCTCAACAGCTGGACGTGCCCATGCCTCCCCTTACTACTTCACCAACTCCCATTCCCTCTCTCTCTATATATAATGAAGATATTTTTGTAATATTACACAATCCTCCCCTTATATTATGTTGGGGTAGCAGTTAAACCCAATCTATGTTTTAATGTTTATACAAAATTTTAATACAACCTCCTTAAAAATTTAATTTATAAAATAAATATCGAAATCTACCCCGGTATTTTTTTTTTGAAATATTAAAACGCGGCTTGAATTTTATGTAGGTCAAAAGTCGGGGTCTTACAACTAGTCCCAACAAAGCGCTCTTACAAAGATTTAACTTATCATCCATTTGACAAGCCTGAAATGGATCTTTCCCGCTTCAACGAATTAGCCAAACTTTAGATTGGCACCAAGAAGAGGAAGAGGTCAGTTAAGAAGCTCGCCTAGAAGATTGGGTAGACATCAACACAGCCTACTATTGTCAATCTAGTAACCTCTCAACCTTCTGAACCTCCTACCATCCCAGAAGCCCATTATATTGAATCGAAAGCTGAGGTGTCAGATGATGATTCTTAGCCCTTGAGTGTACATAGATGGTGATTAATTTCAGTTACAGTCCCAACCTTAGTTGCTTCCAGTAGGCAAGCTCATGAGAAACCGGTATCTATTTCAGGATCGACAGACATCCCTACTGTCAATACTCCTTCCATCAGCCATCAAACTTCTCCAGTTTCTCCCCTAACCAGAGGACTTCAAGTAGGTAAGGCATGATAAAACGATAAATGTGCCAACTCATTGATGAAGTTGGACCCTCTGTCCCTGCCCGCCATGCTATTTTTGACGACGCTATCAAGCTTTTATATGAATAGTCCTAAGACAAAGGTAAGAAGAGAACGGAGGGTAAAAACATGCCTGAAATATTTTGTATGGTGATCTCCGCTCTTCTTCAGGTAATTACACAATTGTTATAATTGTCACTACTTTGTTCAATTTTGTTTTAAAACTGATTCGTTGATCCTCCTGTTAACGGTTTCACTGCCATAGTGTATGCATATGTCTTCTACCTTGGTCAACTACGTTGAGAATGAAAATGAACTGGATGCTCAACTGATGCGCCAGATGATTGAGTTCGGCAAATTGGAGACAAAGAATCAGTCCTTGGAGAATGAGGAGCTGAGCCTCGTTACAAATCTTGTACTGGCTAGATCTTCTCAAGATTTATACAAAGCAGAGCTGCATTCTACTAATGAGCAAAGAGAGGCCCTCCAAAAGAGCAATGCACTCTTCTGCTCAAAGAATAACAAGATAAGGTTAGAGATTACTACTATCAAAGGAGAGTGCTCATCTTTAAGAGATGATGCCCGCCTCTTATCCGATGATCTTGTCTTAGCTTACCATATAATTGACCAAAAAGATATTGACCTCAAGGATAAAGATACTGCCCTCCAGGCTAAGGACGATGTGGTTCAAAGAGATCGCCCTCCAGTAGCTACAATCCGAAAATGATTGCCTGACAGCCGAACTATCTGCCACAATCAGCAAAGCCCAACATGACACTGAGATTATTTGGCACCACTTTGAGGGTGAGTTAAAGAAACTTCAGAAAGTCAGCTTCTCCTACTTCCAAGGGCAAGTTGTGGAGGAATTTTCTGACTTGGATCTTTCCTTCTTAGCGGTGGAGCTTGGAGATGATCCGAAAAGAGAAAATGCTGAAGAAAGTGAGGATATGAACGTTAAGGGTGAAGAAGAATTACCCACATCGGTAGTTGAGGTGCCAGTGGAGAGCTCAGTGCAGATCCTGAATCAAGACTTATCAGCTGACGTTAATGCCGTGCTGATTTCAAACTAACCAAATGCCACTGATCAGAGCACCACTCTCTAAACTTTCTTGTTGTCTTTTCAACTTTTCCTTTTGCACATTTGTAATTAATTTTTAGTAATGACCATAATTTATCATCATAACTTGTATTTGAACAGTATTCACCGTTTTAAGTTTCGAGGATTTTGTGATAAATGCAATACATTTTTATCAGTACTCGTCATTTGCACATTTAATGCGTACTTTTTGACGCTTCATTTTCTTCTCTATCCTTGTTTGTTTGGCTATTTAAAGCCAAAGCGGGAGTTACCATTCTTCACACTTCCAAAAAAATTTCCTTTTGCATTCAACTTTGGTTTTTTAAGAATTATTTCTTTTCTTTTTTTCTTATCTCCGACAGTCATAAGATCCTCTTTGTGGACTAACCCTTCTGCCTTCGCTAAGATACAAACCGAAAGATGCAATGAGATTGAGTTAGGAGAATACTTTCATTCTTTGATGCTGATAGCAAAAACCGCTAAAGAGGAACATCCGCGCCTGCGTGCCCTCGATGAGGCTTCCGTAGTGTTTGCCTCCATGGAAGCAGCACACTTTCAAGCCATCTCATGTCTCTTTGAACTTAGGGATGAACTGAAAGATGTTGAGAGGATAAAAAAAAGACTTAGTCATGGACTTCAACTACCAGAAGCTCTTCATTAATTCCATGAAGGCAAAGTAAGACAAACTCTTGGAGAAGAATGAGCAAAAGAGGACCAAGATCCACGAATTGATCAACAAGCTCAACAAATACAAGGAACATGCCGTCTATTTCTCCAACTCAGATTCAAAGGATCTGGGTTTGCCCATTTCTCCAGAGTTAGAATGAAGCTCTTCTCTCAGCCCCGGATAAAGAAGAAGAAAAAATCTTCTTTTTGTTTTGTTGTTGTTGTTGTTGTTTTTTGAAAGAAGAGTCTTGCTTCTATTCTTTAGAACAATTCTTTCTTTCTTTTTTGTTTTTTTTTTTTTTTTTTTTTGTGTGTGTGTAATATGTACCCCCTTTTTGTTATAAATGAAAATACATGGGAAACTTGATAAATTTTTGATTTATTGCTTTCTTTTTTTATCTCACATTGTTTCGTTAGCTTACTCGAGTTCACCCCCTGCCTGCCCTCCTTCATAACTAGGTTAAGAAAGTTAAACTAGTTATGAACAAGTTGTTGAGGCTTTTCCAATTTTGAGTTGCAAGCAGAAGTGTTTTTTTGAAATCGAAAAACTGATACTAAGCTGAGGCACTTAGTTAGGTGCTGAGATTACATGCTCAGTTAAACTCTGTGTTAGAAAACTCAGTTGTTTGCTAGGCTGAGCTGCCTAGTTAATTGTTGAGCTTACATGCTCAATTAAACTCTGAGTTAGAGAACTCAGTTGTTTTGCTGGGCTGAGCTACCCAGTTGATTGCTGAACTTACATGCTTAGTTAAACTCTAAGTTAGAAAACTCAGTTGTTTTGCTAGGCTGAGTTGCCCAGTTGATTGCTGAGCTTACATGCTTAGTTAAACTTTGAGTTAAAGAACTCAGTTATTTTGCTAGGCTGAGCTGCCCAGTTGATTACTGAGCTTACATACTCAATTAAACTCTAAATTAGAGAACTCAGTTGTTTTGCTGGGCTGAGCTGCCCAGTTGAGTGCTGAACTTACATACTCAGTTATTTGTTGCACACTTACTTTGATTCGTTAAGTGTTTAGAATATTCCAAAGCGTAATAATACAAAATCGCAAATTTAAAGGAGAGAAAATTTATTTCCTTTATTCAAAGTGTTTTCTCAAAACAAAATAGAATAATCTCAAAATACTGAATCAAAAATAGATATTTAGATTAAATGATCAAGAATTCATACAAAATACTTGCGCAGATGGGAGATGTTCCAGGGCCTGGGGATAGCTACTTCATCAAGGTCTTCAAGACAATAAGTTTCTGGCCGGTTTACTTTGGTTACACGATAAGGGCCTTCCCAAGTTTGGAGCAAGTTTTCCCAAGCAAGCTCCTGGGCAATGAGGTATTATCCGCAGGGTCTCCAATAGTGAAGTATCTTGGACGGATTGCATGATTGAACATTCGCGCTATCCTTGACTTATAAGCTACCATCCACATTAATGCCTTGTCTCGTTTCTTTTCAAGTAGGTCCATTTCTTCTCGTATGAGTTCCTCGTTTTCTACCAAGTTGACTATATCATCTCTTCTAGTTGGCATCTCTATCTCCACTGGAACGACACCTTCAGTTCCATAAGTTGGGGAGAAGGGTGTTTCTCCAATTGTAGATGTTGGGGTAGTACAGTGAGCCCATAAAACTCCTAAGAGTTCTTCTACTCACTTTCCTTTGGCATCGTCTAATCGCTTCTTGAGTACCTCTTTGATAGAGTGATTTGTCACCTCTACTTATCCGTTGGCTTGTGGATACGCTGGACTGGACGTCTGATGTTGTATTTTTAGCTCGTTGCACATCCAAGTAACTTTATCACCGGTAAAGGGTGTCCTATTATCATAAATGAGAACCGCTGGAATACCAAAACAACATACGATGTTTTTCCAAAGAAATTTCTTTACTCCATTCTCTCTCACTATTGCAAATGCTTTCGCTTCGACCCATTTGGTGAAATAATCAATTACCACCAGTAGGTACTTTTTGTTCCCAAGTGTTAGTGCAAACGGACCCAGCACATCCATGCCCCACTGAGAAAATGGCCAGGCGCTGATTATTGGAGTTTGTTGTTGGGCAGGTACTTTGATGTCGTTAGAGAATCGTTGACATTTGTCACACTTTCTGACATACTTTTGCACGTCAGCACGCATGGTTGGCCAGTAGTACCCCACTCTGAGTACTTTGTGTACCAAGGTTCTACCCCTTTGGTAGTTTCCACAAATTCCTTCATGTATTTCTTGGAGAACATAGATTGCTTCTTTGGGTCCTATACAAAGTAACAACGGTTGAGAAAAAGATTGTCTATATAATTTATCGTTGGTTAACACATACCTTAACGATTTGTATAAGACCTTCTTGGCGGTGTCCTTGTCTTCTGGTAGAATTCCCTCATTCAATTACTAAACTATAAGAGTTCTCTAGTCTACTTCTTGATCCAACTGGCCTATGTATGCATATTGGCTAACTGGGGTAACAACAGACGATTGATCAAGGAATTCTACCGGTTTAGATTTCTGATTTGCCCCCAAAGTAAAGGCTAATACAGACAAGACATCTGCCCTGGTATTCTCAACCCTTGGGATGGCTTCAAAATTGCAGATCTGAAATAAAAAGGCTAGCTCTTTGACTTTTTTCAGCATAAAGCCGTAACATTTCTCCATTAATGATGAACAATCCGTTAATTTGATTGACCACCAGTTGGGAGTCAGATTTCACCTCCAAATGCTGGGCCCCTATCTCCTTTGCAAAAGTCAGCCCAATAATTACAATTTCGTACTCAGCTTTATTGTTGAAGGTTTGAAAATAAAGTTGTACAACTTTTTCAAGCTGGTCTCCTTTAGGCATTTGCAATACTATTCCTATCCCCACACCCCTTCATGTTTGAAGCGCCATCAACCCATAACTTCTATGGGGTAATGGATAGGGCAGTTGTTTCTTTATCCAATAGAGGGGTCAACTCCGCAATGAAGTCCGCCAATGCTTGTCCCTTGATTGCTTCTCTAGGCTTGTACTTGATGAAGAATTCACCAAGTTCCACAACCCATTTCATAAGATGACCTGAGGTTTCTGGCTTGTACATTACCGCTCTGAGTGGCTACGAGGTCAGCACATTAATTACATGTGCCTGAAAATATGGTCTGAGTTTTCGAGCTGCAGTTACCAGAGCCAAGGCTAGCTTCTCCAACTTCGTATATCAAGTTTCTATTGGAACTAGTGACTTGCTGATATAGTACACCAATCTTTGCCTTCCTACGATTTCTTGGACCAATGCAGCGCTGACTGACAGGTGTCACCACCAAATAGAAACTCAGTTCTTCTCCTGGGTTTACTTTGGCTAACGTCTCTACTAAACCCAAGTGTTCTTTAATGGATTGAAGGGCACACTCATAGTCATCATCCCACTGAAGGTTTTATTTTCCTTCAAATTTTTGAAGAAAAGAGCACACCTATCAGTAAATTTCGAGATAAATCTGTTTAGCGCCGCTAATCTACTAGTCAACACCTGAACTTCTCTTATAGTTGCAGGAGATTTTAGATTTTTGACAGCTTCTATCTACCCTGAATCCACCATGATGCCGGATTGATTAACCACAAAATCCAGGAACTTACCAGATGAAACCCCAAATACACATTTCTCTGGGTTCAACTTTATGTTATATTTATTTAGCACAGCAAAAGCCGCAGCTACATGACTCAAGTGATCATCTTTCCTGGAGCTTTTAACGAGTATATTGTCTATATAGACTTCCATGGTAACCCCAATTTGATCTTAAAAGATGCGGTTCACCAACCGCTGGTAAGTAGCTGCAATAAAAGACAATATAACAACTAAAAACTAAAAATGAAAAACACGAAAAACAAATATGTGCAAGTTTTGAGTATTATCTATCGGCCAAACAAAATATCCCTCATCGACCCCCAATCCTATTGAGTTCAGGCATAAAAACACACCATGTAATGTTCTAGAATTTCAACATTTATAATAGTAATTGTCGTTATGGATCCTGCTAAAGTGTGTGTGTGTTTAAAACTCAAATATATAATTGTCTGTTAATTAGATTGGATTATCCACCATATAAGCACATGACAGAAAAAACCGAAGGTATAGGGAATCCATAGGCTTGACCCAAGATCTATTCTCTACTAATGTAAGCTTGGAAGTTCAAAAAGATCAATAGGTCTTGGTTCAGTTTAGGACAAATGGCCAATGGTAATTTTGAAAGAGAAAACAGGTTAACGTCGTTAACTTGACGTTACCCAAGGCATATCGCTTGACACTCTCTCACTCTCGAAACCCCATAGATAATTTGAAATAACCCTGAACATATATTAAGAACGACGTACTCAATTGTAAAAAAGAAACGGAAATAAAAACCGTATTTATATTTGATTCTTTTTTTATTTATTTTATTTATTTTTTCTTTTATTTTTAACTAACAGACCCCCAAACTTATTTGATTGTTACAATTTAAGGGGTGTGTGAAAAATGAACAAAAACGACAAGTGAGTACTCGAATACCGAACCAATCAAAAGTTCGCCCTATACCCAACCACTCACATCAAGTAGCATTTGCAATCTACTACCTTGATTCTCTCAGATTGTGCCTTCAGTTTAGCGATGTAGGTTTGGAAAGAAGTTTTATCGGTCAATTGGTATTGGTTAAGTGTTTAGAATTGAAACGGTATTTAGGCTTCGACAGGGTAATGAGGGGTAATGATTGATAAGCTTAAAAGGCTCAAGCAAGAAAATGAATGCCTAAATCATGTCTTCCAAACTACCTCGCCTAGGATTTCGCCTCGAATTTTCCCCAAATCAAGTTCTAGAAACCCTAATGTCATGAATTTAGGTGACAAATAATCATTTTCAAATCAATTAGACAATTTTATATTGAGTTAACGTGCTCGTGCAAGTAGGATCTATAATAACTATTACTAAAACATAACGTTGAGCACATAGAACATACATGCATGAGTTTTACGCTCGACCTCAAAAAACAACTAAGGGACAGACTCATCATCAGGTAATGGCCCAGATGACGTCAAAACTCATAATATGCACAAAAACTACCCTAAACAGACATTCACACGTAAAATAAAACATAAACTACAATTAAAACATACTAACACATCACCACCAACTTAAAACAGGTGATATCCAAAACAACCTAGTCAGTGATCCCAATGACATTATAAAGCATTATAATGAAGACTAAGGTTTAGAACACGTATCTGGGAGGCGAGAGAATCTTGTCTCCGACTCAAATAGGTGGAGATGGATCTAACTTATTCTTTTCCTTGGGTTGCCTTCCAAGAAGCGCTTGGTTTATGGTACGTCGAAGTGATCGTCAAAGAGCAGCTTACACCCATAGTATGTGTCAAATAACACTACAAACGGGTCTTGGTTATCAACGCCCTCAAGATTAGCAAGATATTGCTTTGGATGGCTCAAGCTTTCAACGGCATGCCTCATCGGCTCATGTACTTGGTAGGCATGAAATAACGTTGCTAATGGCGGTGAGGGACATGTTAGCCACATCGGATCCTCATAAATGGGATCGCCTGGAATCGAAGGTGGCATCACAATTTGGATCTCCAATAGTGACGAATCACAATCGTCGATCCATGCTTGGGTTCCCATCTCATTCTGATAAACATAGTTAAACTCTCCCAAGCTCCTCCCGCTCGTTTTTGGCTCCTTGTGGTGGCTTTCGATTAATGTGTTTTGTGAATCTCCGGGTGCCACCCCGTCGGACTCGGTCTCAATCAAGCAGATTAGCTGACCGATTTGCATCTGAAGAGACATTACGGTCGCATAGATTTTAATGCAAATCGTCTCAATGTTGTCGAGATGATCATCATGCTCATTTAACCGGTCATTCGTCTTCCTCCAAAATGTATGAGCTTCTCCAATAAAATCAACGAGTATTTTCTCCAGGTCGGGGGAAGACTCAACGTATTGGTCCGGGGTGTCAATTCATGGCGTCGTAGAATTGTAACTTTGATAATCAAAGGCCGCCATGTCTTCCAACATCCCAATGGGCTTCGTCTGCGATTAGTTAGTCGAAAAAGATGGTATCGTTTTCTCTTTCAACCCACATTATGGTTGCGGCTTGTAACCCGTCGAGGAAGTTCACTAGTTGACACTCCCTCGGGAATCCGTAATTCGGAAACCGAAGTACCAAATTCTTGTATTGATCCCAAGCACAATAAAATGGCTCGAAATCCCATTGAAAGAACTGCAAGAGTACCTGTTGATTTACCATCTTCAAACACCCTGCAAGAAAAGAAAAACAAATACTACAAAGAAAAAAAAAATATACACAAAAGAAATGCCTAAAGTAAAATTCAGTCATTTACTCACGATATCAATAATAACCAAAAAGTCAATCCCCGACAATGGCGCGATGGCCGCTAATAAAGCGCTGCCACTTTCACCACGAGCGTACGGATCAAGTTTTAGTATAATGGACTTTTCAGTCAGGTATCGTATCCACAGGGATTGGTGTCATTACTATCGAGTACCGCAATTATCATAACCTAACTTTATCTAGGCGACAAAAATGGAATATAATTAATTAATACTAATACTAATATGGCTTAATTTAATCTATACTAATACTAATATTAATATGAGATAGTTTTGAGAGAATAGGTTGTCTAGGGATTAGTTTCATTTACGAATATGTGTTCAGTCTCGTTTTAGTTTATGTTAACGGCGTTCGACTTATTCGACAATCTCGGTATCTAAAACTCCTCTGCCACTTCTCCCGAGTGTAAGACGGGGGATATAATACAACTTCGTGTCAACGAAGAAGTCCCCCTCAACGTCTTAACGACCCTAGGTCGCATGAATCTCGCCCTAACGTCATTGATTGCACACAATCCAACTCTCGATCGAGTCATTGGATCGTGCGTTGTGTTTACCCTATCGACAATCTCCATTCTAAAACTCCCTCACCACCTTTCCCGAGTGTAAGACAAGGGAATACATGACTTTGCGTCAACGTCGAAGTCCCCCTCAACGTCTTAACGACTCTAGGTCACGTGAGTCTTGCCCCAACGTCATAGATTGTCCATAATCCTAACTCCGACCAAGTTAATGGATCGTGGCGTTTGTTTATTCTAGTCTGAATCCGGGATTTGTCAAACCCCATATTCTCGATATGTAAATCTAAGCATAATAAACAAACAATACGGCAAATACAATCAAAATAACGAAGAACAACTGCTAACCAAACACAAACTCAACAAAACAACATTTTCATAAATATATTAATCCTTAGACAAAAACCCATTTAGCTCATGGCCATAGTCGATTATACAATGAAAACTAAGCTAAACATGCTCAAATAATAATACTAAGTTAAGAAATAAAGGAAATAACGAGAGAAAGTTAGCCTAGTCCAAAGATTTAAAGCTAAAAACGCTTCCCGATCGTTCCTCCTTCGTTGCAACGTGATATTCTCCTTAGGATTTGCTTGAGCACTCCCCAAAACCTCTCTACTATCCTCCTAAAGTCTATGGAGGTCTCTTGGACGAATAGAGAGGAGAGGAGTAGAAAGAGGGATCAAAATATCTAAAATAATATCTAATCTGGTGCAGAGGTGACCGCCTAGGCGGTGGAACAACAGTGAGTTTATGCTTGATTCTGCACTTTTACCGCCTAGGCGGTGACACACTTTTTTGTTTTGGATGTAACTTCTTCGTCCGAGCTCCGATTGAGGTGATTCAAAAACCAATGGAAATATAAGAGAAATATAGACAACGTCCACGTTTTGAGTTGTTCCAAAATCGGATTAAATAATAGTAAAAAATAGCCTTGAAGTTACAGCACCCGTACCGACTTTGCACATTTCCACCATTTTTCCACCGTTCTTGATCCGATTTGATCGTTTTTTATCCGTTTACATATATTTTCACCTAAAATACCTAATTTAGACAAAAACACATAAAAAAAATATTAAAACATACTAGAAAACTAACAACGTTCGGATTGGAAATAGATAGGTAATTTACACTTATCAGTAGCCCATGCATTTCTCAAACCAAACGATATTACTTTATAATAGTAAGTACTTTTTGGCGTAATGAATGATGTCTCTTCCTCATCCTGCTGATCTATACGAATTTGATTATAGCTTGCGTAAGCATATATCATCTTCAAGAGTTGGTGCCCAGCTACAGCATCGACCACGTGGTCTATCCTTGGCATCGGATAGCAGTCTTTCAGGTATTCTTGATTAAGATCGATGAAGTTCACACACATCCTCCACTTTCTTTTTTTTTTTTACTAGAACTGGATTGGCCAGCCTCTTCGGGTATATCACCTCTCTGATATATCCAATGGAGAGCAGTCTCTTCACTTCGGCTTCAATCATTTGCTCTTTATCAAGACTAAAAGTCCTCATTTTCTGTCGGACAGGAGGGTACGACCTAGAGATATCCAGGGGATGCACTACAATGTCTGGACTTATTCTCTTCATATCTTCAAGAGCCCAGGCAAAGACGTCCAGGTTCTTTTGGAGCATCCCGCTGATCTCTCTAGCCTCAGTCTGGCTTAATGATCCTCCAATCATAAGCTTTTGAGTCTCTTCATTAAAGGCGATTTGTTTTACTTGCTCGGCGGGATGGATTACACTTATGTGTTCCCTAAAATCATCAATTTCTCCTGTTGAGCTTGTTGGCCGAACTGCTTCATGGACCTTCTTTGATTGTTATAAGGGCGTAGCCTTACTCTTTATTGCTACAACAAAATACTACCTCGACGCTGCTTGGTCACCTTTTATCACTGCCACAGAACCATCCCTTATGTACTTGACACACTGGTGGTATGTTGATGTAATTACCCTCATTGCATGTAACCATGGACACCCAAGGATTGCATTGTAAGGTGACGCTGAGTCTACCACCATGAATTCCGTGGCTTTCGTGTATCCCCGTTCCTCTTTGTTAGAGGTGATGGACATAGTTATCTTTTTACATGGCGATGTAAGGTCACCATTGAATCCCACCATGACAGTTTATATGGAACTCACATCTGAGCTTGGTATTCCCATTTGCTTCATAGTACTAACGAAGACAATATTAGCAGAACGACCAATATCAATCAGGATCTATCTTACCTGAAAGCTAGAGATCCATAGAGTAATGACTAGGGCATCTTCATGCGGGTGAACAATCCCTTTACAGTCCTCCTCCGAAAAAGTAATAATTGGTCCTGGATTCGTTGTGACTGCCATTGCCTCCCCGAAGTATCACTCCAAAGTTGCTTCTCGGACCTTCTTTTTTCGTTCTTGATTGGACGCTTCAGTATTTGGCCCAACAGAATTTATCATGAAAATTACTTTACGTTTCTCTCTGGGTTGTTCTTCTTTCCATTCTTTCTCACGATGTTCCTCACGCCGGTCTTTATTTCAGGGCCATTTTTTATCCCTTGGGCATTCTTGTAGGTAATCACGTAGTTGACCTATGTCAGCTAAACACTTTATCTTCTTTTTGAGCTCCCAGTAGTCATCCGTGTTGTGACCATGATCCCTATGGAAATCACAGTATTTAAATATGTTCTTCCTGTTGGATTTGTTAGTCTACCTGGGAGGCCATTGAATTACTTTTGAAATGCGTATCTCATGCAGAATTCTTGAGATCGGCATTCACAATCTAGGACGATTTGGCTCTTGACGAGCTTCTGATCTGGGATTCAAGCTCCTAGCCCTATCTTTAAGCCTATCTACTGTGCTGACTTTTGCCTTGCCACCATCTTTCTTACTCTGTCTAGGATGATCTTTAACAGATCCCCTGCCTTCTCTGGCGAGCTTAACATCCTCTAATTTCATGTAGGGTTTGGTCTTTTCCATCAACTCCGACATGCTCTGGGGACTTTTCTTGGTTAAGGAGTCTTGAAAATGACCAGGATGTAACCCTGAGGTGAACTCATTAATGATGAGATTGGTGTTAAAATCCTCAATGCATGTTAACTCCTCATTAAATTGGCTCATATATTGGCATAGAGTTTCTCCCTTCTCTTGACGTAAGGCGAGCAGAAAATCAGGATCCCTCATTAACCTTTGACAAGTTATGAAATGGTTGATAAACATCTTTCCAAACTCCTTAAATGATGTGATAGAGTTTGGAGGGAGCGTATGCAACCATTTAAGGGTTGAGCCCTTCAAAGTGGTAGCAAAAGCCCTACAGAGTGTAGAGTCACTTGAACCATAAAGATTTATTACGTGCTTGAATTGACAGATATGATCCACAGGATCTGCTCTCCCATCGTACTTCTCGAACTTTGTAGAATCAAAGTTTTTAGAGAGCGGGACAACAAGGATATCTGGTGAAAAAGGCATCTCAGTCCCTTCAACAACATGTCCAGTTCATCCAAAGGTTGACCTCTTTCCACTTTACTTCTAATCTACCGATGTGAGTCAACAATCTCAGTTCGTTTATAGATTCTTCTCTCTGGCTGACGGCTTGCATCTTCTTGAGTAGGTCGTTCCTCAAGAGACTGAGGATCAGCATAACCAGGAGACCCTATTTCTTCTCCAACTTCATGGTTAGTTGCTGGGGATTGCGACCTGCTCTCAGCAATTATCCTTGCCATGTACTTGATCGTTTGAACCATCTCAACCATCTTTACAATAAGGGCATCAATTTTGGCATCAATGTTTAGCATGGTCGGTGGAGGATTAGTCTGAACCTCCCCATGTTGCTCCACTGGAATTTATGCATCAGATAGTGACGGCAAGTCATTGCTCCAACTTGTTCTTGTCGCTCTTGTTTGTAACTGTCTCATAGTCATGATAGAAAGCGTTTGTGTTAGCGTTTCCCACAGACGGCGCCAAATGATGTAGACAAAAAATCTCCAACATGTGTAACAGCTCCGCACGTGCTAAAAATCTCTTCACCTTACTCCTGCTACCAGCAAAACCGTGAGTTCTAATGGGGGACACCGATGTGGTTTCAGTCAAAGAACCTCCGGTGTAAGAATAAGTTAATCTGGTATATGAAGAAAGTTATATACAGATTGGATCGTAAAAATTACCAGTCCTCTCTACCCTTTTTATAGGTTCGAATATATGTTTCCGTTACTTTGGAAAGGTTGCCAGCTTCCTGATATGCACCTAACGGCTTGGGAGATAACCAGTATCCCCATGATCTTATGAGATATATTTGTAACGGTCCCCATTAATTATGGGCCGTTACAGTCAATTTGTTTTATCTTCTCAAGTATAAGGGATTCGTTCAGATTTGGCTGATCTGTTCGCTCCTTGGCCTTTGACATTGTGGATTTGAATATACCCAAATATGGGTCTCCTTATGGGGCCGCTAATTTTGCTTAGAAGATCGTCGAGGTGACCACCCAAATGGGCTTGTCATGCTTCGGACCAGATAACTCATTGGGTCTGTCTGTTACGAATCATAATTCATACCTGATCCGACCGACTTGTTTGAGGTTAAATGCTTATGAGCGGAAGTTTTCCCATATCACTCCTCAATCACAATTACTACTTGAAATTACTCACTAAGAGCTATTTCTTCAGCGTGAATGTCATGCAAAAGGACTTGGAGCTCTTTAGTCTGACAGATGACTGTCCTCGAGTCTACCATTTTGTAGTTTAGAAATCTTTCGATTATGAATTTCTTAGTCCCAGCATCTTTAGTTTCGTACTTATTTTTTAGGGACTGCCACATTTCTTTTGCTGTTGTGACCGAACAATACACATTGTAGAATGTATTACTCAGTCCATTTAGGATATATTTATTGCATAGAAAATTAGAATATTTCCATGCATCAATAGCAGCAACAGTCTGAGCATCAGACTGTTAAGTCACGGCAAGAGCATCCTGGCACTAGAATCTTGCCAAGTTCAATATTGTCAAGTAAAACAACATCTTCTGCTGCCATATCTTGAAGAAGTTTCCATCAAATTTCTCCGGCTTTTCTCCATGTGTAGTCCGCACAGGATGGGCAATAGGTACAGGTAAGGTAGGTGGTACAACACCTTGATTTGCAGCCGCAGCAAAGGTAACAACAACAACATTTGAAGACATAGTTTTTCTAAGAAAACACAAACAAAAAATATAAGAAATTTTGTTAATGGAATGTTTTTAAACAAAAAACCAAAATTGTATTAAATGTTTAAGTAGAAATCTGTTTTAAGAATGTTGGTAAATATAGTCAAAAATTAATTAAATAATTAATTATTTAATCGATTATTAGTGAGAGAATAAAATATATATAAAAGAAACAATTCTGATTTTTTTTGTTACAGAAACATTCCATATGACATGACAAGAAAAATATTACAATTCATAATAGAAATAAGAGTGTATAATAATAAACAAACAGAAACAATATACTTACTTTGTAACGATTAGAAACAAAAACAGAAATACCAGAAGAAGAAGAGATCGAGTCAATCGTTTGACGATGTGTCCTTAAAATAGATTTTTTCCCCGCTAGGTACTTACGATTGAATGACTGTCTGCCTCCTAAGATACAATGATCAGACTGCTACTGGTACCAGTACTAGAAACCAGAAGTCAGACGAACAAGAAAAATGCAGAACTCTCTCAAAACAATAACAACAAAGAATAAGAAAATTTCTACTGAAAACAAGAATCCAATGCAACTTATGTTATTCATAATGCTGAGAATGCATCCCCTTTTATAAGGATAAAAAATCAACTTGAAGAAGTCCGAGTTTTAAAGCATTCAATGGACAACATTAACTTTCAGGCAGTTACATACCTGAAGTGTCATTAGGTTTTTGTAACACTCAATAGTTACACACCTGAACAGACAATCACCAACTTGAAACTTTTCTCAAGTTATAAAACTTGCAATATGTACTTTAAGCTTTGTTTGGCTTGGAATTTTTCGAATTTAGTACAAAACATACTAAGTCCAAGCCAAGAATTTCCCAAGATCCAAGGCCAAGGGCCAAGACCAGGACCTAGGACCCGGACCCGGACCCAGACCCAGACCCAGACCCAAGCCTGGTCCAGTTCGGCCGGGCGGGTGGTCGGTCGATCGGCGCGGTGCGCACGCGTGCGTATGGCTCTATTTATTTTATAGTTTACTTCATGTCCATATCTTTCAACGCTATAGAAGGTTTACCTACAATAGGTATTTCGAGTCTTAATAAATGACTTTTCATCTTCTTAGGTTACCAATATGGGATAACCTACATTATATGTCAATCAATATCTTCAAGTGGATACTTTAATGAACAATTTTAATTAACCTCTTAAATGATCTTACACAAATAAATATACTATATTCACCTCCTCACCAAGAAGAACACATTCATATATTTATATGTCACAAATTATTATTGGGTCCTACAAATAATTGGATCATAAAATACTCAAAAACATTATTTAATACAGCAATTGTAACCTATTAATCTGCAATATTTCTTTAATCGATGACCTATTTCATTTTTTCATTTTCTTTTCTGCAATTTATTTATGGATAATTTTTCTATGAATCTGAACTTAGTCGTTCACCTACTATTTACTGAGTTTGCATTTACTGAGTTTGCAGGTTTAGTTTTTATAAATTATGTTTGTAATTGTGTTTTTTTTTTTTTTTTTTTTTCTTATTTTTGAGTTATTGTAATTTTGTGGATTTTTTTTTTTTACAAATTTTAGAAATGTAACGATTTTTCTTTTTAGCAATATTTATTATATTTCAAGGTCTAACTCAAAAATACTTGGGGAGCCCACGATTCTCATTAGCTCAACTTAAAAATAGGCCCAACCCGCACACTATTGGGTAGCACATGATTTAAATTAGTCAACTCTCATACCCTAATCCGCCCCAACCTGCACTTTATTGGTGATCCACGGTTAAACTATAGCCCAATCTGTATAGTATTGGTTTATTTCGTTGCTTTGTCCCAAGCCGCCCTAACCCGCCCACTACTCACCCCTATTAACCGTTGTGTTGAATTCAATAATGTATGTGGAATTCAACCTGATTAATTAATTAGAAAAGTTTGATTACTATAATTTGAAGCTTGTATTGAATTCAACATGCAAATTATTATTGTGTTGAATTTAACATTATTACTTAATTTGAAAAATTTGTCATCATTTAATAACGTGACACACTTTAAATACTTGTTAACCATGTACCAAATGTGTATTCCACAAAGAAGAGACAGTTACCAATTGTAATTTATTAATCACCTCTTCATATAATCACAAATAACTACATTTCAATTACCCTATCACTTGATTTGATTATACAAACACATTCGTCTAAATAATAGCTTTAAAATGACATCTTCGTTCATGTTGAATTCAACAAAAGTCTAATTTTGCTTTCTCGTGTTGAATTTAACACGGCTGTGAATGACGAATATTCGATTTTGACAGTAACGTGTTCAATTCAACACAGATTATGTTATTTTGATAAAAAATATGATTGGACTGTCATTTTGAAACACTAAGATAGACGATCATAACTGTGTAATTTAATCAACAAAAAAAAATTGATTAGTCATTTGATTATTTGCAAAAGTTTTTACTTCAATTAAATGTTGTAATTGTTCCTTAATCTTTGGAATAGATATTTTGAAATTTTTTGAATAGTCAATACGGAATGTAACAACAGTTATTAAGGCAAATTTGTTCATATCTCTCAAAAGGTTCATAGTGTTCATTAGAAAAATATTAAAATTGTTCGATAATTTTAGTACCATTTTAGAATCTGTCGATATGCATCCCTTATTTCTTTGATTAAGTATTTGTTTTTTTTTTCTTATGAGCAATAGAGACTCATAGGATAGGAAAAAGGAAAAAATATAAAATTCTCCTCGTTATATATCTCATGTAATATTTTGTCCATATATTTTTTTATTTTATTTTATGTTTTGGTCCCTTAACTAACCTAACTAGATTGAATCTATTTAATTAGTGAAATTAATATATGGCACCATAATTAATCAAAGAGGTTTTTACGCATTGCACTCCCGAAGTTTCGGAGAAATTCCATTTTAGCCTATGTATTTTTAATTTGAACACATTCAATTATGAAGTATTCAAATCGTGTTAAGTCAATCTAAATTAGTAACTTTGTCATTTTTTATGATGAAAATTAGTCACGTGTCAAACACAAAATAGTCCACGTGGATGAATTCTGTTATAAAAAATGATAGAAGGACTGACTTGACATGATTTGGACACTTAAGGGTTTAATGTGTTCAAACTGAAAAGACATGGACTAAAATAGATTTTTGACAAAACTTTTAAGTATAAAAATCTCTTAATGAAAATACTTAAATGAGGGTTGGTTTACAAGTAGCAGGTAAAACACAACCTAAACCATAAAAGTATAATTTTACAATTAAAATAGTGACTACTAGTGGTGGGATTCAAACTTCGACCTCATGCCCAAAGGTCACCAGACAATGCCAATAGGGTTTGAATATGTCCACTTAAAAATGAAACGTAATAATACAATTTTTATTTTTTCTTCCTACTAATGGCTTGTGAGAAGATGCCCTCCCCCTCCTATTATAGTTTTATGTGCACTTAGATATGATTACACTCCCCACCTATTGATTTTTTTTTAGCCAATAAGATATATTTAGTCAACTTTGTGTACATGTGAACTAATCAGCTCGTATATACTTTTTCACATCGATGTGATGCATTTAAAATTTTATTCTTAGAGTACTTCTCAGGATAATCGAAGTCTGATTGACAAAAAAATGAGTACGTTTCCTTACCAAATGGACTAACTCTCTTCGGTCCCCACCTATTTAATCTACAACAAAAGAATCAAAACATTTAAAGAAATACAATCCATACATTACAATTTTATCCTTAAAATTTTAAAATTATTTTAGTTTTACTCCACATATTATAATTTAATTAGTAGAAAACTAACATGTCAACATGCCTTTTCATGAAATCCCCAAAATTTTATTTTTTTCCATTGAGCCCCCAAAATTTTAATGATGTGTCAATTTGTTTTCCCGCGTGAGTTGCATACACTTGCTTCTATTAGCAAATTTAGGGAAAATTGTATTTTTGTTCCCTAAAGTATGGAATGGGTGTCTATATGGACGCTAAGGATTTTCAGATTGTACATTTGATCCCTGAAGTTCCACATTTGCTTCAATCCCACAAAATTAAAAATGTAGGTAATAATTTTGGATGGAAAATTATTGCGCTCAGCACTCGACCTGATAATGGATATATTCTTATAATTTCATCTCTCAACTAAATCTAAGACGATTTCTCCCAGTAACGATTCGTCTGAAAAATGAGAGAAAAATTTGAATTATTCTTGAGAGAAACTATTTTAGGTTCAGTGAAGTGATGAAATATCCCTATTAAAGGCCATTTTATGAGCACAGCCTATTTTCCATTCAAAATCATTAACAACGTTTTAATTTTGTGAGATTGAAATAAATGTGAAACATTCAAATGTGCAATTTGTCAAACTCGAGGGTTCACATAAACATCCTAAAGGACCAAAAATATAATTTTCCCGCAAATTTAACAAAAATTAATCTAAGTCAGAGTAGACATACCTACTTGGTGTCCAGGAAGAATAAACCCCTCCAACTTTTGGATTTTTTTTATTATTATCTTTATACTTTCAATATATATATATATATATATATCTCCATTAATTATAAAAATATCTAATAATTTCTCAAAAAAATGGCATCCAACTAATTTTCTGGATTCGTCAGTAAATATACCAGCTTGATATTGATTCCCGATGTTAAATATAAAATATTTGTATCGGAGCATTCATCGTTTGATGAATGGTGTAATAAATGAAATTTCAATTGGAATAAGGGAAATTTATTATATAATCTTTAAAGAGACATATAAATTGAAAAATGAACCTCCAACTACCATAATAAAAATTTTAATCTACAAAGATTTTTAGAAAATAATTCTCTATTCTTTGACCATCTATTTCCCATTATTTATGTACAATACCATTATGGTAAACATTCATATTTTTATTCTGTTATTTTTAAACATTTTAATATATTTTAGCATTGATTCTACTGTCGTAAATATTCATTGTTCTTTACGTGAATAAATCAATAAAACACAATCCAGTATGAACCTTCACTAAAATCACTTAAAAAAAAAAAAAAAAAAACCACGAATCGGTGTCAACATTTCATAAAATCATATGAACGGGTGAAAACATCACGAACAACAAATCAAAAAACATCGAAAACTCCCTAAGATTAATAATAACAAAATCAGCATAAATATTTCCCAACTATAAATGACACATTCACCCTGAAAACTAAATCAATATAGATTTGAAATCCTGTGCGAACATTCACAAAAATAAATAAAAAAATATGAAAGAAACCTAAAATAAACTGAAAAAACATTCACATAAATAAACAAAAAACTTTACAAAATCAATCAAACAGATTTAACAAAATTGGTATGAACATTCACCAAATCGCAAATGAATATCCATCAAACCACACAATGAGAATGAATTTAGATCTGGATTTTTTACGTTAACATTCAATATGAATGTACAACTAGATCTGAATTTTTAACATGAATATTCACAAACTATACATAACACATTCATTCCGAAAAGTATATCAAAATAGATCTAAAATCTGTAAAACATTCACAAAAATTAAATAAATAAAATGTGAAAAAAATAAACGAAAAGAGTGAATAAAATCGCAAATCTAACGCGCATATCTACGATTCACCAAATCGAAGATCTAACATTGACCAGATCTAGGCCGTGTGAGCGATAGACGAATGGGAGTATGAGGGGTGACGACGAGCACAACGAGACGCGGTCGTGCGAGCGGTGGACAAACGTGCCATGGTCGGTGGTGGTGGACCAGCGGGCTGTAGACAGCGGCGGCAGACTACCAGGCTGTGGATGACGGCAGTGGCCACCGTCTAGCCATATCGTCATCCCGTCAAACCACACCTCAAGCCACCGGCGTATCTCTAGATCTGAAGATGGCTAGAGAGAGAGAGTCCGACTCCGACTTTAGATCTGGTTATCGTCTATAAGGGATATAAAGGCTATCGACGGGATGCTGTTAGAGGGATTTTCGCCTTCTGCTTCTGTGAAATCGCTTGCGAAATGCTGTTATAGGGATATAGAGGCTGTTGGCGGCGAAAGATAGAAACAAAGTGAGAGAGGAACGCTGTAGGAGATGATCTATAAGAGTCATTAGGGTTAGGGTTTCATATAAAGCATATTTATATAAGGGTTCTTTATTATTATTTTTAACTGTCAAAAGATTAAATACTAAAAAAATTAAATACTAATTTTTTTATTTCATTGAGAAAAAAAGGAGTGAAATTTAGGCTAAATAATATAGGAGAAAAAAGAGTGTGAAAGAATATACCTTTTTTTTTTTAATACCAATTGGGGGGGGGGGGGGGGGGGGGGGGTTGTTTGACTTTGGAATTAAGATTAAAATAAATCATACATTTTTTTTTTTCAAAGCCATTAAAATTTTGTACCAAACGCTACTAACTTTAGCTTAAACAATTTTAATTTTTGATTAAAAAATTCAACTACTCCACAAATCAAATTCTACCTTACGTTTGACAATCCGAATGCATAGGTTACACTTTATTACCTAGTCTATGTAGCACTCATTTGAACTTTTGAATATGAGGGCAAATTAATTAATTAATTAATCTTTAATATTTTATATTGGAATTAAAAAAATATATTTTAGATTAACTGGGGATGGGAACAATCTAGAAGCTACCAGTTGTTATGAATCTTAATCAAGTTGGTCTCCACTCCCAGTACACATATTTTATTAACCCATTGGTTTTGGTGAAAACTTTCGGATTGGTCTTGTAGACCATTTTAGCCCCCAATTTATGACACCATTTTGTAGGCTACATCCTTTAATTATAGGGTTAATTAAAAAAAAAAAAAAAAATTGTGTTTTAGTCCATTTGTACTTTACCCTATTGTAGTTCAAACGTCGCCACTTACTCCCTTTATGGTTTTGGGCCTAAGTACAAAATTAACAGTTTCTGTCAAAATTGATAGAATTGAACCCCACGCGCCAGGAATGTGGTTGGTCCTGTTTTCTGCGTTTTTTTCCTCCAAAATTATTTTTATTTGTTCTTAATTTACCCCCACATTTCTCTATATAAGTGTAAGATTTATCACTCATTTTTTGCACCAAACCAACAATAATTCACATTTATTACACCATAATAATTCTTAATTTATTATTTATGTTCAAGACTTCAATCATCATTATATTAATTTTTTTATTTAAAATTAATCTTATTAATTTCATTTGATTATTCAAATATCACATTTTTTTATTCAAATACAATTTATTGAATCCGAATACAATGATAACTAAATAAAAATTCTAGTGATTAATTCAAAATTAAAATATAAATTGAGAGGTGATAATGTAATTTATTTCCATACCCATAATACTTAATTTGGAGTTATAGTTCTTATTCCTTGAAATATTTTTAAATTTTAATTGTTAATATATCAAAATGTAAACAATCACATTTCACCATAATATACCATTGTAATACATATCTCATTAAAATACTTTAAATTAAAGATGGTAAACATCACTGTATTAGAAACAGAAATTTGAGAACAAAATACCAAACAAACGCCAGTAGAGTTGCAGACATTCGTTTAACATTTTACAATGAAAATCAAAATAAAATATCAATTCACAATTCATAAATTAACGTGGCGCATGATTCAAGTGTTGAAATTGACATTGATATTTTTTAAAAGATTTTTACATACTTCATATCTACAGGTCTAATTCCATGAAATCAAACACCACCAAACTATAAAATGAAACAATTAACGAATTCAATGAAAACCCAAACGGGCCCTAATAATTCTTGAATTTGCATTCATCAGATCAATAATCAAAAAATAAAAATAAAAAATCAACAAGTTTCTGGGTTTTTTGGGGTTTCCTTCCTCCTAATAAATTCTAGCTAAATTCGACCTAGAAATTTGATAATAATGCCCTCAGAAATGGGTCAAAATCCAACCAAAAAACAACAATGGCATTGTTCGTCACCATCTTCCACGTCCTCTGTCATCATCCGTCGTTCGTTTGCCTGGTTCGTCGTCGTCCTCATCCATTAATGACATCCTCTTCTTCGTCTTCTTTGTCTGTATCAATGGTGTTCGTTCGTCCGCGTCGTCTTCTTTGGTTTCGATTTCGAAATCGAAACCCTATTTCGATTTTGACCGTGATCGTCATCGTCCTCATCTTCATCGGCTGCTTGCATTACAATGGCGAGGGTTTGGCTCTCGAACACGAACACGAAATTAAAATCGAACACCATTCGAACACGAAATCGAACACCAAAAACACCTGCAATCAACCATTCGAACACGAAATCGAACGAAATAGAAACAAAATTGGGAACAAAAAATTGCAGAATCGAAACCCTAACAAAACCCTAACCATTTGAAGCCAAATCCTATAGGCTTCGATTTCGATTTCGAAATCGAAATAAAAACCCGGAGGCGAAGAACACTTTGAAATCGGAATCGAAATAGAGAAGAAGACGAAGAAGATGAACGTGAACGAACTAAATCAAAGCCATAACTACTCACCGAAAGAGGACGATTGCGCGAGAGAGGGACGAATCAGAGATCGGCAGATTCGTCCAGCGAAGGCAGAGATCGGCAACGTTGAGGGTCCACGTATCGGCCAGATCTGGCGTTGTTCTTATGGTCGGAGAAATCGCTGGTCTTTATGGGGCTCTGATTGAGGGTCCATGTATCGGCCGTTTCGGCACCTCCGGCTGCTTTGTTGTGCTACATGGCCACAACGCGTCGCTTGTGGTTTACAGGCAGTGGAGCGCTGTCGGCCGGACAACTGTGATGACTACATTAGCGGGTTGCACGGCGGCCTTGAGGAGGTTGAGAAAGAAGAGAGGAGGCGGCGACTCTTGAGGAAGTGGGGAACAAATGTGCAGAGGCTGAAAGCTTGGATGAAAAGTGGGTAGGGTTCAGGAAGAAACATGTAAGTGCTAAGATATAAAGAAGGGTAAAATTGACATTCCACGATTTTCGTTAACGGAGTGAGAGTTGCACTTAGGTCCACAAACTACAGGGGGGGTAAGTGGCAACGTTTGAACTATAGGGAGGTAAAGTGAAAATGGGCCAAATCACTTTTTTTTGTTTGTAATTAACCCTTAATTATACACATTGTTACTTTAATTGCTCTATGATCTATAGGGGTGATAGTAACAATTGTGTACTTTGTATGTATTTATACTTAATTTTTGGATATAACATTAGAAGAATTAATTAAAAGAACTCTATTTTATTTTTCTGTCAATTCAAACCCATACTCTGAAATTGGTAACGAAAAATAGTCATTGGTGGATGTAAGTGGTAATTGAAAGCTAAAAAGGTCGGACCAGGCTCAGGCTTGGGTCCGGGGTCTTGGGCCTTAGGCCTCTTGTGGGAATATTTGACTTGGACTTGATATATTTTGTAAAAAATATGAAAAAATTCAACCCAAACACAGTCTAAAAGTCTAATTGTAGGTTTTATAATTTAAGAGAAAATTATAAACCTAGATACTGTCTGTTTAGGTGTGCAACTACTAAGAGTTACAATTCTGAAGACTCTTCAGGTATGTAACTGCTGAAATTTACTATTGTCCATTGAATGCCTTCATAAAGTTTCAGACTTCTTCAGCTTACTGGTTGGTTTTTGTTCCCTACAAAAAGGCATGCATTCTCAGCATTATATTCATCCCATAAGATTGAATAGCATATCATTCCAGCAAAGACTTTCTTCTAATTTTCGTTGTTTTTTTTCTTAAGAGTTCTTGAGAGAGTTTAGCACTTCTCTAGTTCATTCGGCTTATGGTTTCTAGTGTTAGAACCAGTAACAACTTAATCGTTGTATCTTAGGAGGCAGATGCCCATTGAAGCGTAAGTACCTATTGGGGGCGAAATCTACTTTAAGGACAAATTGTCAAACGATTGCCTCGATCCTTCCTCTGGTATTCTGTTTCTGTTTATTCTATTATATTGTAAGTGTTTATTTTCTATTTGTTCTATTATACAGTAAGTATTCCTGTTTCTGGTTTTGATTTATAATACAACTATCTTGCTTCTATTTATCATTCAATTTTGTAATATTATTTCTTTTATTTGGAATGTTCTTGTAACAAATAATTTAGAATTGTTTCATCTCTATTTTTCATATATTTATTTATTTATTAATTAATTATTTAATTAATTTCTGGAAAAGATTATCAACATGTGTTTTCTTTCCTTATTAATATTTTGAAATTCAATTCTCCTATTGTTCATGGTTATTTGTCAAGTAAGGATTTTTTTTTAAAAAAAAAATTGCGGATCGATAAAGTGGTGAAAAGAGATATTATTAAAGTAATGTATTGTCGATTATAGATTTTATTTTATTTTTATTTAATTTTATTTATGTTGGTATAAAGAATAGAATGTGATGCCTTTACTTTTATTTTTTTCTTCAAATTAAATAAATTCAATTATGTTATTAGAATTAGTAATTTACTATAACAACAAGTATATTTGATTACACCTTCTTTTAAATTTTATTTAAACTTTATATTGTATTTTGTGCTATTATTGTATTTGAAAATGTTCAAAATTATTTAATTTTAAATATAATACCATGAAAATAGTTATTTGAAGAAATAAAAAAATATAATTGTTAATGTTTAGTGATGACTATTAAATTTGTTTAATTAATATTTTTTTGAATTAGTTTAATTAATGCCTTTAGTCACAACAAGTACACGTTTTATTAATCTCATAACTAAAGATGCGATTTCAACATAATAAATTTTTTCCAATAGAACTATTTAAATCTATTAGTGAAGTTACGGATTTAATTCTAACCATTATTTTAATTCATTGGATTATATATTTTTATCAATCATAATTATATTATAAAATCTAAGTTATTTTAATTTATAATACAAAATTAATTAAGTAAGATAATTAGTTAGTTAAAATACATAATTTTCAATTATATAAAACTAAAAAAAAATTATTAATACTTGTCTTAACTCTTAAGCCTTTCCCTCCACCATTGACCATTCAAGGAAGTGGAAAATAAAAAAGTGTGTTGTGTCATTTGTGGGATGGATAAAGATAAACAGAGATACCAAAGATGTAGGGACAAACCGAACTTTTGTTTTCTTTCTTTGAAGCCTCCTAGAATTTATCGTCGAATATAATTATATAAAAAAAAATTAAAATAAATTTGAGAATAAAAGAGAGCACAACAAATATATTTTTTTCCATTCTAATCCACCAACAATTCTCATCCCCAAAATTTCATCTCTTTATTCTCCTTAATTTATCTTTTTTTAGTATTTTATTTAAATGAATTTTAAACGATGAATAAAAATAAAAAACTATAAATGCTTTACCTACTAAACTGTTTTAAAAAAATCTCTACTTTTTTTTTTTTTTTTTTCATATATGTGTTGATTGAAGTAATAATATTTTTCCCCTTTTTATGCAAGTAATTTAATATACAAAACGAGTTAAAAAGTACGATTAAATAAAGTCTCATACGAACCATTCACCAAACAATTAAAAAAATATAACTAAATGAACAATTTATATTAAAATGACAAGGGATATCGTTGTACGTTTTTCAAATAATAAGGGGCAGAACTGAAACTTACCCATATTTTGGTTGATGGTTATTTTTATTATAATTAATTATATCTGACCTTATCTCTTTTTTCCCTTTTCTCTTTCCAACTATTTGATAAAATTTTCTCTTTCCAACTATTTTTTAAAATTCTCTCTCTCTCTCTATCTGTTGATTGCATATAAAATCTATCCAATCTCACTTCCTCAAAAAAATATTTCAATAATTTTTAACCAAATAATAGAATATATTAAATAGCATAAAAAGGACCTATTAGATTATTTTAAAACTATTATTTAAAAAAATTACAAATTTTGAAAAACCCTTATTAGGAGTTTATTTACTTATTATTTACTATTTGTTCGAAATAAAAATGAGTCATGAACATTAATAGTTTTAATTTTTATTTTTATTCCTCAGTAATAAAAATTATTTTTCCTATATTTTTATGTAAAATTAAAAGATCAATGTTGTTTTATGTGTAATATTAAAATACTTATGCTAATATTATTTTAGGCCTGAATAATATGTTGGTCTAAAACTAATATATATATATTCAAAAGAAGAGATATATAATATTATGCAAACATTTTTTTTTATATAAAAATCAAATTAACCTAGTTGGATGATTGTTAGCATATAGAAATAAGACACGTTTGTTAAGGGCCTGTTTGGTAACCGTTTAGTGCCCATCCCATGCAGTAGGATGGGATGAGATGAGAATTTTATTTGCTTCTTGGGAACAAAATCACATTTGGTAACAACAATTTTTTTTTTGGATTTGGGAACATAATCGTGTTTGGTAACAATTTTATCCAAGAAATCAAGAAAGAACCCTAAACCACAAATTCAAGAACAAATCCAAGAACAAATTCGAAGAAATCCAAGAAACCTGAACAAATTCGAACAAACTCGAAATGGATTTCGAGCAAATTCGAAGAAATTTCAAAGAAATTCGAAATAGGGTTTCGAAAATCCAAGAAACCCGAACAAATTCAAAGAAACCCGACCAAATTCGAACAAAATCGACATAGGGTTTCCATTTCAAACTCGAAATCGATTTTGAAGCAGACGACTATGAACCAAGACGAAGTGAAGGACAGCGAACACGAAGCAGACGAAGATTTCGAAGAAACCCGACCAAATTCGAACAAATTCGACATAGGGTTTCGATCTCAAACCCGAAATTGATTTCGATTTCGAAAAATCAATCGAAACCCTACTAATTTCGATGAAAGCGAAGACGATGGCGACGAAATAGGGTTCGACGTTGACAACAAAGGCGAAGACGATGGCCACGAAAACGATGGCGACGAAGAAGAAGACGATGACGATGAAAGCTCGCGACAAACACGGGAAGAAGAGACGAAGAGCAGAGAAACACTAATGACGGAAAAATGAAGCACGATCGACGACGAAATCAATGAACTAAGAGAATGAGACAATTTTCTTGGTTCTTGATCGATGAAGTGAGGTTGGGATGAAGTGAGAAGAAAATGAGATGAAAATAGAATGGAAATAATCAGAAACAACTTTTTTTGTTTCTCATTTCTTAAGAAAAAAATTAACACAATTCTCAAATGGGAATGAAATGGGAACGAAAATAAAAATTACCAAACGCTATTCCCAAACAGAAATTCCAAAAATCTGGGAATGGGATGAGAATTTCTGGGATGGAAACGGTTACCAAACGGGGGCTAAGTGTTTTCATTCTTACTTCCAAAATTTCGAGTTTAAAGTATAAAAATTATTTGATAACGTGTTTTTACTTTCAAATATCTTCAAAATTTTGAAAGTAGTTCCCAAATTCCTTAAGAATTTGAGAAACAAAAAAATAAATTTTGATTTCTAATCAATCCCACAAAACTACTCGCAATCTATTTCACAAGGTAAATATCGAGAACCATCATTACACAGGCCACCACCACTAGGGAGAAAATCGGTCGGATCGATCGGGGATGGAGGGGTTTTAGCGGCCAATCCGAATGTTTTTGAGGGGTCGAAATCCGACCGACCCCGAGCTGAAATCTTCGACCATACGAGCGGGTTCGAGTGATTTGGATTCGGTGGATTTTGGGCGGTTTTCAGGTAGGAGAAAACAAGGGTTTTGGCCAGAGAAAGAGACGGGTGTGAGGAAGGAATAAGTGAAACATAAACGCAAGAAATTCAACAAACAAATCTAAACAAAAATCAAACGATTGTACTGAACAAGATCTAAACAAATTATTTAAATTTTGAAACAGATTTAAAGATTTTAAACACATACTTGACAGACGGCGCAAGATAGCGATGAAGAACGGCTACGACGACAGCGATAAGCAGGAGACGAACACGAATAACGTCGATGGCTCTCGGATTGAGAGAGAGAAAGAGGAGGAGAGCTGGTAGGGCACAAAAATGCACGCCTACTTACGCTCGCAAGTATACGAGGTCTAAGTTTTAATATAGTGGATTTTGAAGATCGGATATCGTTCCCACAGAGAAGAGTGTGAATAATTGAATACCGTAATTGACATAGTCTCATGTTATCCTGACGACGAAAGACGTGAATTTAAATTAAACTAAGCTAAACTACAATTGGTGGGTTAATCTTAACTAAGTTTATTAATTAGGGATTGATTTCGTTTACTTAATACACATTTGATTTCGTTTAGTTAATAATAATAGAGTTTAGGTATCCGACAATCTCAGTTCGTAAACTCCTCCGCCACCTCTTCCGAGTGTAAGACAGGGGAATACGCGACTTCGTGTTGACGAAGAGGTCCCACCTCAATGTTTTAACGACTCTAGGCCGCGCGAGTCTTGACCCAACGTCATCGATTGCACACTAACTAACGCCCTCTCGGGTCGTTAGGTCGTAACGATGTGTTTACCCTAGTCCAAATCTAGGGTTATCTCTCCCGAGTGTCAAACCTTAGATTCTCAAATCCAACCCTAATGCCACAACAAGCATACTAAGATCGTCATCAAATGATAAACACAATCGGACTTAAAATCAACAACCGTTAAAGAAATGTATATTAAACCAAACGAGTATTTACACAACTACACATTTCCCTAACTAATCTCTAAATTACACTAACATGTTCTTAACCAATACAACATTAAATCAAGAGGAGATCATCAATATCAACAATAAACATTAAATACAAAGATGGAAACAAGGGAAGAAAAGCCAAATCTCAAAGTGGAGTAGTTCACTTTCGCCAAAGAACAATCCTCCCGAGCTTCCTCATCTCCGTTGATGAACTTCCTCTTCTTTGCGCTTCAAGGATTGACCAAGAACACCTCCTAATATAATCTAATCTACTTCCTAAATTACCTAAACCTAACTAAGGTGGAAGAAGAGCTCTCAAGAACAACCGGAGCCTCTTCTCTCACGTCTAAGACTTTGAGGTTTGGTGGAGAAAGGGGTTTTATAGGCAAGGTTTGGAAATATCTTAAAAATATCTGAAAATAGATATTTCTTCGCAGAGTGTCACCACTTAGGTGGTGGCTTAAGTAGGTTAAGTTTCTGTCGAATCTCCGCCTAGGCGGTCGATGCTGGCGTAACATTCTGATCTTTTCTCGCCAAGGCGGTGGTTTTCTCGCCTAGGCGATGGTTCAGCCCTTCAGCACTCCAACATTTTGCCTCTTTTCCGCCTAGGTGGTGGTCTTCATTCACCGAAATCCTGTTTTTCACATTTTGCTCACCGTTTCTCCACCATTTTTCACTTGTTTATCGCCCTTTGACGTCCCTTCACCTGTTTTACACTAAAACAAACTAAAACGCAATTAAATATAATTAAAACGCTTGAAAACTAACAAATTCGATTTAGAAATAGATAGGTTTTTCACACCTATCAAGAGCGGAACCACATAAATCTTCGTCGGATGAGTGAGATTTGTGAGAGAGAAAGGAGGAGGAAGTCATGAGAACTGAAGAATTGGAAAGAGAAAGAGAGGAGAAGGCGAATGAGCGGTGGGGCTTGTCACAAATGAGAAGCTAGGGTTTTATTTTTCATATATATTGGGGGTGGTTTTGCAAAATGTCAAATTTAGGGGGGGAATCTGTAATTGTCGGTCGGGTTCGGGGCGAACAGGTATGGGCAATAATATCCGACCGGAATAGGTAAGAGGGCAGGCAGGCGGGGCGGGTGAAAAAACAAAAAAACCATAGTGTATACTGACCGAAACCGAGGTGGGGTGGGCGGGGCCGGTTCACGGGTATTTCTTACACTCCTAAACACCACCCATGCTAGCCACCACTACACCGACCATGCCACGACAAACCACCACCACATCGATTTTCAAAGGTTTAATTTTTGACTAAAATTTTCGCATTTGTGAAGACCTGATTGCCCACACAACAGTGAGCCGCTCGATTGTTTCTGGATAAGACATTATCACACCAACCCGACACACACATGCGCACTAGAAACAATATAAAATGTAATGGTTACAACTGAAACCAACCATGTTTTATTACTCAGCGAAAACAATGAAACATACACACATTCAGGATATGAGTTGCAGGAACATGATACCCACAACTTCTCCCCCAACAAATCCGAAATACATTCATATTTATAAGCAAATGATGCAGTTGACACCACCAACTGCTAGGACACATGGCTGAGCATGCTTGATGGGATAGTTACTTAGCCAGTTTTTTTCGCTAGCACACATAACTACCCCACACGCCCAACAGATGTCCCATAAATTATCTGCACTTAGTTAATTTTTGCACATCGACTAAACACCACCAATCCAACTTAATCTACTCGATCTGTTGCATCTTGTTGGGTCGCTACGCCCAACGATTGCCACTGTTGTGTGCATTTTTTGAATCAGAATGCATCGTTGTGCCCTACGATTTGTTATACCGTCTACATGACACTGATCACAACATGGCTTGGCGGCCACGTTTTGTCAGACTTGCCTTGGTATTGCGCCACCCAATGCCCACCAACATTGTCACATGAAGCCTACTGCTTACAGAATGTTAACACTTGTTACCTTGACAGCATGACAAGGTCTTGCCCAGTTTCATGCCACGCCCATGACATCCTATCCTAGTATTGTGCCTAGGATTATCATCACAATGCTCAACATCTATTGATGTTGTCCCGCGACGCCCTTTTTCGCTGACACGTCGTGCCTTCGTTTGTGCCTAAAACCGATATTATTAGACAAACCTTACCCCAAGCTTCCACCATATGTAAGCCGTGTTTTATACTTTACCTTGTCATGTCGACGCCCTACAGCATGCCTAGGATCCTACCTTACCTTGGGTCTGGGGGGAGGGGGCATCTCCCTTATAATACTTTAACCAAAATAATTCAAATGGCAGTAATAGATATCAAAATGTCTGAAAAACATAATGGCGTCGACAGTGGACCCCTATCATGGTTGACTCTTTGGCTTAGCCATGCGCTTACGTTTAGTGCCATGTTACCCCAACTTAGCACTACTGAGCTAACATTTTTCCAATCGAGAGATGTCCTCGCCCAATATTTGTCTACCTTTGGACTTTGATTAACCCTCGTGCCTATTTCTTGCCAATGCCATTGTTTGGTGCCGTGTGCACCAAGTTCGGTTAGAAATATGCACCAAGTTGGTGCTTTCGTATACCAATGCCTTTATTTGTGTCACATTCACTATATTTGGTTATAAAGCACACCAAATCCATGCCAACTTATTCCTCCAGCACTGTTAGGGGCTAACAAACTACCCACACCAAAAGAATCTGATGCCTTCAACGAATCGACCATTGATAGACCTTTTGGTTTTGGCATTCACATAATCCCAATGTTGTTGCCACAATCATCACCAATCTGCCTGCATACTTGTGTCCACCACGTTGTAACTCACTGCAACGTCTTTTCCACAGAACGCCTCCATAACTGGATTGACCACCAGTCAATTTGCTTCCACTAATTCTCGTTTGGAAACCTTTAGATAACCATCTACCTCTAGTTAGTTTCACCATATAACATAGGCTGGTTTTTGGTACCCCATGTCCCAAATCAGCTTTAATGCTTGGCTGATTTTAGATCACTCCAAGTCTGCTTGTTGTCCACCAGCAACATTGTGTTGATGCGCGCTTTCTCTTATTCAGGTTCTTCATCCTGAACCAGAACCATCAACTTCTCCTTCTTTGGACAGTCATTCATTCGGTGAGGACCATCACATATGAAATAACCAGAGCCCTTTCCCGCAGTTGTCTTAGGTATAATTTTTTTATAAGGAATACTAAAAAATGAGGCTTTTATGCCCTTGTTCGTCCATTCCTTCGTTCCTCCGTTCACTTTCTCTTACATTTCTTCCCTGAATTCCGATCAGAGCTACTGTCATCCTTCGTCAGGTTGTAATCGATAAGGTTGTATGTTGTTGTCACATTAGTTTGTAGGACACGTACGCCCTGCCGTCTTAGTTCAACTTGCACCCACACTTGCAAACCAGAAGTAAAGTTGAATAGTTTGTCCTTCTCTAACATATTCTTCACATCCAACATCGAAGAAGTGAATTCTTTGACATACTTAGGCACATAATCAGTGTGCTTAAGTCTTCCCAACCGATCTCTAGCCACCCAACACGAGTTTGTTGGTAGGAATTGCTCCCTCAATTCTTTCTTCAAGTCAGCCCACGTCTTAATTTTCATTCGCACACTGTCATTCACATGAGTCTGCCACCACAACTTGGCATTTCCGACCATGTACATACTCAACATGGATACTTGCTCGTCTTCAAGAACATAAGCAATTCGAAAATAATGCACTATATCCCACAAGAAGTTCTCCAAATCTTTAGCACTTCGTGTGCTGGTTAATGCCTTTAGGTATGGCACTTTCACTTGCATTGGACCATCCCTTGATGTGCTCTATCTAGCAACGACCTTTTTCAGCAATGCAAGGTCCTCCCCAGCAACGACCACACACTGTGATCCACATATCCCTAGACATGGTTTTGATTCTCATAGTAGTGTCATTATAGAAATCTTCAAATGAGATCCTTAGGTCAACGACTTTTGCCCATAATTTAGCACACTGGATAGAGAGCCTTTGTCCAACCCTACTCGTGGGTACTCTCACATAGTCTTCCAACGATATAAGACACTCGTTTGCACTTGATGCAGAGGCTATTTTGTAGCCTTACTCTGATACCCACTGTTATAGATTTAATTTTTCTCTAAAAATCTTTGCACCTGTGATGGTCTGGTTGCTCACCAACCAGTCAGTTACTAAATTATTCCTAGACAACATACTAGCACACCAACCCAATGGACGCACACACACTAGAAACATTATAAAAAAAAAAAAAAACAATGATTACAGTAGAAGCCAACCTTGATTTATTACTCAACGAATACAAGGAAACACATACACTATATTCTGACTATGGGTTACAGGAACATTAAACTCACTGTTTCACCCCAACAAATTTGAAAGACATACATATTTATAGTTAAAGGATAAAGTTGACACCCCAACTGCTAGGACACACAGTCTGAAACTGTGAACCTGTTGGACAGATAGCTAAGCATACTTGCAGGGATAGTTCCTTAGCCAGTTTTTTTGGTTAGCATACATAATTGTCCCACATGCCCAGCACATGTCCCAGAAATTGTCCATACTTAGTCAATTTTTGTACATTAACTAAACACCAGTTGCCCAGCTTAGTCTGCTTGATCCGTTGCATCTCGTTGCATCATCGTGCCCAACGATCACCACTACCTTATGTATTTTTTGAACTAGAATAAACTACTGCGCCCAATGGCCTATCATGCCGCTTACATGACACTTATCACAATGTGGCGTTGCACCCACGTTCTGTCTGCCTTGCTTTGGTGTTGCACCAAAATCTTTCGTTGGTTTCATGTCGCACCCAGAAGACCTAATCCAAGCGTCGTGCCTAGTATTGTTTTACACCATATGCCTGCACCACCAATATGCACCAACATTGCCCAACAATGTACCATTTTGCCAACACATGCCCAACACTTTGTTGCAACGTCGCCCAATGCCCACTAGCATTATCCCACGACGCCCTGTTCTTCCATCGTGTTTTATCGCATGTTGACACTTGCAACCTTGGTCGTGTGCCAATGTCTTGCCTGGTGTCATGCCACTCCCATTACACCGATCCTAGCATATGCCTAGGATCATCATCATAATGCCCAACACCCATCAGTGTTATCCCACGACACCCTTGTCCATTAATGCGTAGTGCTTTGGTTTATGCCTCAGACTGATATTATTGGGTAAGCCTTATCCCAAGCTTCCTACCATGTGTAAGGCATGCCTTACAAATTGCTATGCCATGCCGACAACCTACAGCACGCCTAGGGTCCTGTCTTGCCTTAAGTCTGGAGAGAGGGGCACCCCCTATAAAACTTTAAGCAAAATCACTCAAATGGCAACAATAGATATCAAAATATCTGAGGAGTCATAATGGAATCAAAATAAACCCCTGCCACAATTGACTCATTGGATTAGCCACGCGTCCACGTTTTGTGCCATGTTGCCCCAACCTAGCACAACCGTGCTAACATTTTGCCAACCGAGATATGTCATCTTCCCAACATCCGTCTACCTTTAAACTTTTGTTAACTCCCGTGCCTATTTCATGCGAACGACGTTGTTTGGTATCGCATGGACCAAGTTTGGTTAGAAATATCTACCAAGTTGGTGCCTTTATATACGAACGTCTTTGTTTGTGCCACATGCACCACGTCCAATCATAAAGTGCATCAAGTCTGTGCCAACTTGTTCCTCTAGCATTGTTAGGGGCTAACAGTGATCTAAAACCACTGTGTATTTTCATCTTCTTCTCTCATCTCATCTTTCTCTATCACATATACACACTTATATATAAATTATCCAAATTTAGTTGCAATAAAACTTTTTTTTTTTCTAAAAAAATAAAAAAAAAATATTTTAACAATAATGTTATCAAACAATTCTTTTCTCAAAATACTCTAAAATGCAAAAAAAAAAAAAAAAATCCATTTTATTCAAAATAAAAATAGAAAAGCAGAAACAATAATCACACGGAGCTAAGTATTGAGTTGTTTACGTAATAAATGTCGTTTTTAATTATTATTTATTTTACTGAAAATGAGAGTTTTTTTTTAACTTATTTACACAACCAAGGGTATTCGGGGTTGGTAACCCCTAAGTATTAAAACCCGGGGTTACCAATCCCGGGTATAAAAACTAGCAATTTTTTTATACCCGGGGTTGTGAACCCCAGGTATAATTTGAATTTCGCCACTTTACAAAATGGTGGAGGGCCCCACTGACACATTCTCTCTCTCCCTCATCTTTCCTCATTTTCTTTATTTATTTTTCTATTTTTCTCATTTTAATTTTCCACATTATTTTCTTCTTTTTCCTTTTTTTTATTATATTTTTTAAAAATAAAATAAAATAAATATAAAATAAATTAGAAAATAAAATAGCATATCCATTATGAACAATATTTTACTTCTCTCCTCTCTCGAGTTCTTTACAAAATAAATATTTTTTTTAAAAAAATTCTTGACAACACGGGTGTTTGAACTTATTTACAAACCCCGAGTGTCCCAGTGTTTGGAACACCGGATCATACAATTTTTTTTATTCTTTTTTAATTTGATGGTCCTGGTGTTGTTAACACGAGGACCAATGAAGGAGGCTTCATGACCAGCGAAGAAAAGAGAGAGAGAGAGAGAGAGAGAGAGAGGAGGAGGGCCAAGTTTAGTCCCGGTGTTGTTAACATCGGGACCAAATTCACCAAACTTTCAGTGAGAGAGAGGAGAGAGAGGGAATCAAGTGGGTGCAATTTTTTTAAATATTTTTGACACTTTGTACCCCTAAAGTTTGACCATTATTTCTTTTATTGTTTGATAAAAATAAGACTTTTTTTTTGTCTTTTAGTTTTTACTTTTTTTTTTATTTCGTTTTTTTATAAAAAAAAAACTTTTTTAAAATAAGGTTACAATTCAATTGAAATATTTTTAAAAATTTAATTGAAATATTTTTAAATAAAATTGAATTTAATTTCAATTGAATTGAATTCAATTGAAAATATTTTTACTTGAATTCAATTTAAATTAAATTCAATTGAAATATTTTTAAAAATTAAAATTAAAAATATTTTCAATTGAATTGAAGTCAATTGAAATATTTTTACTTGAATTCAATTGAAAATATTTTTATTTTCAATTTGTAAATATTTCAATTGACTTCAATTCAATTGAAAATATTTTTAATTTCAATTTATAAAATATTTCAATTGAAATAATTTTACTTGAATAATTTCAATTGAAATAGTCTTAGGGGATTTTATTATTTAGTTCTCTATAAAGGCCCTATTGAGAATTCAGACCCCACTAATTCTTTAGAAAAAAGTTCTTCATTCTGTCCCCCCTAGTAACATTTATTTACGATTTCTGTCATTTTATTTTATGCAATAAGATAAAAATATGCGCACATAACGTTAACGTTAACTCAGTCATCATTTTCAGCAAATACATCCCCCTTGTGTTTTTTTATTTATTTTTTATTTTTTTGGTGTGCGTTAACTCAATTTTGAGTGCGTTAACGTATACTCATTTTGTGTGTCTTAATTCATTTTTTGTGTGCGTTAACATTAACACATTTTCATATATATATATTTTGTGTGTTCCAAGTTACCGCATCTTTCTTCATCTATTTCTATGCAAATAATGTTAACACATTTTTTACTATCGGGCTGTGGGTTTTAATGTTAACGTGTTTTATTTTTTAGAGGTTCTGTATTAACGTATTTTGCTTGAATATTTACGTTAATGTCTTATCACATACTTTTGTCTTGTGCGCATTAACGTTAATTACCATATGTGGTATTTTGTCATTTGAGCTGAAGGTATGCTTGGGTTGAGTTTGCGTTAATGTTAATATACATTTTCAATTCAGATCTGAAATTTCCTCAAAAAAAATCAAGAACCAAACAGACCCTAAGAAAATTTTCAATTCAGATCTGAATGTATATTTGGATCGTGTTTGCGTTAACGTTAATACACATTTTTTGGGGTCCCTTCTGTATTAACGTAAACACATTTATGTTATCCAGAAAAAACATGTGTGCAAGAAATCACACAAACACTGACGTTAACGTATAAAAATGAAACACCCCATCCATGTTAATATACATTTTTCTTAGACCTCTTGTGTTAACATTAACGTATTTATGTTGTCTGAAACCCCATATGTGGTAAATGAAAAACAAAACACTGACGTTAACGTTAAAAATACACATTTTTTGGGGGTTATCGTCTATGTTAACGTTAACATGCCAAGCATTGTCCAGAAACATATGTGCAAATTGAAAAATGGTGTGCGCTAACGTTTAATTAACGTTAACCTGGCTAGTGGTCGGCGGTGGTTGCTGGATCTAACTAGTGGTGGCTGATGGTTTTCCAAATCGAAAATGAATATTATCACCACCGAATCAAACATCAACGCCATAAAAAAAACATGTTCACTCAAAAAACAAATCCCAGATTTGAAAAAAAAAAAAAAAAAAAAAAAAAAAAGCAAAACAAACAAACAAAAACCAAAAAAAAAAAACCCAAAACACCCAAATTAGGGTTTTTGGCAAATAAAATCTAAGAAATGGAAAGAAATGAGATAACAAAATGAAATTGAACCAAATAAAACCCAGATTTGGACGGATTCTGACCTCCTTTTGGCCAGATCTGACCTCGACGGTGATGGTGGCGCGGCATGGTGGGTGCGTCGCCGGCACTCTCCGCCATGCTGCCATTCAGGACAGGCCCTTTTGGATTGTGTTCAAGCGCAACATGGTGATTATGCTGAAGCAAGAGTTAATCATGAACAACTTCAAGACCATCGACGGCCGAGGAGTCAATGTTCACATCGCCAACGGAGCCTGCATCACCACCCAATTCATCACCAACGTCATTATTCACGACGTCCACATCCACGACTGCAAACCCACCGAAAATGCCATGGTTCGGAGCTCGCCGTCTCATTACGGGTGGCGGACGATGGCCGACAGCGACGGAATCGGTTTAGAGAGAGAGAGATTTAGAGAGAGAGGGTAATGGATTCAGATTTTGAGAGAGAGATTTAGAGAGAGAGGGTAATGGGTTCATTTTTGAATGTGTTAGAGAGAGACGATAGAGTGAGAGTGATGTCCAATTAATTTAGAGAGAGACGATAGAGTGAGAGTGACAGTGAGAGTGAGGTCCAACCAATTTACAGAGGATGTTAACGTATAATTTTTGTTCAGGGTTACTTATGTCTTTTCACTTCCTATTTTGTCTACCAAAAGGACTAAAAACTTAATTGAATGTACCGAAAGGTCTTTTCCCTACATGATCTCTTAAATCAGGACTAAATAATAAAAATCTCATAGTTTTACTTGAATTTATTTGAAATATTTTTAAAAATTGAAATTAAAAATATTTCAATTGTATATACTTCAATTAAATTCAAATAAAAATATTTCAATTGACTTTAATTCAATTAAAAATATTTTTAATTTCAATTTTTAAAAATAGTTCAATTGAATTTACTTCAATTGAATTCAAGTAAAAAGATTTTCAATTGACTTGAATTAAATTAAAAATATTTTCAATTGACTTGAGTTCAATTGAAAATATTTTTAATTTCAATTTTTAAAAATATTTCAATTGAATTTAATTTCAATTGAATTCAAATATAAATATTTTCAATTGAATTGAATTCAATTGAAATTAAATTCAATTTTATTTAAAAATATTTCAATTAAATTTTAAAAAATATTTCAATTGAATTACAACCTTATTTTAAAAAAGTTTTCTTTATAAACAAATGAAATAAAAAAAACAATAAAAGAAATAATGGTCAAACTTTAAACAATAAAAGAAACAATAAAAGACAAAAAAAAAGTTTTATTTTTATTAAACAATAAAAGAAATAATAATCAAACTTTAAGGGTATAAAATGTCAAAAATACTTAAAAAAATTTTGCACCTAATTGATTCTCTCTCTCTTTGAAAGTTTGGTGAATTTGAACCCGGTGTTCAGAACACCGGGACACTTGGGATTTGTAAATCAGTTGAAACACCTGTGTTCTCAGGATTTTTTTTTTTTTTTTTTTTAATATATTTATTTTGAAAACAACTCCTCCTCATATTTACTTTGTATTAAATGCACACTATCAAGTCTAGGTCTGTGTTGGTGTAGGGTACATACTGTTGGCCCCCAATGTCACTTATTTCTTGTTCAAAACAAAGCTAATTCATTTAGTTTTAGGTACAAATATTAAATGAAAAAGAAAATAGGACTAACTTCTTTTTAAATTTTTGAATTTTTAAATGTTTTGAAGCATGAATTGGATCCACGAAATTAAAATTCGAAATCAACGCACGAAAATTAACATTAATTTGATAGACTAAATGTTGTTGATATTAATTAAAGAATTAAAACCATATTTAAATATATAAAAAGTAAAAATAAAAAGTTTAGAGGAGAAACAAATTACTAGTAACTTTTTTCAAGGACAATCTATTAATTTTTTTATATGATTATTTTAAAGATTGTCTCATTATTATTAGATTATAAAATTAGAAATTAAGTTTCAAAATTAGTAAAACTAAAAGTTTTGCAATCATAAAATTGAGGGTGTTCTATGAATTTTGTTTTTTAATATCCAAATTGCATTGATTTTTTTTAATTTTTTTTTTTCACTTTTCTTTAATATGCAAATTTATTGGTGAGAAAAAAATTATTTGATAAAAAATGAAGATTAAAAAAAAAAATATATTAAATTTAGATTTCTAGAATTTGAAATGTTGAATTTGTTAAAGTGATGAATATATTAAATATTTCTTTTATCATATTTTCATTCCAATTAAATAGCATAAAAATGAATGTAAAATTATTAAAATTTCATTAAAATAAGTCACTTACATAAATAAATAAATAAATATATATATATATATATATATATATATATATATATATATATATATATATATATATATATATATATATATATCTTTTTTTATTTTTTATTTTTGTTATTTTATACTAGTTATTGAGTTAATATAAGTAGTATTGAATTTGTATTTAATATATAATTAAAATTAGCTGAAATGTTGATAAGGAATTAGGTTGTGTTTGGGTAGAGGATTTCTAGGAGGGATTTCATTTGGTGAGAGGATTTTGAAATCAAATCCCTTGTTTGGGTTTGTTTGGGTTTTAAGAAGGAGGGATTTACCAAATCCTTTTAGGAGTGAAATGAAGGATTTTGATTTTTTTTGGGGAAAGGTTGCATTTGCGAAATCCGTTCTTTCTCACGTCGCTTCTTCGTTCGTCCGTCATCTTCTTTATTGCTTCATTCGTTCTCCATATTTGTCGCTTCATTCGTTCATCTGTCGTCTTCTTCTCCGTCGCTTTGTTTGTTCGTCGTCTGTCACTCCATCTCCATCTTCGTCACTTCGTTTGTCGTCGCCGATCTTAGGATGTTGCTCTTCATCTGTCATGTTCGAAATCAAAATAGGGTTCAAAGTCGATTTCGAAATTGAAATCGAACCCTATTTTGATCGATGAACTTCGAACGAAAGGCGAATGGCAAACGGTGAACAAATGGCGAACGACGAACTTCGAATTTATTCTTAAAAAATAGAAAAAAAAATATAAAAAAAATAAAAATACTTCAGTTCAAATAATTATTCAAACAAGAGATTTGTCAAATGAAGAGATTTCAAAATCCAAGATTTTGGAATCTTTTCATTTTACAAATCTCTTGAATTTATCAAATCTCTTGAATTTATCAAATCTCTTACCAAATGTAACTTTAAAAATTAAAAAATGTTATTAAGAATTAAAATATATATTCTATAGAATAAAATAAAAAATTGAAAAATAAAAAAGAGAAAATGTAGTAAAAATAAGGGAATACCTGAATAGGAAAATCTGGACAAGGGTACTGGGCCACCGCCTGTGCGCCAAGAGAGAAGAGGCGGGTGGGAAGTAGAAAGAGAGAGATTATGAATGGGTGGGCCACGGTAGTTGTTGATCTGCCTGCCCGTTGATTCAGTACGTTCATCTGAGAGAGAGGAAGGAGACAGGAGAGAAGAGTGCAAAAAGGGATGGGCCCGCCACTTGGCCATAAGTGAAAGAGAGAAAGTGTGAGTGGAGCCTTCCACCTTTTTTTTTTTTTTTTTTTTTTTCTTTTTTTTGTTGTGAAGTGACAAAATTCAAATTATATCCAAGATTCATAACCATGGGTTTGATTTAAAAAAAAAATAAAAAAAAAATTGACCATATACCCGGGTTCACACCCTCAAGTATAAAAAATTAGTGATTTTTATACCGGGATTGGTAATCTCGAGTTTTAATATCCGGGATTTCCAATCCCAAATATTATGGGTTGTATAAATAAGTTAAAAAATCTCTTTTTTCAGTTTTTTTTTTTTAAAAAAACATTAATTGCGTAAATAACTCGGTACACCATTATTTAAAGAAAAAAATATTAAAGAGTCCACTTAAAAAGTTAAATCTACAAGATATCCCATAACTTCTTTTTTTTCACCTAATAATCATTCATAAGGTGCTAGTTTGCACCAAATACTCATTTTTTTTTAAATGGCAATTTTACCCATGCTTCTTCTTCCCTTTGTGTGTGTCTTCGTTGCCACAGATCTAATTGTTACCCGTCGACGTCTGCTGTGCTGGTGGCTACGGTACGAGGTGAGACTACATTCCAGATCCGGCGACGCGATTTCCTGGTCGGAGAAAACCTCAATTTGTTTGTTCTCTCTCCTCATGAACGATCAGCGATGATGTGCTGCACCGGTGATACAATTTTTGAAATCAAAGGAACGGAAGCAACAACCGGGCGAAGGTGAACAAGATGGATTTCTCGTAAATCTCCATGGTTCTTCTGTAAGTTTAGTGCGTTACACGAATCCGACGAAAATTCAAGCATTGAGAAAGCTCAAAAGAGATGAATCGCTTTGATTTGAAGCAAATAAACATAGATTCTTTCAACCCATCCTGAACTAATTTGATATCGATACTCAAAACCCTATAAACATCGATTCCTTCAATTCGAGAGCAAACCAAATCCGAGCTCAATTTCGCGGTACAAGTCCCTTGTGCGTGGAGATGTAGAAATTAAACGTCACAAAAGATGTTGCGCTTTCTCCTCTACTTGCAAAGACACGCCAAACAAACGCAAACATATAAATTTCCACTAACAGAAGTTCGATTGTGGATTGGTGCTTGAAGGTTTACCTGAAATTGAGAGAGAAAGAGGAAGAAGAATTGTCAGAAAGGCTTCTTTGACAATTCTAGGGTTTAATATTTGATTTTCTATGGTTTTGTATTGGGAGAATTTAAACGGTTGATTTGTTTAGATTAATTTGATTGATTTGAATAGAATTAGAGTTCATTTGATTGAATTGATTTGATTTGTATTAGTAAACATCAAACATAAGAATGTAAGAGAGATGAATTATCAATTTGAATAAAAAAATTGAAATCTAACATGATCTCGTGTTAAATATCACAATTTTATATTTATTCAACATAAAATCGTATTGAATAATCGTGTGGAATATAACACGAACTCGTGTTACGACTTAAAATTGTCAAAAAATAATAAATAAATTATTTCGTGACATATTTTTAAAAAAACATGTATTTAATAGTTTCTTTTGGTAATTGTTCCATTATTTAATTGACTCGTCATGAAATAAACAATGGCAACCATAAACTTTATTTAGACCATAAAAAGCTACAAGTACGCGGATTATCCGCGCCTATTCGCTCTTTCTTTTTCAGAGTCGTGGAAATTTGTAAAAAATTCTCCATAAGAATCGTCGAGCGTGTATAACACAAAAAACAAAAGTACACATACACCCGGAAAGACCAAAGACCGGCACCGAATGGGGCCTACACCAGGTCTGCAAGTTTCTCTCTCTTTCTCTCTAATTCCCCTCTGTAGGTACTTCACCACCACCGCGGGGTCCCGTCACCGTCGCCTTCGATTTTAGAGAGAGAAAATAAAAAAAAAGTGGAGAAAATGAAGTCTCCCACCTCAGTTCTTATTTAAGCGCGCACACATATATATATATGTATCGCCCACGGATGAAGACGACGACTTCGTCTGTAATTATAGAACAATTATAATGCTGGTCCATGCAAGTTTACTGTTTCTGTGAGATCTCATCGCCGTCGACTTCCCTCTCCGACATGGGTTCCAGCTCAATTGCGTCCTCCTGCGACCTCCATAAGTGCTGGTCCAGGTGGCGATTCCGCTTCGCCGCCGACCACAGCGGCGTTCTCTCTTCCACCTTCGCTTTCTTTCTCTGCTCCTTCCTCTTCTTGGGCTCGATTGCGACCCTCTACGCCTGGTTGGCCGTCGCCCCCGGGGTCCATACCCACCGCTCTTCGCTCGGTTGTCGCGACGACAACGAGGGCTCTTGGTCGATCGGAGTTTTCTATGGCGATTCCCCCTTCACTCTCGAACCCATCGAAGCCGTAAGTTCGAATTTTTAAAACCTTAAAAATTTCTGATTAATTTTGGGAATTCTTTATTGGGTTTTTCCTTTTGATTGATAATTTGTTGGGCGAGCAGAGGAATATATGGAGGGATAAAAGTGGGGCATGGCCGGTGGCTAACCCTGTAGTGACTTGCTCTTCGGTTTCCGATGCTGGTTTTCCGAGTAATTTTGTTGCAGATCCTTTCCTTTATGTCCAGGTAATCTTCCTATTCACTGTTCTCATTTGTGTTCTTCGGTTCTTCTTCCTTCTTTTGAAGATAAAGTTTTTTTTTTGGGGTGAACTTCTGTTAGATTTATTCCACTCGGATAGGGTTAGGGATAGGGATAGGGGTGGATCTTCAGCTTATAAGCTTTATATTTTGAGTTAGCTTTTGGATGGATATAGAGATGGGCAAGACCACCTCATAGCACAAGTTAAAATTGTGGCTCAACAAGAGAGACTGACAGACCAAAGGCCCGATAGCCCGAGTTATAAGTTTGGAAGTCTAACCTCATGAGCGAGTGAGTTTTTGAGATTAAGAGACGGCCCTACGACGTTGACTGGTACAGTGGGGGCATTTATGGTTCGGGTGAGAATCATGTTGTGGATAAGAAATCGGTGGGGGCGTTTATTTGCTTTTTTTTTTTTTTTTTTTGACATAATTGCGATTCTCTCTTTCTCTTTTGATGTCATATAACAGGGATTAATCCATGTCCTGAAGACTGAAACAGCTGTTTCCGTTTCTGTACCCTTTTTTTCTTGGTTTTTCCTGTTCCCAAAAAAAGTTAAAGAAAAATGTTCCCCAATTTGATTCTTTTATAAAAAACAGGAATAAAAAATCAGGAACATCACATCTGCTAATCTGAATTATGTTCCCGATTTTTTTTGTTCCCGCAATACTTGGAACACAAATAGAACAAAAATGTATGTATATGATTCTGTTATCATCTTAGGGATTTGTTCTAAAAAAATATGGGAAGAGAGTGTAAACAATTTTCTTTTTCTTCTGTTTTTCTCTTTCTAGGTCCAATTTTTTTCAGGAACAGAAACACAATCTAAATCTTTAGCTAACACCATATACCTAAATCTTTGCTTTGGTCCTAAATATGGTGCCCAAGGTGTTTTTTTTTTTTTTTTGGTTTTTGTGCTGGGAGCCCTTAGAAAGAGAACTTGGAACACAAATAAAAAAAGAATGGAAGAAAATAAATTTGGTTTTGGTCTCTGTTCCCAACCCAGAAATTTGTTCGAAAAAAGTATGGGAATAGAACGTCAATGGATTTTTTTTTCCAACTTTTCTTTTTCCCCATAAAAATCAGAAAGTGAACTTGGAACACAAATAGCAAAGCACAACCATTTTGTTCCCATTCCAGAAATTTATTTTAAAAAATCTGGGTGAACAGTCCACAAAATTATAATTTTTGCCCGACTAGGTTTTTTAGAAGTCCAAGGTTGCTCCATGATCCATCACAGCAAATTTGCCATGTATGATATGCATATTTTTTTTATATATTTTAAGTTTTTGGGAACAGAAACACTGACGGAACATTGTTGTAAATCATACACGATCCAGGATGATATGCTATATGTGTTCTTTGAAACCAAGAACTCAATCACTATGCAAGGAGACATTGGAGTAGCAAGAAGTAGTGATAAGGGAGCAACATGGCAGCAATTGGGCATTGCCCTCGATGAAGATTGGCATCTTTCTTACCCTTATGTTTTCGACTACAATGGCCAGGTATAACATGTTTGATTTAGTGTTTCTGTTCCCGAAAAACTTAGGAAGAGAAACTGGAAGGGAGGAAACTCTGGTCTCAAAATTTTGTTCTATAATTTCAGGGATCAAACCAGAAACAATTGTTTTTGTTTATTTTTCTTTTATATTTTGTCTTCTGCCCCACAAATTTGGATCATTATACATTTTGTTCCCAGAAAAATTTCCTGAAACTTGGGGGAGCAAAGCAGAAATAATTTTTTTGTTCCCATAGAATTTAGAACATAAACCCCCTCAAAAAAGAAACAGAATCACTAAACAAACGCCGCCTAATCGGTCACTTTGATTCTCAGGAAATGCTTCCCGATTTTCATCTTAATTCTTATTTCTGTTTCTGTTCTCAACAGATATTCATGATGCCAGAGGGCAGCGAGAACGGCGATCTCCGTCTTTACCGAGCCATAAACTTCCCCCTGAAGTGGACACTACACAAAATCATCATGAAAAAGCCGCTTGTCGACTCCATCATCATCCCCCACTCCGAAAAATACTGGCTCTTCGGTTCGGACCACAGTGGCATCGGCTCCAAGAAGAACGGCCAACTGGAGATCTGGCACAGCACCTCCCCATTCGGGCCTTGGAAACCCCACAGGAAGAACCCAATACACAACACGGTCAGGTCCGCGGGGGCCCGAAACGGCGGTCGACCCTTTTTACACGACGGTGATCTCTACCGTGTCGGCCAGGACTGTGGTGAGACGTACGGCCGGAGAATACGGGTTTTTAGAATCGAGGTTTTGACCCCCGATGAGTTTAGAGAAGTGGAAGTGGAAGCCCCGGCTGGCCTAGAAACCCCGAGAAAGGCCCGAAACTCATGGAATGGGGCCCGTCACCACCACCTTGATGTCAAGCGGCTGAGCTCCGGCGAGTGGATTGCGGTTTCTGATGGGGACCGGGTCCCGTCGGGAGACACCATGCGGCGACTTTTTCTCGGTTGCAGTTCAGTTGTGGTGGCGGCGGCAGTAGTTACGCTCGTCGGAATTCTACTCGGGGCAGTGAAGTGCTTGATCCCGACGGGGTGGTGCCGCCGGAACTTGCGGAAGCGGAGCGATGCCATCGCGATTCCGTCGTCCGATCGGTCGAGCTTCTTGTTCTCGCGGGTGCGGCGGTTTTGTGATCGGTTGAATCGGGCAAGTTTTTTTCTTCGGGGAAGGATCAAACCGAACTCCGGTGCCGGAATCTCGATCCTCCTGTTCTTGATTTTGACAGCGGCGGTTCTATCATGTGGTGGGGTTCGGTATATCTATGGCGGGAGTGGGGCCCGGGAGCCGTACCCGCTAAACAGTCACTACTCTCAGTTCACGCTATTGGCAATGACCTACGACGCCCGTTTATGGAACCTTAAAATGTACGTGAAGCACTACTCGAGGTGTCCATCGGTGGGCGAGATTGTTGTTGTTTGGAACAAAGGGAAAAGTCCCGAGCCGGGCAATTTCGACTCTGTTGTGCCCGTTCGGATTCGGGTTGAGGAACGAAATTCGCTCAACAACCGGTTCAAACCAGATCCTCTCATAATGACCCGGGCTGTTCTCCAGCTCGACGATGACATCATGATGAGCTGCGACGATATTGAGCGCGGTTTCAGGTATGGGTGTGAATGCGTCGGTTTTAGGGTAATTTTGAACTGAAGCAAAATGATTCGTTCTCTCTCTCTCTCTTTCTAATTTTGAAAATTTGTTAATTTTTCGGTTTCTGCTTATGCCCTAACTTTCAGGGTTTGGCGAGAGCACCCGGAACGGATAGTGGGGTTCTACCCGCGGCTCGTATCCGGGCCCACACCGTTGAGGTACCAGGGTGAGAAGCACGCCCGGGACCACGGCGGTTACAACATGATACTCACGGGGGCTGCATTCATGGATGGGCGGTTAGCTTCCGTCAGGTATTGGAGTGGAGATGCGACGGCCGGGAGGGAGATGGTGGACGAAGTTTTCAACTGCGAGGACGTGTTGATGAACTATCTATATGCGAATGCCAGCTCGGAGATTGCGGTGGTGGAGTACGTGAAGCCGGTGTGGGCGATTGACACGTCGAAATTTTCCAGCGTGGCGATAAGTAGAAATACGCAGGTTCATTATCATGTCAGGAGCCAGTGCCTTTCGAAATTTTCGGAGATTTATGGGAGCTTAACGCGGCGGAAATCGGTGTTCAACTGGCGGAAGGATGGTTGGGACTTATAGCTAAGGTGAAAAAATCATGCCAAAATTCTTTTTTTTTTTCCTCCTTTGTTGGGTGTGTCTATATATATATATATATGTATGTATATATATTTGTACCCTGTGAAATTTTGCCTACAGTTTGAGCCAGTGAAAGTGTAAAAAAGTAGTTTTCGTCTTTGGCCTTGAAATTTCTGTACATTATTCTCTTCACCAAGATAATTGTTCTATACATTATTTTTGCTAATAGGAAAAAGGTTAACTCCTACAATAATTTTAAATTCATATTATTTTTGTGAATTGAATCTATCTAGTTGAACTGAATCATTTTACCCTTGATTTCGATTATATTATTTTATTATTCAAAAAATTAATTCTATTGGAATGAAAATAAATAAAATAGTATTCCATACTTCATTTGATGGAATCGAGTTTTTCGCCAACACATAATTTTTGTTTATCTTTTTACTAAAAAATGGTCATTTGTAACTTATTTGTACAATAATTATAAAACTGGAGTGTCACTAAAGTTGGGAGTGCTACTCCTGAGTTTATCATTAAAAAAAGAACAGGATTTGGTTATACGATTTTGAAGTTCTTTTTTTTAATCGTTGGAGGTAGCACCTCCAGTTGTTAGCCCCGTTTGGTTAGTGTTCCCAACCAAACCCAATCCAATCCAATCCAAAAATTTTGAGTTGGATTTTTGGAAACGCGTTTGGCAAATATAAAACTCAACCCAACCCAACCCAAAAAATAGGAATTGATTCTCAAAATCCTAAAGAAATCAGAAATAAAAAAAAGTTGTTTCTTTTTGTGCCCAAAACACTCAACCCAAAGTTTTCAACTTCTGTTTTCATTTGCCGGCCAACCACCACCACCCGCCGCTCTCCGCCGCCCACCGTCCGGCGACCATTGCCGGTAGCCGTCGCCGCCGTCGTCCGGCGACCGTCCGCCGCCGGCCACCTCTGCCTCCCCGCCGGTCGTCCGGCCACCACCGCCGTCGCCGGCGTCCGGCCACCGCCAAACACAAAAAAAATAAAAAATAAATTAGTTTTAGGATAAAATCGTTACCAAACACATTCTGTTCTCAGAATAAAACAAAAATTGTCGTTGCCAAACGCAATTCTGTTCTCAAAATTCTCAACCCAACTCAATTCAACTCAACCCAACCCATTCCAATTGGGTTCAGAAAAGTGGGAACACTAACCAAACGCCACCTAAATGTCAAAGTCGGAAGTGTTACTTCCGACACTATCTTTTTTCTCTTTTTTTTTTTTTTTTTTTTTTTTTTTTTTTTTTTAAACAGAAGTGGGCAGGAGTTTTCGATGACGAGAGAATTTTTTTTGACATTTTTGAGTTAACGAACGGTGGCTTATCCGTACTCAAATTGAACTCATTTTAAAAATAAAATAAAATTAGAGAGAACCCCACTTTTACTATTAAAATTAAAATGGACTACTACTTGCAACCCTATATTAAAAAAACACCATTTATATATTTATTATTTAATATAAACTCAAACACATATTCTCTCACAATATCAATTGTAACATAATAAATGGAGGAATACAAATGTTACTGCCCAACAATAATGTTAATAGTAATATAATGAATTGGGGGGATGCAAATGTTGTTGCCCAGCAATAATATTAATAGCAATATAATGAATGGAAGATGCAAATATTGCTGTACAGAAACAATGTCAATAGCAATATAATGAATGAGGAGATGTAAATGTTACTGTACAACAAGTAATTACCATAGGCCAATTGAGTTTTTCTTTAAATTTAAATAACTACATGGTATAACAATGAATAAGTGATGGACTCTGTGGCCTATGATAAGGTTGTTTTTTTTTTTTTTTTTTTTTTTTTTTTTTTTTTTTTAACCACGTTCATAACACTCTATAATGCAACTTATAACATAAAAAATGGACTAGTGAATGATTTTAAAAAAATCATTAAAATTGGTCAGATAAACTATTTCGATGAGGAAACAGTTTTTTTTACAACTTTTGAGTTAACAAATGGTGGCTTATCTATATCCAAAATGAACCTATTTTTTGTACATAAATTACATTCATAACACTCTATAATGTAACTTACAACACCAAGAAAAAACTAGTGAATGATTATTAAAAAATCGTCAAAATTAATCAGAGGTGGTGCCCTAGGCTTTCGACAACACATGCATATTACTTAGTTATCACATGTTTTTTTTTTTTTTTTTTTTTTTTTTTTTATTGTTTAGACCTAATTTGACTTTCCCTATCCTCAATTAACATTTAAACAAAAAAGTTATTATTTAATCTTTATATTATTATTTAGTCTTTTGGCAATTAAAAAATGGAGAATGGGTGGGAGATCCTCCATTTAAGTTACATATTCTGATATGTAATTAAAAAGTTTGATATTTTTCAGTTATATGTTTCAATAATATGTAACTTTTTAATTATATGTCTCTGATATGTAACTAAAAAATTTGATATTTTTTCAATTACATCATAAAATATTATACATATATATGTAATTGAAACATGTAAATAATACTATATAAGTACATATAACTAAAAATAGCCAAATATGTGTGAAAAATGACAATTATGAAATTGTAACTAACATTCGTTACATGTTATAAAATTCATTATAAAAACTGAATGTACTTACTAAAAGACTCCTTACAATCCCTGCAATATCCCTACAATTCCTGCAGTGCGACACTAAAATACAAGTGAAATATAACTTAAAAGACTAAATCAAAACTTAATAATACAAAAAGATTTTTCACCAATTAGACTTTAAAAAAATAGACTTTTCATCAATTTTTCCATTAAAAAAATAGTGAACGGACAAATATACCCTATATAAATACTGAAAACCCCTAACCCTAATTCTTTATCTCTCATAGCTGCTTTCTCTCTATCCATTGTTCCAGATTTTATGGCCATGGACTATTTGGTATCACAATCATTTAGTACGCCACTGCTGGAAAAACCTAGTGGATTTGTGCTATGATCTCTGCAATTGTCAATGAGCACTTTATGCCTTTCAATGAGAGTTTCATTCCCCGTTTCCTTCTTTAGAGGACAAAATCTGAGAGTTTGCCTTCGCCATAACTAGTTTGTCTTATCCATAGTGATTTTTTTTTTTTTTTCATTCAATGGCAGTGGAAGAACTTTATGATCGACCTCTTTAACAATCTCCATTTCTTCATCACCATCGTCATCTACACGAGGTAACATCATTGGACAGTTGAGGCTAAATTTCAATAGATTGAAGCTTTAGTGAGCATCCCAACCAGAAGAGGAGCCTCCACTTGGATCAGTCGGGTGAACGATCGGGTGGCCATGGACGACAGATGACTGTAGTGGTGAATGGTGGCTGCGAACGGCATGGGTGGAGCAAAATTGGCTGGGTGACTAGTTTGTCGGCGATGATGAACGGCAGCGGTGAGCTGCGGTGGCGAATTCCTGTCGGCTCAGATATGAAAATCTTTTGTTCGTTCATCTTCGTTGGTCGTTCGTCATCGTTTTTGCAGAATCGAGTTTGTCTTTATCACAATCCCAAATTTGAAAATTTTCAGATCTGGAACAATTGCTACCATGGTGAGTGTTCACAATGAACTTTTTGTTTGATCGTTTTGTGTTTATGAATATTTCATTCAGGGTTGTGTTTTATGAATGTTCATATGGTTTTGGTGAAATGTTCATATAGGTTTGGTTTTCATTGATCTTGGTTTTTGACTTTTGTCAATGTTTTTTATTCGTTTTTTTTCTTCCCGTTGAATGTTCATTGTTTAATTTTGGTGTCGGTTGTGATTTTGGTGGAGTTTGGTTTATTGAATGTTATTGTTTGTGTTTGATTGTTTTGTTTTTGTTAAATATTCTTTATGATATTCATATCGGTCTATTTTTTGTGTGTTTTGGGATTCTAGGTGAACGTTCATGTAGTTTGATAAAATGTTCATACTTATTTGTTTTTCGTTGATCTTAGGTTTTTTTTTTTTTTTTTTTTTTTATTTATTTCAGGTGGTTTTGATGAACGTTTATACCGACATAATAAAAATATAAATTTGTTCACGTAAAAAACAATGTACATTAACAACAAAAGAATTAGAGTTAAAATGCATTAAAATGTTTAAATAGCATAATAAAAGTGAATGTTTAAAAATAGCCGATTTTTGGTCAGATTATAAAAGAATGAAATTGGGCAGGACACGATCGATTTCTAGGAAATTGTCCATATCCCAGTCATTTTTCTCTACTTAGGAAAATAAGTGCAAATCCCTATTAATCGTTAATAAATAGGTAAACAACTCGAGAAACCCAGAAAAAAATCTGGTAATTTTCATAGCCACAAGAATTTAAAGGAAAATTTTCAATGGCATCCCCTATATTTAAGATATTAACCCCAATAATTTATTATTTATTAAATATCAATGAGACCCCTTATATCATTAGGTTATGATACCGAACAACTCATATCTTCAATAAATTCTAATTTTACCCTTTTTATTTAAGATTTATTCATAAAATTACTTAATTACATCTTATCATATTTATTTAAAAGACAAAACTAACCTTTTATTAATTCATTTGTTATTCTTTTTCTTTTTTATTCTCTCTCCCTCTCTCTCTCTCTACAACCCACTTGAAATTGCATAGGGACACCTACCACTACACCATCACAACCGGCGCGACCATCACAATTGTTGCCATAGTCTTTCGGTTGCTCTTTCATCTTTCTGTTTCTTTCTCATCATCTTTCTCTAAGATATATATCTCAAACAACCACCCATCACCGCTACCGTCCATCACAACTATCATTGCCGGCACCACAATAATACCCATATCCAACGCCCTCTGGTTGCTCCCTCTCCCTATCTCTATTTCTTAACCATGATGGAAACCCAAGAAAACAGGGATTCGGTGCTTCCATGGGATGAAAATCGTCTAGTACACCCATCGCCATTACCATCGTCCAACCCACCCATCGCCGTCGCCACCGTCCACTCCACCCATCTCTCTTTATATATGCATATGTGGACATTTATGTGTATGTGAGTAATGACCCGATTTCCCAGAGCCACTATTACAGTTTCTCCCATTGAAGAAATTATATTGAAACCGAATTATCAATATTTCATTTTATAAAATCGGATAAATTTTACAACAACAACAACAATTTTAATTATCGATTTTACAACGATAAAATACAATTTTTCTAAATTCAAAATACAAATATAATTAAAATTATAATTGCGAATTCAATAATAATTTATTAAAAAAAATCCAATATACATAAACTAAACAGTACATTTCCAATTATTAAGGGATTATTTATAAAATTCGAATTCTGTGGCATCTAATTCGTTATCCCCATTTTTATTCATATGTATATATATATACACACACACACAATTATTACAAATTTAATAGAAATTCAAATAAAATTCCTAGCACAGTTTCACTCTCACCGGCTCTGTAATCACAATTGTAGGATTGTGAGTCAACGCTCAATAGAATCCAACCTCTCTAATATGTGTATCTAATTAATCCCAAAATAAACACGTGACAATCAAATCTCAAATAAATATATAAACGTATATCTTACATAATTTTCACATGGAACGTATTCATAAATATCTCATAAAAAATAATAATTATAACCATAATAACGTAAACTACACAATACATGGAGAAATTAAATACATATATTAAAAGAGTTAAAAATTTTACTTGAAATCCGAATCGGAACATGTTTCTCGCCCAAAAACTTCTCAAGGTACTCAATTATATATATATACATATGTATATGTATATGTGTATATATATACATATATATATATGCAACATGTCCTTAATGTTAATATATACCTTATTAATATATATATGTGATCTATATAGGTAGACTCCACGTCCACTGTCCCTTTTTCTTTTTGTTTTCTACATGTATGCTCATATAAAGATGGTTGATCATTCTGATAATGAGAATCCTTCCTATTAAAGGTTGAAATCAGTTTCATTCTCAAGGAAGAAAACTAATTAAAAATCACACACACACACATATATATATATAAATATTAATTATATCCCAAAACTCTTAAAAGTATATTTCAAATAATACAATAGTCCCAAAACAACTAAAAGTTAAATTAAAATTAACATTCAATCCCAAAAAATTATTAAATATTATTTATACCATAAATTTTTAAAACAATCTCAAAAATATTAAACTTATATAGAATAATATTTTCAAAATATAAATTTTCGAGGTATTATAGTGTGTGTGTGAGAGAGAGAGAGAGAAAGAGATGGCTGCGGTGATGATGGTGGTTTGTATTTTAGGGGGTCGGTGGCGGTGGCAGTGGCGGTGGTTATTAAAGTTAGTCAGCTAAGTTAGTTAGAAGGTAGTTTGGTGGTTTGTTATTCTGTCACAGTTAGTTAGTTTATCTGTTTTCTTCTTTCAGTTTGGCTATATATATAGCTGGGTTCTTTTTATGTATTAAATGGATGATGAATATAATAGACATTTATTCCTCTACTATTCTTCCAACATTCAAGCTTAATATGGTATCAGAGCAAGTAAAGTAGAGATGGAAAAGCTAGACAACCAAAATCTATAAAAATAGAATAATTCACTGTGGTCTTGTACAACAACTCAAACGGTGTTTTATGATGAAGTATAGGTGAAGGAGTTCTGTTGATCAGAAAAGCAGCAGTTAATATGCAATCAGACCAGAATTGTATTAGAACTATGGACTAGAAATAAAGTGCCCTAGCCACATTAAGAAGATGTTGATGCTTTCTTTCCACCACTGAGTTATGTTGAGGAGTGTCAACACAAGAATACTGGTGTAACATGCCCAAATCATTGAATAGCTCAGTAAAAGTAAGCTCACGAGCATTTTCTGATCGAAAAACCTTAATCTGAACTCCAAACTGAGTATTCACCATTTTAAAGAATTTGGGAATAACAGATACATCATCAGATTTATGTTTAAGCATGAACATCCAGGTAAATCGAGTTGAATCATCAACTAATGTAGCAAAATATTGATAACGACCATATGAAAGAGCACTATATGGATCCTATATATCACAATGTATCAAATCAAAAGGAAATTGTGACAAATGATTATGTGATTAAAAAACTAAACGTCTTTGTTTAGCTAAAGGACAAATGTAACAAGGTCCTGTTTGATGCAATTGAGAAGCATCAACATGCAAATGATTTTTCAACAAAAACAATCGTTTTGAAGACAAGTGGCCCAACTATTGTGCCAAACATGAGCAGACACATTATTAACAGAAAAACCAATTTTTGAATGTGATGAAACAATCTGCTAAGCTTGACTGCATAAAAAATGTTAGAATCAAGTCAAGAATTCTATTAGTAACTAAGGCAGCAACAAAGAAATATTACGAATAAATTGCATAAACAAGTCATATTTGTGTCTATTTATGTGCACTTGAAACACAACTACACCAGAAGTGCACACTCCAAATCTGTGGAAGTAAAACTCAGCCGGTGAAAAGAAAAATTTTCAGTCTTCAATCAATCATGATATGTTAATATTTATGTGAAATAGATTCAACTTTCAAGAAATTAGACCAACAAATTATTCTTACTTCTTTTTTACTAGCATTTCTTCCATGTTGCTCTATAGTTTTCTCTGCCAACTCAATTTCTTCAAAGGATCTATGTGCATCTGAAAATCATAAGATTTTTTTTTTTAAGGAGAATTAGGACAAGAGAGTTAAAACAAATACTCCATATTAGCCATCAATTCCAATGCAGATAACTCAATGATGAATAAATGAAGAAAACTAAATATGCATATTACTCTGAAATACCCTCTCCACACAATAAATGAAAGAGGAAAAAGAGTTGGAAAAGAAGGGTCAAGAGTAAGAACATGTTTAGCAGCCATTAACTATGAACATGATCAACCCAAAATTGTCATTTATCTTTGTTGAACAACTAACGAGTGAGAGGATATTAATAATCCTCTTACAATCCACAAATTTCATCGCAAAATAGAGAAACAAGGCTACATCACTGACTATGAGGTTTTGGTGAAAACACATTAGAGACCAACTTGATGTGACAACGAAGAGCACCTGTTTCAGTGCTTCATCACGATTATAATATTGATCAATAACAGTAGTGGCCATTGCACAACACGTCTCCCAGGTGCAACACGATTTTTCTTTGGAAGCAAGCTTATTTGTGCAAGTACACGTGCTTTACTAAATCCTTCATCCACATGCCTGCCATGAGGTTGCAAAACCTAATGTGGTACAAATGAATGATAAAATTTCTAAATGACAAAGGAAAATCGAAATAGCAAGTACGAAAAGGTAGTAAAATTTTACGAAGATGCCATCAATGTTTGATTTTACAACACACACACACACAAAAAAAAAAAAAAAAAAAAAAAAGAACCAAAAAGAAAAATGAACTCAGTAGATTATCATGAAAGAAAAACTGGTCACAATCTGATTAGGAAAACACGTAAAAATGAACACGTGAAATTTCATGCAGAGTATATACCCAGCAACAATAGTTAGAAAGGCTCATAGAGATTTCAAGGATCTGTATAGAATAAAGGGATTGCGAAGTAGGAATTTTACCATCCAACAAAAGAGGGTTTTAGTTTTGTTAATGTATATCAACAACTGAAATCCTTACAAGAGGATAAGTGGAGCAAAGATAAGCCTAATGATTCATAGGAACTCAAGTTATATATGCATTCGTGAAGCATTTGTCTCGGTTAATTATATTCGATCTTATCCACAAGGAAAAAAAAACGACTGCATGAAATGATTCTTATGAAATTAACATTTTGAAAACCATATAATGAATTATTAGTCAAAATCAAACAAAATAAGAAGGAAAAAAATAATAATCAAACAACGGCTATAAGAGGGTTAAAATATTCCCAATCAGAACCTCTTTCTTACTGCCACCGTTAAGATAAAAAACCTATGAGAGATAGTAGATGCTTAGCCTCGTATTTGGTTGGGTATTCATTAGAAAGATGGAACCAAGCTTCTTTGAAAGAAAAATTAGCTTCATGTTGAAACACCAAACAAATATTGGCAAAACAAATTCGTAGGAAACCAGATTGACACTTAAACAAATCAATCGACGTGTTTATGGTCGTTTCATCAAGTGAACCGTGAGATTGTAAGAGACTGAGTGTGTGTGTGTGTACTGTTAGGGAAATTTCATATATTATTATATGAATACAAATTAAATAATAAATAAATAAAATATCATATGCAACTTAAATCTCTTTAAACAACTAAGAGCATCAATAATTAATTAAATAAAATAAAACATATAATAGAAAGAAAATACATATCTGGTGGATCGAGACGTGTAAATACTATCTTACGAAGAGAGATGCCCCCTTCTATGCACAGGGTTAAATGACGAGTCTTTATCAAGATTCAACGATTTAGGGAGTTAAGGTGCAAGCATGATATCTCTATATTCAATCGATCGCGAACCCTATTACTCATAAATCATTAAATATATATATAAAATATAACAAAATATCAATTATCTTTGTTTCTATATCTCATAGAATCATACTTGATGATGGTAAATTTGGTCACCCCTAAAGACCTCTACTGGAGCCCTACACGCAGACTGGCATTTTGATTAAGTTCGACAGAATGGCCAAGAAAGGGATGACCGAGAAGGGTATAGCCGAACTTAGACCTCAAGACCTGAGATTCGCCCAGAGGTCGCCCCCCTAGAGACTGCCACGTGTCCACAACTCTCCAATAGGGCCCCTACCTACCAAGGACTAAGTGTGAAGATTCTGCCGGGCAGGGGCACACCTTAACCCATGCCAGCCATTCCAAAGACAACTAGCAACATTTTCCAGGAAGGGCAGGCCAGTCGCTGCCAGATGGGGAATCCTTCCCCATCTCGGTAATCTCCATAACGACATTGCCCATCTCGAAAATCGACTCCGCAAGCTTCTCAACAAAACCCTAATTTCTGTCTCTAGTTATCCGGGAAAGGCAGGGTAGGAAGCTCCACACAACTCCCCCTTCCCGTCTCCGGCTATCCGAGAAGGGAAGAAATCAAATTCCTCATCTCGGCTACAGCAGGAAAGTGTTCTTCTCGAATTATAGGCTGGATCACTTCCCAAACCATAAATATCTTTTGTCATGGCTGATATTATGTGCCATTGTGTCCTTTTCTTATTGGCTAAAAATCGCATGGCCGACCTAAGGTGCCATCCTGTCCTCTTCTCATTGGCCACATGCCGAGATGGGACACTGATGTGACATTGAGAGGACACTAATCCTTGTTTAAGCCCTCAAAGTAATTCACTCCTTGCTTATAAATAGGAGGGCATACAATTGCTCAAAGATAGATGAATTTTTCACTTTCTTCTCGGCAATTTCTCTATAAATTTTCTTCCCATACGCTGATTCTCACGTCAGAGGGGACACGCCAGGATCATTCCGGTAAGTTCTTTGTGTTGGTTTCCCGGTGCTTCCCATCTCGGAACTGCCCCATCTCAAGCTTCGATTCACTTTTCCTCAAGTCTTAAGGTGTTCTAGTTTTAAGGTGTTCTAGCCATCCTCTTTTCGGCCCAGAAGGCTTTTGGGTCCATTTCAATTCAAGCCCGTCCCTTCTCGGCTAGGGGCCTTTTCGCTGATAAGAAGCTCCAGGGATTGAAGATCTCCATTCCAGATCTCTCCAACGCTACCAGCGCTGACCATACCATACTGTCGAAGTCATCCAAAATCCAACATCAACAGTTTGGCGCCGTCTGTGGGGAAGCTCTACTAAAAGCCTTCCTTCGATCATTTGCTCCCGTCTCGGCTAGAGGATAGATGATTGCAAGATTTGGTCAATCTTTGCGACCAAGAGACTTGAATAGCATGGTAGATAACAACCTGGCTAGATAAATGTCAAGAGTCCCTAGACCGGATATTTGTACTTCAGTCCTCATCTCGACAGAAAAAAGAAATTCACCCCTCCACCAACTAGGTAGGCCCGTCAGCTTTGCCTGCAAGAGTTTATGTTGGACCAATTGCTGGAGCTATGGATGCGGTGCAAATCGATAACTTAGAGCGCCAGTTTTGTCAGTTCCAATCTTATTTTGAAGCCATCCTCTCTCGCCTATCACCGGCCTTGGATTAGTGGGGACTGGTTCTCCATAATACAAGAAGAGAGGAGCACCACCTGTAACTGGCCCTAGACCAGTGGGCATCGGTTCTCTAGAATGCAAGGGGTGACGATTGCTGTTAAGAATCGAATCGTGTGATTCAATTGAAAGGTACATCTCAAGAAATTTGCCTCGACTCTATGATCGTCCTGTGCGGGAATGGGATCTGGTCCTACCGGCCATTTTCAACTCTGCATCTTTGCCCTCCTTGGGTCGTCGGACAGATGATCGCCATATTGTAGCACCGCCCATAGGAGAAGCCGCATTAGAAAGATCCATTGCTGAGATGGAGGCGGTGCTCTTACAGATACGGGGCCTTGGAAGGACCGCTGGACTCTCTTCCAGGATAAGGTCTTCTTTTGTCAATGATATTATACTTGAGGTAGTTCCATACAGGTTTCCTAACCCGCAAATAGCTCTATATGACAGGACAACCGACCCCGTTGATCACCTATCTATTTTCATTACTTTCATGGATATGCGTATGGCCTCTGTGGTAGTGGGGTATAAGTAATTTTCTCTTACTCTCACCGGAATGGCCAACATCTAGCCCTAGCCTCGGTCTCATCGTTCGCCTAGCTGGAGCAGCTTTTTCTGGCCCATTTCGATTGTTCTCGGAGAAGGCCCAAAAAAGTGACTCACTTTCTTTCCCTCCAACAGGACATCAGAGAAAACTTGGGCGATTTTGTGGCTAGGTTCCACAGGGAAAGTCTGTGTTGCGAAAGCATTCCAGATGTCGTGGCCCTAAACGCTTTTATTGACGGACTGAGGCACCGAAGATTATCGTATGACTTGTGCTCTTGGCCCGCGCCTAACTTTACTACTGCTTAGGCTAGAGGTACAAGCTTTCATGAGGCAGACCTCAGAGACACCTTAAAGCGGGATGAGAAGGAAACCGAGAAGAAGACGAGTCGAGAAGAGAAAGAGCTGAGTAGAGGCAGAGATGAGCAACCCTTTAGCCTATCTCCAACAACGTCATTCTGACCCCTTGAGTCATGGATGATTCTCTAAATTCGCATCCCGACTCTCAGCGTTGTGAGTGATTCTTCTCATCGGTATTCTGATCCACTAAGTCTCATCCCGACTCTAGTATCTCGAATGATTATCCTATAACAGAATTTCGACCCCTTGAGTCGTGAATGATTCTCCAAATCTACATCCTGACTCTCAGCGTCGTGAGTGATTCTTCTCAACGGCATTCCGACCTCCTGAGTCTCATCCCAACTCCAGCGTTGCGAGTGATTCTCCTCAGCAGCATCTTGGTGCTCAATGTCGAGGGTGATCTACAAGAAGAAACTCAATCTCGGTGCACAACGTTGAGGGTAATCTACAAGAAAAAGCCCTCTTGGTGTATCGCATCAAGGGTGTAACTGGACCCCATACATAGGTCGGTAGTATTAGCCCGGGGACTGATCGCTATCATCCACCGACGGTGTTGCACCGATCGGGTCCTCGGACTTGCAACTAAGCATCTCACCTCTGACAGCCGAGCTGAGCTCAGGAGACACAAATGAACGATGCTTATGTAAGGATAATTTGGGATAACTCAAAAAGGCTCAGGGATGATCCCTACCAAGGAGAACCCATCTATGACCAACCACATGGGGCCGACCAAAGGTCACCTTCTTGGGGACTGTGAGGGACAAATGCCATGCAAGTACCATTCTCAAGCATTACCTACCACGCGGGCCTTTCTCTGCTTGGATGCTAGGCTAGGGGGTAGGGAAGATATGGATATGGTGGAAAAACATAAAACGATAGCTTAGTTGAGAAAAAATATGAACCAAGAAGAAAAAAGTTTGATCATGATCTCTTCCCGACAGCTTAGCTGAAAGGGTGTGTAACAACCCGAGAAGGGCATAAATTTTTCAAGCGAAATTGCAAACACTAGCGGAACAGCCGACCTGAGGACCTGACTGGGAAGGGTCTGACCCAAACGCATATCCTCCTAAACGGATTTCTGAGATGATATCAAATAAGCATATCCTTGAGAACGAGAAGGGCTATACGAGCCGAGATCGGGTATCCTCCAAGATCAGGCGAAAGGTCGAGATCAGATAACGATCTGATCCCACCTATGCGTAGAGATCAGATCCCATGCCATTCTCAGAAAAAACTTTGAGCGACATCACCACAAAGGAATACCTCTAGCAAGACATCTAACATAAAACCTGAAGAAGGAAAAAAAAATGAATAAAACAACCAAGTAACAAGGATTGTTCGTCTAGAGCAGAGTACCGTTGAGATCAGGAAGAGATGTATAGGGCATCCAATTAACTAAGGCAAAGAACAAAAGATGGATATAACAGAAAAATTGTCCAAGTCTACAAAAATGACCAAGCAGGGCTGAGGTTTATCTACGAGATGAGTTCAGACAATCCACCAAGCAGAAGCTAAACTCCATACTCGGGCACCTTGTCGATCTGACTTTGACCAAGCGCCTCAAATAAAGATCCTTCGAAGACCTACTACCGAGGGGATCTATTTTTCCAGGGACAAGTGCCATGGAAATGTACACGTCTAAGTTTTGTGTTGACCTGGGACCACTAACTTTCGTTTTGGCATTGATGAGTGTAAAAATGACCTCTCCAACTACACCAGCACTGACCAGACCATACCGTTGGAGTCAACCAAAATTTGACATCAACAGTTTAACGCCGTCTGTAGGAAACACTACAAAAAGCCTTCCTCCAATCATCAGCTCCCATCTCAGCTAGAGGTTAAATGAATACAAGGTCTAGTCATTCTATATGGCCAAGAGACCCGAATAGTACGGTGGATAGCAACCCTACTGAAGAAATGTTTTGTTCAACCGGTTATCCATCCTCCAAATTTTGTTAATGGCTCGGAATGACAACCCTCATTCTTATCTTGGATTGAAATGAGCAGTCTTCTAGCCTATCTCCATCAACGACATTTTGACCACTTGAGTCATGGATGATTCTCCAAATCTGCATCCCAACTCTTGGCTTCGTGAGTGATTCTCCTTAACAACATTCTGACCCATTGAGTCGTGGATGGTTCTCCATCTGTATCCCAGCTCTAGTGTCGTGAATGATTCTTCTCAATGGCATTCTGACCCCTTGAGTCGTGGATGGTTCTTTTAATTTGCATCCCAACTCTCAGCGTCGGGAGTGATTCTCCTCAACAGAATTCCGACCCCTTGAGTCATGGATGGTTCTACAAATCCGCATATCGGTTCTGACGTCGTAAATGATTATCCTCAATGGCATTTTGACCCCTTGAGTCATGGATGATTCTTCAAATCAACATCCCGACTCTCAATGTCGTAAGTGATTCTCCTCAACGGCATTCCAACCCCTTGAGTCGTGGATGGTTCTCAAAATTCTCATCCCTGCTCTGGCATCGTGAATGATTCTCATCAACGACATTCTGACCTCTTGAGTCGTGGATGGTTCTTTAAATTCTTATCCTGACTCCAGCAACGTGAATAATTCTCATCAACGGTATTTCGACTCCCCGATTCTCATCCCGACTTCGGCATCGTGAATGATTCTCCTCAATGACATCCTGACTCCCAACGTCGAAGGTGATCTACAGGAAGAAACAATATCCCGATGCTCAATGTTGAGGGTGATCTACAAGAAGAAACCCATCCTGGCATACTGCGTCGAGGGTGTAAACAGACCCTCTCCACAGTTTGGTAGTTTGAGGCCCGGGGAATAATAGCTATTATCCTCTGACGGCAAAGCATCAATCGGGTCTGAGGACCTACAATCAAGCATCCCACCCCTGACAGTTGAGGTGAGCTCAGGCGACATAAAGGGACGATGCTCCTGAAAGGACAATTTGGAATAACATGAAAAGGCTTAGGGATGAACCTCACTAAGGAGAACCCACCAATGACTGAGCATGGATCAGGTCTATCTCCGAGATGAGCTCAGGCAATCCACCGAGCAAAAGCTAAACTCCATACTTAGGCATCTTGCCGAGCTCAGTTTTCTTCTCATCTTGACATTTTCGGGATCGAGATGGGAGCAAAGTTCCACCAATAGGCAGAGTAATCAACACTAGTCCCCAGTACTTCGTACCTCACTACTAAGGAGCGAGGGCCTACTGATGATGGTAAATTTGGTCACCCCTATTGGAGCCCTACACGTTGACTGGCGTTTCGACTAAGTTTGACAGAATGGTCGAGAAGGGGATGACTGAGAAGGGTATGGCAGAGCTCAAACCTCAAGACTCGATATTCCCCTAGAGGTTGCCCCCCCAAGACCGCCACGTGTCCACAACTCTCCAATGAGGCCTGCGCCTACCAAAGATTAAGTGTGAAGATTGTACCGGGCAGGGGCACACCTTAACCCATGTCAGCCACTCCAAAGATAGCTAGCAGAACTCTCTAGGAAGGGCAAGAGAGCCACCATCGGTATGGATAATCCTTTCCCATCTCGGCATTCTCCACAGCGGTATTGCCCATCTCGAAAATTGACTCTGCAAGCTCCTCAGCAAAATCCCCCTTCCCGTCTCTGGCTATCCAGGAAGGAAATGACAGGAAGCTCTACACAATGCCCCCTTCCTATCTTCGGCTATCCGGGAAAGACAGGAATCTAATTCTCCATCTCGGCTATAGTAGGAAAGTGTTCTTCTTGAATTATGGGCTGGCTCATTTCCCCAACCATAAATATCTTTTGCCATTGCCGACATAAGGTGCCCTCGTGTCCTCTTCTCATTGACCTAAAAGCCCATGGCCGACCTAAGGTGTCTTCCTGTTCTTTTCTCATTGGCCCAACATCGAGATAGGACACTGTTGTGACATTGAGGGGACACTAATCCTTACTTAAGCCCTCAAGTTAATCTATTCCTTGCCTATAAATAGAAGGGCATACAATTGCCCAAAGGTAGATGAATTTTGCTCCATTTTTTGGCAATTTTTCTATAAATTTTCCTCCTGTACACTGATTCTCACACCGAATGGGACACGCCAGGATCATCCCGGCAAGTTGTTTGTGCAGGTTTTCTGATGCTTCCCATCTCAGAATTTTCCCATCTCAAGCTCCGATTCACTTTTCCTCAAGTCTCAAGGTGTTATAGTCTCAAAGTGTTCTAGCCATTTTCTTTTAGGCCCAAAAGACTTTTGGGTCCATTTCAATTCAGGCCCGTCCTTTTTCAGTCAGGGGCCTCTTCGTAGATAAGAAGCTCCAGGGATTGAAGATCTTCATTCGAGACCTCTCCCACTCCACCAGTGCTGACCAGACCGTACTGCTGAAATCATCCAAAATTCGACATCAACAATACTCATTATTTTATATAATATCATATTTTTTCTTCTATTTTTCTCTATATCTCTCTGTATTTCTTTATATATATATATATATATATATATATATATATATATATATATATATATATCCTATATATTATTTCAACTTCACACATCTATATATAGTGTATGAATTATGTAACTCTTACTATAAAATTAAATACTCATAATATTATAATTAATAAAATCACTAATTATACCCATAAATATTATAATTATAACATATATATTTATAATAGAAGTCATAAAGTCATTTTAATAATTTTTATAATTTAATCGCAATAATATTGTCTAATAAACATGTAATTAGGACACATAAATATAATCATTATATATATATATATATATATATATAAAATATAATATAATAATAATAATAATAATAATAATTTTATTAAGTAAAATAATATAATTTATATATAATGTAATAAAGTAAAATATTTATTTTTAAATTATTTTTCTAACAATTCTCTATATAATTTAAAATTAAAATAAAATAATAAAATAAAAATTGGGCAATATAATAATGTGTAATAGGTGTAGGTGTCTTCAGGACTTCAACCTCATTTAGTATAACAAACATTTATTCGAAGGAACCATAGTAAATTATATCTTAAACTAGGTCCTTTTGGCTGAACTTTAGTAGACATACACACAATATGGGTATTAGATCTTGTTTGCGGTTTTGTGCTTTTATAGCCATACACATGTATTTTGATTCTCATGAAAGTTAATAGGGAAAGTCAAATCCCATAATTGTAGCCTCACGATAACTCTCGCTTAGGTGAGTCCTTCAAAGGTATATGTGACCTATACCCTGTAAGTTTTTTCTTATTGTGGTCTCATTAAGGGTTAAACCCATCATCAACATCACATTATACAACACTAACTTCTTTGGGATGAGTCGGAGAATCTTTTAATAATTTTTCTATTATACAATGTTGTTTTATAAGTCACACAATGTAAGACCTCAATCGTAGCATGTACGTTATTTCAGTGGTATTTTAGAGTAATTGTGAAAATTCGGGGTGAAACTAGGACAATTAAAAATTCAAATAGAAAGCCTAGGGGTCAAATTGAAAATATAGAAACAGTAAATTCCAATTTAGGGAGGTAAATTGACATTTAACATTTGGGTGAAATTGAAAATCTTAGAAACTTTTAAAAGTTGAAAAGGATTAAAATCCAGGTTTAAAGGAAATTGGGAGGAGGAAAGAGCAATTAATGATTTAATTGGGAGGAGGAAAGAGCAATTAATGATTTTTTTTTTTATCATATATATACATACCCATGAACCGGCGGTTGGAGGAAGCAGCTGGCCGGCAAGGAATCAGATAAGAGAAGCGACGTGGCACGCTTAGATAATTTGAATCCACTAATCTCATGCACAAGTAATGATAAAAAAAATCTCATGATCAAGAATCCTAAATTCGAAATCTGAAAATCAGAGAAAAAAAAATCTAGAGAGAGAGAGCAGGCCGGAGTTTGGGTTTGAGAAGCGATCGCCGGCGAGGCAGGGTATTTCGGTTACAGGGTTGTGGGCGTGCGTGGGTATTCGGTGGTCGACGATCATGTGGGGTGGTGTGTTTGGTCGACGGAGAACTTCGTGGGTGTGCCGTTGTCAAATTTCAGGAGAGAGAGAGAAGGTGGTTCGGCATAGGTGGTGGGTGATCGTCGCCGGTCGTCTGGTAAGTGTTCGGCTCGTCGTCAACTGTGTTTGTGTGTGTGTATGTGTGTGCTTTGTCCATCGTTCAGACCATTGTTATATGTGTGCGTGATGTCCGTCCTTTCGATAGAGAAGTCGTTCACTCCGGCGGTGTGTTATCGTCGTGGGTTGTCGTCGATGGGACTGCTGTGTTCAGACAGAGATTGTGCGTGAGTGTGTGTGTGTGTTCTGCTCTGCTGTTGCGGGTGTGTGTGTTGATCGCCCATGGTGGAGGTTGGTGGAGAGTTTTGGTCGGCGGCAAGAGTTCTTTGGCGTCGGTTGTCGGGGTCACAAAACAGAAACAGAAACAGAAATAGTAGGCGCAGAAAAAGAAAAAAAAAAGAAAAGGGAAAATTGCAGAAACCACCCCAGGAAAATCCAAAACCCATCTCGTGGTCGCCAAACGTTTCGGAAACAGGTGAAACTTCAATCGATTATTAATTCTCGTTAAATTAAATTATAATTAGTGTTACAAATCCTAAAATCATAATAATTTCGTAACGATTAATTAATTTTAAGTATGTGGTATATAAAATTAGTAACGATTTGGAATATAGGGTTCGTATTGCATGATTAAGATGTTTTAGATAAGATATTAATTTAAAATTTGCCACTATTAGGTTCACAGGCACTGGCGTCCAGATAAAGTGCGGACAGTGTCAGTTTTGCAAAACGGATATCGAGGTGAGTGTACTGTCTTCTTTCCAAACTATTTTTCTATGTATATATATGATGAAATATGTGATTATTTAAACTATATGAATTTATAAATGATATGGATCAAGCAGGATTTGAATGAGTTGGTAAACTGGATTTCGATAGTTTTCAAAAAGAAGTTGAAAATGAATTTCCGCTAGATTTGGTGAAATTAGACGGTGTTTTTAAAAAGAGAATAGGAAACATCTATTTTTCTAAAAATGCCTGGTTTTCTAAAAAAAAAAATGGTAGAAAAGTGGTTTTGATAAAATTAGACGTTTTCTTTAAAAGAAGATGTGAAATATGATTTTTGAATTTAAAAGCTGGTTTTAAGAAAAGTGGTAGACGTGGTGATTTGACGATGTTGAGTATGCGATATTTATTGAGTTGCGATTCGATGAAGCTGTATTTGATTTTGACGATGCCATGACTGTTCTACCCGAAAGGAGTGTGGTTTCTCCCCGAAAGGGGTGTGGATTATATTTCTCCCCGTAAGGGGTGTGGATTATATTTCTCCCCAAAAAGGGGTGTGGATATTTCGTAGGAAGGCATTCCTATGAATGTTACGGTACCGTTACAACTCCCGATCGTGAGGTTAAAACGATTACTAGGGCTGGCCAGCGTGTGTGTGTTGGAGGTGTGTGTTTGAGATTAGTGCTTGAGATGTGGTGTTTTACATATATTGGTTGATTTGATATTATTTATTATGATGATTGGTAGGATTTTATGCTAGATGGATTTGGATGAAACTTATCTATATCGCTTTATTGTCATTGCTTATATACTTGTGCTTGATCCATACTAAATTGTGAAAATATTTAAAACGTATTAATATTTTAAAAATATTTTACTAAGAAGGCAGTACACTCGCAGGTACAACAGCTAGAAGTCGGTCCCCTACTGGCACTAGGTAGAGCTATGTGATGAAGTCATGTGGACGATTGAGAGAAGCTGTCAAAGACGAACCTAAGAAGGTTCATGGATAAATATTTTTAATTAGAAAAACTTCGGGCCAGGTGCGCCCCCCCCATAATAGATATATGTATTATCCAGTGGGTGTATATTGTCATTTCTATTAGGTTATTTGGATATTAGTAATGTCATGTTGTAGTCACGCCAACCCCGGGATGATGAGTGTCCGGGATGGGTTGTGACACACAATACAGATTGTTGCTACCCATTGAACCTACTACATGGGGTTCCCAATCAAAGAGGTTTGGTTACTTCCCTAGGTGATTTCCTTGTAGGTTAACACTCATCCTCTTTGACAATTTTAAGACCTAGCCACTGCTAGTCTTTGAGGCAAATTGTCCGATCTCATGGGAATATAATGTATGAATATTAAGCCTCAAAATTTTAAATTTTATTAATTCCTTCAATTCTCATTTGGTACTAATAAATATTTTGGGACTATTATGGAACATATGGAACATTTTTTAAGCAACATTTAATTTTTTAGTCCCAATAATACTATCAAATAATTTTTTGGGGAACATATTAAACACAACTTTTTCTCAAACCAATATTATACAGTCTCAAATTTTATAATATAAATTGATATAAGATATATACCAAATCAACAATTTTCGAGTCAACTTTTGTATTTCGAATTTCAAAATTATATAAATAATTTGAGATTTCTCAAAGAAATCAATTAGGGACTTTATATCGACACAACATATTTATCAATACAACATATTTCTTAATTTATCGTCATATAAACCTTCTAGGAATATAAGTTGAAGCAACAATTTTTTTTTCCAACACTATAGGCAACTATAAAAGTAATTCCATGAAAACGGTATTTGATTTTACACCATTTTTGGTCATTTTTCAAAGCATCTATATCTGAAAATAATATTTAAACATTTATATTTCGGGACAATCAAATAACGAAAAAATTTTAGGCACCATTATAACTTAAATACAATATGAATATCAATTTATCAATGTAAAATATTATTTTATTTAGAGAGTTTTCGATATTTCTTGAAGCCACCCAATAATTTCAATAATTGAAATTTATTTTTCAATAATTCAATTTTTCCTTTCAAAGCAATTTAATAATTTTATAAAATGACAATAAAATTATCAATATGTTATCACGTAATTAAAATTTAATCACAATATTAAAAAATCTCGCTTAAAATTATTATTTTAGTAGTCAATAGTCTTACTACTAGGAATCACAAAATTTGTGACCAGTAGTCTACTACTAAGAACTATTTAATCATAATGGTCAGTTGTCTAATCACATACTAGGAACTATTTTAAAATAAAAAAATTGATAAGTAGTCTAATACATACTAGGAACCAATTTTCAAGCGTTCTACTTATCGCTATTAATAAAAAATAATGATATTTTTTTTTTTTACAAAGAATAGAAACATTTCGTGTTCCTTTTTCACAAATAAAAAAATTTCTCGTTTTTTATTTTTTAAAATCAAGAGCACATAACTCTAAAATAAATAACTTTATATGTTTTCACAAAATAAAAATATTTAGTTTTTTCAAAACTAAATATTGAAAAATAATTACTTTATAAATTATATTAATTGGATCAAAATATTTTGTTCACATAATTCAATATATCTAAACACCCTTAATTTATAAATCTTGTTAATTCTTAAAATTTATTTTAGTTTGATAATTGTAAAATAATAAAATAATATTTAAGAATCTTTAACATTTTATTTTTATAACAAATGATATCACATTTCAAAAATAAAAATATTTTTGATTTTAATCATATATAAAAAAAAAAAACTATAATAATAAATTAGTTTGGGAGATGAAAAAGAAAATAAATTATTTTTTTCTTCAAATATATATTCATACATAACCCACATATTTTCAAAGTATCTTCAATTTAATACAAAAAATAATATTAATACTATTAGCAACAAATGAGCTTTGAATGCAAATCAATAAAATAAATTTGCATAAAAAAATTAATATATAGATCCTAAGAGATATACAAATCATAAAATGAACACTCAACTAAGAAAATAAATTTTTTAGTCCTTACAAATTTCTTGGAAAATAGTCGCTAACATTTGCCTCCTATTGATATTGTATTTATAAACTCATGTTATCCAGTGCTCTGTAATTGCTGTATTTATGGAAAGTGCGCAGTTCCCAAATATATCATAAAGTCTGGAAAATCCGCTGTTATAAACCAATTCCTTGTTCAAAAAGTGAAAAAATACACATTAAATTAATGTACAAAGAATCATATTTTTAATGACATAATTTGTGATTTTTTTGAATAAAAATGTGAATTTGTGAATGTTCATATGAATTATGAGACGGTTTCTGATAGGTGTAAATTACCTATCTATTTTCAATTCGAACGTTGTTAGTTTTCGAGTATGTTTAGTATGTTTTAATATGTTTTTAAGTAGTTTTGTCTAAATTAGGTGTTTGAGGTGAAAAGGTATGTAAACGGATCAAAACCGATCAAATCGGATAAAAAACGGTGGAAAAAGGGTGAAAATGTGCAAAGCCGGTATAGGTGCTGTAACTTCAAGGCTATTTTTTACTATGATTTAATTCAATTTTGGAACAACTCAAAACTCATAAGTTGTATATATTTCTCTTAGATTTCCATTGGTTTTTGAATCACCTCAATCAGAGTTCGGACGAAGAAGTTACAGCCAAACCAAGAAAGTGTGTCACCGCCTAGGCGAAAATTCCACCGCCTTGGCGGTAAAAGTGCTGAATCAAGCATAAACTCACTGCTGTTCCACTGCTGAGGCGGTCACCCTGCACCTATAAAGTATTTTTTTATAGATATTTTAGGATATTTGTTGGCCCTTATCCCTCATCTCCTCTCCATTTTCGTCAAGAACACTTAGGAAAGCCATTTTGGGCATATTTTTGAGTGTTTTGGAGGGAGAGCTCACAATCCGAAGGAGGAGACGTTGAAAAAGGAAGCGACCATTCTACAGTGTAATCTTCGGATATAGGATAAATCTTTCATTTCTTCTTTTATTTCTTTAACTTTGGAAGTTGTGAGCATGTTTAGCTTGTTCTTTATTGTAAATACGGTTATAGCCGTTAGCTAAACGTGGATTGTTTAGGGATTAACAATATATTTATGAATATGTTATTATTTTGATTTCGGTGTTTCGTTAATGGTTGTTCTTCGACGTTTAATTGTGTTTGCCATGTTTCTATACATATATGCTTGTTTAGATATATTGAGAATACGAGATTTGACACTGGGGAGAGGTAACCTCGGATTCGGACTAGAGTTTAAACACAACGCGACGATCTAACGACCCGGGAGGGCGTTAGAAAGTGTACAATCCATGATGTTGGGGCGAGACGTATGTGATTATGTGTTTGAAAAGGCGTTCGAGGAGGATTTCGGCGTCAACGCGAAATCACATATTCACTCGCTTTACACTCGGGAGAGGGAGTGAACGAGTTTACAATACAAAGATTGTCAAATAGGTTGAACACTGTAAACGTAAGTCAAATGAGATCGAACACGTATTTGTAAACAAAGTTAATCCCTAGGCAATTTTTCCCCGAAAACATCTCATTTTATTAGTATAGATTAAATTAGGTATTATTAGTTTAGTTTATATTAATTTTACACATTCTTTTTCGCCTAGATAAAATTAGGTTATGATAATTACGGTATTCGATAATGACAATAACCAATCCCTATGGACACGATACCTATACTCTCATAATCTATACTAAAACTTGACCTCATACACTTGCAAGTGAAAGTACCGACGTATTTTACGCGCTACCAAGTTTTTGGTGCCGTTGCCGGGGATTGGTGGATTTGGTTATTATTGATATTGTGAGTAAATGACCGAATTTTACTTTAGGCATTTATTTTGTTTATAACTTTTTTGTTTGGTAGTTTTTATTTTTCTTTCCCTACAGGATGCTTGAAGATGCTAGATCGACAAGTGCTTTTGCGATTCGTTCAATGGGATTCTGAGCCGTTTTATAATGCTTGGAATCGATACAAGGATTTTCTACTCTGATTTCCAAATCATGGATTCCCGAGGGAGTGTCAACTACTGAACTTCCTCGACGGGTTACAAGCCGCAACCAGAATGTGGGTTGAAAGAGGAAACGGTACCACCTCTTTCGATCAACTAACCGCGAACGAAGCCCATTGGATGTTGGAAGACATGGTGGCCTTTGATTATTAGAGTTTTAATTTTATGGCGCCATGGATTGACACCCCAGACCAATGCGTTGAGTCTTCCCTCGGCCTAGAAGAAATACTCGCTGATTTTATTGGGGAAACTCAGATGTTTTGGAGGGAGATGAATGACCGACTAAATGAGCATGAGGATCGTCTCAACAATATTGAGACGATTTGCATTGAAATCGATGCGACCGTAACGTCTTTTCAGACGCAAATCGGTCAGCTAATCTGCTTGATTGAGGTTGAGTCAGACGTGGTGGTACCCGGAGATTCACAAGCCACATTTAGTGAAAGCCGCCGTGAGGAACCGGAGACAAGCGGGAAGAACTTGGGAACGTTCAACTATGCCTATCCGAATGAGACGGGCATCCAAGCCCTGATCGACGATTGTGATTCATCACTATTTTAGATCCAATAAGTGATGCTGCTATCGATCTCAAACGATCATATTTACGAGGATCCGATGTGGCTCACTTGTTCCTCGCCGCCATTTGCAACGTTCTTCTATGCCCACCAAGTACATGAGCCGGTGAAACATCCTGTTGAAAGATCGAGCCGAATAGAGCCTTATCTTGCCAAGCTTGAGGGCGTTGATAACCAAGACCCATTTGTAGTGTTATTTGACACGTACTACCGGTAAAAGCCATTTTTTGACGAGAACTTCGGCATGTCTGGCTGACGACCATAAACCAAGTGCTTCTTGGGAGGCAACCCAAGGAAAAGAATAAGTTAGATCCGTCATAACCGATTTGATTCGGAGGCGAGAGTCTCTCGCCTCCCAGGTACGTGTTCTAAACTCTAGTCTTCATTATAATGGTTTATCATGTCATTGGAATCGCTGACTAGGTTATTATGGGCATTTCCTATTTGAGTTGGGTGTGATGTGTAGTATATTTTTAATATATGTTTTAGTTAGTATGTTTTATTATTTCTACATGTATATGTCTGTTTAGGATAGTTGTTGTGTTATGTGCTGAGTTTTGACGTCATCTGGGCCATTACTCGATGATGAGTTTGTCCCCTGGTTGTTTATTGAGGTCGAGCGTAAAACTCATGCATGTACGTTCTGTGTGCTCAACGTTATGTTTTAGTAAAAGTTATTATAGATCTTACTTGCACGAGCATGAAAACTCATTATATAACCGTTTAATTTATTTGAAAACGATTATCTGTCACCTAAATTCCTGACATTAGGGTTTCTAGAACTTGATTCGGGAGAAATTCGAGGCGAAATCCTAGGCGAGGTAGTTCGGAAGATATGATTTAGGCATTCATTTTCTCGCTTGAGCCTTTTAAGCTTACCCTGATATATTATTATCCCTCGTTACCTTGTCGAAGTCTAAACACTATTTCAATTCTGAACACTTAACAAATACCATTTGACCGATAAAACTTCTTTCCAAACCTACATCGCTAAACTGAAGGCACAATCTGAGAAAATCAAGGTAGTAGATTGCAAATGCTACTTGATGTGAACGGTTGGGTTTTTGGCGAACTATTAATTGGCTCAGTATTCGAGTACTCACTCGTCGTTTTTCGTTTGTATTTCACACACCTCTTCAATTGTAAAAATCAAATAAGTTTGGGGGTGTGTTAGTTGAAAAAAAAAAAAAAAAAAAGAAAAAAAAAATCAAATGTAAATATGGTTTTTATTTTTGTTTCTTTTTGACAAGTGAGTACATCATTCTTAATATATGTTTAGGGTTGTTTCACAATTATCTATGGGGTTTTGAGTGTGAGAGTGTCAAGCGATGTGCCTTGGGTAACGTCAAGTTAACGATGTTAACCCGTTTTCTCTTTCAAAATTATCCTTAGCCATTTGTCCTAAACCGAACCAAGACCTATTGATCTTTTTGAACTTCCAAGCCTACATTAGTTGATTCCCTATAACTTTGGGTTTTTTCTATCATGCGCTTATATGGTGGATAAACTAATCCGATTAACGGACAGTTATATATTTGAGTTTTAAACACACACACACACTTTAGCAGGACCTATAACGACATCTACTATTATAAATGTTGAAATTCTAGAACATTACATGGTATGTTTTATATCTGAACTCGATAGGATTAGGGGCCGATGAGGGATATTTCGTTTGACCGATAGATGATACTCAAAACTTGCACATATTTGTTTTTTGTGTTTTTCATTTTTCATTTTTAGTTGTTATATATTTTTTTATTGTATGGGTGTTTTGCTCGAGGACTAGCAAAATTTCGAGTTTGAGAGTATTTGATAGGTGTAAATTACCTATCTATTTTCAATCCGAACGTTGTTAGTTTTCAAGTATGTTTAGTATGTTTTAATATTTTTTTTATGTGTTTTTATCTAAATTAGGTATTTGAGGTCAAAATATATGTAAATGGATAAAAAACGATTAAATCTGATAAAAAACGATGGAAAAATGGTGAAAATGTGCAAAGCCGGTACAGGTGCTGTAATTTCAAGGCTATTTTTGACTATGATTAAATCCTATTTTGGAAAAACTCTAAACTTATAAGTTGTATATATTTATCTTATCTTTCCATTGGTTTTTGAATCACCTCAATCAAAGTTCGGGCGAAGAAGTTACAGCCAAAATAAGAAAATGTGTCAACGCCTAGGCGGTAAAAGTGCAGAATCAAGCATAAACTCACTGTTGTTCTACCGCCTAGGTGGTCACCCTGCACCTGTAAAGTGTTTTTTAGATATTTTAGGATATTTGTTGGCCCTTATCCCTCATCCCCTCTCCATTTTCGTCAAGAACACTTAGGAAAACCATTTTGGGCATATTTTTGAGTGTTTTGGGGGAGAGCTCACAATCTGAAGGAGGAGACGTTGAAGAAGGAAGTGATCGTTCTACGGTGTAATCTTCAGATATAGGCTAATTCTTTCATTTCTTCTTTTATTTCTTTAACTTTGGTAGTTGTGAGCATGTTTAGCTTGTTCTTTTTTGTAAATACGGTTATAGCCGTTAGCTAAACGTGGATTGTTTAGGGATTAACAATATATTTATGAATATGTGATTATTTTGATTTCGATGTTTCGTTAATGGTTGTTCTTCGACGTTTGATTGTGTTTTCCATGTTTCTATGCATATATGCTTGTTTAGATATATTGAGAATACGAGATTTGATACTCGGGAGAAATAATCCCGGATTTGAACTAGGGTTTAAACACAACGCAACAATCTAATGACCCAGGAGAGTGTTAGAAAGTATGCAATCCATGACGTTGGGGAGAGACGCATGTGATTATGTGTTTGAAAAGGCGTTCGAGGGGGACTTCGGCGTCAACGTGAAATCACATATTCGCTCGCTTTACACTCGGGAGAGGGAGCGAGCGAGTTTACGATATAGAGATTGTCAAATAGATTGAACACCATAAACGTAAGTCAAACGAGATCGAACACGTATTTGTAAACAAAGTTAATCCCTAGTCAATTTATTTCCCGAAGACATCTCATTTTATTAGTATAGATTAAATTAGGTATTATTAGTTTAGTTTATATTAATTTTACATATTCTTTTTCTCCTAGATAAAATTAGGTTATGATAATTCCGGTATTCGATAATGACAACAACCAATCCCTGTGGACACGATACCCCTACTCTCCCTATCTATATTAAAACTTGACCTCGTATACTTGCGAGTGAAAGTACCGACGTATTTTACGCGCTACCAGTTTCTTTGAGAAAAATCAATAGTTGTGTTTCCTAAAATAGCTCAACCACTGTCCCACTAATCAATCAACTTACCATACATACCTCTCTTAATTCACGATACAAGATCGGTTGCCAAAAACATTCATCCCTCTCACCAGAATTTCAAAAACCCTAACCTAAACATTCAAAATTGTTCTTTCCTCGTCAATGACGAAAACAACTGATTCGAAGCACTCACTATCCAAAAAAAAAAAAAAAGAATCCCGAACATTAAGTTAACACAATCATGGGTTAATGTTCAAAATTTGTTGGTGCTCTGTGTAATCTCGCAATCGTTTTTTGCTCAGTGGATGAACATTCGAAAATGATGTTGAATAAAATATTTAGCTCATTCAATCACAATTCTAATGTTCAAAATTGTTGATGTGTTGTTCAATTATGAATGTTCATACCTTATTAGTGAAAACTGCAGTAATTAAATTATACAGTGAACGTTCCGTGTGCCTCTCCCTTGTGGTGAATGTTGTTTAAGGCATGTTGTAGTATGAATGTTCATATTTATGTTGCAAGCAAACTGATTAGGTAATTTGTGAATGCTAAAATCCTTTAATTGCTTCTATGAATGACCATTCCAATGTTAGTGTATAGAAACATTCAATCCATACATTCACAGTTTGAATGTTCACCTTGTTGATAATCTATTGAATGTTCATCCCATTGCCCTCAATTGTCGTATAGAACGACGTCCAGACTTTTTGGATGAGACAGATAATCGAACGGCTTTGGCAATTTGAGTTCCTCTTTGTCCAGATTTGCGGTGGACGGAGAGGGAGAAAGAGATTGAAAGTGGATACAAATGGCGGTATGAAAGAACAACTTCAATGACCTTTATCGTTCCATGAGACAAAAGACGTCCAGATCTGGAAGCTTTTGACTAAGAGAGAGAATTGAATGACTCTGACGATGGAAAAAACTGAAGAGAAAAAATACGAATGCCATCGAAGATGAATGACGACCATCGAATGTTCTCCTTATTGATGATCTGCTGAATGTTCATCCCATTGCCTTCTGTTGCCGCACCGAACAACGTCCAAACCTTGAGGCTGAGAGAGAGAATCGAACGGCTTCGGCGAATTGAGTTTCTCTCATTCTAGATCTAGCGGTGGCAAAATTTGAGGAGAGAGAAGACGACGACGGCCATCGATAACGAACGGTGGCCATCGAAGATGAATAACGACCAACGAAGACGAGCGGACGAACGGTGGCCATTAAAGATAAATGATGACCATCGAAGATGAGCGGCTGGCGGAGATGACGAAATATATTTTAAGTGGATATAAAATGAAATGAGAATTATGATTTTATTTTTCTTTTGTGTATATAGAAGGATAAAATATGGACATTCACTATCTACTAAAAATTAAAAACTAACAATGTATTGTTTGGGGACTAAATAACAACTTTTTTGTTTAAAAGGTTAATTGGGGAAAGAGAATGTGAAATTTGGGTTATACATTAAAAATTCCAACACCATCAGTTTGGTGCCGTTTGTGGGAACATTATAGAAAGCTTCCTCAGATTATCGACTCCCAGCTCGACTAAGACATGATGATCACAAGGTTTGGTCCAATCATTCAACAAAGTGATCGGAACACCATGGTTAATAGTAACTCGAACCAAGAAATGTCGAGGATTCCCAAGCCGGATACAAGGGCCTCAGCCGACATCCCCGTTGAAGAAGATAACATACTGCCTATGGGCCAAGCAGGTCCCTCAGGTCCGCTCTCAAGGGTTGTGGTAGGCCAGACCTCTAGGGCCATTGAGGCATCAAGGATTGTTAGTTTGGAACATTGTCTTGGAGAATTCCAGAACTATTTCTATATTCTTCTTTCCCGCCTACCGCCAACCTCTGTGCAGGAGGGATCGACTCTCTAGACCGCAGGAAGAAAGGAACGACGTCAAGAGTTGAGAGATCGTATTATTCACTCCCATGGACATGTGGCCTAAGCCCAAACTCAGCCTTGTAACCGAGTAGTGAAGGAGAAGGATATACCTCCCTAATACCTCGAGGACGTCATCTCAACCCTCACAAAGACACCGAGCTGAGGACGGACGAGAATCCCCCCCAACTATGGCGCCCAGCTATGTTACCTGATCCAAGTACTGGGTCCCCTGAGCTCGTGAGGTTGATTCTTATTCCCCACTAGCCCAAGAGCATAGAGCTTGGCCAGTTGCAAGTTGAGCCGTGGCATTACTCAGGGTTGAGCCTGTGGTGGAGCGACGTCTTGTCGACGTGGAAATAGCTCTACACCAGCTGTAAAGAGGGATAACTTGGCAACCTAATGAGGTGAGGTCACCATTTAAGGATGACATCGTGGATGAGGTGGTGTCATACAGATTCTCCCACCCCCAGATGGTATTGTATGACAGGACCACTGACCCGGAGAATCACCTTTCAATTTTCGTATCCTATATGGACATGTACATGGCCTCACTGGCAGGGCAGTGTAAGTCTTTCCCCCTTAATCCTACCAAAATAGGCTGGACTTGGTACCGAGATCCGGCCCTAACCTCGATCTCTACTTTTTCCTAGCTTGAATAGCTCTTCCTAGCTCAGTTCAGTCGCTTCCGAGGAAGGCCAATGACCATGACCCACATCTTGCCGCTCCATCAAGAGGTCGGTGAAAGTTTAAGAGACTACATGGATAGGTTCCACCAGGAGATGATCACCTGTGAAGATCTCTTAGATGTCGTGGCATTAAACGCCTTAATTGACGGATTACGGCATCGATGGTTGTCTTATGACCTTTTTTCACGCCTTGCACCTAACTTGAGTGTTGCCCTAGACCATGGAACCAAATTCTATGAAGTTAACCCGAGAGACATGGTTAAGAGAGACCAAGAAGAGACTTAGAAGAAGAAGGGATGAAATGAAAATGGACCAAGCCAATCTCAGGGCTTGCAGAGGCTTTAAGTTGAGGGGTAGTTGGGACCATTACCTAGGGATTGGAGACCTCTCCCACCCCCAGGGCATTGAAAACACGGGTTCACCCCCCTAATGGCCTCAGTCGCAACTATTTTTGCTGGGAACTCTAGTAAATGAATCTTCCCACCTACCCCTCTCCTGAGAGAAAAAACCTATGGGTAGGTCAGTTAACAAATACTTTGAGTTCTACCAGGACAGTGGTCATTCCACCGAGGAATGTTTCCAACTCAAGAAGGAGATAAATAAACTTATTAAAAGGGGCTACCTCAGAAATTAAGTTTGTAGGACGAATAGAGAACCCTGGTACGGAGAAAATGATTGCAGAGAAAAACACTGTGGTCAGCGAAGAAGGAGAAACCACAACCGACCTCCACCTTGGGATAATGATCTCGATAATAATAATGACTAGAGGGTGGACGGTGAAATCAATGTCATCCACTGTGGGCTTGGCCTCGGAGATGAGACGTATTTTTCCCGAAAGAGATATGACCACAAAGCAAAGAGGAAGGCCGATGAGGATGTGTACGAGGTGAGCACGGTTGTTGCCACCACGCACAACGTTATCTCTTTTAGCAAAGCTGACCTCTGCTGGTTGCATACTCTCTATAACGATGCTCTAGTGATCCCAACCCTGATAAATCACTTTAAGTGAGGGAGAATTTTGGTTGATGGGGGTAACTTTGCCAACATAATCATCCAATGGGCTTTTGACAAAATGAAAGTGGATCCAGGTGCAGTGCAGCCCGTAAAGTCTTCCATCATTTGCTTTGGAAGAGATGTTGTCAGCTCAGTTGGATAGGTTTCTTACCTGTCATGGTAAGGTCAAATCCCAGGTTAGCCACAGTGTAGACTAAGTTTCATATCGTGGATAGGCCCTCACCCTACAATGCAATCATGGGACTTCCGATTGTAGCTGCCCTGAGGGCTGTTTGTTCCCCATACCATCAGATGATGAAGTTCCCTACTAATCAAGGGGTGGGAGAAGTCTGAGGGGATTAAGAATCTGTCCGAGCATGTTCTAAGAGGACACTGGAGAAGAAGAAATAATAATTAGCGGTTGGTTTGAGCTCAGTGAAGTCTAGCTTGGAAGTCTTGAGCTCATGGCTTCGAATGGTGAAACCGGGCTCATCCCGATTGATGATCCCTAAGATAAAGAGCCCAGTCCCCAACCTTGTGAAGATCTTTTAGAAGTACCCATTCACCCTTCCATCGAGGGAAGAACTATGAGAATAGGGGCTAGATTCCGCCCTGAGCAGCAGGCTGAATTCACTGACCTATTGTGAAAGAATTACGATGTCTCAGTTTGGTCCCACAACGAGCTCCCATGGATCGACCCCGGGCTGGCCATGCATCGGCTGCATGCCGACATTCACCACCCTCCAGTTTGGCAGAAGCGAAGAAAATTTAACCCAGAATGGAAAAAGATCATTGAAGAAAAGATGAATAAGCTCATCAAGTCTAATGTCATGGAGGAGGTAAAGTTCCCAGACTGGTTATCAACGTGGTCCTCGCTCCTAAGGCTAGGAATAAGTGAAGCCATTGTGTGGATTTCAAAGACTTAAACAAGGCTTGCCCGAAAGAAATCTTTCCCCTACCGAGGATAAATATCGTGATAGAAGCCACTGCTGGGTATGAGCAACTGAGCTTCCTCGTTGCGTATGTTGGCTACAACTAGATCCCAATGTACCTACCTGATAAAAGCAAAATCTTGTTCATCAGGGACCGAGGTACCTATTGCTATAAGGTTATGCCATTTGGGTTACACAATACCGAAGCGACATATCAGCAGTTAGTCAACAAGATCTTCAAAGAGGCGATCGAGCAAACCAAATAAGTGTATATTGACGACATGTTGGTTAAGAGCAGTCGAGCTCAAGACCACCTCGGGTACCCCAGGCCTACTTCGATAAGTTTTGAGCTCACCACATAAGGCTCAACCCGAGCAAATGCATATTTGGAGTGTTTGCTGGCAAATTCCTCGGTTTCAGGGAATCCCAGTGCGATATTGATGCCAACCTCGACAAAATCAATGTCGTGCTCAGGATGATTTCACTCCGCACCAAAAAAGAGATTTAAATACTCACGAGGAGGCTGGCAGTTCTGAATCGTTTTATTTCCCATTCTTTCGAGAAATGATTTCCGTTTTTCAAAATCCTAAGGGCCAACAAGGCATTTGAGTAGACTGAGGAGTATGAAAAAGCTTTCCAAGAACTCAAGAGGTATCTATCCTCAGTTCTCCTACTTAGTACCCGAAGAAGATGAGAGGATTTGTTCCTCTATATCTTGGCATCTACCACAATAGTAAGTGCAACCTTGGTGAGGGAAACAAATAACATTCAAATCCCGGTGTACTGCTCTAGTAGGGTCTTCACCACATCGAGACAAAATATTCACAATTTAAAAAACTGGCATACGCCTTGCAAATCGCATCAAGGAAGTTAAGGCAGTATTTTCAGGCCTACCCTATCATCGTGCTGACCGATCAACCTCTAAGACAAATCATCCACTCTCCTGATGTCTCTGAATGGTTAATAAAATACAACCTTTAGCTCGGCCAATTCTAGATTGATTATCGACCCAAGACAGTGATCAAGGGCTAGGTCATGGCTGATTTCATCGTCGAGCTGACCTTCCCGGATGAAGAGACAAATACCGATCTGGAAGATACCGAAGAGTCTTTTTTACTTAGTAAAGAGGTCGATGAGACCCTAAGCACGGGAACCGACCTAGGACCAAACTCCTAGCAACTGTTCACGGATAGTTCATCCAACCAAAATGGTTATGGGGCCGGGATGGTTCTTGTATCCCCAGACAAGGAAGAGGTGGAATCTGCACCCTGGCTAGGAATCTGGGCCACAAACAACGAGATAGAGTATGAAACCCTACTCCCTGGGCTAAGGTTAGCTCGACATTTCAACGTGAAGAATCTCCAGGTCTTGTGTGATTCCCAACTCGTGGTCAACCAAGTAAACGGTAACTACCTAGCTAAGGACCCGAGCATGGTCGCCTACTTGGAGAGGGTCAAGGCTTTGATGGAAGACTTCGAAGGGGTTCAAGTCAAGCAAATTTCCAGAGAAGAGAATAAGCATGCCGACGCAATGGCTAACTTGGCCTCCGCGGTGGAATACACCCTAAAGTGAACTGTGCCCATGGAGTACCTGGCCGAGACCGAGCACAACAGCATCAGATGAGGTTGCTACCATATGCGCGCTCAATTTCGAGTTGTCCTCATTGGATCCAATCAAGAATTACATCAAGAGGGTAGTATTTCTAGAAGACCAAGCCTCAGTCAGATGTAAGACCCTAATTGTCACGCTTGCATATTCACTAGTTGTATTTTAGAACGTTTAGCAAATAATAGGGTAGAATGTGTTATTTTTACTTTGAAATAAAATTTTAAGGGGTGAATTTATAATTTTAGGAAATATTAAATCCTGAATTGGGTTAAAATGATAACCTAAAGAAAATGGAGGAGAGGTTAGTGTAATTTGGAAAAACTTAATACACACACACACACACACATACCAAACAATTAAGAAACAAAATTAAAAGAAGAGAAGAATTGACGTGGAATTACTAGAGATCAAAACTAATCCACTTAAATCATGCATATATATTCATCCAAGGGGTGATCATGAATCTCAAAAAGAGGAAGAAATATCAGAAAACAGAGAGATGGTCGTTGGTAGTGTTCATCGGCCGGTGGAATGTGATCGTCAACGGTGGATGTGGGTATGTGTATTCTGGGTGTGTGTGTGTTCTTTTCATTTGATCCAATGAGTATGTGTGTGTGTCGTTTCAGTTGTAGGTAAGTTGCCGGAGTTGGTAGAGAAAGTGTAACAAGTTTGGCCGGTGAGCGTAGGTGGTCGACAGTTCGGTCTGAAACGAAACAAAGTAGAAGCAATTGTTGTGTGCACGTGAATCGTCAATGTTGGTCGATGGTGGGTTCTGATCGTCGAAATGTGTGTGTGGGGGTTTCTCTGTTCTGTTTCGCCGTGTGCATATGCATGGATTGATGTGTATGTGTGAACGTCGGATGTTTGTGGGTGATCAGTGGTTGTGTGTATGTGTGTCCCTGCTGTATGAGGTTCGCGTGTGTGTTCTTCTGGCGGTGTTTGTGCTGGTATACGCTATGTTCGGTCCGACATGACTGTTGGTATGTGTGTGTGTGCTCATTGTTGCTCGTCGACAGTGTGCGTGTGTGTATTATGCGACTATGTGTGTGTGTCTCTGCTCATCTATATGTGCGATGATGTGGGTATGTGTGATCGTTGTTGAGCAGGTAAGGTGTCGACGGGGGTGAAGTAGGTGAGTGTGGGCTGTGTCGGATTGAAACCAAAACAGAAACAGGAGATAGAAAGAGACGGCTGAAACCAGGAACCCAGAACAGGGCAGGGGACGTTCGCCGCGACGAAGAGATCCGTCGCTGCGGCGGTGGGTATCCAGCGATTAAAACAGAAGCAGGAAAAAAGGAAAAAAGAAAGAAAGAAGAAGAAACGAAAAATTAAAAAAAAAAAAGGAAAAAAAAAAAGAAAAAAAAAAGAAAAAAAAGAAAAAGAAAAATCAAATAAAAACCAAACACTGGAAATCAACTTCTCGGCCGGCGAAAGATTCGGAACGGGTAACGATTTCGTTGGTCAATATTTTAATCGTTAACTATTATTTCCGTTAAAATTAGTCGATTATTATTTCCATTAAAAATTAAATTATTAGCATTAAAATTTTCGCAACCGGGATAACAATTTTGTAACCATTAATACTAATAATTGGCTATAGTAAATATTAACGGAACAGAAGAACGAAATAATAATTTTCCATAACTAAATTCGAGAAAAAGGAAATTTTGCATTATAGGGCCATGCATTGTATAGTAGGATTATTTTAAGTAAAATATTAATTTAGGCCCTATCGCTGTTAGGTTCACAGGCGCCAGTGTCCCAGAAGATTTTGGATGATGACCATTTTTGTAGTGCAGGAATCGAGAAGAGTGTATTGTCTTCTATGTAAATCTACAAATCTTATTTTTGTATAAATTGTAGAAAATGTGCTTATTTTAATTGGAAGATTTTGCAATTTTTTGGATCAAGTTGGTTTTAAAGATGGGAAAAGGATTTTTGGATCAAGTTGTTTTTTTTAAGGTGGAGAGTGATATTTGGTTCGACTATGCCATAGTTTTTTCCTGTTAGGCGGATATGACCTACGAGATGTGGATTTTCTTCCCGTTGGGCGGATATGACCTATGAGATGCAGATTTTCTTCTCGTTAGGCGGATATGACCTACGCGATGTAGATTTTCTTCTCGTTAGGCGGATATAACCTACGAGACGTGAATTTGCTTTCCGTTAGGCGGATATGACCTACGCGATGTAGATTTTCTTCTTGTTAGGCGGATATGACCTACGAGATGTGAAATTTCTTCCCGTTAGGCGGATATAACCTACGGGATGTGTATTTTCTTCTCGTTAGGCCGATGTGACCTACTAGATGTGGATTTTCTTCTTGTTAGGTGGATATAACCTACGGGATGTGTATTTTTTTCTCGTTAGGCGGGTATGACCTATGAGATATGGATTTTCTTCTCGTTAGGAGAATATGTTTTGCGAGATGTGGATTACCTGCTAGGCAAAGTCTTACATGGTGGTTTGACCTGTCCGGAGTGCAAAACCTACTGGTGGTACAGTACCGTTGCAACTTTCGATCGTGAGGTAAAAATGCTCCTATGGCTAGTAGGAGAGGAGGTATGGTGTACTTTATTATACATTTAAAATATTTGGACTGGTTGATTTAAATATTTGGATTGGTGGACTCAAAATATTTGAATTGGTTGACTCAAAATATTTGGATTGAGTGTTAAATATATTATTTCATCTCATTGGTGCAGTGGAACTGGATTTTTAACACGGTATGCGGTGATATATTATATTATATTTTGATTAAAATATTTGGATGGGTTGATTTAAAATGATTGAGTTTGTTGATTTGAAATGTTTGGTTTGGGTATTTTAAAGTTATTAGTTTATTTCAATGGTGATAGAGAAACTGGATTTCAGTACGGTACATGGTTATATTATTTTATATTTTGAAACGTGGTATTTAATTCTTATACTTGATCTATAAAATATTTTTATTATGAAGATAGTACACTGATAAAAAATTTTAGTTTCAGATACTGCGGTTAGGAGTCAGTCCATTACTGGCACTAGGTAGAGTCTGGTGGTAAGGTCATTTTTGGAGGAGCTGGTCGGATGTGAATCGTGGAAGGTTTAGGTATTTTGGGAAAAAAATATATAACATCAACAATAGAGCGTGTATTTATGTGTATCTGTATGTATTTAGTTGGATTGGGCATGTGGAGTTATGTTGACATCACACCCGGCCACAAGATAGGGTATCAGAGCCTAGGTTATAGGTTCTATAGACATGTCAGTTATCGAGCCAGTGGTGGACCATAAGATAGGGTGTCGATAGGTGGTGTCAAACCAGTGGTGGACCATAAGATTGGGTGTTAATAGGTGGATTCGGCACGTGAGTGATAATTATTGCATTGCATTAGATAGTACATTGGCATCGTGCATTGTTATTTGTCTTGTTGGCAATTGGTGGGTGCGACGAAGTAGTGATACTGCTAGTTGGTGGATTGGGTGGTGTTGTTGGTAGTGGTAATAGATTGATTGTGATTGTGGTGGTGCTAGTGGTTTTAAATGTTAAATTATAACTGATAAATAATCGCACTTACTTGACGTTTGGGTTCATTATCAGTAGCACCTAATATTTTAGTTGTTAAAACAATAGTGTGGTAGAGCACACTTAAGTTGGATTATTAGACAATACCTTACTTATATTATGGGACTACATAATACATTGTACTATTACTTGATATACATGGAGTTTATCCTAGTGTACAACATTCAAGGGTGTGCATAAAACTGTCTTCTAGGCAATACTAAGGAAATTTTGTGATTTTATTGGAGATGGGAGTTCATTTGATTAAAATAAGAAGAGGTGACCGTTAGGCAGTATGAAATTAAATTCGATGTCTAGTTCCGATTTGTTCCTGATTTGGTAAAAATGGAAGAGACAAGATGTAGACAGTCCTAAAAAAGATTTAATTTAGAAATACGTTCCAGGTTGATGGGCTGACAGATTAAAAGTTATGCGGAATTAGTAAACATAGTGAAATTAGTAGAGTGTGATGTGCGGGAAGCGGCCGAGAACTGTGAGTCAATGTTAATAGATAGCGCATATACAGACAGTCCGTGTCGGGTTGGTGATAGAGAATTATTGGTAGATCTATTACCCCTAAGTATTCACGATTCTGATGTGATACTGGGTATGGATATGCTATCCAGTTATCATACCACGGTGGATTGTTTTAAAAGAGAGTTACTTTTCGGATCCTAGGCGAGTTAGAGTTTGTATTTCTGGGAGATGTAATCATTACCCCAGTCAATTTGATTTCAGTCCTGGAGGCTAGGAAGTTACTAAAGAAGGAATTTCAGGGATACCTCATGACACCAGACAAAATGAAGTTCAGATGACAGATATTCTAGTGGTTAGGGATTTTCCTAATGTTTTTCCAGAAGAATTGTCAGGTTTGCCAGTGGATAGGGAGATGGAATTCACTATTTAGTTACTTCCAGGAACTTCTCCTATATCAATTCCACCCTAACCTATGGCGTCTACCTAGTTGAAGGAATTAAAAATTTAGTTGCAAGAGTTATTAGACTGTGGGTTTATCAGACCTAGGGTTTCTCCTCACGAAGCCCCAGTGTTATTCGTGAAGAAGAAAGACGACACGTTAAGGATGTGTATTGATTACCGGCAGTTGAATAAGGTGGCAGTTCGTAATAAATACCCGTTGCCTAGGATTAATGATCTATTCGACCAGTTGCGGAAGGCCAGGGTGTTTTCCAAAATAGATCTTCAATCAGGATATCACCAGCTGAAAGTTAGAGACAGTGACGTGGTGAAGACGGCGTTCCGTACGAGGTATGGGCATTATGAATTCTTAGTTTTACCATTTGGGTTGACGAATGCCCCTGCTGCCTTTATGGATTGGATGAATCGAATCTTCCAACCTTATCTAGATCAGTTTATTATCGTGTTCATGGATGATATACTGATTTATTCCCAAAATAAAGAAGAGCATGCAGAGCATTTCAAGGTAGTATTGTAGACTTTGCAAGAGAAGCAAGTGTATGCGAAATTCAGTAAGTGTGAGTTTCAGTTGGATAGGGAATGCTATCTCGGGGGAGGGCATACAAGTGGATCCAAAGGAAGTTGAAGTTGTGGCTCAATGGGGAAGGCCAAAAAGTATGACCGAAGTTCAAAACTTTTTGGGATTGGCGGGTTATTATTGCCAGTTTGTACAAGGACTTTCTGTTATAGTTACCCCATTAATCCTGTTGACCCGCGAGGAATACAAATTTGGGTGGACCGATAAATGTGAGCAGAGTTTCCAAGAGCTAAAGGATAGGCTGATATCTGCGCCAATACTCTCTTTTCTGACTGAAGGTGGTGGCTTTGTGATCTATAGTAACGCATCACATCAGGGACTAGGGTGTGTATTGATGTAACATGGTCATGTGATTGCATACGCCTTCCGACAACTAAAGAATCATGAGCGTAATTACCCAATGCATCCTTTGGAATTGGCGACGTTTGTGTTTGCCTTGAAGATCTGGAAATATTATCTGTATGGTGAGACTTGTGAAATATACACCAACCACCAGAGTTCGAAACACTTGTTTACCCAAAAAGAACTAAATCTGAGGCAAAGGCGTTGGATATAATTGATCAAAGGCTATGATTGTACTATTTACTATCATCCTGGAAAGACTCCGAACTTTTGGCTAAGTCTCCGAACTGCTTTAGAGACCAAACTGAAATTTAGTACCACTTTTCATCCGCAGATTGATGGTCAATCGAAGTGTACGAGTCAGACATTGGAGGATATGTTAAGGGGTTATGTTCTAGAATTTCTTGGTAGCTGGGATGATCACTTGACGTTGATAAAATTTGCTTACAATAACAGCTACCATTCGGTAATCGAGATGGCACCATATGAAGTGTTGTATGGAAAGAGATACAGGATTCCAGTCCAACAGACTGAACTGAAGAGGGAGAAAGAAAATTACTGATGCTGGATATAACACAAATGACGACAGACAAAGTAAATGTGATTCAAGAAGGATTGAGAATTTCTCAGAGTCAGCACCAGAGTTATGCTGACAAACGTAAGTGGGAGTTGGAATTTGAAGTGGGCAATCATGTATTTTTGTGTATATCCCCGTGGAAAGGCATAATGAGATTCGGGAAGGAAAGAAAGTTAAGTCCGAGTTATATCGGGCCATACGAGATCTTGAGACGGGATGGTAGAACAACTTATAGACTTGTTTTACCATCAGAATTATCCAGATTACACGACGTTTTCCACGTGTCGATCTTTAGGAAATATGCGCCAGATTCTTCGCATGTGTTAACTTCTCAAGCCAATTGAGTTAGAAGAAGATTTAACGTACGTTGAGGAGCTAGTCTCGATCTTAAGTCGTAAAGACCAGGTGTTCCGGACAAAAATGATTCTACTAGTGGAAGTATTGTGGCGCAGTCATTCGATAGAGGAGGCGACGTGGGAGCGAGAGGGTGAGATGAGGGACAAATATCTGTACTTGTTCAATTAAGGTAACTAAAATTTTGGGACGAAATTTCTTTTAGGAGGGAAAGGTTGTAAGGCCCTAATTTTCATGCATGCATATTTACTAGTTGAATTTTAGAACGTTTAACAAATAATAGGGTAGAATGTGTTATTTTCAATTGAAATAAAATTTTAAGGGGTGAATTCATAATTTTAGGAAATATTAAATCTTGAATTGGGTTAAAATGATAACCTAAAGAAAATGGAGGCGAGGTTAATGTAATTTGGGAAAACTTAATATATATATATATATACACACACTGAACGATCAAGAAACAAAATCAAAAGAAGAAAAGAATTGACGTGGCATTACAAGAGATCAAAACTAAACCACTTCAATCATGTATATATATTCATCCAAGGGGTGATCATGAATCTCAAAAAACAGAGAGAGGGTCGGTGGTGGTGTTTGTCAACCGGTGGAGTATGATCGTCAGCGGTGGATGTGGGTTTGTGTATTCTGGGGGTGTGTGTGTTCTTTCATTTGATCCAATGAGTATATGTGCGTGTGTCGTTTTGGTCGTAGGTGAGTCTCCGGAGTTGGTAGAGAGAGAGAAACAAGTTCGGCCGGTGAGTGTAGGTGGTTAGCCGTTCGGTCTGAAACGAAACAAAAGTAGAAGCGATCATTGTGTGCATGTGAATCCTCAATGTTGGTCGACGGTGGGTTCTGATCGTCAAAATGTGTGTGTGTGGGTTCATCTGTTCTGTTTCTTTATGTACATGTGCGTGGATTGATGTGTGTGTGTGAGCGTTAGATGTGTGTAGGTGATCAGTGGTTGTACGTATGTGTGTCACTGCTGTATGAGATTTGTGTGTGTGTTCCTCCGGCGGTATTTGTGCAGGTATACGCTCTATTCGGTCCGATGTGACTGTCGGTGTGTGTGTGCGTGTATGTGCTCGTTGTTGTTCGTCGACAATGTGCGTGTGTGTATTGTGCGACTGTGTGTGTGTGTGTGTATCTGCTCATCTGTATGTGCGACGGTGTGGGTGTCTGTGATCAATGTTGGGCAGGTGAAGCGTCGACGGGATGAAGTGGGTGAGTGTTAGTTGTGTCGGGTTGAAACCAAAACAAAAATAGGAGAGAGAGAGAGAGAGAGAGAGAGAGAGAGAGAGAGAGAGAGAGAGAGCTAAAACCAGGAACCCAGAACAGGGTAGGGGGCATTCGCCGCGGCGGTGAGATCCATCGCCGTGGCAGTGCGAATCTAGCAATCAAAATAGAAGCGGGAAAAAAGGAAAAAAGAAAGAAAGAAGAAGAAAAGGAAAAGGAAAAAAAAAAAGGAAAAAAAAAAAGAGAAAAAAAAAGGGAAAATCAAATAAAAACCAAACACTGGAAATCAACTTCTCGGCCGGTAGAAGATTCGGAATAGGTAACGATTTTGTTGGTCAATATTTTAATCGTTAACTATTATTTCCTTTAAAATTAGTCAATTATTATTTCCGTTAAAAATTAAATTATTAGCATTAAAATTTCCTCAACCGGGATAATAGTTTCGTAACCGTTAATACTAATAATTGGGTATAGTAAATATTAACGGGACAAAAGAACGAAATAATAATTTTCCATAACTAAATTCGGGAAAAGGAAAATTTTGCATTATAGGGCCATACATTGTATAGTAGGATTATTTTAAGTAAAATATTAATTTAGGCTATATCGTTGTTAGGTTAACAGGCACCAGCGTCCCAATAGGTTTTGGACGATGACCATTTCTATAGTGCAGGAATCGAGGTGAGTGTACTGTCTTATATGTAAATCTACAAATCTTATTTTTGTATAAATTGTATAAAATGTGCTTATTTTAAATGGACGATTTTTCAACTTTTTTTGGATCAAGTTGGTTTTAAAGGTGGGAAAATGATTTTTGGATCAAGTCGGTTTTTTTAAGGTGGAGAGTGATGTTTGGTCCGACCATGTCATAGTTTCTTCCTGTTAGGCAGATATAACCTACGAGATGTGGATTTTCTTTCTGTTAGACGGATATGACCTACAAGATGTGGATTTTCTTCTCGTTAGGCGGATATGACTTACGAGATGTGAATTTTCTTCTCGTTAGGCGGATATGACCTACGAGATGTGGATTTTCTTCCCGTTAGGCGGATATGACCTACGCGATGTAGATTTTGTTCTCGTTAGGTAGATATGACCAACGAGATGTGGATTTTCTTCCCATTAGGCGGATGTGACCTACGGGATGTGGATTTTCTTCTCGTTAGGCGGGTCTGACCTACGAGATGTGAATTTTCTTCTCGTCAGGAGGATATGTCATGCGAGATGTGGATTACCTGCTAGGCAAAGTCTTGTACAGTGGTTTGACCTGTCAGGAGTGCAAAACCTGTGGGTGGTACGGTATCATTGCAATTCTCGATTGTGAGGTAAAAATGATCATATGGCTAGTAGGAGAGGAGGTGTGGTGTACTTTATTATACATTTAAAATATTTGGACTGGTTGGTTTAAATATTTGGATTGGTGGACTCAAAATATTTGAATTGGTTGACTCAAAATATTTGAATTGGTGTTAAATATATTATTTCATCTCATTGGTGGCAGTGGAACTGTATTTTTAACACGGTATGCGGTGATATATTATATTATATTTTGATTAAAATATTTAGATGGGTTGATTTAAAATGATTGAGTTTGTTGATTTGAAATGTTTGGTTTGGGTATTTTAAAGTTATTAGTTTATTTCAATAGTGATAGAGAAGTTGGATTTCAGTACGGTACGTGGTTATATTATTTTATATTTTGAAATGTGGTATTTAATTCCTATACTTGATCCGTAAAATATTTTTATTATGAAGATAGTACACCGATAAATTTTTTTGGTTTCAGGTACCGCGGTTAGGAGTTGGTTTACTACTGGCACTAGGTAGAGTCTGGTGGTAAGGTCATTTTTGGAGGAAAGCCGGTCGAATGTGAACCGTGGAAGGTTCAGGTATTTTGGGGAAAACAAATATAACATCTACAGTAGCGCGTGTATTTATATGTATTTGTATGTATTTAGTTGGATTGGGCTGGTGGCGTCATGTCGACGTCACGCCTAGCCTCGAGTGACGGGTGCCCGGGGTGGGGTATGACATCAGAAGTACCAGGCTACGAGATACGTCATCCTGGACGGGGGGTTATACCGAAAGTCTTTCTCAGGCCCCTACCCCAGGTGTTTCCTTCGTGAAGAGACTGACTACGTAATGCGAGAAATCCACAAAAGAATATGCGGTAACCATACGAGGGGCAGATCCCTGGATAAAAAATCCTCTGACATGGGTACCACTGACCGAAGATGTTAGAAGATGCAGGTGAGTTTGTAAAGAAATGCAACAAGTGCCAGAGGTTTACCGCTCACCCCTACGTCCCGCTAACCGAGATGGTGCCCATGACTAGCCCCTTATCCTTTGCCTAATAGGGCATCAACCTTCTTGGCTGGTTTCCCAAGGAACTAGCCAAAGAAAGTTTGTGGTTGTAGCGATCGACTACTTTACGAAGTGGGTGGAAGCCGAGCTCCTAGCCAATATCACCAAGGAGAAGATCAGGGACTTCGTGTGGAAAAATCTAATTTGCTGATTCGATAAAACATCCCCAGGGCCATCGTCTCAAATAATGATAAGTAGTTCCACAATGACCTCTTTACTGACCTCTGCTCAAGATTGGGAATCACGCATTTGTCCTCCCTGGGTCACCCTCAAGCGAACAGCTAGGTCGAGGTCACCAACAGGACGATTTTACAAAATCTGAAGATGAGGCAAGATAAGTCAAAGGGTCTATGAGTTGAGGACCTCTACAATGTTCTCTGGGCTTACCATACCATGGCTAGGACCCTAACTGGGGAAATACCCTTTGCGATGACCTATGGGTCTGAGGCTATTATCCCGATTGAGATCAACATGCCATCACTACGGACAATGACCTCCTTCAACGGAGCTGCGAACAAAGCAGCATTATCTTTGAGCCTAGATCTCCTTGAAGAAATAAGGGGAAGAACTCAAGTGCACCAAGTCGCTTACCAACAACGGGTCGGTGACCTTGTCCTCAGGAAGGTCACGCTGACCACCAAGGATCCAAATGCCTGCAAGCTCGCTCTCACTTGGGAAGGACCATATAGATTCACTCACATAGCTCGGACCAATATGTACTACTGGAAACTGAAGAAGGGGTACCCCTGAGACACCCCTGGAACGCCGAGCCGCGAAGTCGCTATTTCCCTAGAGAGAAAGCATTGGTGTGAACTTGTATCAATTTTAATTTCAAAGTTTGAAATGAAATTTACTATCAATAAAAGAAGTGTTCGGTTCAATGTGTTCTCCATTCTCTTAGATATATAATTATAGTGGTAGAGCCGAACAACCCTCCGTCCCACCATAGGCGGGAACAAGCAGCCTTCTAGCCCATCGATAAGAAAAAGTGCACCTCGGCGCATACCACGTAGGGTGATAACCAGATCCCCTACACAAGTCAGTGGTCTACGCCCGGGGACAGACCTCTATCATCCATTAATGGTGGAATATCGATTGGGTCTAAGGACCTATACCTAAGCATTTTTTCCCTCACAATTGAGTTGAGTCCAGGCGACACAAAGGGACGATGCTCCTGTAAGGGCTAACTTGAGATAACCCGAAAAAGCTCAAATATGAGTCTAACTACGGAGAACTCGCCTATGACCGACCACAGGAATCCACCGAGGTGTTGAGGTCTATGGATTGAGAAATACTGACTCAGGTTGGACACCCTTACCAGGAAAATTGACCACACGAGCATGGTCAAACCGAGCTCATGTAGTCGGCTGTGGGGCAGGATAACTAAGAATGGTAAAGGGCTAAAGGACTGACCTGATCATTTGACACTTGAGTGAGACCTTGTTCTCCTCGGTGCGACACATGATTGAAGTTGAACTCTTTTCGGTGTTACACTTGATTGAGGTGTGACTTTTCGGTTTCATGATGTGGTAATCCGGATGGTAAGTGCTTAAAAATGACTGCGCTGGATCCCCGTTTTGAGGATGCTTAAGCGAGACCGAGTTGATAAATATGATCAACTCTCGAGTTTTGAAAGGGATCAAGTGTTGAAAATATCCAAGTGGCCTACCGATCTAAGCTCAGACGATGACGTCGGTTAAATAAAGTCGGTCAGTCAAATGGTGTTTCCAGATTCAGAAATTTCCAAAAGGAGACCGATCTTATTTATATTTATAAAAATGTTCAATTAAATTGTCCAGTTGTTTACAAGTGGTGAGCTCAATTATTTAAGGTTGGTCAATTATCTAAATGGTAATACGAAGTAATAAACACACAAAATGTCAGCAGCTAACCAGTCAGGCAAAGCTACGGAGCTGGTTTCCAATTCTGGGAACGTTTAGTTAAGACCGAGCTAATTGATTACTCAGTTCTTAAAGTTCCAGGATTGATTAAATGTTGAAATTCTCCAAATTTTACGATTACAGAGCCGATCAAAGTTCCTCAATTGATCGATCTGGGCCTTTTGCTTCAGATCTTCGGCCCTCAGCTCGCGCACCCTCTCATGGGCTTTGTTGAGGCCCTTCAGCACCTCGAATTTCTCCGCGATGAGAGTTTTGTTCTCCTCAATAGCCTGGTGCAGTTGCAGGCTCATCTCAGAAACTTTGAAGAGACTCTGTACTTAGAAAGAGAGATGAGTCAGTACGTGAAAGAGAATATGTTAAGTTATAAGGGATTACCGAAGAAAAAGCTTACCGATATGACATCCTTGTGGACCTATGTGGTCAGCTTCGTGTTTCTCTTAGAGGCAATCTTGTGTTGGTCTTCTGAAGGAGTGATTTTGTGGATATTGCTCAGGAAGATATCGGTCTGGTCAAGGATCCTCTACCTGAGCTTCTGACCTGTGTCGATGGTGAAGGTTTTGCCCTTTTCGACTAGACATCCTTCTTACTCCATTTTGTCTGCAGCCCGGCCTCCACCTCCGTCACCTTATTTTTTCCTTTGTCCCTTTTCTCAACGAGAATCGGGCTCTCTTCTCCGACTTGGAGAGACGAGTGCAACATGAGAAGACGTCATCTCCTCCGGTGTCGACCTGGCGAGCGTAGCGTGGGGGGTAACCCAAGCCGAGGTGGGCTCCCCTTTTTGGCCCCTTCTACTGTGCTAGGCTCCCTGCGAGAGCTAGAAGCGGCAATAGCAGCAATGACCTCTTAATGGGCCTGTTTCTCCTTGGCCAACTTCTCCATGGTAGCACAATCCATAACTGCACACAAACAGCTCGGTTAGAATAAATAAACAAGAAAAATTCTAAGTGCGTTAAAGTAACCGAGCCGGAGTGAAATCACTTACTTTTTTGGAAGTTTTATCGAAGACCGGTGCAGGAAGGGAAGGGTTGCTCCAAAAGTATAGGTCGTACAGAAACGACTTGATTAACTCTTTGATGTGCGTAAAGACCATCTTCAGAACCCGGTCTTTGTCTGCGATAATTGTCGGGCTGAGAGTGCTCTTCCTCGATACTATAAAGACAAATAAAAATATGCAAGTTAGATAAAAATACCAAGGGAGAAAAGCTCAAACTCACGTCGAGATTGAAATTTACCCACTTCCCCCCAGTGCATTTGGACTGGGTAGTCTATGTCACCGACCGAACTGAACTCCCATACGGTTCCTCCGAGGAAGAATTTGGGCTTCTAGTCCTTTATTAACTTGTCGTAGCCGCCCAAGAACCGTGAACGAGCTGAGATATAGCACCAACCTTGACATTTGGACATGAATTTGGCAAGGAAAAAAGCCCGGAAGAGGTCCAAAGATGGATCAATGCCATCAGCCATGAAAATGATGTGTGCTACCACCACCATCCTCATGCTGTTTGGAGTGAGTTGTGATGGACACATCCCAAGACCCATACAGATGGCCCGCATCCATGAATGGATAGTGAATCGCAGACCGGCCCAGAGCTGGTCCACGTAGACAATAATGTACCCCTGGAGATGGGCACAGGTACGGTCCTCAGCTCGGGGAACTATTAGTTTTACTAAGCTGGGAAACGTGTATGCAGATCGAAGTCTTTTCACCTCGTTCTTCATTAAGCATGACTCAATCCCCTAGACCGGATCTTCTGGGGGGATCTGATAGATAGGTTGGTTAGGAGTTGCGGTAACCGCCAAAGCCCGACCTGATGAGGTGGAAGAGGGATTAACTTCTACGACGGTCGGGTCCGTAGAACCAAGCTCGTCAATAGGACCCGCACCGAGCTCAGCCACAAGACCCCCAAAAGAGCATACCTCACTCCTGGCTCTAGGTCGACCAAGGCTGCTAGTCACTTTAGGAGACTGGGAGAGCCCAGCTCCAACCATCCTGTGAGCCATCTCGGACAATGAGGTCGTCCAATCGACTTCCTCCACAGACTAGCTGAACTCGATCTGTTGGATAAGAGACCCTGACCTAGTCTATTCAGAACCAGACTCGATGGGTTATACCCCGAAAAGAAAAAAAAAAGCAGACATATTGAAGGAAGAAGAGGAGAAAAGAGTACCATGTTTGGAGAGGTCGTAGCGCTCACGTTACTTTGGTGCGAAGAAGTAAGTGAGGGGTAAGTGCCTATTTATAGGCGAGTTGTTCTACCGAATGGTCACGTTAATCGGACGTCAAAGAACACCTCAATTCTCGTTCGGTCAGGCCACGTGTCGCACATCCGCTTAAGTTGCAACAAGGCTTCTTACGGAAGCCAACTGAAGACCAACTGAGCTCTTTTTGGGTACCGAGCAAATTTACCCCGAGAATTGAATTTCTTTCTCCACCAAGTCAAAAGCAGAACCCTCAGTGTCTCGTGTTCCATCTCCATACTAAGGCTTGGGGGACAACTAATGTGGTTGAAAATCAACCGACCTCCAAGTTGCTCCACCTAAGTCTTCCACGTAGATTAACAGGGGACATATCAACAACGGCCTGAGCAGACCGGTATCTCATTTGCTCGGCACCTTATCAGGTCAGTCATCTTGCATGACTTGGACAATCATCAGCTGAAATTTTTTCGCAATTATAGAGGATCCAACCAGTGAGGCTTAGGTCAGTTTACTCACCTTGGTGTCTGTACTAGTGTCTGGGTCGGTTCATCCGCTGTATTAATAGCGACGCCCATAGACTTCTCCATCAATTTTAAAGGCCCAGGCCCATAGCTCTAATCCCTTCATGCGCCTTTTTTCTCCTCCACGCGTCGTGTTTAGGTCGATAACCAAGTTTAAGGACTTAATCTTCAAAATGCTAATCAGACCCTTGCTTATAAAAGGAAAATGTGAATAGTGTCGGCCAAATGTTGAAAGGTAATTGTTTTTAGAATATTCAAAGCTTCCATAAATTTCTCCCCTCGAGCTCTTACTCTCACGATAGAGAGAACATGTCGGGAATAACCCCGGTAGGTCCTATGTGTAGGTACCAATCTGAAGATTAGATCATACAACGCCAAATCAGCTCCGACTAGCTTGAGGAGTTCAAAGCCAAAAGGACTTGAAACACTTTCAACTCCAAATATCACCTCCAGATCATCAACAATTCCCCACGTGGTTCTTGAGACCATATTGTAGGCCAACCCATTTTTCAACACCAACAATTATAAATATATATAAATAATTATTATATTAAATCAAATAGTATAATTTATATATAACATAATATAATATTTAATTTTAAATTATTTTTCTAACATGTACATGAAGAGAGAAGAAAATAGCGAAGGAGGATATCATGAGGATTGCTAAATCTCGCTTCCTCATTGTCAATGTTGTTGATCATCTTCGTCTTCGCCCACTATCCTATTGATCATCTTCGTCTTCCTTATTTCTGTGAGCTGAGCAGAGTCATGTCCGTTTCATCGAGATCGGCCCAATTTTCTCAACAAACAGCTAGAGCGGCGGAATTGATGACCGGCGTGGGAAGCATCTTCAAGAGAACGATGGAATTCAGCGACGGCGCCGCTTGAAGAGAGACTCACAAGGATCCAACGATGCAGCTTGAAAAGAGAAGGAAAGGATATTGGAGCAGCAGTGGGGGAAAGCAGGTAGAAGCGGGAAGGAGAATGAATTGCAGAGGTCACATATAGTTCTTCAAAGTTATTTTAACTGTTTAGGTACATAATATTAATTTTTAGGAAAAATTGGAGAGAATCTCATTTTTATCTTTAAAATTAAATTAAAGAGTCACGGCTTGCAAGTCTATATTAAAAAAATATCATTTATATATTTATTTTTTAAAATAAACTCAAATACATAATCTCTTACTACATCAATTGCAACGTAATAAATCGAGGGATACAAATCTTATTGTTTAGTGACAATGTTAATGCCAACATAATGAATAGGGAATATAAATATTGATGCACAACAATAATGTCAATATCAATATAATGAATGAGGATATAAATATTACTGTACAACAAATAATTATTATATGTCAATTGGATTTTTCTCTAAACTTAAATTACTACATGGATATAAGAATAAATTAGTAATTAGTCTTGGGGCCCATGATAAAATACCTAATTTTTGACAATTAGTGAGGATTTATTGTTTGTCTATATATATTTAGTTTTTAACGTCAAAAAGAAAAAGAAATTGTTGCTAATAATTTTTTTATTTATTATTGAAAAAAAATTAGTGGGAATGTATTTGTAACTAATTTAGTGATAAATTTATATTTACTCACTAAAAATAATTTTTAGTGAAGAATTTTTTATGTCATGATCAATAGTCATTGAGTTCTAGCGTGAAAATCAAATTTACTCGCCAATACTACCCTTTTGCGATGAATTTTATTTTCATTACTAGATTTCGTCGCTAATACAACTTTTTCTTGTAGTTATATAACATCACTATAATTTGTGTTTCCCATGAGTGTTGAATATAATATTCAATACAATGGAAACTGATAATATCAATTAATATTGATAATAATAAAAATTATAAACATGTTAAATGTAACATGACTTACTAATAAACGCGATATAGACATTACATATAGCAGTCACATTTGTTTTGGTAATGTAGTAATGTAGAGGACTATGTTGAATGTAACACGGATGGAAAAATTGAATTTTCTAAAAGTATTATATGTTGAATATAACATAAATCTGAAAACTAATGAAAAAATAGTGAATCACTGTCATTTTGAAGATTTAATTCAAACAAATTTAAATATATAATTAAATCGTTACAAAAATATGTACAACAAAAATTATTTTGATTTCAATAAAATGATTTTGTTGTGAAAACTGTTATGTATGAGAGCAATGATTAAGTATGAAAAATCTCAATCCCGCAGAGTTTTGAAGGCAAATATGTCATGGAAAATTTGGCATTTTTGAATTTGAGGTTGGACGGTTCAAAAAAACTACACAACGGGATTGGTTGTTTCATTTTAAAACAATTGAGATTAATAAGTAATATCTGTTTAATTTGGGTACATTCGGTAATTTTTTCAATATTTTATAACATTAATTAATATTGATTTTTAAATTACAATCAACTTGAACAACTATAAATTTAATCTACCCAGAGGAATACAGTTAGAAATGTAATATTCCAAGCTCATAATTAGTCATAACCACCATTATATGTTGTCTTAATATCTTATTTTTAATTGTTCTCAAAAGCATTGCCAGAATATCCAACTCGCGGAAAGAGCATGAGGTGTTATGAATATATAATCAATATCTAGCTGCGTCCATTCAATGTGATAGGTTTTAAAATAGAAGGATCAAATTAGCTCTATTTGGAAACTTAAAGAATTAAACTATTTCGGTTTAACTAAATAATAATATATTATTCATGGTAGTATTTATCGTAATGGAAGTGTATTGTGCATCTGAAAACATTTGTTAATAAACATGTTAATTATTGATTTGGACATTTGTTGTTTTGGATGGTGACTTATACATTTTTGTTGTTGAGTTCGTTAATCTTTATTTTTATTGTCTAGATATCAGAATTTTAAATAAGCCGAGTCCAGTCAAGTATTGAATATTCAAACTTGGTTCGTTTATTTTTCATATTATTCGAGTTCGAGTTGAACCTGAAATCTTATGCTCAAACTTAGTTCGTTTAGTAATCGAACAGTTCGTGAATTTTTTGAGTTTTTTTTTTTAAATATATTTATTAATTAAATGTTTAAAAACTATGTGAATACTTTTTAAATAAAATTTATTATTCGTTTAGAATCTATATACAAAATTTAAATATTTATATTACGAGTAAATCAAAATATAAAAATTATAAAGAATCAATGTAAATTCATAAATAATTAGCCTATTATAGTAATTAAATTGGTTAAATAAATATTTATAAAATTAAAATTTAATTGAATTAACTTCTAGAATCATTGAATACGTAAGATTATACTATTTAAAAAATTTAAGAGTCTATCTTACTTATTTTTTTATATTTAAAATATATCAAAATATTTTAATTTTATATTAATATTTGAGTTGTTTACTATCATTAACGAACGGAGTTTGAACATATGATATTTATTTATTTAAAATATTACTGGCTTAGATCCATTCTGATAATTCAGACTGGCTTCCAATATTACTAGAAAGAAAATGGCAGATTCCACCCCCTTACTTTCCCACTATGACTCGACCCAAACCGGTGAACCAAAAACCCCAGACGACGTGATAGAGCATTACATCGGAGGCTCCTTTTGGCGTCACTTTATCCAAACCTTCCTCCCTCGTTTCCTTTACTTGGGAGTTTGAGGCTCAACAAACATTTCTCACAATTTTTACCGACGATCAGCCCAAGTGGCACTGTGCCAGAAACTTGACCTGAACTGCTTGTGGCCTGGCTTTCAATAACTGTGGGCTTCCCGCAGACACATGGGCTTGGGATAGGCCAGCCTACACCTGCACCGTCTTTGAGTGGTCCCTCCAGTGCACCGCTCCTTTTGTGGCGGAGGTACCATCCTCGGCACTCTTCGCCGGGAGCTTGCTCGACGGTTTCCTCCTTGTGACGCTCGCAGACTCCATCTGCCGCAAGAACTTACTCTCATACTCTTGTTTCGCAATATCCGTCACCACATTCCTCACCACCTTCTCTGTCAACATTTGGGTCTACTCATTCTTTATGTTCATCACTAGTTTTGGACAACCAATCATCGGGGCGTGCGTGGTGATCGTATCGACAAACCTCGTTGGAAAACGGTGGCAGGGGCAAGTGGGGATTGCCGAATGCCTCTTCTCCACGTTAGCGTTCTTGTCATTACCAGCAATTGCTTACTTGACTAGAGATTACTCATGGAGAATTCTTTATTTGTGTACTTCGATCCTTTCCTTTATTTACTGTGTACTGGTTCATTTCTTCATCTGTGAGTCACCCAGGTGGCTCATCCTACAAGGCCGAGAAGAAGAAGCCATATCCATCTTTAAAAAATTCGCATCGCCTCGTAGCGAAACTCCAACTTTGAATATGAGCTTCACCTGTACAATCCTAATCAAAACAATCCAGAAATTGAAAACTATTTTGAAATCACTAAATTCCAACTTTGATCTGATTACTGAATACCAAATTAAAAAGTATTGAATGAGAGTCTATCTTTTATGATACAACGATCAAGCTGCTATTGGTACCAGTACTAGAAACTAGAAGCTGATCGAATTAGAAAAGTGCAAAACTCTCTCAAGAATTCTCAAGAACAAAAGCGACAAAAACTAGAATAAACTTTGTGCTGGAAAACAAGAATGTTATGCAAGCTTACGATATGACTAATGCTAAGAATGCATGTCATTTTATAGAGAACAAAAGTCAACCTGAAAAAATCTGAAACTTTAAGAAGGCATTCAATACACAACAACAATTTTCAAGCAGTTACATACATGAAAAGTCTTCAGGTTTATAACTCTTAGCATTTACACACCTGAACAGACAAATTTCATGTTTATAATTTCTCTCAAGATATAAAACTTATAATTTGTATTTTTGGCTGTGTTTGGCTTGGATTTGTTTGAATTATGTATAAAATTTACCAAGTCCAAGCATTCCCCAATATCCACAAGGCCACAAGTCCCAGTGCCCGAGGCCCAAGCCCAGGACCCGAGCTCGAGCCCGGCCCGAGAGGGTGGGTGGACGGGTAGGCAGTTAGCAACGGCTACGATGCGCACATGCGTGGTTTTATTTATTTTACAACCTTTAGCCTAATTTATGTCCATATTATTTCAACGCCCTAGAGAACTTATTTACAAGAGGTAACCCGAGTCTTAATAAATGACTTTTGTTCTTCTTCAGTTACCGATGTAGGATAACCCACGTAATACATCAATCAGTATCTTCAAGTGGACACTTTAATGAACAATTTCAATTCACTTCTTAAATAATTTTACAGAAATAAATATATCACATTCATCTCTTCACCAAACCAAAGAGAACACATTAGTATATTCATATGTCCTAAATTATTATTAGTTCTCATAAAGCATTGGTCCTAAAATACTAAAAAAATCATTTAATACAACAACCAATCGATTAATCTCTACCTGAGCACCCTTCTCAACGGGCTCATGGAGATTTAGATGTCTTTCATCACATTGTTCTTGATCCATAGGTGGACAAGGAAAACTCTCCGTCCTTTTCCTTGCCGGTATGGCTCACGGTATGACAAAACACCAAACCCTCCAATAATAATAATTAAAAAAAAAAATGATTTTCTAGTCACTGAAGACATTCTATCGATCTTCTAATTTATACGTATGAATATATAGTAAATAATAATTTTAAAAATAGTCAATTAAACACAAATATAAAATTGAAAGGGTAAAATATATAATTTAACTCAACCGCTGGGAAGTGCAAGTGCAAAATTTTCGGACAAATTTTTTTTCCTTAAAAAAATCTTAAAGTTATTTATATCAAAATTCTTCTCAATCATTAATTAAAGAATATTTTTTAAAAATATTATAAATTTTTTATTGATTTTTATGTCCTGCAACGATTTTAAATTTTAAAAAAATATATATGTATATATAATACACAAAATTTTTAATATTATAAACTTTTTAACTTAAAATAAGGCCTCAAAATTCTCGAGTTTCACACTAATAATTAAATAATAAATAAAAAAACAAGGATGATACTATGATTTAGGTAATTTTCCTTTTTCTTTTAAATAAACAAGTAAAGAATTAGGCTCCGTTTGGGTAAGAGATTTGTAAAATAATGAGATTTCAAAATTCAGAATTTCTAAATCTCGTCATTTACAAATCTCTTTATTTAAGTAAATTAGATAACATTGAGAACAAAAACCATACCCATCCAAGAACAAAAACCATAGAAAAATTGAGAACAAAAACCAACAAAATTGAGAACAAAAACCAAAAGACGCAAAACAGAGGGAAAACGATGGCGACGATTTAGGGAAGACGACGATGGAAGAACTCTAGACGAATGACGACAATTGACGATGATTCGAAGAAGACGACAGAGACGGGTACGATTCGAAGATGAAGATTATGATTCGACGATTGGACGATGACGAGTGAAGAAGACGATTTGACGATTAGACGAGGAGGAGGGAAGAAGATGATTCAACGACGACGATGGAAGAACCCTAGACGATTGATGACGGACGACGACGAAATCGGCGACGATTGACGACGGACGACAATGAAGAACCATCGATGACGACCAAATCCGACGGACAACAACCAAATCGATGACGAAAAACGAAGAAGAAGAAAACGACGAACGACCAAATCTGACTTCAGGTGCGAAGAACGAAGGGCGAAGAACGAAGGATTTGTCAAATTCCATCTCTCTCAAAAGAATTTTTAAATCCTCTTTTCACCACTATTTGGGATTTGAAGGGATTTTACAATTCTCTCTCTCCTAAAACCCAAATAAGAAATTTGTCAAAAGAAAATTTTAAAATTCACTAAATAAATGAAATCCTCTCTACAAATCTCTTATCCAAATATAACCTTAAACTGGAATAATTTATGAAACTCAAGGATAAAATTACCCAAATGTCCTTAACTCCATATAGCTGGCCGTTAGAAATTGCCAGTTTTGCTAATTTCGTCAGCCTAATCGTTGCGTGGGAAAATGATATGTATCCTCGGCCGATTGTCGGCTATTGTCTGCCGGCATGCATATTATTATTTATACAACAAAAATGAAATTAACATATTTTTAAAAAATTAAATTAAAATAGATGTTTTTTATTTAAAAATTAACACATGTAGTATTCTACAGTTTCTTTCCAGGCATTTTTTTTTCATAATTTTAAATTTCATAAATTACTAATCATGCAATTTTTTTTAAAAAAAATTGATAATTATATAAAAAAATAAAAAATCATTATACGTCATAAAAATTATTACACTTTTTTACACAAAAAAATTATAATGATTTTCATATAATACAATAGTTTTAGATTTCTGTAAAAAAATATTGTGGCTCATGGACTGCATGAACAAAAATTTTAAATTTATCCGTACACTAATTTTTTTTAACTATTAAATTAAAAATTAATTTTGTCCTTAAAATATTATAACATTCTAAAATTATAAATTGACAAGTGAATAAATTAATATTTAAAAAAGAAATGAAAAAAATCCATAATTGGTCCAATAATTTTTAGAATATTAAAATGGAAAAAATAAAAGCTACTAAGGCTATTTTAAAGAAAAATCAAAATTTTCAAAAAAACATATCAACATTTAAAATTTAAATCTAAATAATAATAATAATATATATTTATTTACCTTAATTGCCTTGTTGAAATTTCTTTGGGTTCTCTTTGCTCTGTATCTATTGATCTCTCTCTCTTTTCTCCTTAGCACTGTATCGCCCCCACTTTGATGTTTGATTCCTCTACCAAACACGTCTCCTCTCTAAGGAACCTGACCACATCATTTCACCATTTTTACTTGTGTTCATCTTCTAATAAAAAAGAAAAAAAACATATAATTTAGATAAATAATCAAATTTTAGGGTTATATAATGTAAATTTCGAATACAGTTTTGAGATCTCAAATTACAGTTTGAAAGTTTAAAATCAGTTAAATTTAAAATTTTTGAATTGTGATTTCAAAATAGTTTTCAATTTCTGGATCGTTTTGATTAGGATTAGTACAGGGGAAGATCAGATTCAAAGTTGGAGTTTCGCTACCAGGCAATGCGACTTTTTTAAAGACGGATATGGCTTCTTCTTCTCAGTCTTGCAGGAGGAGCCACCTGGATGACTCACAGATGAAGAAATGATCCAGTACATAGTAAATAAAGGAAAGGATTGAAGTACACAAATAAAGAATTCTCCACGAGTAATCTCTAGTCAAGTAGGCAATCGCCGGTAATGACAAGAACCCTTAACGTGGAGAAGAGGAATCCGGCAATCCCCACTTGCCCCGCCACTATTTTCCAACGAGCTCTGTCGATGGGACCACCATGCACACCCCGATGATTGGCCGTCCAAAACCGGTGACAAACCTCAAGAATGAGTAGACCCACATGTTGACAGAGAAGGCGGTGAGGAATGCAGCGACGGACATTGCTAAACAAGAGTCTGAGCTTAAGTTATTGCGGCCGACGGAGTCCACGAGCGTCACAAGGAGGAAATCGCCGAGCAAGCTCCCGGCTAAGAGCGCCGAGGATGGTAGCTCCGCCACAAAAGGGGCGGTGCACTGGAGAGACCACTCAGGGACGGTGGAGGTGTAGGCTGGCCTGTCGTAGGCCCATGCGTCCGCGGGAAGCCCGCAGATATTGGAAGCCGGGCCACAAGCAGTTCAGTTCAAGTTTCCGGCGCAATGCCAATTGGGCTGATCGTCCCTAAAAATGGTAAGAAATGTTTGTTGGGCCTCGAACACGGAGGCAAAGGACACGAGGGAGGAAGGCTTGGAAAAACTGAGGCCGGAAGGAGCCTCCGATGTAATGCTTTATCACGTCGTCTAGGGTTTTTGGTTCACCGGTTTGGGTCGAGTCATAGTGGGAAAGTAAGCTTTGTGCTGATCATAATGTCAGCTTAATTTCAGTGCCTCGTGCTAAAACCCTTGGGGGTCTGTGCAAGATCGATTCGGAAGGAAAAGCAAGGAAAGTTGTCGGGTGCTCTTGCCTTGTTGTGAAGGATTACGGTGAAGAGAGCGAAGGTCTTCATGTTGTTCAGGAGCGCGTGAAGTCTCACTAGAGCCAACCGCTCAAAGGTGTCGGATATATGCTGGTAGCCTGCATTTTCTTTTTCACCCTTTCCCGGTGTTCTGTGGTCGACATTTCTTTTTATATTTTTGTGGTGAGATTTTAGTGTTCTGTTTTCCGCGTACGTTTTTTTGTTTTTTAACTTTAAATTTCTGAATTATGATTCTGACACAGCACGTGGTTTTTGGGTCCAACTATCATAGGCAGTTTTAATTAGTTATTTGGTTAAGGTACCTGTCGAAAAAGAAAAAAAATTGGCTTTGGCCACTATGTCATAAAATCAAATCCTAGCCGTACTAGAAAGATCAAACTTTATTCTATCAAAATTATTCTAGTCATTTCCTATGTATAAATTATTTATATATCTCTATAATGTATCTTTTTTATATATTAATATAATTGTCTCATATTGTTTCAATATTCTGCCTCTTATTTATTCTAATATTGTATCAAGAGTCAATTTTTTCTGATCTTATTTCTACTAAATATTTTCAAGCCTTCCGTCGCTTCATTGCCTACAACCTCGTTTTCATAATTCAACACCCCACCGTCAGATGCGTTTCGTGAAAACGAGTTCAACAACACCAACATCACCGCCAACGAAGTTCTCGCATGCACTCACACGCAACCAACCAAATCACCGTCGCCACTGTAAGATCTATTGACTGTTATAGGTCTCACCATCACTCTGATGTCAACAACAATCACATCATCACCTTTGTCTTGATGAGACGATTCCAACGCCACTGCAATCGTCGCCGTCAAAGCTCCAATGCACCACCAACAACCTTTTTGTCATCGTTAGATCTATTGACTCTTATAGGTCTCACTGTCACGACTTGTCCCGAAGTGCCAATATCTTGGGCTGGCGTGACGACATCATGACATCACCGAAAACAACCAACCAACCATCTATTACACGACAATATGCATATATATAAACAACCCATCATCTATATGAAGCTATACATATTTCTGCTATGGGAATACACCCATTTCCCAAATATACTAATAGCAAAATATAATACCATGAACCCCTCACAGGTTCGCCTCATAAAGCACGTCTCAACCCTCCACATGACTTCATCGTAGGACTCTACCTAGCGCCAGTAGGGGACCGACTCCTAGCTGCTTCACCTGCGAGTATACTGCCTTCTTAGTAAAAATATTTTTAATAATAACAACTCATTCTACAATATCTAAATGGATCAAGCGTAAGTTTATAAATACCACATAGCTCGTAAAATCCCCAGTATAAAAGCAGGAAAAATAAAGCGACATAATTAAATTCCATTCAAATCCAACTAATATAAAAACCATACTAATCACCATGATAATAAATATCAAACCAACCAATATACGTAAAACACCACATCTCTAACACACACTGGCCAGTCCTAGTGATCGTTTTAACCTCACGATCGAGAGTTTGCAATGGTACCGTACCATCCGTAGGATATGCCTTCCTACGAATACCCATCACTCCGCCTAAGCGGATAATCACTGCGCAGTATAAACGTCTAACATCACTCTGCCGAAGTAGATAAACATCATTCCGCCGAAGCGGATAACATCACTCTGCCGAAACGGATAAATACTATGGCATCGTCTAATCAACAATATCGTCAAATTAATAACATCATCATCAGATCACAACATAATGATATCGTCTAATCAACATCGTCAACTCACACAACCACATCTCTTTCCCAAAACCGTCTTTTTATCCGAAAATCATATTCCTCACTTTCTTTTAAAAAAGAAACATTTGATTTTACAAAAATCACTTTTCCACTCTTTATTTTTAGAAAACCAGATATATTTAGAAAAAATAGATATTTTCCACTCTCTTCTAAAACCATCAAATCCTGCGAAAATCATTTTCACATTTCTTTCGAAAACCATCGTAATCTCACAAAAATTCATTTTTACCAACTCACCCAAAACCTGCTTGATCCACAAAATTTTAAAGCATTTAATGTAAATACAACCATTTTCTATCATATAGATATAAAAATAGTTTGGCAAGAAGACAGTGCACTCACCTGACTATCCGTTCCGAACAATTTTTACTGACTATCTTCTACCAATACTCTAGCGCCTGCGAGCCTAATAGTGATAGGGCCTAAATTAATATTTGATGTAAAATAACAGAATCATGCAATGCAGACCCTAAATTTTGTAATTTCCCCCGTACCCTCTTTTTATTACGAAAAATTGTTATCCGGTAAATTTCGTTTCGTTAATAATTACTGTACGCATTTGTTAATATGGACGGTGACAAAAATTAGTAGAATTAATGATTCTAAATTATAATCCCGTATGCTAATAATTCAATTTAACAACAATGGTAATCGATTTAGAATTTACTTGCTCCGAATCGTCCGTCGGTTGCGAGATAAATTTTTTGATTTTTATTGGGGTGTTTGCGTAATTTTTTTTTTCTCTTCCCTTTTTCCTTTTCCTGGTTTGCGTTTCTGTTTCCTGTTATGCTGTCTCGCCGACAACGACGAGATCACGCCGTCAATCAAGCCTCGCCATCCCACCAACTGAACACACGCACCACCAGACAAACAAACCCACATACTTCCACGTCTACCCCCCAATGCAGGGTCGATCGTCCCCACACCCACACATTTACAGCACTCTCTCTTTCTAACTTTCTGGCAAAAACTCCGGCGACCACCATGCACACACAACACGCACACACCCTGCAGGGACAACACATACCGATTGAGCAGAGCACCCAACGCTGTTGCACATGCCGCCGATCATTGCCGTCGGACAGAACGGCAAACCCACGACACACGCTGCACAATATAGAAAACAGAAAACTGAACAGAGCAGAAAGCACACACACATCACAGCGTCAACAACGGCCACCGGAAGCTCACCGTCAACTCAGCACACTACCGCCGGCTGCTGAATAGCCCACCACCGAACTGACCAACAGAAACCTCCGATGAAATAGTGACAATCACCTCATCGGCACTCCACACCATCGACAATGAACGAGACATCATATCGTCGGCACCACCAATGATCGACTAATTACCGAACGAATCGCTCACACCCACGCTCGTCGGATTTCACCACCCCTGACCGCCGGACCTACCCCTCTTTCTCTCCTCTGTTTCTGCTCCTCCTTCCTTTTTCCGTTGAAGATCACGATTGCATGATTTAAGTGGATCAATTTATTCCTAGCTTGCCACGTCAATGGATCTCGACCCTTCCTCACTCTGCCTCCGGTTGCTCTCTCGGCACACATATACCATATGCGTATATATATATAGATTTATATAAAAATATTTTATTCTAATTACTCTTTTCTCCCCTAAATTTCTTTAATTCCTTATTTTAGCCCAATTCACCATTTATAATTTTCTTCAAATTGTAATTTCACCCCTAAAAGTTTAAATGTTATCAATTGAAAGACAATTTGAATCCTAAATGTTGGATTTAATGTATACAAATTTACAATTTGCCCCCTAAACTTTTAATTCGGATAATGATTAATTTAATTCAACCTCATATTTTTCCCAATTGCTCTAAAATGTAATTAAAATAACGTACGTGCTAAATCGGGGTCTTACAATCCTTCCCCTCTAAAAGAAATTTCGTCCCAAAATTTTATTACCTAATTGAACAAATGTGGGTATTTGTTCCTTGTCTCGTCCTCTCACTCCCACGTCGCCTCTTCCACTGCATGACTGTGCCATAACATTTTGACTAACATAATCATTTTTGTTCGCAACACCTAGTCTTTACGGCTTAGGATTTGGACTGGTTTCTCAACGTGGGTCAAATTTGTTCCCCAATTCGATCGGTTGCGAAGTTAACATACGAGAAGAGTCTGGCACATATTTCTGGAACATCGATCGATACATAGAAAACGTTGTGCAGTCGAAACAACTCTGGCGGTAACTCAAGTCTATACATTGTCGTGCCAATCCGCTCTAGAATTCCATATGGTCCGATATATCTTGGATTCAACTTTTCTTTCTTTCTGAATCTCATTATGCTTTTCCACGAAGAAATTCGCAAGAATACATGATCTCCCACTTTGAATTCCAACTCCCGCCGGCGCTTATCTGCATAACTCTTTTGTCGACTCTCAGAATTTTTATTTTTAATCACCTTTACTTTGTTTGTTATCATCTGAGTTATGTTCGACATCAACAATTTACGTTCACTTACTTCAGTCCAACAGACTGGAGTTTTGCATTTCCTACCATACCATACTTCATACAGGGCCATCTCGATTTTCGAATGGTAGCTGTTGTTGTAGGCGAATTCCGTTAACGGCAACTGATCATCCCAACTACTAGGAAATTTCAGGACATATCCTCTCAACATATCCCCCAACTTTTGAATTGTACGCTTTGATTGACCGTTTATTTGAGAATAGAAAGCGGTGCTAAATTTCAGCTTGGGATCCAAAGTGGTTTGAAGGCTAGGCCAAAACCCCGAAGTAAATCTCGGATTTTTTTCTGATACTATAGAAACCAGTGCTCCATGCAACCTAACAATTTTATTAATATACAATTGAGTATACTTTTCAAGGGAATTCATAATTTTTACGGGAAAAAAAAAATGAGCGGACTTGGTAAGCCTATCAACGATTACCTAGACAGAATTATGCCCCTTTTGAGTAAGAGGTAATCCCGAAATGAAAACCATCGTGATATGCTCCCATTTCCACTCTGGAATAGGTAGAGGTTACAACAACCCACTTGGACGTTGATGCTCAATCTTCACTTTCTAACAAGTAAGACATCTGGTAACAAACTCTGCAATTTCTCCCTTCATTCCGATCCACCAATAATGCTTACGCAAATCCTAATATATTTTGGTACCGCCTGGATGCATCGCGTATGCCGAGCTATGCGCTTCTTCCAAAATATCGTTCTTCAAACCGGTGTTGTTAGGCACACACAGTCTATTTCCCACCATCAACACCTCATCGCTCTCCCTGACATGAAAATTCGCTATGTGACCACTTCTCACTTCATCTCGAATCTTCTCCAATTGAATGTCTAACTTCTGAGCTTCGATAATACGATCAATCAACGTCGACCTCAAGGTCAAAATCACAAGCAATGCAGCCGTCTGACTAACCGCTAACTGAACTCACAATGATCTTAAATCGACATATAGATTAGTATGAGTGGCTTTTAGGTGCGCGATCAAACCCGCTGATTTCTGACTCAACGCATCTGCTATAACATTAGCTTTTCCCGGGTGATAGTGGATAGTGCAATCATAACCTTTAATCAACTCTATCCAACGTCTCTACCTCAAATTTAATTCCTTCTGAGTAAGCAAATATTTCAAACTTTGGTGGTCGGTGTAGATTTCACATGTCTCGCCATACTTTGGTGGTCGGTGTATGTTGTCCCTGCAGGGTGTGTGTGTGTTGTGTGTGCACGGTGGTCGCCGGAGTTTTCGCCAGAAAGTTAGAGAGAGAGAGAGCTGTAAGTGTGTGGGTGTGGGGATGATCGGCAGTGCATGGGGGGTAGATGTGGAAGTGTGTGGCTTTGTTTGTCTGGTGGTGTGTGTGTTCGGTTGGTGGGACGACAAGGCTTGATCGACGGCGAGATCTCGTCGTTGTCGGCGAGACAGCATAATAGGAAATAGAAACGCAAACCAGGAAAAGGAAAAAGGAAAAAAAAAAAAAAAAGGAAAAATTACGCAAACACCCCAATAAAAATCCAAAAATTTATCTTGTGACCGATGGACGATTCGGAGCAGGTAAAATCTAAATCGATTACCATTGTTATTAAATTGAATTATTAGCAAACGGGATTATAATTTAGAATCGTTAATTCTACTAATTTTTGTCGCCGTCCATATTAACAAATGCGTACAGTAATTATTAACGAAACGAAATTTACCGGATAACAATTTTTCGTAATAAAAAGTGGGTACGAGGGAAATTACGGAATTTAGGGTCTGCATTGCATGATTCGGTTATTTTACATAAAATATTAATTTAGGCCCTATCACTAATAGGCTCGCAGGCACTGGAGTATCGGTAGAAGATAGTTAGTAAAAACTGTTCGGAACAGATAGCCAGGTGAGTGTATTGTCTTATTGCTAAACTATTTTTATGTCTATATATGATAGAAAATGGTTGTATTTATATTAGATGCTTTTAAAATTTTGTGGATCAAGCAGGTTTTAGGTGAGTTGGTAAAAATGAATTTTTGTGAGATTACGATGGTTTTCGAAAGGAAGGTGAAAATGGTTTTTGCTGAATTTGATGGTTTTAGAAGAGAGTGAAAAAATATCTATTTTTCTAAATATGTCTGGTTTTCTAAAAATAAAGAATGGAAAAGTGATTTTGGTAAAATCAAACGTTTCCTTTTTAAAAGAAAGCGAGGAATATGATTTTCGGATAAAAAGACGATTTTGGAAAAGAGATGTGGTTGTGTGAGTTGACGATGTTGATTAGATGATATCATTCTGTTGTGATTTGATGATGATGTTATTAATTTGACAATGTTGTTGATTAGACGATGCAATAGTATTTATCCGCTTCGGCGGAGTGATGTTATCCGCTTCGGCGGAGTGATGTTTATCTGCTTCGGCAGAGTGATGTTAGATGTTTATACTGCGCAGTGATTATCCGCTTCGGTGGAGTGATGTGTGTTCGTAGGAAGGCTATCCTACGGATAGTACGGTACCGTTTCAAACTCCCGATCGTGAGATTAAAACGATCACTATGGTTGGCCAGTGTGTGTGTTGTGATGGTGGGGTGTTTTAAGATGTGTTTTTTACTTATATTGGGGGCAAAATTGTCACACCCCACCACGGACACCCGTCACCATCGGGCCGACGTGACGTCGACGTGACATTACTTGACTAACCAACTTAACTACGACAATATACAAACTTTCATCTACATGTCACACACACACACACACACACACACACACACACACACACACACACATATATATATATAATAACTTCATACTATAGGGATACATCTGTCCCAAAAATAGAAACAATAAATAGAACTCATGAACCTCCCTTAGGTTCATCCTCTGACAGCTTATCTCAAATTCCTCTCGTATGACTCCAATGCCTGCCCCGCGTAACTCTAACTAGTGCTAGTAGGGGACCAACCGACGCCTAATTGCTCCACCTATGAGTGTACTGTCTTCTTGTCAAACTTTTTTTCTATGCATATATATATATATATATATATGATGAATTATGTGTCTACTTAAACTGTACGAATTTATAAATGATATGGATCAAGTAGGATTTTGGTGAGTTATTAAACTGGATTTTCGAAAGATTTCGATGGTTTTCAAAAAGAAGTAGAAAATGAATTTTTGTTGGGTTTGAATGGAACTTATACTTATTGGTTTATTTTCACTGCTTATATTATAGAGAATTTTACTAGCTACGTGCTGTTATATACTTACACTTGATCTATTTAGATGTTGTGGATATGAATTATTATTATAAAATATTTTTACTAAGACGACAGTACACTCGTAGGTGGAGCAAATAGGAATCTGTTGGTCCCCTACTAGCACTAGTTAGAGTTACGCGGGTCAGGCATTGGAGTCATACGAGAAGAATTTAAGATGAGCTGTCAGAGGATGAACCTAAGGGAGGTTCATGAGTTCTATTTATTGTTTCTATTTTTGGGATAGATGTATCCCTATAGTATGAAGTTATTATATATATATATGACATGTAGATGAAAGTTTGTATATTGTCGTAGTTAAGTTGGTTAGTTAAGTGATGTCACGCCAGCCCGATGGTGATGGGTGTCCGTGGACCGGACACCCATCATGTGGGGCCGGCGTGACGTAGACATGACACCGCCCAACTGACTAGCCAACCTCAATACGTCAATAACAAAATTGTAAATCTATACAACACATATAATAGTCTCATCTTATAGGGATATACCATCCCGAATATAAATACAAACAAACAAATCCCCTAAACCTTACTTAGATTTCATTTCTGATATCTCGTCTCCAAAATTTTCCTCAAATGACTCCTTTGCTTGACCCGCATAACTCTATCTAATACCAGTAAGGGATCGACCGACTCCTAGCTATTTTACTTGCGAGTATACTGACTTCTTAGTAAAAATATTTTTAAAATAATAATTCATTCTACAACATCTAAATGGATCAAGCGTAAGTTTATAAATACCACATAGCTCGTAAAATCCCCAGTATATGAGCAGAAAAAATAAAGTGACATAATTAAGTTCCATTCCAATCCAACTAATATAAAACTCATACTAATCACCATGATAATAAATATCAAATCAACCAATATACGTAAAACACCACATCTCAAGCGCACATCTCAAGCACACACCTCAAATACACACACTGGCCAGCCCTAATGATCATTTTAACCTCATGATTGGGAGTTTGCAACGGTACCGTACCATCCGTAGGATATGCCTTCCTAATAACACCCATCACTCCTCCAGAAGCGGATAATCACTGCGCAGTGTAAACGTCTAACATCACTCTACCGAAGCAGATAAATATCACTCCGTCGTAGCGAATAACATCACTCCGTCGAAGCGGATAACCTCACTCTACCGAAACAGATAAATACTATGGCATCGTCAAAAGAAATACAGCATTATAGAATCACAACTCAATAAATAACGTCTACTCAACATCGTTAAATCACCATGTCTATCTCTTTTCCTCAAAACCAACTTTTAAATCCAAAAATCATATTTCATACTTTCTTTTAAAGAAAATGTTTGATTTTATCAAAACTACTTTTCCACCCTTTATTTTTTTTAGAAAACTAGGTACTTATAGAAAAACAGATGTTTTCTATTCTCTTTTAAAAACACCATCTGATTTCACCAAATCCAACAAAAATTCATTTTCAGCTTCATTTCAAAAACTATCAAAATCTTCTGAAAATCCAGTTTACCAACTCACCCAAATCCTGTTTGATCCATATCATTTATAAATTTATACCGTTTAAGTAATCACATATTTCATTATATATATACATAGAAAAATAGGTTGGCAAGAAGACAGTACACTCACCTGAATATCCGTTTCCAAAAGTTCTACCGACTCTCTGCTACTGATCCTCTGGAAATCAGGAACCTATTTGTGACAAGCCCTAAATTAATATTTAATGTAAAAATAACCTAACCATTAAATACAGGCCCTATTTTTTGTAATTTCCTATTCACCGCATTCTATATTACTATTTAACGAGTATGGTTCCGTTACAGTTTACGATATCGAATTCATTCATGTGAATGGTCTCAATATTTATATCGTATTTCAACATTTCGGTGCTAGAGATTAGTTTTACAATCACTCACGAGACAATTTAAACACAATTAAATGCATATATTAAAAGTGATAGGAATTTTACCTCTTTCGACTTTTCCGTCGGTCGCAAAATTGGATTTTTAATTTTTGTTGGGTAGATTGAAATGGAATTAAAGCATGTGATCTTGTCAGGGACTTGATTAAATGTGGAGGCATGAAATGAATTTTTATAGATGACCGTTTGATATATTGAGTTGTAGTGATGTGGATTAGTAATATCTCGATGTGGTAAAAGATATCTAACTGATTGTATCACGATTTAAACTATATTTATGTGATTCTGGTGAATTGTGAAAAATAAAAATAAATAAAATAAAATAAAAAAATAAAAAAATAAATAAAAAATAAAATTAATTAATGAGTTAGCAGTAATATTAACCCAATTATAAGGGTATTGAAGTTCTGAGGTAGATTTAGAGGTTGATGATTTTCGGGCTATTGGTGCTTATGAAAATACGTATGAGATTGGTTGTGAGTATTTTTGGGTTAAATGCTAAAGGAAATATTCATGCGAACCGGTTGACTGAAAAATGTTGAATGAAATGAATAAGTGTTGATTATGGAAAAATATTTGTTGGGTATATGGTGGTATTGTTGATTTTGATTCTTCAGTTGTCGAGATGCATATGTGATTACATGACCATGCTGCATTAGAACACATCCTAGCCCTTGGTGGGACACATCACTATAAATCATAAAGCCACCCCCTCTTCTGTCGGGAGGGATAAAATTGGTGCCGATATCAATCTATTTTTCAACTCTTGAAAACCTTGCTCACATTTGTCGGTCCATTCGAACTTGGATTCCTTGCGAGTCAAATGAGTCAACGGGACAGTTATAATAGTAAGTCCCTACCCAAACCGTCGATAGTAACCCGCCAATCCTAAAAGGCTTTGGATTTCAATCACATTTTTTATTTTTTTTTTGTCTTTCCCCCTGAACAACAGTTTCAACTTCCTTTGGGTCCACCTAAATACCGTCTCCTGCAATAACATGCCCAAAAATACAATATGATCTAACCAAAATTTGCATTTACCGAATTTTTGCATATAACAGCTTTTCCCGCAATGTTTGCAACACAATCTGAATATGCTCTACGTGCTCTTCTCCACTTTGGGAATATATCAATATATCGTTAATGAATATGATAATAAATTGATCCAGATAAGGTTGGAAGATCCGATTTAACAAATTCGTGTAGACAACAGGGGCATTCGTCAATCCAAATGGCATAACCAGAAATCTATAGTGTCCCTATCTCACACGGAACGCCGGTTTCGCCACATCACTGACTCTTACTTTTATCTAGTGATACCCCGATCGAAGATCTATTTTGGAAAACACTTTAGCTTTTTAAAGCTGAACAAACAAATCATCTATTCTAGGTAACGGATATTTATTATGGACGGTTACCTTAATCTGCTGCCGATAATCGATATACCTTCTCAACGTGTCATCCTTCTTCTTCACGAACAACGCTGAGGCTACCCATGGGAAACGCTAGGTTTGATATATCCATGATCTAGTAAATCTTGCAACGAAAACTTGCAACGAAATCTTTCAATTCTTTTAGCTCGGTAGGCGCCATACGATAAGGGGGAATCGATATAGGAGCTGTTCAAGGAAGCAACTCAATAATGACTTCTATCTCCCTATCTACTGACAACGCTGGCCATTCTTCTGGAAAATAGGTCAGAAAATCTCTTACCACTAAAATATCCGCCATCTAAACTTCATTCTGACTGGTGTCAATCACGTGCGCAAGGTATCCCTAACATCCTTTCTTCCATAATCTCCTGGCTTCTAAGGCTGAAATCAAATTGACATGAGTAATAATTATGTTTCCCAAGAATACAAATTTCGGCTCGCCTCAGATTCAGAAGGTCTCTTCCTTCTTAAAACAGTTCACCGTGGCATGATAGCCGAACAACAAATCCATACCCATTATTGCATCAAGATCGTAAGTATTCAGGGGTAATAGATTTATTGACAACTTCCTACCACCGATACGAAGTGGACTATATTTATGCGCACTCACTATTCATACAGACTCATAGTTCTCGGCTACTTCTTATGCCTCATTCTCTATAAATTTTCGCTCCGTTTACCCATTTCGTATAACTTTTAATTTGCTCAAAATGTCAGTATCCTGGGTTGGCGTGACGACATCATGACATCACCGAAAACAACCAACCAACTATCTATTACATGGCAATCTGCATATATATAAACAACCTATCATCTATATAAAGCTATACATATTTCTGCTATGGGAATATACCCGTTCCCCAAATATACTAACAGCAAAATATAATACCATGAACCCCTCATAGGTTCGCCTCATAAAGCACGTCTCAACCCTCCACATGACTTCATCGTAGGACTCTACCTAGCGCCAGTAGGGGACCGACTCCTAACTGCTTCACCTGCGAGTGTACTGCCTTCTTAGTAAAAATATTTTTAATAATAACAACTCATTCTACAACATCTAAACGGATCAAGCGTAAGTTTATAAATACCGCATAGCTCGTAAAATCCCAAGTATATAAGCAGGAAAAATAAAGCGACATAATTAAGTTTCATTCAAATTCAACTAATATAAAAACCATATTAATCACCATGATAATAAATATCAAATCAACCAATATACGTAAAACACCACATCTCTAACACACACCTCAAACACACACACTGGCTAGTCCTAGTGATCATTTTAACCTAACGATCGGGAGTTTGCAACGGTACTGTACCATTCGTAGGATATGCCTTCCTACGAACATCCATCACTCCACCGAAGCGGATAATCACTGCGCAGTATAAACGTCTAATATCACTCTGCCGAAGCAGATAAATATTACTCCGCCGAAGCGGATAAATACTATAGCATCGTCTAATCAACAACATCGTCAAATTAATAACATCATCATCAAATCACAACATAATGATATCATCTAATCAACATCATCAACTCACACAACCACCTCTCTTTCCCAAAACTGTCTTTTTATCCGAAAATTATATTCCTCGCTTTCTTTTAAAAAAGAAACGTTTGATTTTACCAAAACCACTTTTTCACTCTTTATTTTTAGAAAACCATACATATTTAGAAAAATAGATATTTTCCACTCTCTTCTAAAACCATCAAATCCAGCGAAAACCATTTTCACTTTCCTTTCGAAAACCATCGTAATCTCACAAAAATCTATTTTTACCAACTCACCCAAAACCTGCTTGATCCACAAAATTTTAGAAGCATCTAATGTAAATACAACCATTTTCTATCATATATAGATATAAAAATAGTTTGACAAGAAGACAGTATACTCACCTGGCTATCCGTTCCGAACAGTTTTTACTGACTATCTTCTACCAATACTCCAGTGCCTGCGATCCTAATAGTGATAGGGCCTAAATTAATATTTTATGTAAAATAACCGAATCATGCAATGCAGGCCCTAAATTACGTAATTTCCCCCGTACTCACTTTTTATTACGAAAAATTGTTATCCAGTAAATTTCGTTTCGTTAATAATTACTGTACGCATTTGTTAATATGGACGGTGACAAAAATTAGTAGAATTAACGATTCTAAATTATAATCCCGTTTGCTAATAATTCAATTTAACAACAACGGTTATCGATTTATATTTTACCTGCTCCAAATCGTCCGTCGGTTGCGAGATAAATTTTTGGATTTTTATTGGGGTGTTTGCGTAATTTTTTCCTTTTTTTTTCTCTCTTCTCTTTTTCCTTTCCTGGTTTGCGTTTCTGTTTCCTGTTATGCTGTCTCGCCGCCGTCGACGAGATCTCGCCGTTGATCAAGCCTCGCCATTCCACCAACTGAACACATGCACCACCAAACAAACAAACCTACACACTTCCACGTCTACCTCCCATGCACTGTCGATCGTCCCCACACCGACACACTTACAGCTCTCTCTCTCTCTAACTTTCCGGCGAAAACTCCGGCGACCACCATGCACACACAACACGTGCACACCCTGTAGGGACAACACACACCGATTGAGCAGAGCCACCAACGCCGTCGCACATGCCGCCGATCGTCACCGTCGGACAGAATGGCAAACCCACGACACACGCTGCACAACACAGAAAACAGAAAACTGAACAGAGCAGAAAGCACACACACATCACAACGTCAACAACGGGTACCGGAAGCTCACCGTCAACCCAGCACACCACCGCCGGTTGCTGAATAGCCCACTGCCGAACTGACCGACGGCAACCTCCGATGAAACAGTGACAATCACCTCATCGGCACTCCACACCATCGACAATGAACGGGACATCATACCGTCAGCACCACCAACGATCGACCAACGACCGAACGAATCGCTCACACCCATGCTCGTCAGATTTCACCACCCCTGACCGCTGGACCTACCCCTCTCTCTCTCCTCTGTTTCTGCTCCTCCTTCCTTTTTCCGTTGAAGATCATGATTGCATGATTTAAGTGGATCAATTTATTCCTAGCTTGCCACGTCAATGGATCTCGATCCTTCCTCACTCTGTCTCCAGTTGCTCTCTCGGCACACACACACTATATGCGTATATATATATAGATTTATATAAAAATGTTTTATTCTAATTACTCTTTTCTTCCCCAAATTTCTTTAATTCCTTATTTTAGCCCAATTCACCATTTATAATTTTCTTCAAATTATAATTTCACCCCTAAAAGTTTAAATGTTATCAATTGAAAGACAATTTGAATCCTAAAGGTTGGATTTAAGGTATACAAATTTACAATTCGCCCTCTAAACTTTTAATTCGGATAATGATTAATTCAATTCTACCTCATATTTTTTCCAATTGCTTTAAAATGCAACTAAAATAACGTACGTGCTAAATCGGGCTCTTACAACTCTTCCCCCCTAAAAGAAATTTCGTCCCAAAATTTTATTACCTAATTGAACAAATGTGGGTATTTGTTCTTTGTCTCGTCCTCTCATTCCCACGTCGCCTCTTCCACTGCATGACTGTGCCATAACATTTTGACTAACAGAATCATTTTTATTCGCAACACCTGGTCTTTACGGCTTCGAATTTGGACTGGCTTCTCAACGTGGGTCAAATATGTTCCCCAATTCGATCGGTTGCGAAGTCAACACACGAGAAGGGTCTGGCACATATTTTCGGAGCATCGATCGATACATGAAAAACGTTGTGTAGTCAAAACAACTCTGGCGGTAATGCAAGTCTATACGCTGTCGTGTTAATCCGCTCTAGAATTCCATATGGTCCGATATATCTTGGATTCAACTTCCTTTTCTTTCCGAATCTCATTATGCCTTTCCACGAAGAAATTCGCAAGAATACATGATCTCCCACTTTGAATTCCAACTCCCGCCGGCGCTTGTCTGCATACCTCTTTTGTCGACTCTGAGAAAAAAAAAATTGAATCACCTTTACTTTGTTTGTTATCATCTGATGAGCTATGTTCGACATCAACAATTTACGTTCACTTACTTCAGTCCAACAGACTGGAGTTCTGTATTTCCTACCATACCATACTTCATACAGGGCCATCTCGATTTTCGAATGGTAGCTGTTGTTGTAGGCGAATTCCGTTAACGGCAACTGATCATCCCAACTACTAGGAAATTTCAGGACATATCCTCTCAACATATCCCCTAACTTCTGAATTGTACGCTTTGATTGACCATCTATCTGAGAATAGAAAGCGGTGCTAAATTTTAGCTTGGTATCCAAAGTGGTTTGAAGGCTAGGCCAAAACCCCGAAGTAAGTCTCGGATCTCTTTCTGATACTATAGAAACCAGTGCTCCATGCAACCTAACAATTTCATTAATATACAATTGAGTATACTTTTCAAGGGAATTCATAATTTTTAGGGAAAAAAAAAATAAATGAGCGGACTTGGTAAGCCTATCAACGATTACCCAGACAGAATTATGCCCCTTTTGAGTAAGAGGTAACCCCGAAATGAAAACCATCGTGATATGCTCCCATTTCCACTCTGGAATAGGTAGAGGTTGCAACAACCCACTTGGACGTTGATGCTCAATCTTCACTTTCTAACAAGTAAGACATCTAGCAACAAACTCCGTAATTTCTCGCTTCATTCCGATCCACCAATAATGCTTACGTAAATCCCGATACATTTTGGTACCGCCTGGATGCATCGCGTATGACGAGCTATGCGCTTCTTCCAAAATATCGTTCTTCAAATTGGTGTTGTTAGGCATACATAGTCTATTTCCCATTATCAACACCTTATCGCTCTCCCTGACATAAAAATAAGCTCTGTGACCACTTCTCACTTCATATCGAATCTTCTCCAATTGAATGTCTGACTTCTGAGCTTCGATAATACGATCAATCAACGTCGACCTCAAAGTTAAAATCGCAAGCAATGCAGCTGTCTGACCAACTTGTAACTGAACTCACAATGATCTTAAATCGACATACAGATTAGTATGAATGGATTTTAGGTGCGCGATCGAACCCACCGATTTCTGACTCAACGCATCCGCTACAACATTAGCTTTTCCCGGGTGATAGTGGATAGTGCAATCATAGCCTTTAATCAACTCTATCCAACGTCTCTACCTCAAATTTAATTCCTTCTAAGTAAGCAGATATTTCAAACTTTGGTGGTCGGTGTAGATTTTACACGTCTCGCCATACAAGTAGTGTCTCCAAATCTTTAAAGTAACTATAATCGTTGTCAGGTCCAGATCATGCGTCGGGTGATTTTGCTCATGATTCTTCAGTTGTCGAGATGCGTATGTGATTACATGACTATGATGCATCAGAACACATCCTAACCCTTGGTGGGACGCATCACTATAAATCATAAAGCCACCCCCTTCTATCGGGAGGGATAGAATTGGTGCCGATATCAATTTATTTTTTAACTCTTGAAAACCTTGCTCACATTTGTGGGTCCATTCGAACTTAGATTCCTTCCGAATCAAATAAGTCAACGGGACAATTATAATAGTAAGTCCCTTCCCAAACCGTCGATAATAACCTGCCAATCCTAAAAGGCTTTGGATTTCAATCACATTTTTTTTTTTTTTGTCTTTCCCCCTGAACAAAAGTTTCAACTTCCTTTGGGTCCACCTAAATACCGTCTCCTGCAATAACATGCCCAAAAATACAATATGATCTAACCAAAATTCGCATTTACCGAATTTTTGCATATAACAGCTTCTCCCGCAACGTTTGCAACACAATTTGAATATGCTCTGAGTGCTCTTCTCCACTTTGGGAATAGATCAATATATCCTTAATGAATACGATAATAAATTGATCCAGATAAGGTTGGAAGATCTGATTTAACAAATCCGTGAAGACAGCAGGGGTATTCGTCAATCCAAAAGGCATAACCAGAAATCCATAGTGTCCCTATCTCGCACGGAATGCCGGTTTCACCACATCACTGACTCTTACTTTTATCTAGTGATACCCCGATCGAAGATCAATTTTGGAAAACAATTTAGCTTTCTGAAGCTGAATAAACAAATCATCTATTCTAGGCAACGGATATTTATTACGGAGGGTTGTCTTGTTGGCAGGTAGTGATGGTGATACTGCCAGTTGGCGGATTTGAGTGGTGTTGTGTTGTTAATGGTAAAAATGGGTGGATCGCGATTGTGGGAGTGCTAATAGTTGGAAATGTGAGATTTTAATTAAGAAACAACTATATGCGTATTACATGGTGATGAGATAACTATCAGTAACACCCAATAGGTCATCCAATAAGTTGTTATTAAAATAGTAGATAGCATAGCAGAACACATTTAAGTTGGAATATGAAATGACATTCAAATAAAATATAGCATCGCCTTCCAGGCAATATGAAAGGCATCTTATAATGATATAAAAAAAATAGAGAATTATACTAATTGGAGACTAAAAACGTGAGAAAACTGTGACGAGAATGTAGTACATTCTAGATTGACGGGAAGGTAGAGCAAAAATTTATGGAACTTGTAGATATAGCAAACGTAATAGAAAATGATATGTAGGAAGTAGCCGAGAATTGTGAGTCTTAGATGAAAATAAGTGCACATATAAATATAGTCCGTTTGTGTGAGTTAAAGTTAAATCTTAAAAGAATCAAAATGTGTATTGTCCGGAAGGTGTAATTAGTACCCCAATTAATTTGATAGTGGTATTGGGAGGTCAGAAAAGTGTTAAAGAAAGGATATCAAAAATTCAGTATGTGGGTGTTGGGGCACCAGACAAAACAAGTTCAAGCAGTGGATAATGTAGTAGCTAGGGATTTTCTCTAAGTAGTTCCGAGAGCTGTCGAGGTGATGGTCTGTGTAATTAATAATTGTGGTTGTTGTAAAATAAGTTTCATAATATTAAGGGTGAGCGTTCAGCTCATTAAGTTGGTTAAATATAATTGTGTTGATAAAATGCGGGAATTTGGGATTTAGAATTATAACTTTGGGGACTTAAAGGGTGGTTGCCGAGGTGTTAGTAATTAAAAATTTGTCGAATAGTGGAAATGTGAGTAAGTTAGTTTTTGGTTTAGGAAGTCTCTATAGGAGAAGCCTTATGACGGTCCTGGGAAACCGGGTCATTACAATAAATTAGACCATTGACTCTTGATTAACGTGGACCTGGTGTTTTATCCAGGAAGATCCAGTGTTGGTACTCATCGGTTGGAATTGATGGTTTGTTAAATCGACTTGCAAAAGACCAGGATGTTAGATTGAGGGTATTATCCGTTGAAAGTTAGAAACTATGACATAGTGAAAACGATGACTAGGTCGAGAGTAGAAAAGAGCATGTAGAACATTTCTAGAGTGTGTTACTAATGCTGCAAGAAAAACAATTGTATGCTAAATGGAATAAATGTGAGTTGGGTAGAATCGAGTGGTAATTTTAGGACATGTGATTTTGGAAATAGTATTCAAGTGAATCTAAAGGAAGCTGAATATGTGATTTGATAGGAAAGGCTGAAAAGTGTAACGGAAACTCAAGACTTTTTGGGGATTGGAGGGTTATTATTATCGATGGGTGCAGGGTTTCTTTATTACAGCCGTTCCGTAGATCGGATTGACCCGCAAGAAAGTCGAATTCAAAAAGGCTAATAAATGTGAGTGTCATTACCGATTCATGAATTTGTGTTGGTAGTAATTGTGGTTGCTACAATGTGCAAGAGACCCTACCTATATGGCGACATTTGTGGGATATGTATTGACCACCAGAGTTTGGCATATTTGCTAATTCAAGATAAACTAAATCTGAATTAGAGGCATTGAATAAACATTGATTAAAGACTACAATTATACTATCCATGAGTATTTAGGAAAGGCTAATGTGGTAACAATGTTTTGAGATGGAAATCAGTAAACGCGGTTGCGCATATTCAGGTTGTTCACACTAAATTATATGTTGAGTTGAGACCCTTGTGAGTATAATGGGCGGTTGGTCAGATGACAATGCTATTTGAATGCTCTGATTTTGTAACCGACATTGATTGCTTGTGCTGTAGAAGTATAGAAGTCAAATATCTAGTTGGGAAAGATTAGAGAATGAATGGAAAATGGTCACGGAATTGACTATCGTGCTAAAAATAATGATGAAGTTGTGATGATTGGAAACAGATTGTGTATTCCCAATTATGCCCATATGGCGGAAGAGACCTTAGAAGAGGTGCATAGAACAATATATGCAATGCCCGATAATATCCTACTATATTGAGATTGCATGAGTATTATTAGTAAACTGGATTTTTGGAAGATTTCGATGGTTTTCGAAAAGAAGTTGAAAATGATTTTTTGTTGGGTTTAGTGAAATCAGACGGTGTTTTTAAAAGAAAATAGAAAATATCTATTTTTCTAAAAATGCCTGGTTTTCTAAAAATAAAGGGTGAAAATAGTTTTGATAAAATTAGACGCTTTCTTTAAAAGGAAGTATGAAATATGATTTTTTTTTTGGATTTAAAAGTTGGTTTTGAGGAAACGAGATAGATGTGGTGATTTGACGACATTGAGTAGACGATATTTATTGAGTTGTGATTCGATGATGTTGTATTTGATTTGACGATGCCATAGTATTTATCCGCTTCGACAGAGTGATGTTTATCCACTTCGACGGAGTGATGTTTATCTGCTTCGGCAGAGTGATGTTAGACATTTATACTGCGCAGTGATTATCCGTTTCGGCGAAATGATGGGTGTTCGTTGGAAGGCATATCCTACGGATGGTACGGTACCGTTGCAACTCCCGATCGTGAGCTTAAAACGATCACTATGGCTAGCCAGTGTGTGTTGTGGTGGAGTGGTGGTTTGAGTTGTGATGTTTTACTTATATTGGGTGACTTATTATTTATTATGGCGATTGGTATTATGTTATTAGATGAGTTGGAATGGAACTTATATTTATTGCTTTATTTTCACTGCTTATATTATGGAGAATTTTACTAGTTACGTGTTGTTTCTATACTCCCGCTAGATCCATTAAGATGTTTTAGAACGAATTATTATTATAAAATGTTTTTACTAAGAAGACAGTACACTCGCAGGTAAAATAGCTAGGAGTCGGTCGGTCCCCTACTGGCGCTAGATAGAGTTATGCGGGCCGGGTGTCCATGGTGGGGTGTGACAATACATCTTTTGATTCTTTTAAGATTTAACTCTACCTCACACAAATGGACTCTATTTATATGTGCACTTATTTTCATTCCAGACTCACAATTCTCGGCTACTTCTTACATATCATTTTCTATTACGTTTAGTATATCTACAAGTTTCATAAACTTTTGCTCTACCTTCCCGTCAATCTAAAATGTACTACCTTCTCGTCACAGTTTTCTCACGTTTTTAGTCTCCAATTAGTATAATTCTCTTTTTTTTATATATCATTATAAGATGCCTTTCATATTGCCTGGAAGACGATGCTATTTTTTATTACGAATGTCATTTCGTATTCCAACTTAAATGTGTTATGCTATGCTATCTACTATTTTAATAACAACTTATTGGATGACCTATTGGGTGTTACTGATAGTTATCTCATCACCACGTAATACGCATATAGTTATTTCTTAATTAAAATCTCACATTTCCAACTATTAGCACTCCCACAATCGCGATCCACCCATTTTCACCATCAACAACACAACACCACTCAAATCTGCCAACTGGCAGTATCACCATCACTACCTGCCAACACGACAACCTTCCACCACAACACACACACTGGCCAGCCATAGTGATCGTTTTAACCTCACGATCGGGAGTTTGCAACGGTACCGTACCATCCGTAGGATATGCCTTCCTACGAACACTCATCACTCCGCCGAAGCGGATAATCACTGCACAGTATAAACGTCTAACATCACTCTGTCAAAGTAGATAAACATCACTCCGCCGAAGTGGATAAACATCACTCAACCGAAGCGGATAAATACTATGGCAAGAAGACAATACACTCACCTGGTGATCCGCTTCGAAAAGTTTTTACCGACTATACTCTACCGCAACTCCGGTGTGTGCGAACCTATTAGTGACATGGCCTAAATTAATATTTTAAGAAAAATAACCTAATCATGCAAATACAGACCCTACGTTCCGTATTTTCCCATTTCCCACATTTTATTAATGAAAATTGTTATTCGGTTAATTTCATTCCGTTAAAAATTTTACTGTATAAAATTTAGTAATACGAAGGGTCCCAAATTTATTATTTCGGTTACTAAATTTTAATAATAGAATTTAATTTAACAAGACCAAAATAAACTTAACGAAAAACGTGAGAAAATCCCAAATCCATCTCGCGACCCGTGAACGATTCGGAACGGGTAACGTTTTTCGTTAAGTTTATTTTGACCTTGTTAAATTAAATTCTAGTATTAAAATTTAGTAACCGATATAATAAATTTGGGACCTTTCGTATTACTAAATTTTATGCAGTAAAATTTTTAATGAAATGAAATTAATTGAATAACAATTTTCATAAATAAAATGTGAGAAATGGGAAAATACGGAACGTAGGGTCTGCATTTGCATGATTAGGTTATTTTTCCTAAAGTATTAATTTAGACCCTGTCACTAATAGGTTCGCAGACACCGGAGTAGCGGTAGAGTATAGTCGGTAAAAGCTTTTCGGAGCGGATCACCAGGTGAGTGTACTGTCTTCTTGCCAAACTAATTTTTTATGTATATATATATATATATATATATATATATATATATATATATGATGAATTATGTGTCTACTTAAACTGTACGAATTTATAAATGATATGGATCAAGCAGGATTGGGTGAGTTAGTAAACTGGATTTTCAGAAGATTTCGATGGTTTTCAAAAAGAAGTTAAAAATGATTTTTTGTTGGGTTTGGTGAAATCAGATGGTGTTTTTAAAAGAAAATAGAAAATATCTGTTTTTCTAAAAATGCCTAGTTTTCTAAAAATAAAGGGTGGAAAAAAGGTTTTAATAAAATCAAATATTTTCTTTAAAAGGAAGTGTGAAATATGATTTTTTTTGGATTTAAAAGTTGGTTTTGAGGAAACGAGATAGATGTGGTGATTTGACGATATTAAGTAGATGATATTTATTGAGTTGTGATTCGATGATGTTGTATTTGATTTGACGATACCATAGTATTTATCTGCTTCGGCGGAGTGATGTTTATCCACTTCGGCGGAGTAATGTTTATCCGTTTCTGCGGAGTGATGTTTATCTGCTTTGGCAGAGTGATGTTAGACGTTTATACTGCGCAGTGATTATCTGCTTCGGCGGAGTGATGGGTGTTGGTAGCGCGTAAATTACGCCGCTACTTACTCTCGCAAGTATACGAGGTCTAAGTTTTAGTATAGTGTGATCATTAAGATCAGGTTATCGTATCCACAGGGATTGTTGTCGTTACTATCGAATACCGCGTTTGTCATGACCTAAGTTTATCTAGGTGGAAAACAAATGTATTTAATTAATTAAAGTAATACTAATATATCCTAAATTAACTACACTATTATGTTAATATGTTTTAGGGTGAAGAATTGTATAGAGATTAACGTGTTTACAAATACGTGTTCGATTCCAATTTACTCACGTTTACGTTGTTCGACCTATTTGACAACCTCGGTACGTAAACTCCACCACCACCTCTTTCGAGTGTAAGACGAGAGAATACATGAATTTGAGTCAACGAAGAAGTCCCCCTCAACGTCTTAACGACCCTAGATCACGTGAGTCTAGCCCAGCGTCATTGATTGCACACAATCCAACTCCCTCCTAGGTTACTGGATCGTCGCGTTGTATTTACCCTATCGACAATCTCCGTTCTAAAACTCCCTCGCCACTTCTTCCGAGTGTAAGACGAGGAATATAACGCAACTTTGATCCAACGAAGAGGTCCCCCTCAATGTCTTTACGACCCTAGGTAGCGTGTGTCTAGCCCCACGTCATCGATTGTCCACGATTCAAACCCCAACCGGGTTATAGAATCGTGGCGTTTGCTTACCCTAATCCGAATCCAGGGTTTTGTCAAAACCCCGTATTCTCCATTTATCAATCCAAGTATAATAAACAAACAATACAATAAATACAATCAAACTACGAAGAACAATCACAAACAAAACACCGAAATCATCCAAATAACGTATTCATAAATATTAGGTTAATCCCTACTACAATCCATATCTAACTCGGGGCCATAGCCGCATATACAATGAAATAACGAGCTAAATATGCTCACATGATCCTAAGATAAAGAAATAAGGAAAAACGATCAAAGAACTTGGCCTCGTCCGAAGATAAACTGCAAAGAACGCTCAACAATCGATTCACCGTCTTCTCTACTTCGGGATGCGAGCTCCACACCTAAAATTCCTAACCCTTGGCTTAAATATAGCCTAAAAGGCTCAAAAATGCAGGAGATGGAAGAGGAATTTTTGGCCAAGCGGGAGGAGATGGGATATTTATAGCAAAAATATCCTAAAAATATCTAAAAATATCTCAAAACTGTGCAGGGCAAATCCGCCTAGGCGGTGGAAATTGTGCCTAGGCGGAGTTAGGTCGATTTGGTTTGATCGCTTAAGTGGTGAAGTAGGTGGTGGACCTGGAGAACATTTTGTTGGATTTTCGCCTAGGCGGTAGAATTTCCGCTTAGGCGAGCGGCTGTCAGTAGCCCTTCTGCGTCCTCTGCTGGACTTTTGCTTAGGCAGTAGAATTTATGCCTAAACGGTCGTCCGTCAGTAACATTTTGCTCTTCTCAGCATTTTCACCGCTTAGGCGGTGGTCTGGACGTCTAAGCGGTGGGCCTGTTTCATCTTTTAGCCTCCGAGCTTGTTTATCTACCGTAACTTCGAACCGCTTTGGTTCAATCTCATCGTTTTCGCTCCAGTTTCCTATCTTTTTGCCCCACACACCTGAGTTATACAAAAAGTATGAAAACTAATTAAAACATAATAAAAATAACTATAAACATATTCGAAAACTAACAAATTCGGATTGAAAATAGATAGGTTTTTTACACCTATCAGGTGTTCGTAGGAAGGCATATCCTACAGATGGTACAGTACCGTTGCAAACTCCCGATCGTGAGGTTAAAATGATCACTATGGTTGGCCAATGTGTGTGCTGTGGTGGAGGGATGTTTTGAGATGTGGTATTTTACTTATATTGGGTGAATTATTATTTATTATGGTGAATGGTATTATTTTATATTAGATGGGTTTGAATAGAACTTATACTTATTGGTTTATTTTCACTGCTTATATTATAGAGAATTTTACTAGCTACGTGCTGTTATATACTTACGCTTGATCCATTTAGATGTTATGGATATGAATTATTATTATAAAATATTTTTACTAAGAAGATAGTACACTCGCAGGTGGAGCAAATAGGAGTTGGTTGGTCCCCTACTGGCACTAGTTAGAGTTACGCGGGTCAAGCATTGGAGTCATACGAGAGGAATTTGAGATGAGCTATTTGAGGATGAACCTAAGAGAGGTTCATGAGTTCTATTTATTGTTTCTATTTTTGGGACAGATGTATCCCTATAATATGAAGTTATTATATATATATATATATATATATAACATGTAGATGAAAGTTTGTATATTGCCATAGTTAAGTTGGTTAGTCAAGTGATGTTACGTCGACGTCACACAGGCCCGATGGTGACGGGTGTCCGTGGTGGGGTGTGACAATTTTGGTATCAGAGCCTAGGTTATAGGCTATAGGAGAAGCCTTGTGACGGTCCTGGGAAATCGGGTCGTTACAATAAATTAGGCCGTTAACTCTTGATTAACGTGGACCTGGTGTTTTATCCAGGAAGATCCAGTATTGGTACTCATCGGTTGGAATTGATGGTTTGTTAAATCGACTTGCAAAAGACCAGGATGTTAGATTGAGGGTATTATCCGTTGAAAGTTAGAAACTGTGACGTAGTGAAAACGATGACTCGGTCGAGAGTAGAAAAGAGCCTGTAGAACATTTCTAGAGTGTGTTGTTAATGATGAAAGAAAACCAATGGTACGCTAAATGCAATAAATATGAGTTGGGTAGAATCGAGTGGTAATTTTAGGACATGTGATTTTGGAAATAGTATTCAAGTGAATCTAAAGGAAGCTGAATATGTGATTTGATGGGAAAGGCTGAAAAGTGTAACGGAAGCTCAAGACTTTTTGGGGAAGCGTGGTGGGCCCATAACCCACAGGTCCAAGGATCGAAACTTGGCTCTAATACCAAAATTGTCACACCTCACCACGGACACCTGTCACCATCGAGCCGGCGTGACGTCGACGTGACATCACTTGACTAACTAACTTAACTACGGCAATATACAAACTTTCATCTACATGTCATATATATATATATATATATATATATATATATATAATAACTTCATACTATAGGGATACATTTGTCCCAAAAATAGAAACAATAAATAGAACTTATGAACCTTCCTTAGGTTCATCCTCAAACAGCTCATCTCAAATTCCTCTCGTATGACTCCAATGCCTAACCCGCGTAACTCTAACTAATGCCAGTAGGGGACCAACCAACTCCTATTTGCTCCACCTGCGAGTGTACTGTCTTCTTAGTAAAAATATTTTATAATAATAATTCATATCCACAACATCTAAATGGATCAAGCGTAAGTATATAACAGCACGTAGCTAGTAAAATTCTCTATAATATAAGCAGTGAAAATAAACAAATAAGTATAAGTTTCATTCAAACTCATCTAATATAAAATAATACCATTCACCATAATAAATAATAATTCACCCAATATAAGTAAAACACCACATGTCAAAACACCCCTCCACCACAACACACACACTGGCCAGCCATAGTGATCGTTTTAACCTCACGATCTGGAGTTTGCAACTGTACCGTACCATCCGTAGGATATGCCTTCCTACGAACACCCATCACTCTCCGAAGCGGATAATCACTGCGCAGTATAAACGTCTAACATCACTTTACTGAAGCAAATAAACATCACTCCGCCGAAGCGGATAAACATCACTCCGCCAAAGTGAATAAACATCACTCCACCGAAGCGGATAAATACTATGGCATCGTCAAATCAAATACAACATCATCGAATCACAACTCAATAAATATCATCTACTCAATATCGTCAAATCACCACATCTATCTCGTTTCCCCAAAACCAACTTTTAAATCGAAAAAAAATCATATTTCACACTTCCTTTTAAAAAAAGCGTCTGATTTTTTCAAAAGCATTTTTACATCCTTTATTTTTAGAAAAACAGATATTTTCTATTTTCTTTTAAAAACACCGTCTGATTTCACCAAATCCAACAAAAATTTTCAACTTCTTTTCGAAAACCATCGAAATCTTCCGAAAATCCAGTTTACTAACTCACCCAATCCTGGTTGATCCATATCATTTATAAATTCGTACAGTTTAAGTAGACACATAATTCATCATATATATATATATATACATAGAAAAATAGTTTGGCAAGAAGACAGTATACTCACCTAGTGATCCGCTCCAAAAAGCTTTTACCGACTATACTCTACCGCTACTCCGATGTCTGCGAACCTATTAGTGACAAGGCCTAAATTAATATTTTAGAAAAAACAACCTAATCATGCAAATTCAGACCCTACGTTCCGTATTTTTCCATTTCCCACATTTTATTTATGAAAATTGTTATTCGGTTAATTTCATTCCGTTAAAAATTTTACTGCATAAAATTTAGTAATACGAAGGGTCCCGAATTTATTATTTTGGTTACTAAATTTTAATACTAGAATTTAATTTAACAAGGCCAAAATAAACTTAACGAAAAACGTTACCCGTTCCGAATCGTTCATGGGTCGCGAGATGGATTTGGGATTTTGTTGAGCTTATTTGTGTAATTTTTCCCTTTTTTTTCCTTTCTTTTTTTTTTCCTCTTCTTCTTTATTTTTCCTTTTCTTCTTTTCTTCTACTGCTCATTCTTGTTTGCTGTTCGTTGAGCATCACCATCGATCCACACCCTCACACCGCCGACCACCAACCAACCAACCTCACCTACACCTAACTGACGACCGCACAACATACGTATACCCACCAGACACATAACCGATCAGAACAGCGCTGATCACACACCGCCGGCCTGCGCACACACACCTGACAATGGCGACGTTGCGACGGCAACGCTCACATACCTACAACTCAAGTTGAATGATAAACTAAACGACGGACAAAACGTACACCCACACAAATCAGACTGAACGGACAGCCACCACCCACGTCGACCGGACCATCACCGACCCTCTCTCTCTTTCTTTGTTTTCTGTTTCTATTCTAGGACTCACCGCCGACCAACCCTGCTCCGGTCACGCCACACATCCACGAAGATGGAACACCCTCACGCCGAACGGAACACATACCCAAAATCGAAACTCACATTTTCTCTTTCTAACTCTCCGACCGGCAACACCCACCGCTGGCTACGTCACACAACCAACCCACCATCGGAGAAATTTCAACGATGGCAGCACCCAAAACCCACATCGGCGGACTCTCTCTCTCTCCCGCTCTTTCTCTCTCTCTTCTTCTTCACGAATCTTCTCCTCTCTCTCTCGATTGTTTGGATTCTTCTCCTTCCTTTTCCCCGTAATTGATTTGAAATGCATGCCTTTATATTTATATGCATGAATTTAGTGGTATACTTCTCATCCCTCGCGTTGCCACGTCGCCAATCCTTCTCTGTTTCTGCCTCCGGTTCTCACTGCACACGTACACTATATATATATATATGTGTGTGTGTGTGTGTGTGTGTGTGTGTGTGTGTGTGTGTGTGTGTGTGTGTGTGTGTGTGTGTTTATAAAAAAATATTTTTGTTAAATTGCTCTTTTGTCCCCTTATTCTTTAAATCTCTTTTTTTAGTTCAAATTAACACTTATAAGTTTCTAAAATTGAAATTCCACCCCTAACATTTTCAATTTTTAGATTTTACTTGACAATTTGCATTCCAAGTTTAGTATAAAAATCTCTATATTTTCAATTTGACCCAATAACTTTTAATTTGGTTTTTAATTAACATCAATTTTACCCCAAAATTTTCTAAATGCTCCAACATGAAATTTAAAAGGGCGTACGCGCTAAATCGGGGTCTTACAACTCCTCCCTCCTAAAGAAATTTTGTCTCGAAATTTATCAACCAATAGGAATTAACAACTTAATCAAATCATTTATATATCAGACATGCACCACAAAGTTACATTTGTCACACTTCATTCTAGACCAATTGGTTTCTATGTAGGGTCCCATAATCTAACGTCATCCTTAATTCAAAACCGACAATTTTTGTCAAATCATTTCAACATTCATTATAATATTTTCATTCGCAATAGTCAACATTATATCCAATATCCAGCACACAGGATGCACCTTTAGCGACAACACTATATGCGTAAAATATTTCCGATCGTGAGGTTAAAACGATCACTAGGACTGGCTAGTGTGTGTGTTTGAGGTGTGTGTTAGAGATGTGGTGTTTTACGTATATTAGTTGATTTGATATTTATTATCATGGTGATTAGTATGGTTTTTATATTAGTTGGATTTGAATGGAACTTAATTATGTCACTTTATTTTCCCTGCTTATATACTGGAGATTTTACGAGCTATGTGGTATTTATAAACTTACGCTTGATCCATTTAGATGTTGTAGAATAAGTTGATATTATTAAAAATATTTTTACTAAGAAGGCAGTACACTTGCAGGTGAAGTAGCTAGGAGTCGGTCCCCTACTGGCGCTAGGTAGAGTCCTACGATGAAGTCATGTGGAGGGTTGAGACGAGCTTTATGAGGCAAACCTGTGAGGGGTTCATGGTATTATATTTTGCTGTTAGTATATTTGGGGAATGGGTGTATTCCCATAACAAAAATATGTATAGCTTCATATAGATGATGGGTTGTTTATATATATGCATATTGTCGTGTAATAGATAGTTGGTTGGTTATTTTCGGTGATGTCATGATGTCGTCACGCCAGCCCAGGATATCAACATTTCGGGACGGGTCGTGACAATTTTGGTATCAACGATATCGTTATGTTGTAATTTGATGATGATGTTATTAATTTGACGATGTTGTTGATTAGACGATGCCATAGTATTTATCCGCTTCGGCGGAGTGATGTTATCCGCTTTGGCGGAGTGATGTTTATCTGCTTCGGCAGAGTGATGTTAGACGTTTATACTGCACAGTGATTATCCGCTTCGGCGGAGTGATAGGTGTTCGTAGGAAGGCATATCCTACGGATGGTACAGTACCGTTGCAAACTCCCGATCGTGAGGTTAAAACGATCACTAGGACTGACCAGTGTGTGTGTTTGAGGTGTGTGTTAGAGATGTGGTGTTTTACGTATATTGGTTGATTTGATATTTATTATCATGCTGATTAGTATGGTTTTTATATTAGTTGAATTTGAATGGAACTTAATTATGTCGCTTTATTTTCCCTACTTATATATTGGGGATTTTACGAGCTATGTGATATTTATAAACTTACGCTTGATCCATTTAGATGTTGTAGAATGAGTTGTTATTATTAAAAATATTTTTACTAAGAAGGCAGTATACTCGTAGGTGAAGCAGCTAGGAGTCAGTCCCCTATTAGCGCTAGGTAGAGTCCTACGATGAAGTCATGTGGAGGGTTGAGACGAGCTTTATGAGGCGAACCTGTGAGGGGTTCATGGTATTATATTTTGTTGTTAGTATATTTGGGGAACAGGTGTATTCCCATAGCAGAAATATGTACAGCTTCATATAGATGATGGGTTGTTTATATATATGCATATTGTTGTGTAATAGATGGTTGGTTGGTTGTTTTCGGAGATGTCATGATGTCGTCACGCCAGCCCAGGATATCGGCACTTCGGGACGGGTCGTGACAATTTTTCAACATCATCAACTCATACAACCATCTTTCTTTCCCAAAATCGTCTTTTTATCCGAAAATCATATTCCTCACTTTCTTTTAAAAATGAAACGTTTGATTTTACCAAAATCACTTTTCCACTCTTTATTTTTAGAAAACCAGACATATTACAAAAATAGATATTTTCCACTCTCTTCTAAAACCATCAAATCCAGCGAAAACCATTTTCACCTTCCTTTCGAAAACCATCGTAATCTCACAAAAATCTAAAGTATATAATGTAAATACAACCATTTTCTATCATATATAGATATAAAAATAGTTTGACAAGAAGACAGTACACTCACTTGGCTATCCGTTTCGAACAGTTTTTACTGACTATCTTCTACCGATACTCCAGTGCCTGCGAGCCTAATAGTGATAAGCCCTAAATTAATATTTTATGTAAAATAACCGAATCATGCAATGCAGGCTCTAAATTCTGTAATTTCCCCTGTACCCATTTTTTATTACGAAAAATTGTTATCCAGTAAATTTCGTTTCGTTAATAATTACTGTACGCATTTGTTAATATGGACGGTGACAAAAATTAGTAGAATTAACGATTCTAAATTATAATCCCGTTTGTTAATAATTTAATTTAACAACAATGGTAATCGATTTAGATTTTACCTGCTTTGAATCGTCCGTCGGTCACGAGATAAATTTTTAAATTTTTATTAGGGTATTTGCGTAATTTTTTCCTTTTTTTTTTTTTTTCTCTTCCCTTTTTTCTTTTCCTGGTTTGCGTTTCTGTTTCCTGTTATGCTATCTCGCCGCCGACGATGAGATCTCGCCGTCAATCAAGCCTCGTCGTCCCACCAACTGAACACACGCACCACCAAACAAACAAACCTACACACTTCCACGTCCACCCCCCATGCACGGTCGATCGTCCCCACACCCACACACTAACAACACTCTCTCTTTCTAACTTTCCAGCGAAAACTCCGGCGACCACCATGCACACACAACACGCACACACCCTGTAGGGATAACACACACCGATTGAATAGAGCCACCAACGCCGTTGCACATGCCGCCGATCATCGCCGTCGGACAGAACGGCAAACCCACGACACACGTTGCACAATATAGAAAACAGAAAACTGAACAGAGTAGAAAGCACACACACATCACAGCATCAACAACAGCCACCGGAAGCTCACCATCAACCCAGCACACCACCGTCGGCTACTGAATAGCCCACCGCCGAACTGACCGACAGCAACCTCCGACGAAACAGTGACAATCACCTCATCGGCACTCCACACCATCGACAATGAACGGGACATCACACCGTCAACACCACCAACGACCGAACGAATCGCTTACACCCACGCTCGTTGGATCTCACCACCCCCTGACCGCCGGACCTACCCCTCTCTCTCTCTCTCCTCTGTTTCTGCTCCTCCTTCCTTTTTCCGTTGAAGATCATGATTGCTTGATTTAAGTGGATCAATTTATTCCTAGCTTGCCACGTCAATGGATCTCGATCCTTCCTCACTCTGTCTCCGGTTGCTCTCTCGGCACACACACACCATATGCGTATATATATATAGATTTATATAAAAATCTTTTATTCTAATTACTCTTTTCTCCCCCAAATTTTTTTAATTCCTTATTTTAGCCCAATTCACCATTTATAATTTTCTTCAAATTGTAATTTCACCCCTAAAAGTTTAAATGTTATCAATTGAAAGACAATTTGAATCCTAAAGGTTGGATTTAATGTATACAAATTTACAATTCGCCCCCTAAACTTTTAATTCGGATAATGATTAATTCAATTCTACCTCATATTTTTTCCAATTGCTCTAAAATGCAACTAAAATAACGTACATCCTAAATCGGGGTTTTACACTCACTGTCGCTCATATCAACAACAATCACACCATCACCTTCATCTTGAGAATACGATTCCAACGCCACCGAAATCACCACCATCGGAGCTCCAATGCGCCTCTACACACCACCAACAGCCCCTTTGCTGTCATTAGATATGTTGAATGTTACAAGTCTCACCGTCACTCCTATATCAACAAAAATCACACCATCACTTTCTTCTTGAAGAGATAATTCCAACGCCACCGAAATCACGGTCATCGGAGCTTAAATGCACTTCCACGTGCCACTAACAATCCCATCGCTGTCGTCATATTTGTTGGCTGCTATAGGCCTATCCATCGCTTCGATATCAACACTCATCATACCATCTGCTTTGTCATGAAGAGACGATTCCAACACAACCAAAATTAGAGCTTTCACGCGCCATCATAGTCCTACCACCGTTGTCACCTTCATTAACTGCTACAAGCCTTAATGTCGATCCAATATCAACATTGATAGGTTGAATTTTTCTATATATTTTCAAGCCAAATTTGGTAGTTTTTCGAGTGTTTTTATACTATTTTAAATAATTTATATTCATTTTTATGTAAATTAGGTGTAGGGATGAAAACGGTTGAAAATCGAGCAAATCGGTTGGAAGTTGGTGGAGAAACATTAAAAAAGATCCAAAAATAAAACCTACAGCCCCACTGCTACAGCGATGAAGCCTATCACTGCAACGCTAGCATCAAGGGCCATTGGCCTTTAACCACCGCAGTGATGGCCCTCATCGTTGCAGCGATGAAAGGGTAGAAGCCCTACTACTTATCCATTGGTGTAGCAATGACTTCCATCGCTATAGCGATCAATCAAACAGCTGACAAAGATATGTTTAGATATTTTTTGAATATTTTTGAACTCATTATGTATCCACCCATCCCAAATTTGTACCAAAATATTTTTAGACTTATTTTAAGCCCTAGATCAGACCCTTAAATAGAATAGCTCATTTAAAGAAGAGGAAACGATCTCAGAGCGGTTTTTTGCGGAAGTGGAACCATCTACTTCATAGATTTTCCATTCCTTCTTTATTTCTATCTTTGTTTCTCAACTTTGTGTATTGAATGATGAAGTTATTCTCATGTTTTAATGAATATTTGGCTCTGATCATGTGTAGCTAAGTAGATATTATCTAGGGATTGATTAGTTCATGAACATGCATGTTTGAGTAAATCCATGTTTCGTTAACGATTATTCACCTATATCCGATTGTGATTACTATTTTATTACATCCATGGTATGTTTTGTATAGTATTATTGTTGGTTTGAGAATACGGGGTTTGATACTCAGGAAAGGTAACCCTAGATTCGGACTAGGGTTAAACACAACGCGACGTTCTCATGTTTCGAGAGATTATTAGAACCTGTGTAATCCATGAGGTTCGATCAAGACTCATGTACTCATTTAGACGGTAGATAGGGATATTGGTGTTGACACGAGTGCATATTCGCTCACTTTACACTCGGGAGAGGTAGTGAGCGAGTTTACGATACCTATATTGTCAGATAGGTTGAATACCGTTAATGTAAACTAAACAAAATCAAACATGTATTAGTGAATAAAATTAATCCCTAGGTAATCCATTTTCATAGAAGTAATTCCAAGTTTTTAGATTTAATTAGTTTTCAATTTGCAAACACAATTCAAGACTTGAAACATCGAGATAATATTAAGTTATGTCAATTGTAGTACTTAACTAATCCTAGGATAAATCACAGTACAAGACACTCGATCTTTGGATCCACTTTATTAAAATTTGACCTCGTGCACTTGCGAGTAAAATCAAGGCGTTAAATAATAGCGAACAACTTTTTGACGCTGTTGCCGGGGATTTAGATTAGTGATTTAGTTGATATTACTACCAAGTAGTTCAATATTAATCTTGACATTCTTTTGTTTAATTTTGTTTTACTTTCTTTTTGTTTTAATTATTTTTATTTGTTGTGGTGACAGGCAGTGTATGCGACGTAGCCGGAGTTTGGAATTCTTGACTCTTGGTCCTGAGATTGAACATATGTTGATGAGATTAAGGAGAGAAAGAAGAAACCGAACTCATGACATGGTTGACAGCGGTGATGATCATATGCTATGACAACCGCTGGTGCCATAAGTGCTACCGCAACAGTCACTGAAATCGAAAGTTTAACACCGGGTCCTTAGGGACTACTATCGACCCATGATGTTGACAATTATTTTGGGATTCAGAGGCAGCCGATCCAAGCAAACAATTTTGAGTTGAAACCAGTCTTAATCGAATATGGTTCAGCAGAACCAATACGGCGAGAATCTTCACGAAGATCCAAATATCTACCTTACAACATTCTTGGAGATTTGTGATACGGTGAAAATAAATGGAGTCGCAGAGGATGTGATCCGGCTGAGGTTATTTCTTTTTTCCCTTCGAGACAGAGTAAAGGGTTGGTTTCAGTCAGTCCAACCGGGAAACATCTCTACTTGGAAGGAACTGGCTCAATGGTTCCTCACCAATTTCTTTCCACCTTCGAAGACATTATAGCTGAGAGGCAAGATTGCTCAATTTTGCCAACGGGATTTTGATCCACTCTTCAAGGCGTGGGAAAGGTTCAAGGACTTATTGAGAAAGTGCCCCCAACATGGGTATCAATATTGGTTTCAAACCCAACTCTTCTACAACGGGTTGGATAGACAAACAAGAACAATTGTGGATGCCGCCTCGGGAGGTTCTTTGTTATCCAAAACTATGGATGAAGCCCAAGTACTATTGGCATAGATGGCGGCCAACAACTACCAGTGGCCTAATGAGATAAATATGGGATGAAAGGTAGTCGCAATTCATGAGGTCGATCCTCTTGCTATCTTGTCGACTCAAGTGTCAAAGCTCACAGAGCAGCTAGTCGCCCTCTCTACGGGAGATGCCTCGTCTAGTCGAGAAGTGAAAAATATGCCAAGTACTTCACAACTGAGGGTTGATAGCGAGTTTGAAGAATGTCATTTTGTCAATAATCGGGCCTACACCTTTAGGCCTGCCAATAATATCCCAACTCATTATCACCCCGGAATTCAGAATCATGAGAATTTCTCTTATGCAAACAATCAGAATACATTGCGACCTCCTCCCGGATACTCATCACAATCTCAAGATATCAGCTGATGCAACAAAACCATCCTATGCAATAAAATTTGGTGCAAAGCCAAAAGCTACTGTTGGAAGACATGCTCGGCTCATTCATGAAGGAAACACAAAACATTAAGCAAGAAATGCATAATCAGCTCAACAAGCATGAGACAAGGCTTGACAATATTGAGACAACATGCACCAATACAAATTCAATTGTGAAGTTGTTGGAAACTCAAATTGGTCAGCTCACTAGTGTTATCAAAGGGCAAATCTCGAGGAAGTTTCCAAGTGATACGGAGACTAACTCAAGGGAGTGCAAAACCATTACCTGGAGGAGTGAAAAAAGAAGTCAAAACAATTAAGCCAACGGAGGATGAGCCAAAGAAAGCCATTCTGTGAGGAAAAGAATGAAGTACCAAGGGTGAATCTAGGATGAATCTCATTTCCGGACAATCCACCGATACTCACTCCTCTTTTACCAAATCTGCAACAGTTTCAAAAGAAGAAATTAGATTTCCAATTTACTAAATTTCTTGACATCTTCAAGAAACTCCATATCAACATATTGTTTGCCGATGCCTTGGAACAAATGCCCAGTTATGGAAAGTTCTTGAAGGATATCATGACCAAGAAGAAGAAATTTGAGGAATATGAGACCATCAAGTTAACGGAGGAATGTAGTGCGATCCTTCAATGGAAGTTGCCTCAAAAGTTGAAAGATCCTGAAAGTTTCACTATTCCGTGCACTATAGGAAAATCACACTTTAAGAAGGCGTTTTGTGATCTAGGAGCTAGTATCAATCTAATGTTGTCATCCATTTACCGGAAGTTGAAGCTTGGAGATGTAAAGCCGACTACGATCTCTCTACAAATGGCGGATCGCTCATTAACCTATCTAAAGGGTATAATTGAAGACGTGTTAGTAAAGGTGGACAAGTTCATATTTTTAGTGGATTTTGTTGTGTTGGAAATGGAGGAGGATTGGGAGATTCCTATAATACTTGGGAGGCCTTCTCGCCACCGAGAAGACGTTGATTGATGTTCACAATGGGAACTTGACGTTGAGGGTGAATGATGATGAAGTAAAATTCAATATTTCCAATACAATGAAGTTTCCGGATGAATGCCCAACATGCAATTGAGTGAAAATAGTGGACTCGTGCGTTAGGGAATTTCATCATGAAAACTTGAATCGGGATCCATTGGAGCATGCTATCACAAATTCCCTATCTATAGGAGATTTTGGTGAAAAGAGCTCAACCACGAATGAAGGTGGACTACATTCTATCTTTGGAAGTTGTACCTAAAGATGTAGTGGATTTGGTTCAAGTGGAGACCCTTGATGATGAAATTAGTTAACCCGATCCCTCAAATCCACCTCACGGTGGCTTGATTCTCAAGTAATTACCGGATCACCTTCGGTATACATTCTTAGGGGAAAACACTACAAATCCGGTCATCATCTCGTCATCTTTGACTTAAGAAAAAGAAAACAAGCTGCTTAGTATCCTGAAATGGCACACATTCGCCTTCGCGTGGTCTATTTCCAACATCAAGGGAATTAGCCCAACAATTTGCATGCATAAAATCTTGATAGATGACTCATTTAAGCATTCCATTGAGCATCAAAGAAGGCTAAATCTGGCAATAAAAGAGGTGGTCCGTGCCGAGGTGTTGAAGTTGTTGAATGCCGGAATCATATATGTTATATCGGACAGTGCATAAGTAAGTCCAATGCAAGTGGTTCCCAAGAAAAAAGGCATGACTATGGTGAAGAATGAGAGGAATTATCTAATTCCCACACGAACCATCACTGGATGGAGAGTGTGCATTGATTATAAAAAGTTGAACAAGGCCACACGGAATAATCATTTTCCTCTACCGTTCATTGATCAAATGTTGGATCGTCTTTCTGGTTATGACCACTATTATTTTCTTGACGGCTATTCAAGCTACAATCAAATAGCTATTGTACCGGAAGGCCAAGAGAAGACAATTTTCACATGCCCGTATGACACATTTTCTTACAACGCTTCAGCAACGTTCCAACGATGTATGATGGCTATATTTTCAAATATGGTGGAAAATATAATAGAAGTATTCATGGATGACTCCTCTATCTTTGGTTTATCTTTTGACCATTGCCTTTACAATTTGTCAGTTGTTCTCAACTGATGTGAAGAGAAGCATTTAGTTCTTAATTGGGAAAAGTGTCATTTCATGGTCAATGAGGGAATTGTCTTAGGCCATCGGGTCTCTTCCAAGGAGTTTGAGGTAAACCGGGCGAATATTGAGACTATCAAAAAACTTCCACCGCGAAAAATATGAAGGGAGTCCGAAGTTTCTTAGGCTATGCCAGCTTCTACCGGCATTTCATAAAAGATTTCTCTAAAACGGTAAAGTTGTTACGTCATTTGCTTGAAAAAGAAGTCCCGTTCATTTTTTATAATGCTTGTGTGGAAGCATTCAATACTATAAAAGAGTAGTTGATCTCGGCTCCAATTACAGTCGCTCCGGATCGGAATGAGCCTTTTGAAATCATGTGTGATGCAAGAGACTATGTGATTAGACTTGTTTTAGGCCAACGCAAGGAGAATATTTTTTGATCCATATATAATGCAAGCAAGACGCTAAATGACACTAAAGAGAATTACACCACCACGGAAAAGGAGATGTTAGCGGTGGCCTTCACATGTGATAAGTTTCGTTCTTACATTATAGGGTCTGGGGTAATCATATATACGGACTATGCCGCCATCCAGTACTTATTTACAAAGAAAGATACCAAGTCATGTCTAATATGGTGGATTCTCTTGCTTCAGGAATTCGATGTTGAGATTAGAGATAAAAAGGGAAGTGACAATGTGGTTGCCGATCATCTCTCCCAGCTCGTGCAAGAAGATGTTGGTGATGATTCTTGTATCACGGAAGTTTTCCCGAATAAGCAATTGTTCAATGTTTAAACTAAACTTTTGTGGTTCACGAATATAATCAATTATCTCGTGTGTAAGGTGTTACTATCGAACCTATCCAGTACCCAAAGGAAGAAATTTCTATTTGATGTGAAGTATTATATGTGGGATGACCCGATGTTGTTCAAGAAATGCACTGACCAAGCCATTCGGCGAGGTGTTCCAGAAGAGGAAATGGAAAGCATTCTATATCGTTGCCATTCATCACCATGTAGGGGGCATTTTGGAGCAACACAAACGGCCGCTAAGGTGCTTCAGTCAGGTTTTTACTGGCCAACACTTTTTGGTGATTCATATACATTTGTAAAAACTTGTGATTGATGCTAGAAGGTTGACAACATCTCAAGACGGTATGAGTTACCATTGACGTCTATTCTTGAGTTAGAGCTTTTTGATGTTTGGGGAATTGATTTCATGAGACTGTTTCTGCCATCCTTTGGTCAAGAGTATATCTTGATGGAAATGGATTACGTGTCAAATAGGTTGAAGCTGTGGCCACGCCAACCAACGATGCCAAGGTGGTTCTGAAATTCCTTTAGAAAAACATAATGACAAGGTTCGGGACTTCTCGAGCCATTATCAGTGATGAAGAGACCTACTTCTGCAATAAAATGTTCAATACTCCACTGAAAATGTATGGAGTCCTGCATAAGGTGGCACTTCCATACCATCCCCAAACAAACGGCCAAGCCGAAGTGTCCAATCGAGAGATAAAACAGATCCTAGAGAAGACGGTTCATTCTAACTGTAAGGATTGGGCAGTGAAATTAGACGATGCACTATGGGCATACCACACGTCTTTTAAAACACAATCGGAATGTCACCGTATCGGTTGGTGTTTGGGAAAACGTGTTATTTGCCAATAGAATTGGAGCACCATGCCTATTGGGCGATAAAGAAGCTAAATTTTGATCTCAATGCTTCGAGGCAACAATGTCTCCTTCAACTCAATGAGATAAAAGAGTTTTGGAATGAGGCATATGGGAACATCAAGTTGTACAAAGACAAAATCAAGAAATGACACGATAAGCACATCGTCGGGAGGGAGTTCAGCCCGGGACAACAAGTTCTACTTTTCAACTCTAGGCTGAGACTCTTTCTTGAAAAGTTGAAGTCCAGATGGTCCGAACCGTTTCGAATCGGGCATGTATTTCCATTTGGCTCCGTCAAATTGCAAGGTGACGACGAACGGATTTTCCAAGTCAATGGGGAGAAAATCATGCACTATTTTGGAAATGGAGAATGAGTTGTAGAGAGTATCTCTCTCATTGACGACTGATGTGATTCATTGCTAAGTCTAGCTAGGGACGTTAAATTAAGCGTCTTTTTTTATATACAACCATCGGAATTGGTTTTTGCCAATTTTTGATATAGTAACTTTTCGGAGGTTGAAGTGATCACGCAACGAGTTTGAGAGTGAATTGAGGAGTTCGAACATTTGGGGTAGTAATATGATCCTGAACAAGATGAAATAGTGGAATGGAAGTGAAGTGGTGATAAGCCGTTTGAAAAAAAATGCAAAAAACAAACTGAAAAAGTTGCAGCCTTCACCGCTGCAGCGGTAAAGTCTATCACTACAGCGACCGCCAAGCAGAATCCATTCTACTGTTCCATCGCTGTAGCGATGGAACATTAGAAAGCCCACTGGACTTTCATCGCTACAGCGATAACGCCCCTATTCAGATAAATAGGGGCGCCGTTTCATAAAACCAAAAATTCTAAACCCTAACTCCCGAAACTCTTCAATTTTTCCTCCCAAACCAAATCAAACCTCAAAAATTCATCTTTCCATACTCAAAAACAAAGATCCCCACCACCAATCTACCACCCAAAATGCATTTCAAACCCTAAATTCGTGGTTCTAGGATTAAAGTTCAAAGAGGATAAATCTTCCATTTTCAACCGTTGGGCGCTAAAAAATTCTTCAAGTAAATCATTTTGAAACTACATTACACGTGTTTGTTGCAATCTTATTGTGATTTTCTTGTTCATTTGAAGATTGGTTGTGAAAATAGATTGTTGATGTGGAACCCCTTGAACCCCTATTGTGATTTTCTTGACATTGTGGTTTTAGGTCGATTTTTGGTGAAGAACAAGTTGTTTAGTGGTGGTTTGTTTGTTAGATCCAAGTTTTGTTTTCAAGTTTATGCAATTGTTGTTGAAATCTTGTGATTGGTGTGTGCAAATTGGGGATTGTTGGTGTTCTTGAGGGCTTGGTCCATTTTGTTGATTTGTGGAGTTCCATTGTGTTTTAGTCGTAGATTTTTGTGCATTAGATTGATTAGAAAGAATGCTAAAGAAAGGCGTTGCCAAATGTCAAAGGGGTGAGGGATCTGGTTCACGATTCGGCGATCCAGCCTCGGATTATGACTCAAGTCGATTCGTTTCGAAACAAGCAGAGCAATATTTCAATCAGTTTGAGCACAAGCGTAATTGCATTCGTGAGCGCGACTTTAACGAATTAAAAGAGCTTGCGGTCGAAATTACAAATGTGAGTAGGGAAAAAGGTTGGCAAAGTTTGTGCAGACAACCAGGCCCAGGTGACACAACTTTGGTCTGTGAATTATTCGCCACTTATGTAGAAGTCGAGAACCACCAGACTAGGGTCTGGACTTAAGTAGTGAAGTTTGATGCGGAGACAATAAACGAGCTACTGGGATTGATTCCTCCGGAACCAAAAGAAGATTCGAATGAAGAAATGGAGCAAAAAGGTCTAGAAACGGTCATCGGGACCCTATGTTCCGACAATGTTCATTGGTTACATACGGGGCTGGATCTAGCAATTTTTCCATCCAAGTACTTGCACAAATTTTCGAAGATTTGGTTCCATTTCATATGCACCAACCTCCACCTGACGTCTCATTTGATTGACGTCACCAAAGATAGAGCCTTGACGCTATATGCTATTGAGACTGGCAAGCCATTGAATGTTGGGTTCCTCGTCAATTCGGCCATCCAGTATGCAATCTGGAACACAAAAATTGGTTTGTCCTTCCCATCTCTTCTCACCGAACTTTTCAAGAAGGCGGGTGTGGTAATCTCTGGCAATAGCTTGTGCCTCCCCAAAAGACCTATGGATCTCGCGGCCATGAGACGAATCTAGAGTATCAAGGTTACGCCCCAAGAGGAAAAAGAAGTAGAGTCGTATGTGGCCCAAAGTTCTGAGGCTCCTGTACAAGCAAAAATCACAACAGAAAACCTTCACTAATAAATGGTGTATCTGGGAGAGCAACTATAGGCCCTACGGCTAGATGCCACAGCGATTCGAAATGAACACACTGCATTCCGAATGGATCAGGAGCAATACAACCAGACGATGCATCAGGCTCTACATTACTTCAGAATGCAGGCAGGCTATGATATGAGCGGCTACCCCGCGATGCCCCAGTTCCCGACACATCTTCAACAACCACCGTGCAATCCATCCCACCACGACGACGGTAGGGACGACATTCCTCGATACGGGCAGTAGGAGGTGAGACTTCCCAGGTATGCGTTCGCAACTCTTTTCGTCATCATTCTACATGATATTATTGGGATCGTTGATAGGTCATTGTGGACACTGACCAATCTAAGTTTGGGGGGGGGGATGTCTTAGTTGTTTTGTATGCAGGATGCCTATGTTAAGTTTTTGGGATATTTATGTTTTTTTTGTTATGTATGCTTTAAGTATTGTATCTTTTTCTTATTTGAAGACATTTTGTTGATTATGTAGTTAACTTTAATTGTTGTTAAACGTTTTATAGTTTAAGTTAAATTGTAGTTTATGTTCATGCATGTTTAGAAGTTTATTGTTGTGTTGAGGTTATTTAGTGTAATGTATGCATGTTTGTGTTTAATATTAGTTTAAATGTGTTTATGTTTGAAGTAGTAGTTGTGTGCTGAGTTTGAGAGTTCTTCTGGGCCATTAACTAATGATGAAATTATCTCTTAGTTGTTTATCGAGGTCAGGGATAATGCTCATTCATGTGTGCTCTGTGTGATTGACATTTCGATTTGGTAAAAGTCATTTTGGATCCTAAATTGTACGATCACGTAGACTCAATGTATAGCTATTCAATAGATTTGATGCCAATTATTCAGTAGCAAGTTCATGACAATTTTACAGATTCTAGAAACTGATTGGGGGGAACTTGAGGCGAAATCCTAGGCCTGGTAGTTTAGGAGATATGATTTAGGCATTCATTTTGATCGCTTGAACCGTTAAATCCTTCCATGTTGTATGTTTTATCCCTCGTTAACCTGTCGAAACCTGTAAGCCATTTCAATTCTGAACATGTAACAAATACCCCGGCCAATAAAACGTTTTCCAAACCTATGTCACTAAACCTATGGCACAATTTGAGTCAAAATCAAGTGAGCATTTGTATATGCTACTTGAAGTGTGCGATTGGGTTTTGGACGAACTTTTGATTAGTTCGGTATTCGAGTACTCACTTGTCATTTTTCTATCGTATTTCCACACCCGTAAAATTATACAAATCAAATAAGTTTAGGGGTTTGGTTAAAAAAAAAACATAATTCTATTTTTGTTTCTTTTGACAAGTGAGTACAACGTTTTAAAATGTTAGTTTAGGGTTGTTTCGAATTGATCTTTAAGGGTACGAGTGTGATTGAGCGCCAAGCGTTGTGCCTCGGGTATCGTTGAGTTAATAATGTTTACCTGTTTTATATTCCTGATATACCTTTGGCAAGTTGACAAAAACCGAACCAAGCCCTTTTGATCTTTTTAAATTTCCAAGCCTATATTAGTGGAGAGTGAAACCCAGTCTGGCATATGGATATCTTATACCTTTATGGTTTAAGTCATGAGCTTTTGTTGGTGAATAATTCAATCCAGTCTTTGGATGATAATATAATTGAGTTTTTGCACACACACTTGAATTGATCTAAAATGGCATTTACTGATATTGAATGTCGAAATTCTAAAACACCACATGGTGTGTTTTATTCTCGAACTCGATTCGATTGGGGGCTGTACGACGAATGATTCGCATCCTCCTCATATTTGACTACTCGCAAGTGTATGAAGTCAAAGTTTTAGTATAGTTTAATCGTGAAAGGTCGGGTTATCGTATCCACAGAGATTGGTGTCGTTACTATCGAGTACCGCAATTGACATGACCTAACTTTATCTAGGCTAAAAACAAATGTAATTAATTAAATAATACTAATACTAATATAACATAAATTAACTATATTAATATACTAATATGTTTTAGGGGAAAGAATCGCCTAGGAATTAACGTGTTTACAAATACATATTCGAACTCGATTTACTCATGTTTACGGCGTTCGACCTATTTGACAATCTCAGTATATAAACTCCGCCGCCACCTCTCCCGAGTGTAAGACGGGGGAATACATGACTTCGAGTCAACAAAGACGTCCCCCTCAACGTCTTAACGACCCTAGGTCATGTGAGTCTTGTCCAGCGTCATTGATTGCACACAATCCAACTCCCGACCAGGTCATTGGATCGTGCATTGTATTTACCCTATCGACAATCTCCGTTCTAAAACTCCTTCACCACCTCTCCCGAATGTAAGACGGGGGATATAATGCAACTTCGAGTCAACGAAGAAATTCCTCTCAACGTTTTAATGACCCTAGGTCACGTGAGTCTTGTCCCAACGTCATCGATTGTCCACAATTCAAACCCTGACTGGGTTATAGAATCGTGGCATTTGTTTACCCAAATCCAAATCCAGGATTTGTCAAAACCCTGTATTCTCCATTTATCTAGCTAAGCATGATAAACAAACAATACGATAAACACAATTAAACAATGAAGAACAAACATAAACTCAACACCGAAATCATCCAAATAACGTATTTATAAATTATATAGTTAATTCCTACTACAATCCACATTTAAGTCATGGTCATAACCGTATAAACAAATAAGAACGAGCTAAACATGCTCACATGATCCTAAGTTAAAAAAATAAGAAAAAATAATCGAAGAACTTAGCCTCGTCTGAAGATAAACCGCTAAGAACGCTCAACGATCGTTCTACCATCTCCTCCACTTCGAGATGTGAGCTCCACCTCTAAAACTCCAAAAACTAGCCTAAATATGGCCTAAGATGCCCAAATGACCGGGAGGGTCTAAGAGGAGGGGAGAGGAGTGGATACATATAAGCAAAATATCTCAAAATATCTAAACAAATATCAAGGCTGTGCAGAGGGTTTCCGCCTAGGCGAAGGGTTCCACCGCTTAGGCGAAGGGTAGGTCGGTTTGGTGATCGGCTAGGTGGTGAAGAAGGCGGCAGCTGTGGAAATCTTTCTGCTGGTTCACCGCCTAGGCGGTAGGTTATCAGTAGCCTTTGGTCTTTCTCAACATCTTCACCGCCTAGGCGGTGGGCCTGTTTCACAATTTTGTCTTCGAGCTTATTTTCCACCGTTCTTCGACCGTTTTTTATTTGAAATCATTGTGTGTGCCCTGCGATCACGACGGGAGGAATGGGAGAGAGAGAGAGAGAAAAAAAAAATGGCAACGTAGCTTTGTTTACTCCACAAATCCATCTCTCTCTCTCTCTCTCTCTCTCTCTCTATATATATATATATACGTGGTGATCATGGATCACCATTATTCTAGAAGACAAACCAAGAGAGAGAGAGAGAAGAACGAAGGAGTAGAAGCCATCGAAGAAGCTGCCGGAGATCACCGGTGATGGTTCAGGGCGTTTTACAGGGTTGTTGGTCATCTTGGTGGTTGGAGTAGGTAAGTGTGACACTATTTTTGGGTCATATGGAAGTTGGTATGTGTGTGTGCTCTGTTTTACTGTTTGGGGTTATAACCGGTGGGGTTGGGGTGTTGTTTGGTGTGTGTTTTGGTTGGGTTGAAGGGGATGAGGCTGGTAGTGTCCGTTGTAAATTTGGGGTAGTTGATCATGGAGGTGGAGTGGTGAATTTAGTGGCCAGAGCTGGTGACGCAAAGGGATTAAGGGCTGGTCTGTTCTGTTCTGTTAGGGACGAAAGAAGTTTCGCCTAGGCGATGGAGGTTCGCTTTGGCAGTAAAAGATCAGTGAGCAAGAAATCGCGTGTTCACCTAGGTGGTGGAGGTTTGCTTAGGCGGTAGAAGATCAGAGAACAAGAAATCGCGTGTTCGCCTAGGAGGTGGGGGTTCTCGCCTCGGCGGTGACCCGTCAGTGCGTATTTTCTATTCAGTTCAGGCACTCGTTCGCCTAGGTGGTGGGGAGCAAAATCATATCCTAAGGAATTTCTAAGATAATCGACAACCGTTCCGAAGTGGGTGACGTCTCTTATCAGTTTTTATGATTTACTAAATTAGTTTTCTATCCTTAATAAATCGAAATGAAGAAAATAAATAATGAGATTGTTTATATAAAAACTTTAACGACAAAAAAAAAAAAAACACGCGAAATCATATCTTCATATAACAAAACGTGGGGAATGGGAAATTAATGAATGTAGGGCTTGCAACACATGATTAGGTTAATTTTTGCTACTCTATTAATTTAAATCCTGTCACAAATAGGTTCACAATTTTCAAAGACTCAGTAGCGGAGAGTTAGGGGAGCTTGCAAGTGCGAATTTTCAGGTGAGTGTACTGTCTTCTTACCAAACTATTTTTCTATGTACATATATGATGACATATGTGTTTACTTAAACTGTATGATTTTATAAATGATGTGGACCGAGCAGGTTTTGAGTGAGTTGGTAAAATGAATTTCCGTTGAATTGTTTGGGTTTTAAAAAAGAAAGATTTTATAAATAATTTGTTGGAAATTTGACAGTAATTGATTTGACGATGGTGAGTATCTACTTCGGAAAAATGGTGTTATTGTTTTGATTGGTGTTGTTGGTTGGACTATGCCATAGTTTATGTCATGTCCGGAGGGTGGTCCAGCAGGTGGTGATTCATATTATGACCCGTTTGGAAGTATAGTCCGACAGGTGGTGATTCATATTATGGTCTGTTCGGAGGGTAGTCTGGCAGATGGATATTTATTATGGTGATTGATATTATGGCCTCCGGAGATGTCCGGTAGGTAGTGATCTGTGCAGTTAGGTTCGCTAGGAAGGCATATCCTACGGATGGTTACGGTACCGTTGTAACTCCCGATCATGAGGTTAAAACGATCACTATGGCTTAGCCGATGTGTATGTGGGTGAGATGTGAATTTTGAAATGCGGTGTTTTACTAAGATTGGTGATTTATTGCATATGGTGATTGGTATGGTTTTATATTGAATGGATTGGAATGAAATTTATATATTCATTGATTTATTTTCATTGCTTATTTTATGAAGAGATGTTTATGCTATGGTATCCGTATATTTACGTTTGATCCCTTTAAAGGTTTAGAGAATGTATTATTATTTTTAAAATATTTTTCTTTTACTAAGAAGGCAGTACACTCGCAGGTGCTGTAGAGAAACTTTTGTCCCCTACTGGCAATAGGTCGAATCCGGAAGGGTCGTAGCGAGGGAGTATCTTGACAGTGATTTCTGTTTTGGGTAGTATATGTTGGTTGTTTAAAATGAACTTATATTTTTGTTGTAAGAACAAGAGGGTTCCCAATACAGGAGGTATGTGTTTTTTTGATGGCCTTTGTAAATAATATTTTTATGTGTAAGTTGTTTTCTGTAGTGTTTGTCATTTTCGGATGAGATGTGTCGTTGTCACACCGACCCCATAGGGTCGGGTATCCGGGGTGGGATGTGACAATTTTGGTATTAGAGCCTAAGTTATAGGTTCTGTAGAATTGTCAGTAATTATAGCATAGGAAGGATCCTGAAATAGGAAGACGTGCCAGTCATTAGTCAGTAGGGGACTTTTAGGAAAAGTGTTAGTGAGTGATTTTTGTTATTCGCGTAATAGTTAATTAATGTATATTTAGTACTTGCAATTGTCTTCGGTTGGTTTAGTTAGTGGTTGAGTCGCATTTTATGGTTGATAATTGGTATGGAGCAAAGTGATGAAAACTCTGGGAGCGTAAGACCCCAGGGGCAGCTCAAACCCTCTTAGCAAGTTGAACCTCAAGGACAAGGAGATAGGGTTAAAGGAAGCCTAGATGTAGTTGAGAGGATTCTGCAGGCTGCTGCCTAGTTGACTGAGCAGCAAGCGAGGATAATGGAAAGCCAAAGGGCTCAGAGTGAGATTTCCACATCTTAGGCAATGCGCTTAAAGAGATTAAAAAAATTGGATCCTCCAGTCTTTACCGGGACATCAGGTCCAGCTGATGCTCAAAATTGGCTTAGAGGCATGGGCCATGTGTTTGAGGCGATGGGGATTGTCGACGATAGTCGAGTTCCTCTTGCCACTTTCCAGTTAAAAGAAGAGGCGGAGCATTGGTGGGAGGAAATGAAAAGGTTGATTTCTGGTGCTGGCGAGGAGATTTCTTGGGATCGTTTTGTTGTTGTATTTAATAAAAAGTATTTTCCCGAGTCATACCAATATCAGATAGAAGAGGAATTCATAACGTTGAAGCAGGGAAAAATGGTGGTGCAACAATATAAAGTTTGATTTGAAGCTTTATCTCATTTTGCTCTGGACTTGGTTAGAACTGAAGAGGTAAAGTGCCGACATTTTCAAAAGGGGCTTAACCTAGAAATTCATACCAGTTTGACGAGCCGACAAATTAAAAATTATGCAGAACTGGTGAATATGGCGAAGTTAGTGGAGCGAGATGTTTAAGAAGCTATGGAGAGTCGTGAGTAGTCCAAAAAAAGCCTATTCAAGTCAACCCGTGAATTTTCGGGTGGTGTTTCACGTGGAGCGGTATCTCGACTGCCAGTTGTTCGAACATCGTCCTTTGGTCAGCCTGTCAGGGGTCGTAGTCCCCAGCACTTATATCCCGAGCGACAGAAGAATGCATTTAAATCTAATGTTGGTCCGCAGAGGCAGGGGAGAAGTCATCAGCTTAGTCGAGTCGGGGGAGATAGATGTTATCGGTGTGGGGCACTAGATCACTTTGCTAAAGACTGTACTAGGGCAGTTCCAGTATGTTTTCGTTGTAAGGAGCAGGGTCATATAGCATCAAATTGTCCGGAATTTGTTTCTACACCTGTATCATCCGCGGGTGGTATGGGTAGTGTTGGTTCTAGCACTGTCCAAGGGCATGGACGAGGATCGGCTAGAAGACCTCCAACACGAGGTCGGGTTTTTGCTACCACTCGGCAGGATGCCCAGGCTACACCCGATGTTGTCACAGGTATCATTGCATTATATGCTAGTAATGCTCGTATACTCATTGATCCTGGTTCTATGCATTCCTTTGTTTTATCAACATTTATGATGCAAATAGGCAAGTTTCTTATTTCTTTATCATATTGTATTGTTATTTCCACTCTGGTAGGTGAGTCAGTTGGGATAGATAGTGTGTTCAAAGACTGTCCGCTTCGAATCGGTGATAGGGAGCTGGGGGCAGATTTATTACCCTTGCGTATTTTTTATTTCGATGTAATATTGGGTATGGACGAGTTATCTGAATATCATGCCACCATGGATTGTTTTAAGAAGGAAGTGAGATTCCAAATCTCAGGTGAGCCAGAGTTCCTTTTCGCGGAAAATAGAATCATTACACCTGTTAGTCTAATCTCAGCCCTTGAAGCTAGGAAATTATTGCAGAAAGGATGTCAGGGCTATCTTGCACACGTGATTGATACTAACCAGAGAGAAGTCATGATGGTGGATATTCATGTGGTCAAATATTTTCACAATGTGTTTCCGGATGAATTGCCAAGGCTGCCAATAGATAAGGAAATAGAATTCACGATTGAGTTACTTCCAGGAACTGTTCCTATATCGATTCCACCTTATCGTATAGCGCCTAGTAAGCTGAAGGAATTGAAGGTGCAGTTGCAAGATTTATTGGAGCGTGGGTTTATCAGGCCTAGTGTTTCCCCGTGGGGTGCCCCAGTGCTTTTCGTAAAAAAGAAGGATGGCACGATGAGGATATGCATAAACTATCGGTAGTTGAATAAAGTGACGGTTCAAAATAAATATCCGTTACCTAGGATTGATGATCTATTTGACCAGCTTTAGAAAGCTAGGGTGTTCTCTAAGATAGATCTTCGGTTAGGGTATCACCAATTGAAAGTCAGAGACGGTGACGTAGCAAAAATAGCATTCCGTACTAGATATGGACACTATGAATTCTTGGTTATGCCCTTCGGTTTGACAAATGCCCCTACTGCTTTCATGGACTTGATTAATCGAATTTTTCAACCTTATTTGGATCAATTTATTATCGTATTCATAGACGATATCTTGATCTATTCCCCAAGCCGAGAAGAGCATTCAGAGCATCTTCGAATCGTGTTACAGACGTTACGGGAAAAGAGATTATACGCGAAATTTAGCAAATGTGAATTTTTGTTAGATCATGTGATATTTTTGGGGCACGTCATTTCGGGAGACGGTATTCAAGTAGATCCATAGAAAGTTGAAGCTGTTGTTCAATGGGAAAGACCTAAGAATGTGACGGAAGTGCAGAGCTTCTTAGGTTTGGCGGGTTATTATAGACGGTTTGTTCAGGATTTTTCTGTGATAGCTGCCCCATTAACTCATTTAACCCGCAAGGAATCTAAGTTTGAATGGACCGATAAATGCGAATAAAGGTTTCAGGAGCTAAAGAATAGATTGATATCGGGACCAATACTGTCCCTCCTGACAAAACGGGTGGTTTTGTGATTTATAGTGATGCGTCCCACCAAGGGCTGGGATGTGTACTGATGCAGCATGGTCATGTAATCGCCTATGCATATCGATAATTGAAGAATCATGAGCGTAATTATCCGACGCATGATTTGGAGTTGGCAGCGATTGTATTTGCCCTAAAGATTTGGAGGCACTATTTATATGGCGAAACCTGCGAAATATACACCGATCATCAGAGTTTAAAATACTTGTTTACTCAAAAAAACCTAAATTTGAGACAAAGACGTTGGATAGAGTTGATTAAAGATTATGATTGCACCATCCACTATCATCCAGGAAAAGTTAATATTGTAGTAGATGCGTTGAGTCAGAAATCAGCGGGTTCGATCGCACATATTCGAGTAGTTCGTACTAATCTATATGCCAAGCTGAGATCGATGTGAGTTTAATTAGCGGTTGGGCAGACAGCGGCACTGCTTGCGACATTGACATTGAGACCGACGTTGATAGATTGTATTATTGAAGCTCAGAAGTCGGATGATCAATTAGGAAGGATACGAAATGAAGTAAAAAATGGGTTCAGAACAGATTATCATATTAGGGATGGTTATGGGGCATTAATGTTTGGCATTATGCTATATATGCCTAATGATATCAACTTGAAGAAGGTTATCCGCGCATGCAATGCATCCGGGCAGTTCCAAAATATACCGAGACCTGCGTGATCATTATTGGTGGACCGAAATGAAGCAAAAAATCGTAGAATTCGTTGCCAGATGTTTAATTTGCCAGCAAGTAAAGATTGAGCATTATCGTCCAAGTGGGTTGCTGCAACCTCTACCTATTCCCAAGTAGAAATGGGAACATATTATGATGAATTTTGTTTCAAGATTACCCCACACTCAAAAAGGCTATAATTCTATTTGGGTGATTATTGACAAGCTTACCAAGTCCACTCATTTTCTGGTCGTAAAGACGACATTTTTACTTGAGAAATTTGCTAAATTGTATATCAATGAAATTGTAAGGTTGTATGGCGCTCCGGTTTCTATAGTGTCCAATAGAGATCCGAGATTTACTTCAAGATTTAGGCCAAGTCTTCAGACCGCTTTGGGTACCAGGCTGAATTTTAGCACTGCTTTCCACCCTCAAACAAATGGTCAATCGGAGCGTACAATTCAAACGTTGGAGGATATGCTGAGAGGATGTGTGTTGGAATTTCCTGGTAGTTGGGACAATCATTTGTCATTGATGAAATTCGCCTATAACAACAGCTATCATTCGGTAATCGAGATGGCCCCATATGAAGTGTTATATGGTAGGAGATGTAGGACTCCAGTTTGTTGGATGGAGGTGGGTAAACAAAAATTGTTGATATCAGATATAACCCTAATGACCTCAGACAAAGTGAAGATGATACAGGAAAAAGTGAAAATTTCTCAGAGTAAACAAAAGAGTTATGCAGACAATTGCCGGCGGGAGTTGGAGTTCGAAGTAGGAGAACATGTATTTTTGCGTATCTCTTCTTGGAAAGGTATAATGAGGTTCGAAAAGAAAGGAAAGTTGAGTCTAAGATACATCGGACCATATGAAATTTTGGAACGGGTTGGCGCTACAGCGTATAGGCTTGCATTACCTTCAAAATTATCTCGACTACATGATGTTTTCCACGTATCGATGCTTCGAAAATATGTGCCCAACCCTTCTCATGTGTTGACTTCGCAGCCGATTGAATTGAAGAAAAAAAATTTACTTATATTGAAGAACCAGTTCAAATTCTAAGCCGTAAGGATCAAGTGTTACGAACAAAAACGATTTCGTTAGTCAAGGTTTTGTGGCGTAGTCACGTAGTGGAAAAAGTGACTTGGGAGCGAGAAGATGAGATGCGGAACAAGTACCCACATTTGTTCGGATAGGTACGAAAATTTTCGGGATGAAATTTCTTATAGGAGGAAAGAGTTGTAAGACCCCAATTTCATGCTTGTGCGTCATTTAATTGCATTAAATAAAAATAAATAAATAAAAAATTTAAGGGGACAATCTTATATTTTTGAAAATTATAAAAATTAAAAAGACTAAGGGAAGAAAATTAGAATTTTGGGGAGAGGAAAGAGTATTTAAACTAAAGATACATATATATATATATATATATATATATATATATATATATATATATATATATATATATATATATATATATATATATATATATATATATACTTGGTGATCAGGGATCACCATTATTCTAGAAGAAAAACCAAGAGAGAGAGAGAGAGAAGAACGAAGGAGTAGAAGCCATCGGAGAAGCTGCCGGAGATCACCGGTGATGGTTCAGGGCATTTCACAGGGTTGTTGGTCGTCTTGGTGGTTGGAGTAGGTAAGTGTGACACCCTTTTTGGGTCATATGGAAGTTGGTATGTGTGTGTGAAGTGTGTGCTCTGTTTTGCTGTTTGAGGTTGTAATCGGTGGGGTTGGGGCATTGTTTAGTATGTGTTTTGGTTGGGTTGAAGGGGATGAGGTTAGTAGTGTCAGTTGTAAATTTGGGATGGTTGATCGTGGAGGTGGAGTGGTGAATTTAGTGGCCGGAACTGGTGACGCAAAGGGATTAAGGGCTGGTATGTTCTGTTCTGTTAGGGACAAAGGAAGTTTCACCTAGGCGGTGGAGGTTCGCTTAGGCGGTAAAAGATCAGTGAGCAAGAAATCGCGTGTTCGCCTAGGCGGTGGAGGTTCGCTTAGGCGGTAGAATATCAGAGAGCAAGAAATCGTATGTTCGCCTAGGCGGTGGGGGTTCTTGCCTAGGCGTTGACCCGTCAGTAAGTATTTTCTGTTCAGTTCAGGCACTCGTTCACCTAGGCGGTGGGTTTCCGCGTAGTCGGTGGGGAGCAAAATCATATCCTAAGGAATTTCTAAGAGAATCGACAACTGTTCCGAGGTGGGTAACGTCTCTTATTAGTTTTTATGATTTATTAAATTAGTTTTCTAGCCTTAATATATCAAACTGGAGAAAATAAATAATGAGACCGTTTATATAAAAACTTTAGTGACACAAAAAAAAAAAAAAAACACGCGAAATCATATCTTCATATAACAAAATGTAGGGAATGGGAAATTAATTAACGTAGGGCTTGCATCGCACGATTAGGTTGATTTTCGCTACTCTATTAATTTAGGTCCTGTCATAAATAGGTTCACAATTTTCGGAGACTCAGTAGCGGAGAGTCAGGGGAGCTTGTAAGTGCGAATTTTCAGGTGAGTGTACTGTCTTCTTACTAAACTATTTTTCTATGTACATATATGATGACATATGTGTTTACTTAAACTGTATGATTTTATAAATTATGTAGATTGAGCAGGTTTTGAGTGAGTTAGTAAAATGAATTTTCGTTGAATTGTTTGGGTTTTAAAAAAGAAAGATTTTATAAATAATTTGTTGGAAATTTGACGGTAATTGATTTGATGATAGTGAGTATCTGCTGCGGCAAAATGGTGTTATTGCTTTGATTGGTGTTGTTGGTTGGACTATGCCATAGTTTATATCATGTCCGGAGGGTGGTCCAGCAGGTGGTGATTCATATTATGACCTGTCTGGAAGTATAGTCCGACAGGTGGTGATTCATAGGATGATATGTCCGGAGGATGGTCCGACAGATAGATATTTATTATGGTGATTGATATTATGGCCTCCGGAAATGTTCGGTAGGTAGTGATCTGCGCAGTTAGGTCCGCTAGGAAGACATATCCTACGGATGGTTACGGTACCATTACAACTCCCGATCGTGAGATTAAAACAATCACTATGGCTTAGCCGATGTGTATGTGGGTGAGATGTGAATTTTGAAATGCAGTGTTTTACTAAGATTGGCGATTTATTGCATATGGTGATTGGTATGGTTTTATATTGAATGGATTGGAATGAAATTTATATATTCATTGATTTATTTTCATTGCTTATTTTATGAAGAGATATTTATACTATGGTATTCGTATATTTACGCTTGATCCCTTTAAAGGTTTGGAGAATGTATTATTATTTTAAAAATATTTTTCTTTTACTAAAAAGGCAGTACACTCGCAGGTGCTATAGAGAAACTTTTGTCCCCTACTGGAAATAGGTCGAATCCGGAAGGGCCGTAGCTAGGGAATATCTTGACAGTGATTTCTGTTTTGGGTTGTATATGTTGGTTGTTTAAAATGAACTTATAATTTTGTTGTAAGAACAAGAGGGTTCCCAATAAAGGAGGTATATGTTTTTTTGATGGCCTTTGTAAATAATATTTTTATGTGTAAGTTGTTTTCTATAGTGTTTGTCATTTTCGGATGAGATGTGTCGTTGTCACACCGGCCCTATAGGGTCGGGTATCCGGGGTGGGATGTGACAGTGGCGGTGGAGAAATCGGTGGCTGTGAAAAATATTCTGCTGGATATCCGCCTAGGCAGTGGGATGTCAGCTTGAATTGGTTTTTTATCTGCTTCTTCACCGCCTAGGTGGTGGGCTTCCTTCAGATTTTTGCCTCCTTACTCATTTTTCCATCGTTCTCCGACCGTTCTCAATACGAATTGATCGTTTATGCTCCAATTTCATACCTTTTCACCCCACACACCTGTTTTAATACAAAAATAATAAAAATGTATTAAAACGTATTAAAAACACAATAAACGTACTTAAAAACTAACAAATTCGATTTAAAAATATAGGGGTAATTTACACCTATCAGAGGCCGTAGAGGAAAAAATATTTTGGTTGATTAATTGAATTTAGAACTCACACGTTATTACTTCTAGTTTATTTGTGTTCTTTTGTTTTTAGTATTGAAGTAAGTTAATTAGTTGTGATAGTTTATCTTAGTGTAAGGGTATTTTGCTCGAGGACTAGCAAAATTTTAAGTTTGAGGGTATTTGATAAGTTGAATTTACCTATATATTTTCAAGCCAAATTTGGTAGTTTTCGTGTATTTTTGTAATGTTTTAAATCATTTATATTCGTTTTTACGTAAATCAGGTGTAGGGACGAAAACGGTTAAAAATCGAGCAAATCGATAGGAAGTCGGTGGAGAAACGTTGAAAAATATCTAGAAATAAAACCTGCAGTCTCACCACTGCAGTGTTCAAGGGCCAGTGGCCCTTGATGCTGACACTACAGCGATGGGCTTCATCGCTGCAGCGGTGAAGGGTCAATAGACCTTCTGCCCAACCACCACTGCAGTGATGGCCCTCATCATTGCAGCGATAAAAGGGGAAAAGCCCTACTGCTTATCCGTAGCTACAGCGATGACTTCTATCGCTGCAGCGATCAATTAAACAGCTGGCATAGATCTTTTTAGATTTTTTTTGGATATTTTCAAACTCATTATGTATCCACCCATTCCAACTTTGTACCAAAACGTTATTAGATTTATTTTAATCCCTAGATCAAACCCTTTAAGATGGAAAGCTCATTTGAAAAAGAAGAAACGATCTCAGAGCGATTTTTGCGAAAGTGGAACCATCCACTTAACAGATTTGTCATTCCTTCTTTGTTTCTCAACTTTGTGTATTGAATAATGAAGTTATTCTCGTGTTTTAATGAATATTTGGTTATGATCATGTATGGCTAAGTAGATATTATCTAGGGATTGATTAGTTCATGAACATGCACGTTTGAGTGAATCCATGTTTTGTTAACGGTTGTTCATCTATATCTGATTGTGTTTACCGTTTTATTACATTTATGGTATGCTTTGTATGGTATTATGGTTGGTTTGAGAATACGGGGTTTGACACTCGAAAAAGGTAACCCCGGATTCGGACTAGGGTTAAACACAACGCGACGTTCTAATGTTTCGAGAGATTATTAGAATATGTGCAATCCGTGAGGTTGGGTCAAGACTCATGTACTCATTTAGAATGTTGACACGAGTACGTATTCGCTCACTTTACACTCGGGAGAGGTAGTGAGTAAGTTTACGATACCTAAATTATCGGATAAGTTGAATGCCGTTAATGTAAACTAAACGAAATCAAACATATATTAGTGAACAAAATTAATCTCTAAGTAATCTATTTTCATAGAATTAGTTCCAAGTTTTTAGATTTAATTAGTTTTCAATTTGCAAACATAATTCAAGCCTTGAAACGTCTAGATAATATTAAGTTATGTCAATTGTAGTACTTAACTAATCCTAGGACAAATCCCAATGGACGACACTCGATCTTCGGATCCACTTTATTAAAACTTGACCTCGTGCATTTGTGAGTAAAATCGAAGCGTTAAATAATAGCGAACAAACACCTACCATCACTTTTTTCTTAAAAAGACGATTCCAACACTACCAAAATCACTGACATTGGATATTATAATAGCCCTCATAGATGTTCCGAAGATTCTACCGATCCGCAACATATTTTACCAAGTTGGATTCCATGTCAGCCCTAGGGTCAACTATATGTTAGCGCCATAGCAGCTACCACGAGAAACGCCACGTCATTACCATTTGCCACGTTAACTGCCATATAACCTCTATTGGCTTTTCGTCACCACGTCATCGACACGTGGCTTCCATGACATCACTACGTCATCGCCACGTGTAGGAATTGTCAACCCACCAGCTAGTGCCATACCATTATTCTATGCCAACTCATCTGGCACATCAGCCCTGATCAACACTTGTTGCTGATCGGTTCAATGTTGAACTTTGTTTGGCTGGTTCACACATTTTTCGACTAGTTCTTGAAGATCTAACATCGATTCTTAGCTAATTTTGGCATTCCAAATCCATATGTGGCCTCAGTTTACTAAAATTTGGATTATACATTATAGTTCATTTATATTATTGATTTGATTCATTACGGTGGTTTGACTTGTTTAAGAGTTCATCAATCAGTTCTTCACAATTATAGATCGATTCTTGGATAATTTTGGTATTCCAAATCCATCTATAGTCTTCATTTACTAAAATTCAGATCATACATATAGTTTCCTATATATTGTTGATTTATTTTGTCACTATAATTTGACTATTTCAAGGGTTTATCAATCGATTCTTCACGATTATCTGTCAGTTCCTAGATATTTTTAGCGTTCTGAATCCATTTGTGACCTTAGTTTCTCCAGATTCATATCATAAAGTATATTTTATTGTATATTCTTGATCCAATTCAACAACGATATCTAAGGGTAGTTCCTACTCAACCACCTCAAACTCCATCATCCACCAGTTCAGGTCCACATCTAACACTCATGATTTTGTCTTGTTTATTCGCTGAACTAATAACGGTATTATCCTCCTTCTACTATATGTAGACGACATGATCATTATAGGAGATAATATGTACGAAATCTCTAACCTAAAAAATTTTCTCAGTGGAAGTTTGATGTATCTTTCAATTACTCGCCCTGATATCGCCTATGCCATCCATCAAGCCACCTAGTTCTTGTTTGTTCCTCGGACCACTCATTACTAGTTGTTCTTTGTATTCTTCAGTATATCAAAGGGCACCTTATTTCATGGACTTTATTTTTTTACCCAGTCTGTTCCTACATTATAAGCTTATTCTGATGCCGACTGAGCTAGAGATTCTACTGACAGATGTTCTACCACTGGTTACTGTTTCTTCCTAGGTAACTCTCTCATTTATTGACGTAGTAAAAAACAAACTATGATTTCACATTCCAGTACTGCAGCTGAATATCGTGTCATCGCTGATGCAACACAAAAATTACTTTGACTTTGTTGGCACCTCGCTAACATGGGAGTCTTTTCCCCCTACTGTCATTGTTCTACATTGTGATAATATGAGTGTTATTCATATTTCTCATAATAACGTTTTCCACAAGCGTACAAAATACGTCGAGACTGATTGTATCAAAGTTTAAGTTATAGGTTTTGTAGACTCGGTGTTATTATCATGTCAGTAGTGGACCATAGGATAAGTCGTTGAGTTGTGATATAGGTTTAGACAATTGTTCAAAGTCATTTCACGTGATTAATAGGTAGCACATATGCATCCGACATTGCATTATAGTAATTATTGTTTATATTACCGTATTTGAGGGTAATACATATCTTTATGTATTATTATATTATTACTTCATTTATTTAAAGTAATTGAATTTTGGAATGATTGTAAAACTCAATTTTTACATATACATATTTTTAGGGGGGAAGGATTGTAAAACCTAATTTTTGCACATAAATATTTTTAGTTGCATTTTAAAACTTCTAGAAAAATAATGGGGTTTGTTGTGATATTTAATTTTGGAAAAAGTACATTTTAAACTCTTTAGGTATTAACGTATTTCTAAATGATCCTTCTCCGTTTAAGCGTTTTATTTTAAACTCTCTACGTATCAGCATGTTTTTAAATGGTCTTTTTGTCAAAAAATCCATCAAATTTAATGGAATAGAGGGGTAAAATAGTATTTTTATATAATTTTAATTTTTTAATAATTTTCTTTTTTTTTCCCTAATATATTTCTCTCCCGCTCAACTCTCTCTCTTCCTCCTCCCCTCTTGCTCCCTCACTTTCTCTCTTCCTCCCTCCATCTCTCTCTCTCTCTCTCTCAAGAAAGACACCATTAGAACTCCAAAATCGGTCTCTGCCCCGCCATCGTTGAATCAAATCCACCATCACCGTGCCACCGCTCTGCACCACTATCACCGTGCCACCATCCTCTGGCTTCCCCTTTTCTACCAGAGCTCCATCTCTCCCTTCTTTCTCTCTATATTTCATATCAGAAGTACCTGAAACATAAAAGAAATGGGTAAGTTTTATGTTGTCTTCTTCCCATTCATGGTGCACGACAACCTTATTGCAACACTGGATATGGTGAAACTCTTCTCCTTTAGGGGTGTCAAAACCACCATCATCACCACCAACCAATGGTTAAAATGTATCCAATTCAACCAGCTAATGATTTGACTGTAACCAATACAACCAATGAATGCAGCCTCCTCAAATCCACTAAATGATCTCTATCTAGTTTCCAGTTAATAAACTAGATCCAATTTTCACAAATATAAAAAAGTGAAAAAAAATTCAATCCACTAGAAAGTGAAATCAGTTCAATAATCGAGTCTTCACAAATTTAAAAATTGAATACATTAATTCACTATCTGAACTGTATCTAATCCAAGTCAATTAACAATACTAGATTTAATCGTGACCGTTCGTGCTTATGCTAATCGAAAACCTTTTGCTTCTACACCATGTCAGATGATGATGCGGTGGAGGATATACATGACGGTGCCGGAGCAGAAGAAGATGACGAAGAAGACGACATGCAAGGGAAATTCTGTAGCGGAGGGAAATCGGATGTGGGTGTCTTCACAGATATGTTCGGAGCTCCTTCATCCCAATAATCGTTTTGATCTATTCATAGCTGCTCAGTCCTCCATCATTGTTCCTGTTGATCTTCCACTGCGTTTTCCACACATGGCTCTACTAAATCAATTTCTTTTTTTCATTGATTTCCCAAATTTCTGTTGTTCAATCTCTCTCACTTGAGGTCCTTCCAAAATTCTATAGAGAACTTCAAGTAAATCCTTAAAATACCCAAAATTAGGATAGATCCAACATTCTAGGTTTTATGAGAGAGAGGAGGAGGAAAGGAAGGGAGAGAGAGAGAGTTGAGTAGGAGAGAGAGTGTGAGAGAAGCCAAAGAACAAAGAAAAATGAAAATGAAAAAATAAAAATATAAAATATAAAATATAAAATGACAATTTTACCCTTAAAATTTAGTTAATTTGAATAAAATTAAGACGGAAAGACCAAATAAAAATGCGCTTATACTCAGAAGGTTTAAATAGAGATGGATCATTTAGAAATGTATCAATACCTAGAAGGTTTAAAATATACTTTTTTTTCTTTAATTTTACCTGAAAATTAAGAGATTATTATGGTATTTAAAAAGTTGAGTTTAAAAACTTTAGAGGTCAATTGCTATTTTAAAAGAATAAAGAAAAAAAAAAAGTTAGTCGATGAACTTCTTTCACTATATATATATATAGTAAATGGGTAAATGACTCCCTCTCTCTTTGACTCTCTCTTTCTCACACACTCAATACTCTTAAGGTATGTATTTCTCTCTCTCTCTCTCTCTCTCTCTCTCTTTTACACTAAGACTTGTGTATTATAAATATACCTAATTTGTGAATAATACAACTTAAAAATAAATATTGTAAATTTTATTAAAATAGTAATTTTTATTATTTCGCTGACTAATAAATATTATGAATAGTTGGTTAAGATTTTTTTCGTAGATTCAATTATTAATTAGAAAATTTTGTAATTGTTTTTATAATTATTATTTTATAATTAATATTGACTTAAGAGATGGGGCATTTAATAAATTTTGTAATATTTGGGAATGGAAAAAATCGCAATATAGTGTCACGCATTACAAGCATTTCATTGCATATTAAATTTATTTAGTTAAATTCTTAATTTAGGCCTTATCATTGTTAGGTTCACAAACGACGCCGATTACGACAATATTCCAACGATAGCCTAATAACAGTGTGAATATTGAGGTGAGTGTATTGTCATCTATATAAATTGTCAAATTATATTTTCATACTAAATTGTGAAAAAGAGAAAATTTATTAAAATTGACGATTTTATAACATTATGTGGATTGAGTAAAATTTTAAGCATGGAAAATAATTTTTATTATTATCTGACTATACCATAGTGTGATCTCGACAGGAGGACATACCCTGCAAGATGTTGTTAGTCATGACAGGAGGGCATGTCTTATAAGACGTTTATGTTGCGACCTGACAGAAGGCAAGTCCTATAGGTGGTGGTTGTTGTTAACAATGATGATTATCATCATGATATGATGGTTTATACCACGTGTTGGCTCCTACCATTAGAGATATTGAATAGCCCTAACACTGATGATAACCTTAGATTGCACAGTCATAAAGGTTATAGTACCGTTATAACTCCCGATCATGAGGTGAAACGATCCTATGACTAGTAGGGAAATATGTGTGCAGTATTTTATTATATATATCAAAGTAAATTTGATCGGTTGACTTTAATTCAATTATTTTGTCATGGTAATACCTATTAGATTTTATTATTGCTCATTGTGTGATATATTCTATTTTAGAAAGTGATGTTTCATAAATATAATTGATCCATAAATCGTTTTATAGTATGAAGATAGTATACCGATAAATTATTTTATCTCAGGTACCTCGGCTAGAGATAGGTCTACTACTACCACTAGGTAGAGTTAGATGATTATGTCATTTTTTTTAAGATTGACAGGACAGATGTGAACTGTGAAAAAAATCAGTTTTTTTTTTGGTTTTTTTTTTTTTTTTTTTCCATAATTTTGTTATGAATGTTTGGGACATATGTATTTCTGAATTTTGAAGTTGGTAAATATTTTTTTAAAAAAAATTATATCAGTACACGTTTATATATATTTGTTGTTGATCGAGTAACATCAATTCTAGGTCACGCCTAGTCTCAGGCGTTGGGGGCCCAGGGTGGGTGTGACAGATTGCCACTTTATCTATCCCAACATTATCTAGAATATGGTTTGTTTTCAATCTGTCAGTTCAGCCGACCAAACAACAAATATTTTCATAAAAACTTATCCACTTTCACACTTTGATTTCCAAACTCATGTTCACATCTCATTTACCGCCTTGAATTTGAAGGGGGGTGTTAATATATGTAATGGGCCTTGGCCCACTATGTCCAACCCTAGTCTTACTAGGAAAACTAAACCCTAGTCTCACTAGGAAAACCAAATCCTAACCCTACTAAGGTTACCCTAGTCACCTCCTATATATAGACCATTTGTATCTATAATGTATCTTTCCTATTTATCAATATAATTCTCTAATGTTCCTCAACATTTTGCGTCTCATTTATTCTAACAAATATATTATTATTTAGTTAAACCAAAATAGTTTAATTCTTTAAGTTTCCAAATAGAGCCAATTTGATCCATCTATTTTAAAAACTATCACATTGGATGAACGCAATCAAAAAATGATTACATATTTATGACTCCTCATGCTCTTTCTGTGAGTTGGATATTCTAGCAATGCTTTACTGAAATAATATTGGCTTTACATTTCTATTTAGTTGCCTTAACTTAAAAAAAAATAAAAAAAAAAAAAAAAAAAAAAAAAAACCTATTTTGTTGCTCAAAAAGGTCTTAATCAAAGCATTATTTAAATTTGGAGATCGGTTATTCTCGGGGAAGGGGTTAGGCGCCCTAAGACATTCGTTCACAAACGGTACCCAGTGTTTAAGTGTTTTAAATCAAACTAAGTCCAAGTTTTTTTTAGTTTAGTTAGTTAACATGATCGTTTTCCCTTATTCTTTTATTTAATTTTGTCATGCAAATGAAGTAAAGTTAATAAACAAGTAAATAAAACAAGTAAAATAAAATACAAAAATGTTCCCCTTTTAAACCTCCTATCGATTATGGAAGAATCGATAGGCTTGGTCCCCAAGAAGAGGGCTTTGATTTTAGCACAAGTTATGATGGTAATTATGTATAAAAAAAAAACTTTAAATAAAAGTCTTTCCATTACGACAAGATTTTTATAAAAAAAAAAAATCTTTAAAAAAATAATTAAAGACTAAGAATACATTTTTTGTTGTTTTCTATATAAAAAATAAATGATTTTTTAAAATATTTATTTTAAAATATTTTAAAACGCACTTTTTGGTTCTTAAAAATATTTTAAAGAAAACTTTGAAAATATTTAGTTAGACTTTTCTTATGGAGGGAAAACACTTTAAAATAAAAAGAGTGTTTGTTTTCTTATGAAAACAAAATATTTTTTAAAACAGATGAAAGAAAAAAAAAATATTTTTAAAAAGAAATATATTTTTAAGTAAAAGAGAGTTTTGTTTTCTTCTACAAAACAAACTTGCTTTAAAATAAATGAAAGTTTTATAGTTATAAAAAACAAATTTTTAAAGTTACATGTTTTAGTTTTTAGAAACTTTTTTTTTTAATGATTTTTTTTTTTATCATCTTATGAAGAAAACATTTTTTAGGAACCAAAAATATTTCAAAGAAAACTATTTTTTACGTAACGAAAAATATTTTGGCTTTACTTGTGATGATGCTTGGAAGTGGATCACCGGACACATCGGCTCCTGAGACCAGGGATGGTGGTCGGCGGTGAAGGTTAGCTTACTTTCTCTCGATTTGGTTCCTGCAAAACAATGCACCGCAGGTGGGCCAGCCAGCGTTGTACCTCTAGTGTGAAAATCAATGCAGGTTTCTAAGAAGAAAGGTAATGTACGACAAAGAGCATATGATATTGCATACCTTAGACCTCAAGTGTTTTGACCTTTATATACGAAGTGGAGAAAGACTCGTTTGGTAAGCATTCCTTAATTCTCCGAGTATGGCTAGTATCGTGGATCTCGGTTTCTTTTCCAATGAGATGTTAGGACGGTTGGCAGAGATCGTGGGACCGTTATGGCAACAATATTTTCCTGAGAGAGAGAGACGACTCTAATCGCCTTTAGAAGTGGGAGTGTAATAGCACTCATGCCCTAAGAGTATTGACCTATGTGGAATATGGAGACCTGGTCAGGTGTGGTGACCCAGAGCAAGTGTACCAAGGGCCCATCCGACTGGTCGATTTTGGAGATCCTGGACTGATGGTGTATTTGAGACCACATGGTGCCCTGATGTCTCTCATCAGATGCCCTCTTTTCCCAGGGGTGTAATGATGTCATACCTTGAGAATATTTGGACGTCTTTATGATGATTCAACGTTCTGTCGATTCTTTTTGGGGTGCGTCATGTCAAGGCTTTGGTGGCGGCATAATGTAGCAACTTTTTATCCTTCAAGACTCTTAGGCATTAAAACTGCACGACTTGATTCAACAGCTGGTCGTTTCAGCTTTTGGGATAACGGTTGACAAGGAGTATTGTTCGATCCATTGAAATAGAGGAGTTTGTGGACTCTCCAGACATGTCCTCTAGAGCGTTGCTTTCATTGTTGAGTAGTTAATGCATCCACTTATCACAATTTTCAATGGCAAGGGGTTTAGGATCTTCTTTCCGCTCTTCTAGAGCGGGGGTGATAACGAGGTTGGGTCGTCGTCTAGAGTATCCAGTGGTAATGACGATGTTGAGTTGTCATCTAGGATGTATGGCGGTAATGCTAGTGGTGTCGGGGCAGCCAATTTGGTGGTAGCTCGGAACGAATGGGCAGAATCGATGGAACCCCGTCGCATCTCTGCTCATAAGGCTAATGCTTTTGCTGAGGCTGCGCCGATGGGAGAGCTAAGATAGAAAATGGCCCATTGCATGGTGAGTCACCTGAAGGGCTTTTGTGTTTTTTATATGCATAGGAAGTTATTTGTCCCGTTAACCATGAATATGATTGCTCCTGATTCTTCGTGTAACATAGTGCAATGTTTGACCGGATACACTGCTTTCTACGATGAAGTTTTTCATGGTGGAGTTCGCTTCCCGTTTCACCCTTTCCTTTGTGAAGTCCTCCATATGGTTCAATTAGTGCCTTCACAGTTGGTGTTTAGCGCATGGAGGCTGATGGTGGGGTTCGCCATTCTATGCTTGAGAAACGGTGTCCTTTATTCGTCTTCTATTTTCTTCCACTTTTATCAGCTTGCCAGGAATGTGGCTCCACCTAACTGCTGGTATCAATTCCGAGCCCGGCACGAACATCTTATCACTAGGGTTCCAGATGATAGCCTGAGGTGGAGGAATAGGAAGATCTTGGTGACGGGGTCTTAAGAATGACCATTGGGAGGAAATAGGGCCCACTTAGTGCCTAAGAGGTGGCAAGATCCGAATAAATTTGCACCCTTACTTTTTTCTTGTATTGGGTTGCCTCCTCTTCTCAACTTCATTATTCTTTTATAGGGCCTCTTATCCGTCTAGCGCTTAGCGAGACAGAGGAAGCTATGGTTGCTCTTATGCGAGGGCTTCCTGAAACCGAACAGGATTTTTCTTTCCTCAAGGATGCTTCATTCTTCTTCTTCATGGCCCATGCTAGGGCTGCTGGTCACTCGATTCCGAATTCGTCATCGGGATTCGAACCATCTATTTCGGACACGTTGTTTGGGGAAAGATGTTAGATCCCTTATACCTTTCATCTTCCGAAATTGTTTTCTGCTTCGTCTTTTGGCAGTTGTTGGCAATTTTGTTGGTGCAAAATTGTCGGATGCCAAGTCAGAGGTCTTGTTAGATTCTAGGGATTGCGTAATTCCTTCATTTCTACCTGCAGATTTGTCAATGGGTGGCTAATGAGCTGTGGTAGCAGTAGTCCCGTTCGCAGCTTCCTTGGGGGTGACTTCTAACTCGGGCCTCGACTCTATGAAGGAGGCACAAAGACGCAGTCCCGCCATTGGTGTTATGATTCACAATGAATTTGCAGTAAAGAAGGTACGAGGATCCCTTCCGACAACTTCCAGGAAGGGTAAAGAGAAGATGGACAAGCCTTTTGGAGAGAGGCCATCGTCTTGTGATACTGTGACGCAATCCTCTAGGCTCGAAGGGCCAATAGCTAATGGGGAGACTATTCTTGTAAGACCCCGATCTTTCTTATACGTACAAATTGAGTCGCATTCGAGCATAATAAAAAATAGCAGGGTAGTTGACGCTATTAATTATTTGATTTAAAAATCTTTGGGATCAATTAGCGATTTTTAAAATGTGAATTGTAAACTTTTGGACTAAAGTAAATACCAAATATTTAATTAGGGGTGAAATTACAATTAATGAAATCTAAAATGTTGATTTTGGATTAAAATAGGAGACTTAAAGAAATTGGGGGGAAATAGTGTAATTAAAGAAAAGATATTATATATATGTGTGTGTGTGTGTGTGTGTGTATGTGTGTGTGTGTTCGTACTAAGCCGTGAGATCAACCGAAAGGTCGAGAGAAATAGAAAAAATGGGAAGTCGGTGGCTCGATTTTCATTATATATATACACACACATATATACAAAGAGAAAGGGGGAGGAAAAATCGAGAAAACGGAAGCAGAAAAAAAAATAAAGAAACGAAGAAGGAGAGGAGAACCGAAGAGAGAGAGAGGGAAGTAGGTTTTGGTTGGTGGTGGTTCGTTGTTGGTAATCGTCACCATTCGTCTCCGTCATTCGGTGATTGTGTGTGTGAATCAGTTGTTTTCTCCATCGTCGCCATCGTTGTTGTGGTTGTCATTATCAAGTTTTAGAGATAGAGAGAGAACTGGAGGGGAAAGGGGTCTCAGTTCGGTGGTTGTCGGAGCTGCTAGGTGATCGCCGGAGGTGGTGGTTCAGTTCGTCGTGGTTTCTCCAGCGTGGGTGTAGGTGTGTCGTCGCCAATTGAAGTGTATTCTGTCATGAATGTGTGTGGGTGTGCTCTGCTCCGTTTCGTCATCATGGGTGTGTGGGTTGTTGATCGTCGACGGTGATGGTGGTGACGGTGGTGGCTGATCGTGGAAGTGTGTGTGTTTTTACACATCCGGTGATGTGGGTATGTGCGTACATGTGCGTGGGTTGATATGTGTTGCGGTGGGAGCCCGATGGACAAGTGGGTAGGTGTTTCAGTTGTGGAAGTGGCCGGTGGTGGTTGGTGATCGGTGATCGTGGGTGGTGTAGAACCAGTGGTGAGAGCGGCGAGGCGTGGAAGGCCTCCAGTGGATGGAAATAGTAGAGAGAAAGAGGGGTGGCCGGTGGCAACTGAACCGAAATAGAAAAGGGCAGTCGAAACAAAGATAAGAAAAGAAGAAAAAAATGGGGGATTTGCCGAAACCACCCCAGGAAATCCAAAATCCATCTCGTGGCAACCAAACGATCCGGAAATAGGTGAAATTTCAACTGATTATTAATTCTCGTTAAATTAAATTTTATTTAGCGTTGCAATTCTTGTAATCATAATAATTTCGTAAAGGTTAATTTTAATAACATTTTTCGTTAAGTTTAGTGTAATTTATTAAATTAAATTCTAGCTTAAAAAATATCGAAATGATGATAATAAACATTAAGACCGTTCCCATGAATAAATTCGATAACGTAAATTGTAACGGAGTAATATTTGTTGAATAGTAATATAGAATGCAGGGAATAGAAAAATTACGAAATTTAGGGCTTGCATTGTATGATTAGGGTATTTTAAATAAGATATTAATTTAGCCCCTGTCGCTATTAGATTCGCAGACACTGGTGTCCAAATAAAGTGTAGTCAGTGGCAGTTTTGTAAAACGGATATCGAGGTGATTGTATTGTCTTCTTGCCAAATTTATTTTCAAATATATGATAAAATAAAAATTGAATGCATTTATAACGTATATGGATCAAACGATTTTGGGTGATTTGGAAATGTAGTTTTCGCTAGTTTTTAAAGATAATGGAAAGAAATTATTTGTTAAATCTAATTGGTTTTAAAAAACGATGGAAAAAATATATATTTGGATTAAATCGATTTTGGAGATAGATATTGATATTATTGATTTGTAATTTGATGATGTTGTTATTGTTTTGTCGATGCTATTGATTTTATCTACCTCGGTAGAGCGTTGATATTTTCTATTGAGTTGTTGTTGTTGAGATGGAGATGAGTTGTTGTTGTTGAGGTGGAGATGAGTTGTTGTTATGGTGGTGAGGTGGAGATTGGTAGTGGATTTTCACCCGTTTGGCTTATTCCAGCGGAGCGGTGTTTCACCCGTTTGGCTTAGTCCCGTAGAGCGGTGTTTCACCCGTTTCGCTTAGTCCAATAAAGCGTTGTTTCATCCGTCTAGCACAGTCCAGCAGAGCGTTGTTAAATCCCGCTAGGAAAGCATATCTTACAGGATACGGCACCGTTGCAACTCCCGATCATAAGGTTAAAACGATCACATGGCTAGCCGATGTGTGGGGGTGGTGTGATGTGGTGTTATATGTGATGTTTTGTCGTATGTGATGTTTTGTCATATTTGATGTTTTGTTATATGTGGTGATGTAATGTTTTATTATATCGTCTTTGGTGATTTATCATATTATCTTATACTGATAGTTTGGACGGTTTTCATATATTTAATATATATTTAAGGATGATGATTTCTGAATGGTAGGAAGAAAGAGTTTTCTCGTGGTATATAATTTTTATACTACTGTTCAAAATGTGTTGTTTATACGCGTTAAGCTCGATCCATTTAAATGTTATATTATTTAGAATGTATTATAATTATGTTAAAAATGGTTTTTACTAAGAAGGCAGTACACTCGCAGGTGGAGCAAATTTAGGAGTCGGTCCCTCTACTGACACTAGATGGAGTCGTATGGGAGTTTCTGATATGAGCTGTCAGGAGCGAATCTGTATGAGATTCTTGGTTGTTATTTTTTTTTGTGTGTGTTATTATTATAATTCAAGGATGGATGTGTCTCCAATTAGAGATGATGTATCTGGTGACATTTTGTGGTTGTATATTTATGTATGGTCTTTGTCTTTTTTGGATAGTTTGACGTTCAGGTGAAGTCATGTCGACGTCCCATCGAGCCTCTAGGTGATGAGTGTCCTGGGTGGGGTGTGACAATTCTCTTCCTGAAAGATACGACGAGGTCGAATCAAGTCATACTCCCTCCAGGGAACGTTGAGGCTGATGCCGTAGAGCTGCACAGCGATTCGGTGCTGACCTTGTTGCATTAAAATGTCATGGTAAAAATAATTTATTTTTTCTCTGATTTTGATGACCTTTTAGGAATCGTCTTATGTCCTCCGATGGTTTTCAGGCCGTGGTGCATTCCTTCGCTCTACTCGAGGATATAAGATGAGTCATGTCCCTACTCGATGTTTTAGAGTGAGAGAGATATGAGGTACGGACCCATTTGGAAGAGCCGGAGCGTAGGGCAACAGAAGTCGAACACACAGTTTCTAAGGCTCTTCAAGATGTGGAAAGGTTGAGATAAGAGGTTGCTGCTACTCAGCAAAGAGTTGCTAAGGCCGTAGAGAGAATCATGTCCCTGGAGTAGCGGCTTCGATGGCCCCCAAAGCCCGAATTGGTGGCGAGGCATCATGATGGAGGGGATGCACAAGGATGTACTGTTCCATGCAAATGAAGGAAAGATGAGGGACTTGCTCGAGAAGGAAAACTCTAACCCAAAAGGTGCCTCTATTTTATTGTAAATTTCATATTTTCCCTTTTTTTGGACCAGAGAGATATGCCCCTGTCATGTACGGGACTTTCTCAATAAAGTAGTATTTTTGCTGCTTTCTTAATTTGTCTGCTCCTTTTTTACTTCTTTTCGTTTCCTAGGTGGAGCCTTCAACTGGGTAGATCTAGGTTGAAGCCCATCTTATATCAGTTCTAGCACCCTAAAAATTTAAACCCTAAACATTTTGCTCTTTAGCAGTTTGGACTCTAAAAATTATAGTTTGAATCCTAGAAATTTTGGTCACATATTATTTTACATCTTTTTGTTTTAATTGTCTCGTATTAATCATTCAAACTAGTATTAAAGGATTATAGAAGATTAGGGTTGAATTTGGAAATAAGATTTTAATTTCAAAACCAAAGAATTCTAAGTTTTAAGTTTTATTTTATTTATTTTTTAAATAAAAAATAAAAAAGTGAATTTTTAGAAGTTGTAAAATGAATATAGGGGTGTAAAGTGTAAGTAATCCATATAAGTTGGAAAGACAAAACTGACTTTGAATGCGAAATGACCAAAATACTCTTATACTAACAGTTAATAGTCATTTTTGACTAATAGATTTGCAATTTTTAACAAATTGAAAGAGGAAGGGGGAGGGGGGGAAGTAGTCTTAATCTTTAATTAAAAGATAGGGTTTATACCATTTATCTTCCTTGTCTTTTTACCTTAAACTAGATATTTTTTTTGTCATTTAACAAATACCAGTCAACTCCTTTAACTAACTTTTTTGTACAAAAAGACATTAATACCCTTATCTTATTTAAAAAGAAAATATATAATTTTTTCTCAGTTTTTATAAAAATCCACTAACAACCCCCTATTTTTAAAAATATTTGTAAACGCTTTTTTCTTTTCAAATTTCTTTCCTTCTTTAAGTTTTCTTTCTATTTTCTTCTTCACGTCTCTCCTCATCTCCCTCTCCCCAGTCACCACCCCTTTGCCGCCGTCCAACCCACCACCTTAACCCGTTTCTTCAGCATCGATAAATCCCTAATCAAATCCTTCCCTTTCTTCAAATTCTCTTTCCCTTCCTTTTCACAACCCCAAGTGCAGAAATTGAAAAAATCCTAATTCAAAATAATCATGATTATCCATCTTCTCCAATATGTGCGTTGAAACGCGAATTTGCGGATCGGCGCTTTGGCACACTGATCCGCACCGAAGATAGAGAGAGAGTCCCAATTGCTAGTTGTCTCGGCGATAAAAAACGATCATGGTCGGTCGCCGGAGACGATCAAATCGTCGAGGCTCAAAAAGGGTGGAGCGTTCCAAACCAATAAATCCCAGAAGCTTTCAACTCCATCCCCAAACAGATCCTTCTTATCCACATCTTCAAACCCAACAATCCCCAAAATCTCAGTCACCGACGGACACACATTAAACCTTTCGAGTGGCCGACGGTCGTGAATAGCCGACCGGCATCGCTCGTTGTGCCATTCCCAGTCGCAGTTCTGGCAGAAAACGGAGGCGTCAGTGGAGCAGAAGATGGAGGCAGAGGAGAAATCGCACGAATCACAGAGAAGGGAACGGGCGTGCTTCGTGAAGAGTTGATTCATGGAGTGGACTTCTCGGCCGTAGGAGAAGCAGAGCTTAGCCGAATCGGCGCGGCAATACAGTACGGCTATGGATTCGCCGCAGAAATCGTAAGGCCATTTATGGGTCCTCCGATCATCTGGGTAGACTGTAGAATCAGCATTTCCTCCGATTTCTAGCGCAAATTGAACCCTCGATCGGATGACGAACACCAGAGTGTAGGATTGTAAGAATCAAAGCTCGAAAATGGTGCTATGTGATCATTGTCACTCAGCAGGAAGCCAATCCAAGCTGGATTTGAGAGTGAGCTTATAGAGAGAAGGATGTTGAACCTTTTCAAGCTGCGGTTTGGTGTTCTATTGCTGAATTACGGTGGCTAAGCCTAATTTTTGTTTTGATTTTTTAGCTAGAATTGATGTTTTTGCTCTTCAGGTTAATTCAGCAAGTGTTCAATTGTTGTTCTTGTTTTGCCGGATTGAATTGACGTTTAAGCCTAATTTTTGTTCTTGTTCGTATTTTTCTTTTATCAAGTGTGTTATGTGAAGCCATGGGGAATTTGTGCCCGTGACAGATCCATGACGGAGAGAGAGGGGGGGCTGATGGTGGGGAGAGAGAGACGGGAAGAAAATCAGTTTTTTTTTTTTTTTTTGATTTTGTTAAAAAATGTTATAAAAAGGTATATATTTTTTAAAGGGATTAGTATAAAAATATAAAAAATGAAAATATATATATGTATAATAAATTTATATTTAAAGGATTATTTGTATATTTTAATTTTAAATTATTTAATTATTTTTAAATGATTAAAATAAAATTATCATTATAATAAAAAAGTTTATTAATTATTTATATATAAAGGTGGTAAATAAAAAAGTTTATTAATTATTTATTCATATATAAAGGTGGTAAGTGATGGTTAACTAAAATGGTAAGGGAAATAATGGGTATTTATAAAATGACTAGGTAAATGGTATAAACCCTTAAAAGATATCCTAACATTCGGATCCTCCAGCAGATCCGATCCGTTTTCCTGACTAAATCTACCCACTCGTTGGTCATAAGCGACTCCTGTATCCTCTCTGCGAACATCACTCTTCCGTCCTCCGTGTGCGATCACGGCAGCGAAGCAAACCCTAAAAATTCCCAAGAAAGAGAAAAATGGCGAATGTTGGTGGAAAAGTATCGTTCAAGGTCACGTTGACCTCCGATCCCAAGCTTCCCTTCAAAGTGTTCGTAATTTCAGACAACTATCATTACAAGTCCTTTTCTCCCCCAGCCATAATGCTTCGATTTTGTGTAAATCTGATCGAAATGCTGGTTATTTTAATTTTTCTTCAGGTTTAGCGTTCCAGAGGCAGCTCCATTCACTGCCGTTCTCAAATTCGCTGCCGAAGAATTCAAAGTCCCTCCCCAGACGAGCGCTATCATCACCAACGGTATCCGCATTATTACGTCTGTTTATTCATTTTTGTATATGTGTGAATTATTACGCGAATTGCTGTTATAGAGTCAGAATTTGTGTTCTTTCTCGATGATGACTATTTTATAAAATTCATACAAAAAAAGTAGAACCAAAGTGGCCTTCTTTGGTAAAAAAAAAAACATTTACAAGTGCGACCAAAAATATCATTTTTCTTAATCTCACCTAAAGCTCTCTCACGTTATTTCTGATACAAATCATTAGGGTCGATTGTTGCAGTTTGAGCCAAAGCAGAGGTGAAATGGGTTGAATGTAATAAGATTAGGAACTCCGGGCAGCGACACAATTGGCATCTATGATTGTGCAAGGACACACCATTAATGATTCAAGCTATAGAGCTTGAACTCTATGTTTATAACCTTGAAGTCCATATGCAAAGCACTGCCTCAATTTTATCCAAGGTGGTGTTAGATTAGTGGTTTCAACTAGGATTGTTAAACAAATCGAACTATTCGTGAACAACTTGATCTTGACTCGAAAATAGTTTGTTTATTTATTAAACGAGTCGAGTTCGAATTCAATTTTTTTATTGTTTATTATTTGAGGCGAGTTGAGTTTTGTTTTGAAACACACACGCATATATATGTTTTGAAATGAGATTGTGCTCAAGCTTATACAAATTTAAATGAGCAGAGCTTGAACATTGTATGTTGAGCTCGCTCAAGCTCTAGCTCGGGCTTGGCTCATTTAAAAAACAAAATAGATAAACAAGTTCGCCCATCTACTTTTTGGCTCGGATCGGCTATCTTACAACCCTAGTTTCAACCATAAGTGACTTCTACATATAATTTTGATGATAACACCTCAATTGACGTTTTGAATGTGCTAACAGTGTTTCTGGTATGTTGATAGACATGAAGTTGAGGCTAGAGAAGACGAACTTCAAGGATTCAAGAAGAATTTATCATGCTCTGATACCAATTGTAGCTAGATAACTACCTGAAAGGGGGGTGAATTGGTTTGGATAAATTTAGGGACAAATAATTCCAACTCAAAAACAATTGTTTATATGAATATCAAGAGTTGTAAGAAAGATAATCACACAATATAAACTATAATACACAAACAACGCAAATTATAGAGAGTAAAGATTAGAGAAATTGATACCAATATTTATAGTATGTCGACAAGATGCTTGGCTACGTCTACCCTGCGGAGTTCAATTCACTACCTCACAATCCTCTTACCGGTGAAAGCCAAATTGTTTACAATGCAATTGAGAAACGCATCTTAAGAGTTTTTCATCTGATTAAAGTAATTCACTCTCACACAACTCAATCCCTTTAGATTGTTTTCCCAACACTCTTTTGATATAAATAAAAAATAGGATAAAATATCTTTTGGGCCCTTTAACTATTGACACGTTTCTATGTAGTCCAATAAGTTTTTTCGTTTCACTTTAAACCCTCTAAGTATAAACTTGGTTTTAAAAGGTCCTTATGTTAAATTTTCTATCCATATTAATGGAAAAGGACACCATGTGAACTGCATGTGACATTTTAAAGGGTATAATGGTCTTTTTTTCTTTCTTTTTTTTTTTCCTTTTTTTCTTTTTTCCTCATAAGCTTTTCTCTCTCATTTTCTCTGTGCTCTTCCTCACTCCGGCCAACACCATCACCTTCTCCTGCCATATCTTGTGTTTTCCTTCTTCTCATCAGTTGCCACGGCGAGTGAGCCATTTCCGTATTCGAGAACAGCAGTAGCACAAACACTGAATTTGAACCGATTTGCGAGGCACTTCAGGTTACAAGACAATGAGCTAATATGATACAATCTGGAGTGAGAGAATACTGATGATTGAAGGGTACAAATGTTCTCGGTTTCATTGAATGGGTACGTCAAGAATTCGAGAAGGAGCCATCAAAAGCTTCTGAAATAATCAAAGTAATTTGAGATGCTTTTTCTGAGAAAGTTGGACCAGTTTGAGTGAGGGCTCAAGAAATGGTTCATTTATCGGATGGATTAAAGCTTAGTGAGAATCTTAGTGATTTGGATATGATTTGTGGCGATATTCGGTTACCCATATCAACTTTGTTTTCCCTAGGAAGATCTAATACAAGAGAGCGATGTGTCTTCTTTACTAACTCCCAGTACAAATTCATGAATCATCTTCTGAATCCATATCTTTGCTTGCTGAACACCACAAACATCATGAGTTATATTATTTTCCTTAAGAGCAAAAGGAAATTTTGTCCAATGATTATCCACCTGCTAATGACCCCAACATGAAGAATGATGCACAAGATCTTGTTAAGCTTATGGAAAATCTCCCAAAAAAAAGGCTAATTTAAGCAAAACCAAGGCCTGTGATGGTGAAATTGGACGAGGGAGAAGTGGTGCCCCTACCTCCCCAGAAACCATAATTGTTTTCATCAATACACAAAACTCTTTTCTTTTCTTTTCTTTTTTCTCTCTCTCTAAAATCTCCATGAAGACGCGGATGAATCCGGATAAAATCCATGAAAACCCAGATGAATCCAGATAAATCTCTTTCGACGATGTGATGAAGACCCAGATGAAATTCAGAGCAATTGGATGAGTTCCAGAAAAATCAGCAATTGCATGAGATCTATGATTGGGAAGGTACGAAATTGCTGAGCAATTGGCCATGTGGCCGTGACGGTGAGCATGTCGAAAATTTCAGTGTTGTTCACTCACATTATCAAGAGTGGTGGGCCTACTTTTAGTGTTCTCGTTTCGAGAATCCTTCTCTGTAGGACTTTTTTGGTGGCGATTTAGCTCGCCCTCTTGAGATAATCGGAGGATACGCACTCGCCGCCATCATGGCTTTCAATTTCAACATTACCGGCAAGCAAGAAAAATTCAAACTTTGCTTTCTCATTTCTAAATCCAGATCTAGAATTACAATGAAGATTGACTGAATATTGCTTTACAAAGCAAGCCATGATCTCGGATATTGATTTTTATCACTATGAATTGTGGTGGTGATTGTGGTAGAGTGAGGTGGCCATGGGCGGGAGAAGGTGATGATGGTGGCCAGCATGAGCAAGAGCACAGAGAAAAAGAGAGAAAAAGGCTTTATGGGAAGAACAAAAAGAAAAAAGAAAAAGAAAAAATATAAAAAGACCATTATACCCTTAAAATGGCATGTGCAGTGCACATGATGTCCTTTTAAAATTAAGTTTATACTTAGAGGGTTTAAACTGATAAGGAAAAAAACTTATTGGATTATTTAGAAACGTGTCAATAGTTAGAGGGTCTAAAATATATTTTGCCCTAAAAAATACTAGATAGAGACCTCTGGAATACTTTCAATATAGATAATCAAGAACTAAGTTGTGTATACGCTTAAGAATAACTCAGTTTCACGCAATTAGGATTTGACGGCTCAACAATGGAGTTTGTGAATCTAGGGTTTTTTCCACTCTAGAAGATGAAATAGCAGAATAACAGGTGTAGCCTCTTGAAAATGTATGGAAATAACTGATTTTGGGAGGTATTTATGGCGGAGAAAACCTTTGAAACGTTGGACTTGGATTTGGTAGCCGTTTGAGCTATATAAGGAACAAATCAATCAGCCCAATTAATAGATTTTCCAACTCAGAACGATGTTGGTAGACCAACTCAGCCAATATGGTCGACCAACTCATGCTTTGGTGAATCAACTCACTAGCTGGTGCAAATTTGGACTCCCTTGGATTTTTATACCATATTGTAAGGTATTTCAAGGTCTTTTTCAAAACACAATATAGGTTCCAAACACCTTTAGATCATTTTAAAAATATTTTTAAGCTTAGTAAATGATAAATGATTTAAAAAATATTTTCGCAATATTTTCCCACTGTGGTAGAAGTACTTAATGAAATTAAACACGCTTTAAAACATGAATTGAGGGTAAATCAATTTTAACTCATTTAAGTATTGCATAAGTGAGTGTGTGCATATTGCAGAGAGTTGAAGATAAACTGATACTGAAATGGTTGTTTACATTTACTGACTTGACAGAGAATTACAATCCTTCTATCTTGAAGTCCTCTAGAATCCTTGAAATTTATCTTCTCTAGCTTCAAATCTGTTTCTATCAACACACTAGAAACACTTTAAGCACGCTCAAAATGTCAATTGAGATGTTATTATCAAAATTATACGTAGTGGTCTTTTATGGTTGAAACCACTAGGGATAATCTCCCGCTTTTTTCCGATGTCAACTCATTTGATTTTTCGCCACTTATCGAATTCCCCCTAAGATTATGATCGGATTTTTTAATAAAAATTTCGACAAAGTTTCCTTTGTGTTTTTAACAATGAAAAACGATTCCCGACTCATCAGTAGAGAGATATAATCAAAATATCAGAGCGTAATGAAATTATAGTAATATCAAAACCTAAAGGATATAACAATAACGTCCTGTGTAACAAATATAAAATGGTTGTCTTAACCATGTCACAGAGTGATGGATAAACTTATATTATGATGATTAACTCTTTTTCAATAGCTAACAAATATCAAGGATATAATCAAGTAAATCCATATGTTAAACTATTAGCTGATGGATAAACTTATATTATGATGATTAACTCTTTTTCAATAGCTAACAAATATCAAGGATATAATCAAGTAAATCCATATGTTAAACTATTAGCTATTATGATAAAGATAATAAAACACGATAAATCCAAGTAGTAGAGACTTGTGTGTTGGGAAACAAAGCCTAGACAAACTAAGCAAGAGTATAGAGTATTTAATGCAAATACTACGAATCCAAGCAAGCATAAATAATATCTTCAAAAAAATTCAAACAACACCATCAGAATTAAACATGAATGTCGGTCACTAATTCTTTTCCTCTTTGTCATCCTCAAATAGGCGGGAAAGAATAGTAAATACTTGACCACAATCACTTTCTTTTTGAATTCAGATTGATAGAGCAGAGTCAGTTTCCTAACCATTCATTCATTCAGTCCAAGCTAGTACTCTTGCATTTTGGCATTCAAGTTTGGCCCGTGCATCAATCAAGAAGACGTATTTCTTATATAATTGGGTGGAAGATCAATCGAATTGAACTGTACCCGACGCTGAATCCAATCGATCTAGATAATGTGAGAAAGAATAAGAGACAATCAGATTGGATCGGGATATATGTATTAAGAGGTAAATATGGAGGACAGGGAGGGAAGCCAGTAATACCTTGCCACATCACTGTGACATCACTAATGCCCTGTGTCAGCGTATCAAACCTTGCATCAAAATGAGTTTTTGCAACATATAGATGGTCTATCATGGTATGAACATCGCCCCATGTCTGCTGAACCGTCTGTTCTATGTTATCGAAGTGTCTCTTAAGGTTTTGAACACCAACCATTTACACTATCTACAACATCCAGTCTCAATCTCATTTGTTTGAGTCAGTCAGTCAATTCATCAAGCCTTTGGTGGATGGCGCCAAAGGAACTCAATCCAGTCATGCTCCGAGAAGTGCTAGTGGGCCAAGCATTGCAACACGTTCGTGAAACATCTTAATCCCAAGTAGGATCACCTTCTTCTGTCTGCGGGTTAAAAAGGGGATTTTCACCACGGACTCCTCTTGCATTAGTAGCATTGTTATTGTTTTTCATGTCTCATCTGTTTGAGTCGGTCAGTCAATTCATCAAGCCTTTGGTGGATGGCGCCAAAGGAACTCAATCTAGTCATGCCCCAAGAAGTGCCAGTGGGCCAAGCATTGCAACGCATTCCTGAAACTTCTTGATCCCAAACCAAGTAGGATCACCTTCTCCGGTTTGCAGGTTAACAAGGGGATTTTCACCACGGACTCTTCTCGCATTAGCATTGTTATGTTTTTTCATGACTTTAATGTTGGAAGGAAGCTCTTTGGAAAGGTCAACTCCAAAAAGTTTGAAAAGAGAGGCGAGGGCTTAACCATAGGGAAGGATGTAGAACGAACTTTACATTTGGGCATTAAATTTCCAATAATATATGTGAAATCAACAAGAAAGGAGTTCACGATATATGGATGAATAGAGAACCTGAGGTGAGTCATATAGGTGTAACCACCACCTTTAGGTAAGATGTTGTGGCCTAGAAGAGTTTGCTCCTTTGTTATTTTCCAAACAACGAACGGACGAAGTGCATATTGCACTGGACATGCACTTCTACTATCTAAGGGTTTGTCCCCAAACTATTTGCAAAGGGAATGAGTTGGTCGACCAAATAGGTGCTCACACACTCAACAAACTTTTCATAGATCAACCAAATTGTTGGAGTTGGTCAACCAATGCCCCGGAAAGGACATTTTGGCCTCAAACTTTATAAAGTGATTTTTATATATGATTTTTGCGATCCGATTGCTCCAATTTAGATTTGTATCAATTAGAATCAACATATATCCAAGTTTTCTATAAAAGCTCATTGAGTTGGTAGTTAAAATCAATTTATAATCACTGTTGAAGAGCCATTTTGAAAGAGTTATGAGGATCTCAGTAGCTCAAAAACTATACTTTTGAAAACGTTATATTATATAGGATAATATAAGAATAGTAAAATTTTTAAAATGCAAATATGTTCGAAAGTCTTAGATTATCTTGTTATACTAATCTTGTGAAAAATTTCTATGCAAATCTTTACGAAGATGAGGGCGCTTTCTACATATATGTAAATGGAATGGACATTGTTTTTTACTATACTACTTTTTTTTTTCTCTCTTTCACTTACCTAGAAGTGAGACTAAACTATAAAACAATGCTTCTTGGCTTTTGATGAAAACAGCATGTTGATATCGGAGACATTCTTAGTGCCGTAACTGGAATTAATAAATTCATAGCAATTCATTCGTTCTATCTTTCGAATGTTTGTTCCTTATTGAATGATTCATTTGATCATAGGCTATAACATCTTCCCTAAAGGTGGTAGTTGCACCTAAATGACTTACTCTGTATTCTTCAATTTATCAGAAACTCCATTCTTGTTGATCTTCTATATATCATTGGAAATTTTATGCTCTGTAAAGGTTCTTGCCATGTCCTTTGCTATGGTCAAGCTCTCACCTCTCTCTACAAACTATTTGGCATTGACCTTTTCAAAGAGCTTCCTTCCCATAATTTGGGTTACAGTCTAAGATAAGATGATTGCATCAATAAATGGCCATGCTTTTTTCCTTTACCAAAGGTTTTATGCTCTTTTATATACAAGTGTGGGGAGATGAGGCTCTCATGTCTCAGTTCTAATTGTAGGTCCCTTTTTGTTTCTTCTAATAATTATTGCTTACGGAATCCATTGTTTTTTCTACATGCAGATGGTGTAGGGATCAATCCTCAACAAAGTGCAGGTGTTTCATCTTTTAATCTGATATTCCTTCTATTTTGTAGCCCCTGGCTGTGTTATAACTGACACTAATGCAGATACAAGACGATGTTGACATGCTTACTACACGGCATTCTTTAATCCCCCACCTCCACAGAGACACACACACACAAAAAAAATAGAAAAATAAAAAATAAAGAAATAAATAAAATGGAAAAAATAAAATAAAATAAAATAAATAAAAGGAAATGTCAAGGGATGGTTGTCATAAATGGGGTATCCATTTTGTGTGTGCTTATTAAGTAGATGTAAAGTAAATATACTTTGAAGAAGAAGAAAAAAAATCATGTAAATGCTAGACTTATCCTTCTCATGTTGCATTTATCTCAAGACTCATCACAATCAAAAAGTTGCGTACTTTTGAGTTTTAGAATGAAAAAGAATTAGTTAATTTATGATTTTCTAAAAATCGAAGGCAACGATCTATACATTAGTGTTGGAGTTCTAATAGATAGAAGAAAAGGTATCAAACATGTGGTAGGAGTTGTGATAATTGCTTTTTAATGGGGTTTACCTGTTAAGGAGAGCACCTGTAACCGACATGGGCTTGTGACCTTAAGACTTCTCATGTAGAGTTTGAAGCTACAAATTTTGCATAAAACAAAGTATCGAAATATGGAAATGCTGGAAATAGGTTTGGCTTATTCCACCTCGGATGAATAAGTGGTGCTATAAAATAGTTAGGCTTGGGTTAGGTACTTTTAGGAAAATAATAGTCCGCTTTTTGGGAAATGTCAATTTTTTTTAATAAAATATTTCATCAACTTTTCCAAACTAATCCTCTTCTCCGCCACTCATTTAAATTTCAAAAGATGTAAAATTAATTTGAGTGCACAAGGAATAACGACGTCAATACACCATAGAATACTTTAGCTGCACTTAACTATGGGTGCCTACCAATGTACGTTTTGGGGGAAATATTTACACCTTGTAGATCTGCATCTGCTCTTTCAATGCATCCCCCTCCCATGACATACTCTACTCTTTATTTATATAGCGACAAAAGGGGTGTTCTGAGTTTGTAATTCCTTTTGGCTGTTTCAGGAAACGTGTTCCTTAAACATGGTTCAGAACTACGCCTGATTCCTCGTGACAGAGTTGGATCATCTTAGATTTATGTTCTCAGGTTGAGTTCAACATTAGATCTGTATCTGCTCCAATGTATTTCTTTAAGCTTCCATGCCATGCCTTTTCACAAGTTGGTGGCGGATAATTGTGGTCTTATGAAATATCATATATTTTATATTACACATTTATAAAACTGGAATAAAGTGTTGCAAATGATAAGACATAGCTACGCCTTTTTTGGTTGAGATTTATGTTTCTAATCCATTTCTTTTCAAAACAAAAACACTAACAACGAATAAAAGTATGCCGTTAGTCTCTTCTTCAATGTGTTGCAAATTATAAGCTTTCCATTCTTACATGGAGACGTTCGAAATTAGAGATCCGGGATTGGGAATTAGAAACTCAAGAGACCTTTTATTTGTATTTGCACTAAAGTCATAAATCTTTTATCATGTTCATAATATAGTACAGGAGACATTTCTTTTGTCATCTTTTTTAGTAAATTGATAATTTTTAGTAAAAATTATCATAATAATTTTTACCTAATCAACACAAAACACACATGACTAGCATTATTCGCAACCTCAATATACAATTAAGAGATAATTTTCATCATCGAGAAAAGGCCCTAGACGAATTCAATAACTCATCAAGCATACACAACTTCATACATGAACAAATCTACATTACTCTAAATACTAACATATATACTCTAAACTAAGAATTTAACATGCATAAACAAAAATTAAAATAAAACTTAACTAAAATTTAAAGTTTTATATACAAAAAATATTTTCATCCTTCACATCTTTCTTCAACAACACAAAACATGATGCACATTCCCCCCAAACTTAAAAATATGCAGTGTCCTTACTGACTAAGCAGCGAACCCAATAACAGTTTATAGCAAGAATAAGTAAAATTGGGTGCCGACGCATACCTAGGCGTTAAGACTTAAAAGTCTCACCCCTTACCGTTCGTTGGAGGAAAGTCATCGCCACCACTATCACGTCGGAATGGAAATTGTGGCAGTTACAAAAGGTGCGGCGGCACATGTGGCATAGGCAGATAAGCACTCATTTCAATGCCGAAGTGCTCGCCAAAGAGCCATTGGATTTGACCTTGAACACACACTAATCACAACGTTTCAACAAAATATGAACAATGTAGCATGTAATTTTGTTTCATACAATTTAACAATCCATAGAAATTTAGTTTATCACAAAAAATCAAACCAAAATCCCACACAAAATGAAGAAAATCGCGAAATCACAAATTTTGTAAATGGAATGATGAATTTGAGGGTTGGAATCGGTTTGAAAGGATGAAAATTGACAGATTTGGGAGTTTCAAAAGTGATTGTGACGTTTTTGAAAAGCAGGATGGTTTTAATCAAACAGATGTCTCACCGCCCCGGCGGTGTGAGCGCCTTTTTTAAAAGCAAAACATTCTGTAGAGTCACTGCCTCGGCGGTGAAACGCCTTTTTAAAACAAAACATTCTGTTGTTTCACCGCCGCGGCGGTAGATTTCAGTGCCTCGGTGGTAAAGTGTTCATGCTAAAAACTTGACATCCTGAATTGTCAGCGCCGCGGCAATGCATCCAGCGCTGCGGCAGTGAACCTGCTACTGGATTTTCATTTTTTTCTTCAAGATTTCACACAACGGCTCCACACCATGTGTTTCCACTTCGCTTGTTCAATGTTTTTAAGTGCGAAACACATATCCGATTATCATCACTTCCTAATTTACCTCCAAACACGCTCCGAGACCAATTCGGCCTCCAAAAAATAATTAATAGCAAAAATCGAGTGAAAATTGATACCCTCGGTTTTGGATTAAAAAAAAAAAAAAAACATGACTTGCTTGATTTAACGTCCCTACCCGGACTTGGTTGAACATTTTTCACCAAAATCCCTCATAGACAAGGAACTTGAGAAAAAATGCTCCGTTGGATCACGATTCATAGTATTGAAGTCGGATTTTTGTCTCTCTCCTTATCCTTTTCAACTTACACTCGATCTCGGGATCAAGAGTCAAGAATTTCAACTTCTTCTACGATGCATGGACTGTTTGATCACAACTCACGAAACAAATTAACAAAATAAATAAAAATAAAATTAAAACAAAAGAATTGTTTGGATTAATATTCAACTACTTAGTCGCAATATCAACCAATTCAACACCATCCCTGGCAATGGCGCCAAAAACTTGTACGTCAAGGCGTTTGTTACGCGCTCGCGTATTGACTACTCGCAAGTGCACGAGATCTAGTTTTAATATAGTAGATCTTTTAAGATTGGATATCGTTCCCACAGGGACGGGTTGAATAATTGAGTACCGCAATTTGCATAATCTCTTATTATCCAGACGATTAAAGAAATATTTTAAAATTAAACTAATTAAAACTAAGTTAAACTATAATTAGTGGGTTAATCCTAACTAAGTTGATTAACTAGAGATTGATTTCGTTTACTTAATACATGTTTGATTTCATTTAGTTAACAATAACGGTGTTTAGGTATCCTACAATTTCGGTTCGTAAACTCCTCCGCCACCTCTCCCGAGTATAAGACGAGGGAATACGTGATTTCATGTCAACGAAGAGATCCCCCTCAATGTCTTAACGACCCTAGGCCGCGTGAGTCTTGCCCCAACGTCATCAATTGCACACTAACTAACGCCCTCCCGGGTCGTTAGATCGTAACGATGTGTTTACCCTAGTCCGAATCCGGGGTTACCTCTTCCGAGCGTCAAATCCTAGATTCTCAAATCCAACCCTAATACCTTAATATGCATATTGAAGTCGTCATAAAGTGATAAGCACAATCGGATTTAAAAGCAAACAACCATTAAAGAAACATATATTAAACCAAATAAGTATTTACACAATTACATCGATCCCTAGCTAATATTTATCTAATCTAACATGATCTTAGCCATTGAAACTACAAACCAAGAGGTATTCATCATCATTTACAATAAAACATTAAAGTACAAAGAGAAAAACAAAGAGAGAAATATCAATCTTAAAGTGGAGTGATCCACTATCACCAACGATTGATCCGTCGATGTTTTCTCGTTTCCGGATGATGAATATCTTCTTCAAGAATGGCCAAGGATCAAGCTCCTAAGGTTAGGGACATTCTATGCTCCAAGAGTTCTTCAATGGAAATGGGAGAATGAGTATTTGTAGGTGTAAGGTTTCAAAATATCTAAAAATATCTATTTTGCTATGCAGAGCCCACCGCCGCGGCCGTGGGATTCACCACCGTGGCGGTAGCCTTGCACCGCGATGATGGAATAATATCCAATTCTCTAATCCTTTACTGCCACGGTCGTGGGATTCTCGCCGCGGCCGTGGAACTTTGTTTATTTCAGCACTTATCTGCATTCTCACCGTCGCGGCGGTTGCTTCTGTGATCTTGAAATCTCGTTTCTTCATCAATTCTTCACTATTTTTCTACCGTTTTTGCTTGTTTGTCTCTTGTTTGCGTCCCTACACCTGAATTACATAAAAACAAACTAAAAAATAATTAAATATAACTAAAACACTCGAAAACTACCAAATCCGGTTTAGAAGTAAATAGGTATTTTACACCTATCAGCCTGCGCATTAGCCAATGCGTAGGCAACACCAAGGTGTTCCCTGGGCAGTGTTTGGCCTAGGGGCTTGTTGCCTTATCTTGGTTTGATTTAGCTTGGAACGAATTTAGGAGAGAATGCTAGATTCTCAAAGATTTGGTAATGATTATCAAATCCTTTCAAAGATTTGGTAATT